>CM028669.1:105104710-106340113 GCA_016760335.1 Gastrodia elata | reverse complement strand
GGGAGGCCGAAGCCTTTTCCTCTGGGGGAACTTTTAATAAGAAAATATTCTCTTTCGCGGAGGCCGAGCAGCATTTTTATTCAACCACTTCTCAGTAGAAGTTAATTCCGGAGAGATGTTTTAGCCCCACCTTACCCATTCCAGTTGAACAAGTCATCCCTCGAGGATGGAAGGAGTTGGTGACGAAGAGATCCCCGACGTACCCGGTGATTGTCCAAGAGATTTATGCAAATGCAATCGATGCGACTGGGCAGCGGATCTTCTACCGAGGTAAGGGTGTCACCCTTGGAATTTCTCAAATTGAGCAATTCTATAGGCTTGAGGAGGTACATTCTTGCACTTACTTGGATCTCTTGGAATCTCACCAACCCCCCCTTGATCTTGTTGCGGAAATCGTCCACGAGGACACCGAATGGGAAGGAGGATTAGCCAATATTCCTCGTTCCGAATTAACGGATATGTGTAGTGCTTGGCTAGTCTTTGTTTCTAGCCTTATCATGCCTATGAGTCACTTGACTAAAGTGACCCGTGCCCGAGCACTTCTCTTGTGCTTGTTGGTTAGGCCGGGCTAGATCCACATTTCAAATATTATTTTTGAGCAGCTTTGGAAAGCTTTCAACGGTCCCTGCGTTGCATTGGCCTTCGGGTCTTTGATATCAGGGTTGTGCGAGACCCAAGGGGTTAAGATCCTCTTCTCGGACACCATCGTTCCCCCCGGTTGTGTACTTAACCCATCGAATCTGAATGCCTGGGCAAGCGAACAAAAACTGCCCAAGAAAAGAAGGGGCACACAGGGGGAAACATCCGTGTAGCCCCACCCTTACCACATGAACAAGCTCTTGATACGTCTCCATAATCAGCAAGCAAAGCTTAGCCAGGCTCTTGCCACGGACATGGGGTTCTTTAAACAAGAACTCATCCAGCAGCGCCTGTTTCAATCTGACTTTCATGAAGCCCTCGGGATGATGTTTGAGGATTGGATCTTGTAGGGTGGACCGTATCCATCCGTGTTGCCTAGGCCGCCTGTTGGTGCCCCCATTCCAGAGACACAATATCCTTGTAAAATCACATATGTGGAGGAGGTGGATGAAGAGGTGGAACACGATGATTGAATTGGTTGTATTTTACTTGTTTGTTCTTTTCTATGATTTTCCTTTGTATTTTTTATTTTTGTATCTTATTATGAGATTTTATTTTATGAATCTTCATATTTTCCTCATTTTATGGTATTTTTCAATGACATATTTTTTCTAAATTTTTTAAGAAAATGAAAATCACAAAAATGTCAAGTTGGAATTTGATATAAATAAAAGGGAGCTTATCAAAAATGATCAAATGTATTATAAGCACTAAAATATTTTAATTAAGGAGTGAATGGAGGATAATTTAATCTCCAAAAATTCAACTTAATGCCTTGAACTAAGTGTGGGGGAAGGCATTGGACTTAGACTAGAAAATTTGGTGAGCACTCTAAAACGAGTGTGCTAGGCTCCCGTAGGACTTCATGATCACAAAGATGCATATTGGGGATGAAAAAAAGTGTTTCTCCCGAAGATTGAAAAGAACAAAATATATTTTTAAGAAGGGATGATGAAAAATATCTCTCCTAAATGATCAAAATATGAAAGGATGAAGAAAAATATCTCTACTTTAATCTCTTCATCTTTTTGATTCATAAGATATGGCAAAACTCTTGGAGTCTTAGATCACCTGTCTAGTTTAGGGTCCATAATGAACTTTACCCATCACCTAGTATCAAGCATGAAAAAACAAATATTTGGAGATGAATTGATTAACTCACTTATTGCCACGATTAAAACATTAATATTGCTAAATGTTTCGTTTCATTATTGCTATACTCACACATTGACTTATATTTATTCTAAACACATTATTATGACTACCATCCCTACAAAATAGAAAAAATATCATTTTGAGCTTACTCGAGGATGGGCACGAATTTAAGTGTGGGGTGTGATGAATCCATAAAATATATCTAAAATAAAGGAAAATTTCATTCAATTATGATCTTTAAACTGCTCATAAATCAGATTTTGTCTATCTTTTCAGGAAAATAGCCTCTCCAATGAAGTTCTGAGACATTTTTACAAAATTCCAAGATTTTTCAAAGGAAATCGCTGCCGCGTGCTGCAGCGCACTACAAACGCGCTGCAGCAGGTCTTTTGCGAACCGCGGGTGCGGTAGCGCGCTGCAGTGGGTCCTATTTCGAACTGTGGGCGCGGTAGCGCGCTGCAAACGGGTCCTGTTATGAACCGTGGGCGCGGTAGCGCGCTGCAGCGGGTCCTGTTACGAACCGTGGGCGCGGTAGCGCGCTACAAGCGGGTCCTATTACGAACCGCGGGCGCGGTAGCGCGCTGCAGCGGGTCCTGTTTCGAACCGCGGGCGTGGTAGCGCGCTGCAGCAGGTCTTGTTTCTAACAGCGCGCACGGTAGCGCGCTGCAGCGGGTTTATTGCTACCATTGGCGGGGTAGCGCGCTGCAGCGGACCATTTTTGCGAGATGCTCCCGCCACAGCGCGCTTGCAGTGGTATAATTTGCATATGAAATAGCTACCGTGCGCTGCAGCGGGTAATTTTGCAAAGCGTGGATGCAATAGCGCGCGACAGTGGGAGACTTAGGTGATTTTGCTTGCAGCTTTGCGCGCTACAGCGCGCTGCTGCGGCCGCCGCAATTTTTTGCCAGTCAGGAGCAATTATTGCGGCTGGGACAAAACCCCCAACCTGCATCTTGTCCCCAGCCATCATTCTCTGCAGTAGCTCTAATTTTTAAGGGAAAGTAGCCTCTTGATGTGATAAGAAGGATAAACAAAGAAGGATATTGGTCACTTCACCCTTAATTTGGGATTTGCCATCATGACTTCAGATTTTTTTTGTCAAATGTTGGTTATGGAGATGCTGAAGGAGGATGTAGCCCCTCTCCTATAAATACACCTCCTCTTGACTATAGGAAGGTTCATAATTTTGCTCAATTCATTAAGTAAGGAGGAGGGGTGCATAAGTGGAAGTGAGGAACTCCCCAAGGGTGGAAAAGCAAGTTCTTGCTAAGGAAGAGAAGAAAGAAGGCAGCAGTAGCGACTTAAGAGAGGAGCTTGAAGAAGGAGAAGATAAAATCTGGAGAACTTCCAAGGAACATTCCTAGTATCTTCTAAACTTTGCTTTTGTAGTTTCTTTTCTTAGTTGATCATGAAAGGTCTTTATCCATGTATGAATTTTTTTTCATTTCCTTTGTAATGAGTAGCTAAATCTCCCTTGGGGAGGGTTGGGAAAACCCTCATGTGTATGTGTTAAATTTAATATATGAAGTTTGTTTTCTCAAGCACAAATAAAATGTGAGAACTCTATGCATTATTAAGAAATCCCTTTTATTATTTAGTCTTGAATGTGGATGAAAGGAAAATGAACTCATAATCTCAATAACTAACTTGTCTTGTGCTCCATAGCTCACCTTAGGTTGGATGCTAGGTTTATGAGTGCATGAAAGCCTAGAACTATATGACAAAGTTCTTGAGCTTAATGCACCTTAATCTAAGCTCAACCAAAGTGTTGATGCATGTGATGCTAATACCCACTAAATGAGCTCCTTAGCTCAACATAATTGAGGTAGAGGAAGAAATAGTTGAGTGCTCATAAACTAAGTGACATAGTCATTGAGCCCAACATATTAATCTCTCATCTCAACTATGTGTGATGCGAGTGATGCTCGTGGTGAAATCAATGCTTATAAGATTTAAAAGACTTAAAAAAAAATCGAATGTCTCCTTGATCAAGAGATAAGATAAAAATACTAAAATCTTATAGAAATCTTTGTGCCAAAATATAATCGAATGTGTGTTCATTTTGAGCACAAGATTTGAACTTGTGAAACCTTGAGGTAAAACTCAAGGAAACATAATGTGCACTTGATTAAATCAAAAAGAATGAAAAAAAAAGCTTGAGAATTCAACATGCATTAATAAACTTCTCATCGCATGAGGGATGAACCCAACTCTCCTCTCTCTCTAATCTAACTTATCTTCACATAGTGATTATTGTGCTAAATCTAGGGCCAACTCAACCAAATCAATTGTAGCTTAAACATTAATGAGAATAGATAGACCTTAGTGTCAAAACAACCAATTCTCTGTGGTTCGATAAATCCCAAAAATTAACACTTTCCACTAATTACTTCAGACCACGTACACTTGCATGTGAGCGCAGACGTGTATTTACAGTCTATCAGGAGGCATCTACTTCGGCGTTGAATGATGAAATCAGAGGAAGACATGCCGACTGAAGACATAACAAAAACAATTCTATGTCTCTGCGAGTAAAATCAAGAGCTTGAAAAGCAAAGCCAGATTGTTGTAACTGTGATAAGGCAGGTCACTTCAAAAAGGACTATCCCGCCCTAAAGAAGCCAAGTGGTGGATGTTAGACTCGAGCATGTCCTTTCATGCCACTCCTATGAGGGGTGCTTTTAAGAATTACACCAAGGGTTACATCAGTAAGGTATACCTTGGAGGTGACAAGGCATGTGATATCATTAGCAGAGGTGATGTTGATATTTAGCTACCAAGTGGTGAAATTTGGAATCTTAAAGATATTAGACATATGTTGTGTCTAAAGTTAAATCTTATATTTTTTAGCCAATTAGCCAGGGAGAGCTACATCACATGCTTTACAGGGGACTAGTGAAAAGTCACCAAGGGTACACTCATTGTTGCACGGGGTAGCATGGAAGCTACACTTTACCTAGTCAATAAAGTATCTGATTCCATTGCAGCTATAGAGTAGATAAATGCACTTCTATGGCATCATAGGCTTGGCCATATAAGTGAAAGGGGTTTAAAATATTTACAGTCAAATGGGTAGCTCCAAGGATTGAAGTGACTAGACTTGTATTTCTATAAATATTGTGTGCTTTGAAAGCAGAAGAAGGTTTCATTCTTGAAAGTTGGAAGAGAGCTGAAAGGCAAAAAATTCGAGTTGGTGCGTACAAATGTATGGGAACTAGCTCATATTTCTTTTATTGATGGAGCCACATATTTTGTCACCTTAAATAATGACCATACAAGGAAGGTCTGTGTTTACTTTCTAAATTATAAATTTGATGCATTTAGAAAGTGATTAGCTTTGGTGGAGAATAAGACGGGATTGAAGCTTAAGTGCTTGATATCTAATAATGGTTGAGAGTACTGTGATAGGGAGTTCAAGGATTTTTGTTCCTTGAGAGGTATCAAGATGAAATTCACTGTTCCATGAACACCTTAGCAAAATGGTGTTGTAGAATGGATGAATATAACAATCACAGAAAGAGATAGGAACATGAGACAACATGTGGGTCTTCCTAAGCAGTTCTGGGCTGAGGTCATTAACACAGCAGTGTATCTAATCAATCAAGAACCTTTCGTACCCCTAAATAAAGAGATTCCTGAGGAGGCTTAGTGTGGAAAATAGGTGAAACTAAACCACCTAAAAGTATTTGATTGTTCATCATGTGTGCATATTGATGCATGATTCAGGAGCAAACATGATGCCAAGGCGATCAAGTACATATTTATTAGATATGGCACAGGCGAGTTCAGTTACTGATTATGGGGTAATCAAAATTAGAAGGTCATTATAAGCAGGTATGTCACTTTCAATGAAAGTGAAATGTACAAAGATTGTATTGGAGTTAGGACTAATTCCAAGGAAGCTTCAGATGGTGAGCCCCAGCACATAGAGATTGATAAAAGCATTGAGCCAGCTATGCGAGTACAGGAAGATACTCAGGAGGGTGTCAATGTTGAACTGCAAACACCCATTTTGCGGAGATCTATAAAAGTCATAAAATTGTCATAGAGGTACACTCCTTCTTTATTTTATATGTTGCTAATATATGGTGGTGAACAATAAAGCTTTAAAGAAGCACTTCAAATTAAAGATTCAATCAAGTGGGAGGCTACCATGAATGATGAAATGGCATCACTCATGTCAAATGGGATAGGGGAATTGATACCTTTACTATCTAGGAAGAAAGATCTTTAGAACAAGTGGGTTTACCGAGTGAAGGAAGAATTGGATGGGAGCAAGCACTACAAGGTGAGGTTTGTAGTAAAAGACTTCTAACAACAGCACGGGGCTGACTATATTCAAATCATCACCCCATTTGTGAAGTTGACAACCATCAGGGATATGTTAAACATTGTTGTAGTTGAGGATTTGTATATGAAGCAAATGGATGTCAAAATTATATTTCTTCATGGAGAGCTGGAGGAAGAGTTATACATGCAAGAACTTGAGGGGTGCATGGCTCAATAAAAGGGAAAAACTGAGCTAGTGTACAAGCTAATGAAGAGCCTATATGGCTTGGAATAAGCGCTAAGGCAATGACATAAGAGATTCAATAGGTTCATGTCTGAGTCTAAGTACAAAAGATGTCAGGCAGATCATTGTTGATATATAAAATAGTGTAAGTCCTTTTATATCATTTTGTTGCTATATGTGGATGATATATTGATCACATGATCAAACATGAAGGAGATAAGGATGCTGAAAAAGCTAATGTCGAGGGAGTTTGACATGAAGGACTTGCGGCTATCCAAGTAAATTCTCGGGATAATAATCAACAGGGAAAGAAGTGTGGGAATTCTAAAGTTGTCTTAGAAGGACTACATTGAAAATATGGTGAAAAGATTCAACATGAGCGAGGAAAAGCTACTAAGAACTCTCCTAGAAAGCCAACTTTAGCTTATTGAATGAATAAATACTGAAGTCTGAAGAGGAGAAGGAGCATATGCTGAAAGTTCTTTATGCTTTAGCGGTTGGGAGCTTGATATACATAATGATTTGTACGAGATCAGATATTTCCTATGCAGTGGGAGTGGTTAGCAGATTTACGGGAAACCCAGGGATGCACCATTGGGATGTGGTTTAGTGGATATTAAGGTATCTAAAAAGTACAACAAGCAAAGCACTATGCTTTGAATGATTTGACATTATTCTACAGAGCTATGAAAACTCAAATCTTGTAGGAGATGTTGATAGCTAGAGGAGCACTACTAAATATGTGTTCACATTGAAAAGTGCATTGGTGAGCTAGATATCCAGGCTACAAAACATTATTGTTCTATCGACCATGGAGGTAGAATACGTCGCCATCACTGAGGAGTGTAAGGAGATGATTTGGCTACAAACTTTTATGGTAGAATTGGGCAAGGATCAGGAGGATGTAAGGCTCTACAGTGATAGTATGAGCTATTCACCTTGCAAAGAATGTAGCATTTCATGCCAGGACGAAGCATATACAGCTTCGGTACCATTTCATCAGGACACTGTTGGAAGAAAGACAGCTGGGATTGAAGAAGATTCACACTTCTAAGAATTCTATTAAATTGCTTACAAAAGAAGTAACAGTAGATAAACTGAAGCTTTGTGCTGCTTTAGTTGGCCTCGGTACATGATAAGAGAGCAGGGGTGAGCCACATCACATTCTTGATAGAAACTGAAGAAGATAATGAAGAATCCAGGTGAAAGGAGGGACAATTTCAAAAGGTCTCCAACTGAGAGATTGGTATCAGAGTTGTTTGTGCATGTGAAAAAACTCCAAATTTCAAAGGAAAATTTATGATAGCGTGGAGGAGAGAAGGGCAGAGGAGAAGATTATAAAAGGTAAGAAGAAAAGCTTAAGGAGGGTTCTAATTTTTATTTTGGGAGATACCATTATCAAAAGAACCTTAACCCTAAGGTGGACTAAGGGCAAGTGCAACTTTAGAAGAAGATAAGCATGGAGAGCAAATAAGAAGAAGGAGATTGAAAAGAAGAAAAATTGAAGAGAAGAGAAATTGAAGAGAACACCTATGGCTGTTCGTGCATATATTATTCTTACTCAATTTTTTTTTCTTAATCCTTGTGAGAGCAATGCATGTGCTCAACATTTTCTATAGCATTCTTTTTGTATCCATTGTAATGGCAACCTAAAGCACCCTTGAGGAGGGTAGGGCAAGAATATGTAGTATATTTGAATATATGTGCATGTAAGATCTCTTCTTATCAATGAAATGTATGTTTTCTCTAAAGGATTTGTATGTATAAGTTAAATGGAATGTGTTGTAGATTGATGCATTTTATAGAATATATATTAAAAATAAATATTTCTTGTGAAAAACTCATTGAGCTTGATGATTGCATTGTTAAAAAGTTGTGCATTTTTTAAGTGTTAGCATCGCGAATGAGTGTGACATCATTCTCTATGTAAAAATAGTTTGTCCATAACTTTAGAAAAAGGCTTCATCATTTGAGCCAAGAGAAAATTATGGAAAATCCTCGAGCTCCATAGCTCAGTCCATAGTACTGAGATGAGGAATATTAGGTATTGGACGAGGCTACATAGTTCACATAGGCCATTGCCAACCCCAAGTTAAAGTATGGACTTTATGCATGTGAGCTGAGATCCATCTATAAAGCTCCATAGCTCACTCTTGAATTACGTAAAATATTTGAGCTCATTAAGCTATGAGCATTTGGACATAAGCTCATTTAGTTTTGTAGCTCAAGTTATTTGTTAAATTAAGAGTAAGAGCATGTGAGCCATAGATAGAATCAAGACCAAGTGATCATGGAATTAAAATATAAATTTTGTCACTTAGACATAAAGGTAATTTTTACTCATGAAAAGATCATGAGGATATCTATGTGCTGAGATTGAACCCTAGTGTGTTCATCTGGTGCTTTAGATAGGATTTATCAAATTTATTTTTTCAATTTGAGAAGCTAAATCTCATGATGATAAAATGAATAGTAAAATAACTCAACTATGACATAAAATTGTAAGAAGAGAAGTTATGCACATAACTGAGAGGAACTGCATAATTGAATCCTAGCTCTCCTTAATTTTTCCAATCTGATTACAAGCAAAGTTAATTTAGGATCACTAAGTTTAAAAACAAAAGAACCCGAAACAAATCATTGCTCAGACATTATTAAAAGTGAATATACTCTAGTAACAAATCACACATCATTCTCGAAGGATAATAAATCCCAAGATCTCACCATCCCTTATTACTTCAGACCACAAACACTTATGTGCAAGTGCAGACTACATTAATTTAATCTATGACTCATCACATCGCCACACTTAAGCTCTTGTTCGTCCTCGAGTAAGATGAATTAAAGAATGTACTCATGGTAACTTGGTGATCATGATGGGATTTGAAGATCTCATCTTATTTTCATGAAATTTAAGAATTAGAAAGGGTTCTAATAATGATATATTAGTATGTTTGAATTCCATTCTTTAGGGGTGCACTAGCTTGATCCAAATAAAATTTTTATATGCTAGAGGTTGTGCTACTTTTTGGGACCCATGCACCATGATTTTCATTATTAACTTTTTCTTTCTCTTCCACACTTAAATGTTCATTTATTATCATCCGAGTCTTATTTTTTTGCTTGCCCCTACAAGTTTTATTTTTATTCAATTGGGGGTGACCCTCCATTCTAATACAAGATCTAATGTCTTCACTCACACCCTTAATTTCTTTATTTATTTATAACATAGTTTATCTCTCTCAATTTTTTTTAAAACCCTTCATTATTCTTCTCATAGGCTTTAATTTTTCTTCTAGAAATCACCACACTAGATAAATCAAATTTTGTAACCTTATTATGAACTCTCAATAACAGAGTCCCTTTCTCTACACCAATCAATGCATGAGTTGTTTCCAAAAAGGGCCGCCTAAAAATGATTGATATTTCATCACTCCACACACCCATCTTACAAACTATGAAATCTACAAGAACTCTAAGAATTCCCAATCTTAATAATCACATTTTTACCATTCTCACCAGTACCATTAAAGATAAGTCAACGAGTTAAATGACAATTGGTGTTTTTGTAATGAACTTATGCTAGATTAGGTAACATAATCCAGCACCGAGCATTACTGTAGCACTTAATACTAGGTTAGAGAATCTTAACCTACTATTAAGCACTATTGAGAGCCAATAATATATAAAATGAGAAAGTAAATGCATAATAATTAATATGTAATATACCATTTCAGGCATCCAAATAAGGAAAATAAAAACATTCATCACATATTAAGAAAAGTAAAAACATCCAGAGTAATTAAGGTTAAACATATTTTTTAATGATGTAATAGTACTCATCCTTTCAAGTAAATGAAAGAAAATGAAAAAAAGTAAGGCCTTCAACCTGCCTCTATTGATCAAGTTCTACCTCAGGTTTGAGCTCCACTCCAAGCTCCTGATCTACCTATTTGGTATTTAATACGATAGGGCACACCTAAGAAAAGAAAAATAAATGGTTAGACTTATAAAGTGTATGTACATTTTAGGGTTTCTAATTTATTTTAGTTATAGGATATAAAATTTAGTAATTTACAATTTTAAAGTGATGCGCAAAGCAGTAAAGGAAAAGTAAATAAATGACTAGAAAATAATAGTAAAAAAGGTTAGTATATGTATCAATATAGATGCTCAAAACCTGCATTAAATATGTTAGGTGGAAATGAGCAAGTGATAGTATACATACAAGTGTACATAGGAAATAAGTACAATAATGAGTATGTCTAATAGATATATACTAAGAGTATAAGGGTAATGCAATGAAATATAAATGTAAGTTGATAAAGAAATACACTGTAGTAAATGCAAAAATTGTACTGTAAGTACGAAAGTAGAGTGATTTCAGTTTCAAGGACTATATAAACTGTAGAAAAAGTCTTAAGGACTATAAAATGTAAGTGTTATTTAAGTTATATTATTTATTTGTGTTATGCAGGTAAATAACAAAACAACAAAGGAGTTTGGCATGTCTGCCCAACAATATGAAGTGCGGTCTTTTAAAAATACACACACTCTCCCTCTAGAACATGTGTGATCTCTTAATCTCTTAATACTCTACCTTGGCTCAATAATGTTTGTACAGAATAATATTCTATATGAAACCCATATACAAATTATTATAATTATTTTATTATGCACAATGTCTGAATGAATGTCCAAAGTTTTAAGCTCAATTCAATGCATCATTCAAAAATTTTCAAAGTTAAATTATAAATAATGTGATATCCATTGATATATATTTCAGATTTTCTACCTTAATGATTGAGGCTAATTAATCTCCTAATTGACTTAGACATTAAATGACTGTTAGTCAATTAAAGTATATATATAAATGTGGCTTTAAAAATAATGGCTTAATTAAGTTATTATTGAGGTGACAAAATAATACACACACACACACGCACACACGCACACACACATATATAAATTCTTACACTCATTCTGCCTTGAGAAAACTTTGGGCGTCTTCTATCTCTGAATGGTTAAGGAACCTTTCTTAGGAATGGCAGGATGGTGCGAGTTAGTGTCTTGAATGACGCCTTTAAGAGCATGTACAATGCTGAGAAGCGCAAAAAACAACAAATGATTATCAAGTTCTTCCTTGTCATGCAGAAGCACAACTATGTTGGCAAGTTTGAATACATTGATGATCAGAGGGATGGCAAGATTTTTGTCGAATTGAATAAGCAATTGAGCAAATGCGGTGTCATCAGCCCAAGAATTGATGTTGATGTCAAGGATATTGAGCCTTGGACTACTAGATTGCTTCCTTCCCGTTAGTTTAGGTGTATTGTGCTGACAACATCAATAGGCATCATGGATCATGAAGAGGCTTGGAAGAAGAATGTGGGAGGAAAATTTCTTGAATTTCCTTACTAGCTTAAAGTACTAGTCTGGATTCATTTTCATGTTACAACTTATCTTTTTTTTTGTATGAATTAGCAAGAAGTTTTATTTTTTGAGGACTTGATGAAGTCTACTCATAACATTTTGATGGATTTCTATTGAGTTTCGAATGATTCTTTTGAATTTGTTCCTACTCTTGCTAGAAAAAAAACAATATATATATATATATATATATATATATATATATATATATATATATATATATATATATATATAGGTCAAAGGTTGTTTCAACTAATATATATATATATATATATATATATATGTGTGTGTGTGTGTGTGTGTATGTGTGTGTGTGTGTGTGTGTGTGTGTGTGTAGAACTCTGTAATGCATCTTATAATAAAGGCCAAAGGTTGTTTCAACTTATATATATATATATATAAGAATAAGATTCTATCATAAATCTAGAGACTAAAATCCCTTAAATTTCCTAAATTATCTCCAACTCTACCTAGGTGATGGATCCTAACTTCAGTAGGCTATTGGTTTGTCTCTTTTCAAGTTAAAGTGTTTCTATGGTCCAGACTACTCAAGGTCCTAACTCATATTGCTCCTTAATCAATATAATTTACAAACAAACTTAATGGCTACAACTACATATTTCCATCTAATATCTTCCCTAACTTACACTTCAAATCTTAAAATAGGTTATCATTAGGTCAATGTTAGTCTATTCTTCAACTTGATGGCTTTGAATTTGTACTAGTCCAACTTGTTAAGACTTAAAGAATGATCATACTTATGCTAAATTTATTTAGATCTTACCTTTTAATAGGCTACTACTCTAAATAACAAGTTCTCGCATTCCTCCTAAGGTTCCAAGTCTTGATTTCACTTAAGCTTGCACCTAGTCTTAGCAACTAAACATCCTAGATGGCTCCAAGTCCTTACTTATAACTTAATTTCAATCTATACTACAATAATTAGTCTACTCCTACTACTGAATTTTTTACATGGTTCCATTGATCTTAATATTAGCTACAATATTTTAGGTTATACACTCAACTTTTCAAAGATAGTCCCAATCTAAGGCATTAGAATATCCCCTACTCACACACTATCCTAATATTCAATCATAACATAATAAGATCTATTCTAAAATTAATTAGGGACTATTTGCAAGTTAATTAAGAAAATTCCCAAAGTTTGGAGTAAAATAATAATATTCTAAGTCTCAAAAATGATATTTTTATTTAGCGATCTAAATAATATAAAATTAGTGAATATGCACTCCTTATAGCATAAGAATTATAGTGACAATAAGCAGGATCATTTTAGACATCAAATAGCTTAATTAGATAGTAATTACACTTAATGATGATTAGCAGGTGATTAATAAGATTAGCAGTCAAAATTGAAATTAAACTTCATATTATTGTCCTATTCATTTTTTAAAATAATTTTAGTATATTTGGATGAGTAAATTAAAAATTATTTAATTTATTTATTTTGCATTAATCAACTCTATAGTTTTAATTTAATTGAAATTAGAATTAAATAGGCATATTCCTAGACTCTATGGCTCAGTTTGGGAGCGGTCAGACTAGCTAGTTTGTGGGTCTATACTGCACAATGCTGTGGTTTAGGTTGAACCACACCACTGTTCACCATCATCCCGATGGGTCAGAGAGAGGTGAACCTATATTTAGCCATAACTCATTGCACAGATAGTCTCAGGAAGCGCACCATTCACCAAATTGAAGTTGACAATGAGACCATTCCAATGCACTTAAAAGCCCTTCATTGTTTGGATTCAATAATTTAGAATTTTGGATTGAATCTCGATGGGTTAAGGTTTATTGTGGAGAGCTATATGGCCCTCCACAGTCCGCTACATGGCACAACCATGGTGGCGTCATACTCCTTTGGTCCAAGCTAACCCAAGGAGTACTTAGCCAGTGATAGTGGTGGATTGGAGCATCAGGAAGTTGTCGACCACACTCGGGCACTATACATTGTTGTACATGCCCGAGTGTATCAAGCTCGAATTGGGCTCACTTGAGGCCAACTTGGTTTGATAATCGATGGAGAATAAGAAAAAAAATGCAAAACAAAAGGAGTATAAAAATTATGGAGAGGAAATTCGCTGTTAAGGGGTGTATCTAAGTATCAATTTGAGGCTACTTCAGTGAGATCTAGACGGCGACTGAGTTGTTCCCAGCTCTAATGACCCTTCTTAAACTCTCAGTTTCTACCAGAGGAAGCGACTAGGGGGATTAGTTGGGGATAAAAGTGGTTGAATGGGAGGAGAGGACTGTTGTTGTGTACAATCTTCGAGTGGAGGTGTGGTCATGGGTAAGCTGGGGAAAATGACAGAGCACAGTGCTATGTCGCATCCCTACTGCTCGCATGATCAGATGACAGAGATTTGATCTCTATGTCTAAGTAATCGCGGGCGCTGCCTTAGCCGTTGGATCTGAGCCCTAATATAGCGGCTAAGATCAGATCCACCATGGATCTAATCTAGTCCATCAGAAGGGAATCTAAGGCGAGATGACTAAGTTCACCCGATCTGGCAATCCCATGTTCGGACAAGAACGACAAATCACATGTCATTCGATTATTTAAATTATAAACAAGTAATATTAATTTTAATAATTCAATTATAATTTAATAATTAATATAATTTAAATAAATCAAATATTCTAGCCAAATATCATCAAAATTTTCCCAAAAATTCACCCATAGCTAATTTAGGAGTAAAAAATTCAAAAATACAATCAGATTTTGATTGAAGATCAAATTAATTTTCATATTTTTATAATTATTAAAATTTATTAAAATAATTAATTAAATAAATGGCTTTCGAATTGGCTCAAAATTTGGGGTTTGCTCCTAATGACATTTGGAGACCAATGGTGAAGCTTTTAACCTAATCAAGCTAACTAAAACAAAGTAACAACACTAGGGTTGTTACAATTTCTCCTATTCCTCCTATTCCTATCTGTTATTAGACATATTAGGACATAATGTTAAAGTATGCTCCTAGATCACAAAGAGAATTTAAGAAGTTAAGACCCATATAGAACATGGGATATAAAATTTCTAGTAACTCTAAGCTTAGGTGGGATAGAAAATTCTTTTGTAGATTCTTGTAATTCAAGTTCAACATGTAAAGGATCCATTTATTTATCATTGCAGGCTATAATGTTTTTCAAAAATAATGTCAACCCATGATTTGCTAGCTATTTCATTAAATTGGTGGGTGTTTGATTTGGAAGACTCAAAATTAATGTTGAAGAGCGAACCTATATAAACTTAAGATTATTATTTAAATTAACTATCCTAATTAGCTTAGAAACTTCATCATTAGGCTTTAAATAATACTAGCACCAAACCCTAAAATTTTGAGCCAATTTGGGAGTTGTTTGAATTAATCGAATAAATTAATCAAATTAAATAATTTAAAAAGTAAGAAATTAATTTAAGCTCCAATAAAAAATTTGATTAGATTTTTGAGTTCCTCACCTCTAATATAGCTAAAGGAGAATATTTGAGAATTTTTGAAGTTCATTTAGTCAATATACTTTGTTAAATAGAATTCATTTTAATTTACAGTAACCATAAATATTAAATTTAATTTTTTATTATTATTAAAATGGTTAACTACCAGTTTAAGTAGACAACGGGTGATCCGCCGTGATCCCTAATGCACGGGACAGCCAGATCGTAAGATTTGAGTCATCTCGTTGTTTACTTGGATTTAATCAAACAATCAAGATTAGATATGTGAGCTAATCTAATCTCAATCATTGTATTAGGGTCTAGATCCAATGGCTAAAAATAGCTTTGCAGTTAACTATTCCCATGGATCAATCAAAGATGTTGGATTGAGTGGATGACTAGGATGCAAAAGAGCACTATGCTCTATCATCTTTCCAGCTTAGCCACGACCATGCTGGTATAGGCTGCCATGCAATTTGGTACTTTTCTCATCATTTCATCGTGGTTATGCTCGGTTAACACCTCCATTTGATTCATTCTGCTCAATTATATCCATTGGAAGCTCTTCCCAATGATCTCAACCTCTCAGTGCGACATAGAGGCCTGAAGAAGCTGCAGCCAGACAAACATTTGGCACACCCCTCGAATGGTAATCACTATGACATTATTAGAGTTATTATTTCATTTCTCTATTACTCTTAGTATCCTATCAACTATCAAGCTCAATTGAGCTCAAGCGAGCTCAATTAAGGCTTGACAGGCTTGGGTATGTACAATAGTGTACAGTGCCCGAGCCCAATTGAGACCTCTCAGCATCTTAGCCCATCCCAACCACCACTAACATGCTCTTTGGGTAGGCCTTGACCTAAGGATCACGATGGGACCTTGGCCAAGTAAAAATTATCACTATGGAGGGAGTGTTGTGCCTTCACAATAAACTCTAGGTTTTCAATTAAATCAACTAGAGTTATAATGGTAGAGGTAATTATAAATAAGGCTTTCATGTTTAATGGATAGCTCTTGACCTTAGAATTATTTTAGCATGTTAAGCATGTTCAGAATTTTTTTGAAACCCTAATTCTTTGATTTTGTCTCTTGGGCTCAACCGGAAAGCACAGTGCCTGGTGGGTTGGCCCGCGTCCCATGAGACACTGTATTGAGGGATATTCTGAATTTAATATTGGCCAAATATTCTTATGAATATTTTGATTTTAATAATACTGAACTTTAGGAAATAATAAATTGATGATATAAAACAATAAATATAAATACAAATATATTAAAATTATATGCAAAAATGATTAAAAAAATGAGTATAATATTTTTATAACATTCAAATTTACTTTTGATAATTAATTTTACAAATGACTTTTCTAATCACCATTAATAGTGATAGCTTATATTTGAGCCTAGAAAGCTTTAAATTGATCGTACTATATGTCATTGGAATGCTTAAATTATGAGGATTAATAGAATACTATCTTTGCATTGAATTGACATCTAATTAAGAATATCAAATTTTGGACTTAATAGGCTAGTTTTCCAATAAGACTCGAGTATATTGCTCCTAAAACCTTAAGTAATGTAAGAGTTAATTCAAAGTAATTATGCTAGTTTTAGGACATCAAATTTGACAGGAACATTCATAATATAATAGAATAGCTCTAAAATTGCTAGTATTAAGCTTATACTTTAGGAAGATATAAGAAGTAGGCTAGAATATGTAGCATAGTGTATCCAATAGGAGTAGACAAATTAGACTGCTAGAAAGACATAATAATCATTAAAATAGAGCATAAAGCCTTTCGGGTCAGATAATAGGAAGATTATACTTAACCTTGAAATTTAGAGTTAGATAATACTTAAATGAACTTTAGAGATAGATATACTACTCCTCAACCCAAAGTGATTTGAATTTGTAGAAGATTGTAAATAAATGTATTAGTAGATGGAGTATACACAAATTCATAAAGATCTCCTTAGAATAGGGAAAGTTAGTAAATCTTAAAGTCTATTGAAAATATAGATTGATAATTAATGTTGATAAGAACCTTAATCAAGAAATTTAGATGACCCTAGCACCTAAAACTTAGGATAAAACATTAAGTTAGAAATTAAGATTTTTCACTTACCTTATTACTAAAATATTAAAGCATCTAGGATATTATTTTTAAAATTATATATAAATAATAATAATAATAATAATAATAATAATGAAAATTATGGGCTCTAAGGTTCTCTTTGCTTTCCTCTACAGCAATTCTGGGTGATCTAGGGTATCCGCCCTTTGGCTTGGCCGAGGGCCGTGCTTCTTTGGGCTTGTGTGTTCTTCTGGTGGGATTCTCTCTCAGTGGCTGCGTCTATTGAGCTCTCAGGTAATACCCTATCGATTGGCTTTACTTAATATTTTATGTTCTTATGGTTTTCTAATGGTTGAATCTCCTAATATTAGATCCTTTAGGAATGTTGTTGATAATGCTAACTCTTCGCAGATCTATAAATCCATTTGTTCTTTTCATAGCTCATCGGCGATTTTCTTTACAAATGAGAAAATATCATCTCTAGCCGCTAGTCATGCCCTCACATTGGTGGGGAAGTTTAATAGTTCTAAATCTAATTTCATACTTGTCCAAGGATTCATTGTAGGTCTTAAAATAATTGGCCCTATTTCCATTAGGGCTTTTGACTCTCATGGAGCCTTTTTCGGATTTACTTCCGATCTAGACTATGCGAGAGTCAATGTTAAAGGGTATTACGATTTAAAAGGTAACACCATGAAATTTGTGAAATGGGATCCCTATTCTGATGTGACGGTGGACTCTCTTATAGCCCCAGTTTGGGTTAACCTGATCGGTCTCCATCTTCACTTTATTAAAAAAGATATTTTATTTAATATTGCCAAGACAATTAAATCCCCTCTTCAATTAGATAGGAACATGGTGTTCAAAAGAAATGGGACTGCTCTTAGAGTATTGTGGAGCAAAGCTTATCTCTTAACCTCCCAGATATAATTTGGTTAGGTTTTGCAAAATATGGTTATTTTTAAATAATTTGCTATGAAAACTTACAATTTAGTACATTTGGTGTCAAACTCTTGGTCACTCACCATCTTAATGCCCTCACACTCATAATAATAGCCCTATCAAAAATAGAGCCAGAAATGATGTGCAAACTCATATTAATTATGCTGCTGAGGTTTATGTTGTCTCAAGTAGTGAGGTCATTGCTACCTCAAGAAGTGAGGTAAATAGGAGACATTTAGTTCAACAACTTGATCTTGTTACAATTAAGATTATTTTTAGAAATTTTGATAATGTTATTTTACTCTATAACAACTGTGCAGTTCCTAACGATGCTCTTAATGATGCTCCTAGTGAAGCTCCTAATGTTGTTCCTAATGTTTCTTCTAATGTTGTCCCTAATGATGTTCTTAATGATGTTCATAATGTTGCATATAAAGATACTATTATTGATGCTTCTAATGTTGCTTCTAATGTTGCTCCTATTATTCTTTTGGAAACTGTCCAGCAAAATAGACTAACTGCTCAGAACATTCAAGGTTGTGAAAATGGTTCTCAATTAAATGTCTCTAATAACAACATTTTGCACCCTATTGTTGAAAATTCATAGATTTCTAATGTTTTTAATGAGCTTTCTTTGATTGCTAACAATACGCAGCCTTATGATAATGTAAATAAACATGTTGAGGTGGTTAAAGTAATTGTTGTGGCTAATAATTATAATAAATGTGATTTTGATAATGCTGTAGACTATAATGAGGTTAACACCAATAATGTGGCAAATAACATTAGTAATGTGCCTAAATATGTTATTGATACTAGTATTGATTCTAATAAGGTTACTATTATTTCTATTGTTGACACTATTGGAGATCCTGCCACTTACGTTTTAAACACTAATAAAAACTTTATTACTACCAGTGAAGTTTTTGCTATCACTGAGGGAAAGTTTCAAATAATTTTCTTAACATTAATAATGCTGCTCTCAAAGTTATTTATGATATAACTAATGATCTATAGGAAGTATTTGGTATTGGCACTACTGCTATAAATGCTACCACTGAGGTAAATAATGATTTACTTGATGAATCTAAAACCTTTAATGCTATTAAAAATGTTGTTTTTAAGGTTTCTAAGGTTTTCACTAATTTAAATGAATTTTCTGCTACTAAAATTAGCTATAATATTCTCACTGCTAAGGAGGCTCCTCTAATAACTAATGTTAATGGAACTATTCTAATGTTTTCACTGCTAATGTTTTCACTATGCTAATGATTTACATGAAATTGCTGCTTCTAAAAATGGCTTTGATAATTCTGGAACTATTTCTAATGTTTCTAATGTTTTAATTGCTAATACTTTCACTGCAAATAATTTACAAGAAATTTCTATTTCTAAAATTGACACTTCCATAAATCCTAGAAATGATTTGGATACTTTTGAAACATATTCTAGAGGAGCTGATGCTAAGGGAAATAATGATATGATACTGGAAAAATTTGATAATACTAATCCCAGCATCCTTGGTGTTGCTGATGTTGTAGCACTTATGAATATAGATAGCAATAGCATTACCCCTATTAATTTGTTGCCTCTAATTATATTGCTTCTGATATACATTTGAATGATATTGTTGCTTCTAATACTGCTAGTTCTGTTATCTTCAATAATGATATTAATGCTCATGTTAATAATACAAATGCATATTTATCTGATAAATTTGCTGCTTTTTTTTTATGCAACTAAGGAAAATGAGATGGCTATTATTGTCAACTCTGGTGATATTGCTAAGTTGATTTCTACTAATAACGATACTTTGATCAGTGCCACTTCAAATTATGTTAATAATGAGGACTTAGGTATTAATATAGAAAGGAGCTCTAATTTTCTTAATTATATTGAGGTTGTTTTCGACAATGTCCAAATTGAAAAACTAAAAAACAAAACCTATAGGAAATTTAGTAGCCCATACATGGAAAAATTATGTAGCTTCCATGCAAACAAACATAATTGCAATGATAATGTTCTTAACCAGAATAAATTCAATATGCTTCTATCTCTAGAATCAAAATTCAATATATCTAATGATATGCTCCAGATGTCCCCACGGGGTTCTTTTATAGTTTAATTATGAATATTTTTTGTTGAAACACAAGAGGCATTGGTAATGCCTCTTATAGGAATTGATTTAAACATATAATTAAGGAAAACAAAACAAATTTTGTTATCATCTTTGAGCCTAAAATTAAATATGAATCGATTAATGCTCTTAGCTATTTTATCAATATTGGTAACTATTTGTCTTCTAAATTCAACCATGTTTGGGTTCTTTGGTCTGATCTCTGACAAGCTGAAATAATTAATCAATGTGATCAAGCTATTCACATTATATTTCAGAAAATCAATCATTAGTTTTTGGTGACTTTTGTGCATGCTTTTAATATCAGAATTGATCGCCTTCATCGATGGGATTTTCTAAAAACTTGTAGTCAATCATCTTTGCCTTGGGTTGTTGGGGATGACTTCAATGTCGTGCTTCATGCTAATGAATATAAGGGCTATAAATCAAGCCATCATGATTCCTCTTATGACTTTAATGATGCAATGATTGATTGTGGTCTTAATGATTTTAAATACTCGGGAGCTCCCTTTACTTGACATAGTGGTAGAAAGTTTGCTAAATTAGATCGCTTCTTTAATAATATTATATGGTGTAACTATTTTAACAATCATAAGCCCCTTATTATTTCAATCCACATTAATACAACTACTTTCCACAAATCCCTTGGATTCCAAATATTTTGTCTAAACAAAAAAGATTGCTTTGATATTTTTGATTCTGTTTGGAACTCTCATTGTGAGTTTTATGGCCTTCATTGCCTTGTGGAGAAATTTAAAAAGGTTAGAACAGCCCTCAATTTTTGGAATAACAATTCTATTGGCAACATTTTCAATAATCTTGTTCAGCAAGAAAAATTAGTTAATTATATTGAATTTATATTTAAAACTAATCCTTCTGTCTCAAACAGAGTTGCTGCTAATAAAGCTAAAGTTGATCTCATTTAAAATCATAATGATATTAAAACTTTATAGATGCAAAAGTGCAGTATTAAGTGGCATTTGGATGGAGAAAGAAACACTATTTTTATTATAATTGGGTCAATAAAAGAAGACAAATCAATAATATTAATGAAATAATTACACCTGCTGATTCCAAACTAACGGAAAGAGTTGGTATTCAAGATCGGCTATTAATTACTTTAAAGAGATCTTTTCCCCTAATTACAATTCTTCAAATATAAACCCCTATGTTACCTCTGATTTTAGCTTTATTGTGAACCTAATCTCAGCTGAAGGCAATTTTTTGTGCAATTTGATACCTTCTAATGAAGATTTGGAAAGAGATCAAAGAGTTAAGAAAAAAAAACTTGCTCTGGCTCTGATATTTCCCTATTAAAATTTTTTGTAAATTTGGGAAATTATAAAGATTGACGTTGGTAATGGTGTGAAAGAATCTTTTTGCAATGTTCCTCTTCCTAAATTCCTTACTCACACTTTGATCTCTCTTATCCCTAAGAAAGAAAATGATTCTTGGCATTCAGAGTTATATCCTATTAGCCTTTGCACTACTTTAAGCAAAATCATCTCTAAAATATTGGCTAATAAACCTCTAGGTTTGTTTTCCTCTATTATCTTACCAAACCAATATGGGTTTGTGTCTGGTCGTCAAATTCAAGATAACATCCTTGCTAGTCAAGAACTTTTTCACAGTCTTAAGAACAACTATAGAGTTAATAACCTCATTTATAAGATGGACCTTGAAAAAGCCTTTGACAAGATAAATTGAAATTTTTTGTTAAAAATGCTCACTGCATATGGCTTTAATAGAGGTTTCATATCCAAAATCAATAATTCCATTAGTAAAAACTAGTTTTCTGTGATTATCAATGGTAAGCCTTCAGGTTTCTTTAAACTTGAAAGAGGTATTAGGCAAGGTGACCCTCTCTCTCCCTTTCTATTCATCTTCACCATTAATTACTGGTCTTATAATATAAATTTACTATTTTTTAAGGATCCCAACTTACATTATAAAGTGGGAGGTAAAATTATTATCTCCCACCTTGCCTATGCTGATGATTTGATTATCTTCACCAATAGTAGCATTAATAATGTTAAGAAGCTTCACAATTTACTTTCTAGCATATAGAAAATGGTTGGTTTAAATATCAATACAAATAAATCCTTTTTCTTCATCAAAAAATGGTTTATATTAGACATACCAATAATTTAAAGAATATTCTCAATTTCAAATTGGGCAAACTACGTTTTACTTATCTTGGGATCCCGATGTATATTGGCCATAATCAAAATTCTATCCATAAAGATTTTCTTGACTCCATTTTGAAAAGGCTGTGTGGGTGGGAGCATAAATTCCTTTCCCATGGTGGCAGACTTACTCTTTTGAGATATGTGCTCAATGCGATCCCGCTTTTTTGGTTGGAGGTCACCTCTCCAACCCGGTACATCATTAAAAAGATTAAATCTATCTTCAGTAATTATTTTTGGAGGTATAATCATAGCTCTAAAACCTTATGGTGCTCCTAGAATCTACTTACTTACCCAATTAATGAAGGTGGTATGGGTTTTCAGTGTATGGATTCTCTTCATAAATCTTTTTCTAATAAATTATGGTGAAAATTCTGTACTTCTAACTTGTTTTGAGTAAATATCCTAAATGATAAGTACTATAATACTACCCATCCTTTCCAAACTCCTAATAAAATCACTGATTCTACTATTTGGTAAAGAATGCTAAATCATAAGTCTTTGATTAAAGAAACTCTCATGTGGGACTCTTTTGACCTTTCCTCCTCTTTCTGGTTTGATAATTGGGGTTAGCTTGGTATTCTTGCTTCTCTCAGCAATGGTAGGATTTCCAAGCCTAAATTAAATGTTGGGGACTATTTATCTCTTGATACTAGTTGGATTATTAAGATGTTTAACCAGTTAATTCTAGCTAACATCATTAACACTATTTTTGCTCTTGCCCCTTCTTTGAATTAGTATAAGAAATCAAACTTCATTTTGTGTGAAAATTCTAAAATCAATTTAACTAATCTATGGTATTATTATATGAATCATGCTATCCCTTCTTTTCCCAGTTGGATTTGAAACAATTCTCTTCCCAATCTTATCAGCATCTTCTTATGGAGATTATTAAGAACTACATTAGTGTTGATAATATCATGCAGAAGATGGGTTACTATTTGGCATCCAAATTCTAGTGTTGTGATAATGTTGAATCTATTGATCATATCTTTATTTCTAATGAAATTAGTCTCAAGATTTAGAAGCAGGTTACTTTAAATATTTCCCCCATCCAATTTAATAATAGAAGAGACATTATTTTCAAATGACATTCACATAAATCAAAGAAATTATTTATTGAAAACCTTATTAATGCATATACTTTATGGAACATTTGGAATGCTAGAAATAATGCTAAATATTCTAATATTTCTATGCAACCTAGTAAGATCATTAATGCTATCCACACCAATGTTTCTAACATCCTTAACACATTCGATGCAAAATGTTTTACTTGGGGCAATATTAATGTGAGAAATTTTAAGAAAAGTTTTGGTGGGGGCTAGTTTCCTATAGTTTCTGCTTATAGTAACCAGACTTTCATTAATATGGATGCTTTTTATAGACTCCATTTGTTTTCCGTTGGTTTACTATATTGGTACAGGCTAGCAGAGTCTCATCCTTGCTCTTGTTGGGCTCTTGCTTTTTGGCTGTTGCTGGTTTTTGTTTTGTGCTAGTGCTATTGGTTAGTAATTTTTTACCCTTTTCTTGTTTATGACTTAGCTGGCAGGATTTCTCTTGTTGGCTATGTTGTTTGGGTCTTATCTTGGTTGCCTTTTATTGGTGCTCCTTTTGGATCATTTGATTTCTAGCTCTATTCTTCTATTGGCTATGGGAGGGACGGTTGTTGGTTTGGTTTATCTTGTGGTTTTCTGGTTGCTATTTCTATTTGTTCTGCCAGCCATTTTTATTTTTTATTTCTTGAGGTTGCAGTTTACTACTGCTTACTTTTTTCTTGGTCTCTTTTGCAGATTCCAGCTTCTGTTAAATTCTATCACATGGATTCTTTTGCAGTCCATGGCTTTCTGTAGTCACTGTAGTTCGCTAGTCTGGCTGTTGTGGGCTCTGGTTTAATTATTGCTAGTTTGTCTCCGAGCTGAGTTTGGTTGCTGATGCTACAGGTTTTAGATTCAGCTTGGTTCTTCTGCTTGGACTATTTTGCAGTCCTTGTATTTCTACGGCTACTGCAGTTTGATGGTTTTTTACTATCACTGTAGTTTGCTGACGTTGGATGCATCTTCTTCTCTGTTGCCGATTTGCCAGTGCTGATTAGGTAGATTCTTTGTGTTGAAGGACACTCAGCTATTTTGCTGACATTGGACTTCTTTTAGCTTCTTTCAATTACATGTTTGTCTATTGGTTTTTTATTTGTAGTTTGTTACTGTATTGCAAATCTAGCTTCTTCTATTTTGTTTCTCCTATTTTCTATTTGTGTTTGTGTGTTTCTTTTCTTTTTTGCTAGTTCCTTTTAGGCTTCACCTTGGGACTCAATTTTTTGGGGCTATTTTAGAATTTTAAGTTTGTTAGGTCTTGTATTCTCATAGCCCTACTTTGTATCATTTTGCTTGATCTAATAAAAATGGTGTTGAGATGGCTTTTATTATATATATATATATATATATATATATATATATGCATTTCAATTGATTAAGACATTTAATTAATATCTTAAGTTAATTGGGAGCTTGATTAATGATTAATGATAATTATTATGGATAGATAACTTAATAAAATAATAAAGGATATCATATTTAAAATTTACATTAAAAATCCTTTAACTACTGCAACATATTGAGATTATATTCTTATACATACATTCAAAAATTATGCATAAATAAAACATAAAATAATCCATATAAGGGGTTTCCCTATGGGTGGATCAATTTGTACAAACATTGTTGAGCTAGGGTAGACTATGGATAGATCAGAAGACTACACATATTCTAGAGAGGAAGTGTGTAGTCATACAGGAGACTCTGCTACATATAGTTGGGTAGACATTCCTAACTCCTCATTTATTATATATGTGCTCACAAAATATATTAAAATAAGTTAAATAAAATAATATATAATATAGTCTCTTTGATCGTGTATGACTTTAACTTTCCATAGTATACAGACTGTGCCTATAGTTTATTCAGTCCTTAAGGTTGAAATTGATTATGTACTTGTACTTCCATACTTCATAGTTTAATTTTACTTGTATCTTACTACTGTACATTCTTTATATAGTTTTATAGTTGCATTCCTTATATTGCTTTTACTACTAATTAACATATGCCCAA
This sequence comes from Gastrodia elata, assembly GCA_016760335.1. Classification (NCBI taxonomy): domain Eukaryota; kingdom Viridiplantae; phylum Streptophyta; class Magnoliopsida; order Asparagales; family Orchidaceae; genus Gastrodia; species Gastrodia elata. The sequence goes on along the minus strand of CM028669.1, from coordinate 106,314,460 downwards.
TTGAACATATACATCTTTGTATTCATTTCCATGTGCATGCTATTACATATATACGTGCTTCTTTTTCTTAACATGTTAATGCAGGATTTTAACAGCCATATAAGTATGTACATTTATTCCTCTTAAATTTCATTATTTAGTCACCTTTTTTACTTTTAGTACCATATATTTACTACATTTGTGCACCATTTTAAATTCACTCTAAATTATTAAATGTGATATCCATAACAATAATAAAATAATTAACACTAAAATGTACTTAGCCTTAATTTATCTAACTAGATCTTTCTTTTATTGGTTGTGCCCTTCGTATTAAAAATCAAATACAGTAGATCTAGAGCTCGGAGGAGATCTTGGGTGTGACCTTAAGGTGGAGGCAGATTAGTAGCAACATCTTGAAGCCAATTTCATTTTATTTTATTTTTCTATGAGGACAAGTGTTATTTCGTCTAAAATATTTCATTTAACTTAATTTATAGCTTTGGATGTTTTTACTTTATTTCTATGATGAATGTTTTCTTCTCTTTATCTATATGGTTGGAATGATAGATATGTATATACCTATTACACTCTTATCCACTTATTTTCACATCTTATAAATTCTTAGCCTACATAGTACTCAATAGCAAGTTAATTCCTACTACTCCAGTATTAAAATACTATGGTAACACTCAGTGTTGGATTAGAATACCTAATATTGCACTGGAGAATTATGAAATCATACCCACTCATCTTCTATTATTGATCAAGCAAAGGGTGGAATGAACTTTTCTCTAAAGACTGCTTTAAATTCATCTCAAAATATTTCTTCAATACCTATTTCTACAAAATGAGAATTCAACTTATTATCCCACCAATATTTGGCTTCCTCAAAGAACACATGGGTGATCAGGTGAATAACTTCACTGCTTGGGCACTTAATGCTTGACACGTCCTTCTCAATTATCTTCAACCAATTGGCTGCTTCAATGGGAGAAGAAGATCCGTTGAAGGCCAGAGGATTGCGTCAGAGGAAAGTATGAATGAATCTATATTCAACCGAGCTTGATTCTGCTTGAGGACTTACATGGATAATTTGGGGACAAGATGGATTAATTGCTCAATGTGCTGCTTGACTTTGCAATTCCACCAGAATCTTCATCATCTCCACCAAAGTCTTGATCTTTGCTAAAGTTGAAGAAGAGTTGGAGTATGTCGTCTTCTTGACAGAAAATGAAAATAGTGTTGGTTCAAGATTCATCTTACTTGAAAGAATTGATAAGAGTTGAGTGAGAAAAGATAAGGGAATTGGATAAAATAATCTAAGGTGATAGTCTAACTATAAAACACTACTCGATGTCTTTAAGCTATTAATCTATCACTTGACTGAGTTTGCTATCCTAAGTTATTGATGCACATACTTAACCTTTCTGTGTTTGTTTATATGATTGGAAGGATATTTGCTTATACATCTAATTTTTCCTTTCTTTGGACTAGCTTTAATACAAACTGTAATGACCCCAATAATGTAGCAGGAAATCTAATTCAATATTAGGTGTTACTATAGTACTTAATATTGGCTTAGTGAGCCTTAACCATTATTAAGCACTACGGGGAGCCAAGGATCTCCAAAGTGCAAAACTAGTTGCATAATATAATATAGCTATATACCATTCTAGCCATTTAAAAAAGAAAGTAAGAACACATCACATAATAGTAAATCAAAACACTAAGAGTTAAATAAATTTTTGCAAACATTATGATGTAATGACACTTGTCCTCATAGGATGATAAAGTAAGAGAAAAGAAAGTAAAAGTAAAGGTCTTCAATCAGTAGCTACTTGATATGATCTACCTCATTTTCAAGATCCATTCCAAGATCCTAATTTGTTGTATTTAGTATTTAATACGGTATGTCATAGTTAATTAAATAAAAATAAGTGATTTGACTTAAAAAGTCTAAGCAAATTTTAGGGAAACTAAGCTATATTAGAATTAGTGGATATCACATCAGCCATTTGCAATTGTTTTAAGCAGAGCACAAAGCAATAAAAAGGGAAAGTAAAATAAAGATTGTAAAGTAATAATAAAAAGGGGTAAGAATAGTAAAAACGGAAAAGCTGATACACAACATGCATCAAATATGTAAGTAAGGAAAGTAAGTATAGCTATAAATATAAGTGTGCAATAAACAATATAAATATGTACAAAGCATATATGCTAAGTATGTAAAGCAGTGTAAAGAAATGAATATATAAGCTAAAATTACATTGTAGAAAAGTAAGTAAAGGAACTATAAATGCAAGCAAACAGTATATAAGTAAGGAGATTTTATTCTCAAAGACTGAATAAATTGCCATTATGGTCATAAATGACTATACCTAACAATGTTAATTATTTATCTTAATTTAAATGTGTTTTGTTATACGGGCAAAGTTACAGAGCAAATGAGGAGTCAAGTACATATGCCCAACAAAAGTAAGGTTTCCTGTAAATACAAACATTTCCTCTTGAGGATCTGTGTGGTCTTCTGATCACTCTATTGCTTGCCCAAGCTCTGTAACATTTGTATAACATAGTACACCACATGAAACCCCAAAGTAATGTTATATGTTTAATTTATGCACAATGTCTTTAATAAATAAATTCAAGGATTTAGTCTTAATGCATTGCAACATTAAAGAATATTTAAAGCTAATTGTAAGCATTATGATTTCTATTGTTATCTACTTTAGTTATCTATCTCATGATTAGGACAATCAAGCCCCCTCAATCAACTTAGACATTCATCAAATGTCTTAATTAATTAATCATCGGAATTGAAATCCGACTTCGCCGTTGCGATCGTCACCCTCAAATTAGTTTGGGGTGAATTTTTGGGAATTTTTGGAGTGCATTTCTAAAATTGAAATTTTTAATTAATTAAAGGAATAAATAGTTATTTATTCCTAATTGCATTTTTTCCTTTTCCTTCTTTCTCTCTCCTAGTTGGCTATTCCATTCAGCTGGCCCTTACCTCCACTTTCAGCTGACTCATCTCCTTCTCCCTCATTAATTGAAAGCTTTGATGGCTATGGCCATCCCTCTTACTTCCACCCTCATTAATGGCAAGGTTTGATGGCTATGACCATCCATCTTCCTTCCCTCCTAGCTCACGATGGCTTTCCCCGTTTCTTCTCCTCCTATAAATGGAAGCTCAGCTCTTCCTCTCCATTTTTGGCTATCAAGATAAAGCTCCCAAGCTTCCACCCTTCTCCCCATTGTTGAGCTTTGTGCTAAAGAAGAAGAAGAAGAAGAAGATCCTCCTCCAAGCTTTCTAAGATTCCTTCTTCCCCTTCTAAAGGCTAAGGTACCCATTTGTTCTTCTTCTTTGGTCATTTCATCCTCTATTATGCTTATTCACATTTTTAGACATCCATGATTAAGTATGGAAGCCATTATAATTCTTCAAAGTAATATACCTCATGCTCTGTTTTTTGTCCATTCTGCACACCCCTGCCTTTATCACCATTGTTTATATAATTAGGATGATCCGTTCGTGCCAATTTTGGTGTCAATGGAAAGGTATCGGAAAGACCTTTCCATTTATATATGGGACCACTCATAGAATGCTTTGGATTGAGATTATTTGAGCTCGAAATGTGATTTTCACAGTTTTTGCATAGGCGAAATCACCGTCAGACGCTACAGCGCGCCGTAGAGTCAAAGACATTCATTTGACCATATCTTAGTCATTTAGACTCCAAATCCAAAAATTTAAAGTGCTAGAGAGCTTAGTATTTCAGTACCAATAATAATCTAAAATAATATTTAGGTTTTGAATCTTAGAGAATTTAAAAATGATCAAAATCCCTCTAACCTTAATTAGGTCATAACTTGACCAATCGAAGTCCAATTTGGGTGTACTCCCTGTTAAAGTACTCAGTGTGATATAAGAAAGCTATAGCCACTGAGTTTGCTAAATTTAGACATCAAATGAAAAAGTTATATTTTGACCCCTCTTAGCTTAGAAAATTACCAAATTGCCCTTGGAAATTGAAATGTCTATAACTAATTCATTAGATCTCAGAATTTAGTGTCCTTTGACTCTATAAAATCTTTGAATATCAATCAATAGTAAACTGCATAAAAATTTAGATTTCATTAGGTATAATTTACTAAAATACCCCTTAGTCAAAAACCTTAGTTTGGACTCATTTCTTATCCAAATTTGGTACACTTACTATCTATCTTTATGTTAGATAGTAAGGAATCATTTGATTATAGGAAATCCCAATTTGGAGCTCTTAATCAAAAAGTAACTTTTTGGACCCTTAAGTAGGGGCAAAATGGTTATTTTGCCCAAAATTTTGGTTAAATATCCTTAACCCTTAAAATACTCTTTAAAATCATTAAAATTAGTAATAGAACTGATTTAGGATCAATTTAAGTTATAAATCCCTCAATTAGATTAATTTGTAAAATATCTCAATTTTAGGGTTGAAAATCCCTAAGGTTAATATGCCTTAGCTAAAATCCATATCTAACTTTCCTAATTAAATAAAATCAGCAAGTGTGAAAAAATTCAATCAATTCTTAGAAATTTTTCAAGTCTTAATCATTTGGAATCCTCACTTCATGTAACAACTCGACGTTGTTACTGAGCCGATTAGGTCTAAACCTAATCAGATTAAGAGAAAATATAAGATCCTAATTTTAGTCAAATAAAAATTAAATAAAAATATCCTCAAATAAAACATATTAAGGGGACCCTCTTGCCAAAATTTGAGCGCAATCTGAGTTCCGGATTGTCCTAAATAAATTCAGGAAGTTTAAACTTTCAGAGTTGATAAAAGATATAATAAAAGTTTAATTTCAAAAATTATTGTATATTTGAGTTAAGCATTATGAGAGAAATCTATGTTTTAAGTTTTGTAATTTTTCGGGCTCTGGATTAATCGTAGTGAATTTTTGAAGTTATTCACTTAAAAATTAATATACAATAAAATACTTGTCCAAATTCAATAATTTTTAGACACTTGTGTTCGTCTCATCGTGACGGTCGTTTTGATACCATGTTTGTAATTTGTGGAGTTTAATTGACTTAGATCAAGGCTTGTGAAGTTTCAGCCATTGGATTTTGATCTAATGGCTGCGATTGGATTTACCTTTTTGCCTCTTAAGTATCTAACCCTAACCTAGCAGCCCCAAATCCAAATTTTTCTTTCTCCTTCAGCCGACTCCTCCTCTCCTCCTCCCTCCTTAGCCGACCAAGCCTCACCTCCTCTCCTTCTCCATAGCCGACCCCTTCTCTTCTTCCTCCATGGCCGAGCCACCTCACCTCCTTCTCGGCCAAGAGCTAGCAGCAGCCTCCTTCTTCTCCACTCCCTCCAAACCAAGTAGCCCTTCCTCCTTGGCCGACTAAGCTCCTCCTCTCCTCCTTGGCCGACCGACCAAGCACCTCTTCTCCTTCTCCTCTTGGAAGGCCGAGCACCTCCTCCTTCTTGGCCGAAATTGAGAGCAGCCCTTCCTCCTCTTCTAATGCCAAAAATAGCAACCCTCTTAGTTGTTGGCAAGGTATTAAATCCCTATAAATCTGAAATTTATGGATCCAACCATTGTTGGTAATTTATCAATTTATTACTTTTTCAATTAGTGGTTCATTAGCTCTATGTGTGTGCATGATTTAAGCCTTCTCTTGCATTGGCTAGACTTAAAATTGTTATACATATGTTGATTGTTATTTGCAAGATTCAATTGATTTGATGTACTCAATAAGACCCAAGAAAAATCTTGAGATTTACTTTATTAATCCCATGGTTTTAATTGTTGCTAACTTAGATGGTTTGCTATATTAAGATGTTGGTCTAATGGTTGCTCACTAAAATGTTGTTTTATCTTCTATTGGCTTGCTAGCTATGGTAATTGTAAATTAATATGCATCCAACCTATGTTTAAGGAATTAATCAATTTTATAAATTGATTTATTGGCGATGTCTACTAGTTGGCCAACCATATAATAAGTAATTATTTGAATATGTATGCTTGTATGTGAATCCAAATTAAGTGTCCCGAATGGATAATCATTGGAGTTTAGTTAAATGATTTATTAATCAGTCGCATGATTTTCTATTCATTGTTTCTCATCTTAGTTATCACTAAAATTTGCATGAGGAAGATAGCTTACTAATGAGTCAAAATTCTTTTCCATCATTTTCTTAGTATGATCAATGTATCTCCATGAACATAAGAAATAATTACTTTTACTCATGCTAATTGATTCATAAGCTATCCTCTAGATCCCTCCTTAGCATGTTGTATTTCAAATCTTCAAATTGTAGTTGTAGAGTATTTTGGGTTGAGATCTCATGATTGTCAAAGTAAGTATCTTTAGTCGCTTTCTACCCCAATTGGTGCAGGTGTTGTGAGTGCTGCCTCATCCCAACCTAGTGATAAAATGCAAGCTCACATCGTAAGCGCAAGGTATATTTTGTACTTAGAACTTTATTGAAGTTCTGTATTCTTTTAATTATGTTATTTTCTTGAGCTCTATGTACAGTGCGTACACCACTTGCTTAGATCTTAGTATCATTAGGATTTGCTTACTATTTGAAAACCATGACATTAGGATATATGAGCTTTTGCTAACTAAGTTGTAATCATTAACTTAGTTGAAAACTGTAAATTATGCGGACATGGATTAGAACCTAGAGTCAAATTAAGGTACTTCCTTAGGAACTTCACTTCACCTTAGACTTTTCCTTAAGATTAGGATTAGACATTAAGTTAGATCTCATTCATTGAATAAGTGATTTATTCAATGAATAAAACCTTAGTTTTAGTAGTTTTCTAGATTTTTCCTAATTTCATTTTGATTATTTTATCTTTCAATTTTAGATTAAGAATAGAGATCTATTCTATTAAGCTTGATTGTTACTTATTAGAATAAGCCTTAATCATCAGTTCACTTGTAGATTGAGCCATAGAACTTTAGCTTACTTTTGGATCATGTAATTAAACCCAAGGTTATGGTGTTCAATTCATAATCCTTAGCTTAGTAGATCTGGATCAGATCTTAGCTGAGAACATCTCAAATCATCAATTAGGATGTGATGATTTATTATTTAACTTATAGTCGATTTTGCTTGAACTAAATTGGGACCTGATCAGTCCTGATTGTTTTTAAACTTATAAGGCTGTGCTTCTAAGTTGTATGACTTGGGATAGTTAGAATGACTTATTTAGATAACATCAGATATCACATGAGTTTAGATTGAGTCCCTTGCTCACTTTGACTAGATTGCTTTGCATACCTTGTATTTGAGCTTTATTCCTTGAGCATAATAGGAGCACTTAGGATATGGATGATACATCCTAAGTTAGAATTTGTAAAGCATATATCATTTCATTCAAGTTTTTGTAGTGCTTTCAGTTAGTAGATTAGGTTATGAGTATAGTATTGCCACCTCCAGTATTCAGTACAGTATGGAAGTTACCCAGGCCTCTGAGAGGAACGGGGATGGCCTATAGGCTGGGTATTTTGCTGATTTTCGGGCTGGGATGGCAGTGCTATAGCTAGGGCCTATTGCTACTTTAGTTCAGTTCAGTACAGATTGTATGATTTTGCCACATGTTTCAATGGCTCTGCTTGTAGTTTCAATTAGCTTTACACATGTTTCAGTGGTTTTCTATTTTCATATTCAGTCATTTTTGCCACATGTCTCAGTGACCTTTTTTTTATATTAATATGCATGTTGTATATATGTTCTTATGAATTATATAAGCATAAATGGCATGTTTAGGATGTTAGATTTTCTGGATTATGTTCAGTACTTGTATTCTCTTATACTCAGCATGTTTACTGTGGTTATAAGCATATTAGGATCAGATTTATTTCAGTAGTTGCAGTTTCTTTTGCTTTAGCTTTACCTTGCTTACTTTTGTGTCTTGGTATGTTATTTCACATACATGTTAAATGCTATAAATGGATAGTTTATAGTTATCCCGTTCTTTGTATAGCTTGTTGCACATGTTTACTTTGCTCGCTTAGTAGTATCAATAAAATTGTGATATCTTTAAATTCATGCAACTTTAATAGCTTAAATTGTATTTTGACTTATTAAAGTCTAACCAGATTTTCTTTTTTTTGGTTGTGCCCTGTCATATATGTACATATGGCAGATCAAGAGTATAGGTCAGATCCAGTGCTTGAGGATTTAGCTGCTAGCAGATTAAAGTAAAGTGCAGCTCACTGAAGGAGACATGCTTCCATCTCCTTGACTTGCATTTAGTAAAATTGTAATAATTATGTTTTCTTATTCATACTATTCAGCATTAAATGTATTGTATGTGAATGAATTAATGTGGACAGTGTCTGGATGCTTCCTTTCTACCTATTTTGCACTGCTATACTATATGTATGTTTCTATTAAATCTTGCTCAAACTGGTTGATTAGTATCACGGATATGCTTTTAGTTTAATGTCCGTGGTGCTAATGACGACCACCTTTTAACACTCATTCGATTAAGGGGCGGCCGCCACACTTCACCTTAGGATATGTTCCTTAAGAATAGGATTAAATATTAGGTTATATTTCATTCATTAAATAATAGGGTTATTCAATGAATGAATCCTTACTTTTTATTAGTTTCTAGATTTTACAACTTATTTGGATTATTTTGTCTTTCAACATTAGATTTAGGATAGAGGATTCATCCTATTAAGTCTGATTTGCTTAATAGGATTTACCTCAATCATTGGTTTACATTTAAATTTAACCTAGATCTTAAGTCGTACCCCTGGGATTATGTGATTAAGCCCAATCTCATGGTGTTTAATCTATAATCTCTAGCTTGGTAGATTTTGATTAAGCTTTTAGTTTAAAACATCTAAACTCATAAATTAGGTCATGATGAATTCTTATAGTCGACATTGATTTAATCATATTATGTAACAACCCTAGGTTGTTACTTTGTAAATGCATAAATAATATAACCCATTTATTTGCTATCACCATTACTTATAGGACCTCAAACTAAGCCTATTTAGAAAATTTGAAGTCCATTGGACTTCTCTAGGTCTAAAAAGACAATTTGATCAATCTAGATACCCTAGTCTTGACCCAAAATATTTTGATCTTAGAATTAAATTATGATTATATTTTGAATTCCTCACCCCCAAATTAGTTAAGGGTAAAAATTTGGTGCAATTTGGAATTCATTTGGGCCATAATTCAAATTAAATTAAAATGGTTCAATTGCACATAGGGGTTTCTATTAATTCATAATTGCATTTATATCCTTAAAACTAAATAAACTGCCGGGATCCGCTGTGCGGACCGCGGGCGATCCACTGCGGAGCCCGGGTCACGCGACAGCGGCGCCCCGTGAATCTAGCCGTTCCGCCTTTTCAACCAACGGCCAAGATTCGATCCCGCGGAACCGCAGATCCATCGTTGGATACACCCCGTGGATCCTACGGCCAGGATCATTTTCGCGATCGGCCGTTAGGATCCAGGGGATCCCAGCCGTAGCGCCATCTAATCAAAAGATCAGACGGCATCCAAGGCACCCGGCACTGTGGATCGTCGTCCCCACTCCCTCGCGCACCCGACAGAGGAAATTTCCCGTACTACCAGCTGCCCCCTTGTCCCCCACTCGCGCCTCCAGCTCAGCAGGCCGTTGTTGAGTTTCCCTTAACGGCCGAGGGATCCCAGTCGGGCCTCATGACCCGACCAAGCTTGAATTAAAAATTCGAGAGCTCGGCCAATGCCCGACCTCTCGGGCTTCCCCAGCCCAAGCCAGTGGCTCCCGAAGCTTCCCTAAGCTCAGCCAAGGCTATAAATAGCCCATGCTTCTCCCCAATTAATCCTTGCTAATCAATTGAACTCTCTGTAATTTGCCGCCATTGCCGAACCCCCGAGCTTGCGTAGGTTATCCAGGAGCTTGCGTACCGCTAATAGGAGAGTATCCTGGAGTTCAGGAACTCTCAGAGAAGCTTAAGGAAGCTCAGCCACCCAGCAATTCCCCCTGCGTAGTCTGCAAGCCACCTCGGCAAATCCAGGTATCCCCCTTACTGGATTCGAGCCTTTGAGGCTCAAACCTTGCTTCTTTTGATGCGTTTGAGTCTATATTGTTGTCTCGAACCCAAGGGTATCGAGATTAAGATCTAGGCTAGCTCCGATCGATCAAATCGATCGATCGGATTAAACTGCTTAAGGATCTCCTTGGTCGAGTAAGGACCCGATGATCTAGACCATCCCAGACCCTCAGACCAGATGGCTTCGATCTGCCTCACCTCCCTGATGGTGTAGGGATCGAGCCCAGGGTCTGGTGTAGCCTTTGTGGGGAGAATTATCTCCCCATAGTAGCTCCAATGGAGGAGCCCTCGGGTGAGCAAGGTCTGGCCGATCCAGATTGTCTCACAAGGGGCTTCGAGTCCCAATCGACACGTCTGACCACGGTGATCAAGTACTGATCATGTGCTGGTCGAGCCGTGGGCTGGATGCGCCGGAATTTGGCGATTAGGGTTTCCTAATCGGTCCCTGGCTCGGGATGACGGAGCGACGACGAAGGCTCTGTTCGGGTAGGGTCGACCCACGACCCGCGCTGTGCTACAGTGCCGGGTTTCCCCGGGCCTTGGTAGACCCATGCAGTTTGGTTAACGGGCCGAGCTGTTTAATTAAATTAGAATTATCATAATTATAGGAAAATAATTCCAATAATCAAATCATAGGATTTTGATTAAATAAAAATACAGAATGTATTATTTGAATAACGTTTAATCCACTGGTCCAAATCCTATGGTATTATATATGAAAATGATCAGGAAAATCTCAGGAACCTAAATATAAAATAAAAATGAACATTTGACGGTTAAATCTTTAATTATTGCCTAATTACAGTGGATCTTGATTAGGGTAAATTAGTAACTCTACTTATCCAAATTGCATGCCTAGGGTGCCATTAGTTTACTTGTGATAATTAGAATACATGTGCTAAGTAGATTATTTTTCTGAGTTCTATAATTCTAGTTATGCCCTAATTTTGTTAAATTATGATTAGTAAATTTTAGGGTTTATACTGATTGGATCTTAGCAAACTTAGGCTCTAATTACTTGTATGATTAATTAGAATTTGCATGCCAAATATCATGTAATTTAAATGGTTGGATTTTTACTTATGTGCTAATCCCTTTTGATTTGATTTAGGGTTTGATTAGCACTAAGTAATTCTATTTTATAATACTTTGATTATCAATCTGACTTGTAATAGTAGGTTAAGTATAGTGAACTCATCTATTTAAGCTTATTAAGTATACTTGAATAAATCCAAAGATTTGGAATCTTAAATATCTTAATTAACTTAAGAAATCTTAAGATTTGGATCAAGTTTTTAAGACTTGATCTAGGTCTGAGATTGCCACCAATAATACATAATTAATCCACTGATTTGACATTGAAATTTAAATACATAACTTGATTTTACTTAAGGCATGAAAAGGGATCAAACCCTAATCTACTTAAGAAGAATCTAGATCCTTAAGAACCCTAACTTAATTGATTTGATTTCAAAACTATGGATTAAACATTTTTCCAAAAATGCATTTGAATTATTATTGATTCTAAACATTTGAATTAGACAAATTAAGGTTAATAACAATCCTTGGTGATTTCACCCTCTGAATCAAACCTTAAGATCCCTGATTTTCTCTTAAGTAATAAACTTGCATAAAAAAACTATTAATACTATATTGATTGAATAAGTGATCAAATCCTTAACAATATGTTGATTTAGATCCCATAATCTTAATTCAAGGGTGATCAGATGACTTAATCATCTGATCTAATCATCCTAAATCTAATTATAAAACAGAACCTAAGAGCTTAATATCAACATCTAGAAAGGAGATCTTGGGTATCTCTTCATAAGATCATTTTGAATTATTTAAAAAACTTAAATTTATATATCATGAGGTAGGAAGCCTTGTATGATTCCTTGAAGTAGAAGTATAGAAGATCCCACCACCTTAGAAATTCATCTACTCTCCTTGTGGTAGTAATCCATTAAGGCACTAGAAAAGATACTTCTCATATAGTAGAATCCATATTAAGTGACCCTTGATCACCCTTGATTGGTGAACCCTTGTATAGGACTTGCCTATTAGTTCAGGACTTGTAGGTTTGATAAATCATTATTCTATTAATTAGACTTGATTAACCCCTGATCATTGGGTGGTGTAGTATAGTATACCCATATTACTGGTCCCCAGTAATATTTGGGATTGGTTGAGTCACTCTAAGTGAGATTTATCTTTGTTGCTATCCTGTGGGCTTAGGCAGATATAACCTCTCTTAGAGTAAATCAATCGATTCTAAGAGTGTACTAAATGGATACCCATTCCTTACTTTAATTGAAAGACAAGTTGCCATTGGGCAATACCTCCCAGCGAAGATTGCTTCAATAGGTATGGCTCAAATAAACTAAGTAATGGGATCCACCTTTCTTAGGACACTAACTATGATTATGAGTTTAGTGACTTAATACTTAGCTTGAGATACAAAATCATCATTGGATGGTGCCTCCTAAGAAAGATCGCTTTGTTAGGGTGGCTTAATCAAACTAAGTGATAAGAACTCTATTCTTGCAACATATTTAATATGTGTATACAATCACCCTATCTAGTGATCTTTCAGTAAATAAGCAACCCCCACTTTAGAGATTTGGAGTCAGAATCCTCTTAGCAGGATTCTGCACAATGGAGACTTAGAATTCATCATTGTTTCTTACTAAGCTCTTCATTGATTTTGGGATTTTTATTCATTCAACATAATGGCATAAGCATAAGCATAAACATATACTTGACTCATTTCCTTCTATTGTGACACATGGTTATCAATGATACAGTATGAGATACGGAATGTTATATACACAGACTCGGGAATTTCAGGGTGCATTCGTGTCACCATACTGACTTCCTAACTATTGTGCTTACATTGGACCGCACTACTCATAAACCTTCAGTGATAGTTCTGTGATATACCGTGGTGTAGCATACTTGTGAGCATTATTTCAATGGCATATAGTGCACCTCATAGCATCCTTTTCAGCATAAAGTTTCTTTCTACTTTCAGTTTTGTTTGGTGATAGTATCATATTATATAACCTTTATTGCTCCGTTTACTCAGTATTTATAGCTTTCCTCATTTACGTGTTTTAGTTCAGCTCTGTTATAGTTTTGCCTTACTCGTACATTTTGCTATGTTTAGTTTAGTTCTGTATAGTTAGTGTGATGTGTTAGACTTCTTGTCTAACACGGGGTACTTTTGGGATCCGACAATTTGCTAGATCTTGAGCAGTTTTTGGAGACAGGTCAGGAGGACGCACTAGAGACTCAAGAGGAGCATTTGGAGCTATAGTGGGCTGAGCATCTACTTTTATTTACTAGCTCTTTTCAGCATTTTAGATAAACTCTTTATATTTCTGCATTTAAATGGTTTGTAATAAACTCTGGATGTACTTTTACTTTTCTTTTTCTATGATGGATATTTACTACTGCTTGAGATGAATATAATCTGGATGTTTTGCTTTTAGCTTCCGCACTCTGTTATACTGCTATACTTAGTATTATGATGCGATCAGCATACTGGACATGCTGATATATTTTTGTAACGTACATGGGTTCTTCCCCACTTCCTTGAACCTTGTGTACGTACTAGTCTAATACCTAAGATAAGTATTTCAGCTTATCTTAGATATTGACTCTCGATCCTACTCTTAGGATTCGAGTCAGCAACCTTCAGTATGGCTCCGTCTCTCTAGCATATTCGGGATGATGGGTTTTGCTTGTATGGCCCACCATTCCAGAGTAGCGCACCACTCCACCGCCAAAATATGTATCACACTTGTCCTTTGCGCACGGCGACGGAACGGGGCGTTACATATTAGGACCTAACTAGTCCTAATATTTTGTAACATATAAGGACTTACTTCTAAGTTACACTCGATAGTAGGAATTAGAGATCCTGAACTTGTGTAACTTAGAATAGTTAGAACATTTAAATTAGATAGTAAATAATATCACTATGTTTAGTAGAGTCCCTTGCTTACTACTTGATTTTGTGCTATGGATTCCTTGGACTTTGTGCTTATTTTTCTTTGAACATGTCATATAAGAAAAACATTATTGCATGAAAAATGAAAACTTAGAATATTAGGAAAATATTTGTATTTGGGTTTAGTACATGGTGGATTATGGTGCATGTTACTCTAAAGGATAAGGATAAGGAGAGATCAGAATGCTTAACATCACTCATTGAGGAGAGCATGTTAAGCTTGGGACCTATTTAGTCTTACAGATGTGCTTGACTTCTCAGCTGTTTCTAAAATTGTTCACAGAAATAAAAGTAAAATAACTAAAAGATATTTGCATAGTATTATCTGCCTCTTTAGTCATATTATACTATATTGTGATATTATGTCTGCCCTAGCCCATAAAGGCTACGGGAATATATTGGGCTGGATTAGCCAATTCTTTCTGATATGGTAGTTTGTACATTCTTTACAGTTTTTCAGCTTACTGTTTATTATGTTGTTGATGCATTTTATTTCGGTTAGCTGTATTTTTCCTATGTTACCCACTTACTTGAGTAGATGCATATATAGGATGCTAGACTTTACTGCTTATTATATGTACCATTTTCAGATTTATATTTTAAATTAGCATATGTCATATGATCATCAACATGTTTAGGTTAGATAGTATTTTTACTTACTGTACCACATATGTATGCCCTACCTTGCTTAGTTTACTTGAGGTGTGCTTTTGCCTCAATTCTTAGTTAGTTATAAATATTACATTTATAACTTAATCCTCATCCCATTGTATGCTTACTTGCTCCCATGCTAGATAGATATTTCATTTGGTTTAGAGTAAAATGGTGATATTAACGAATGCTTAACAAATTACTTGCCTAAAATGTACTTAGACAATTTGTCTAATAAGATTTTTCTTTTATTGGCTGGGGCCCTGGCATTGTAAAATTAGCAATGTCAGATCTTGTTCAGTTTGAGGAGCCATTGCCTGAGGAGGAGCCTTATTTAGAGGAGGTGCAATAGCCTGGTGCAGAAGACCTCTAGTTGCCTTTTTCTTCATTGTGAGGACAAGTGATATTATCATTTTTAGTCTTTTAAACTTTAATTAAATGATGTAATAATATAAGTACTTGTGACTGTGTTTACTTTCTACATATTATTATTTTTGAGATATTTCATATTCTTATTGCTTTCACACTCTATATGAATATATAAATTTAGTGACTAATTTTCATAAATATTCTGTGCACATCCTTCCCCTATTATTAGATTGTGGACCTTACCTAATCCAATGATAAGTGAGGGATTCGCTAGAGTGGCATACCGCTCCTTAGTCTAATAATTGCGGACTTAGGGAGCGGGGCACCACAGGTATGGACACTAAGTCTTAATTCCTATATAGTTATTCAAAACCTTAAGGTTCTAATCATCTTTAATATCTAGGATCACTTCTAGTCTTAACTTATTAATCTAGTTTTTCTAAATAATCTTAAGCTTCACACTTAGAATAAAATGACCACCTACCCTACACTAAAAAGGATGCATTTAGCTACTTTGATCAATATCTAAGTTCTAGTGATAATTACTAGTCTTTCTAAGATGTTTCCATTTTAACATCTCATAAGTCTCCTCTTAGTCACAAGTGCTACCCTAAGGATGTCATAGTACTACTCTAAATGATTCACAAAATCTAGATATGGAATATGATTTCTCTCTCCTAAAAGTTCAGATTTAACCCAGGTTACCTAGGTGATAATTAATGTGTAAGTATTGATCTAAGTTAGATTAAGGATCTAACTTAATATTATAGCTCTTACTATTATAAGCCACTAAACTTGGACTAAAAGGATCCTCATTTTGAATGTTGATATGAAGGTGTGCTAATCTTAAGTTATAAGAGAAATTAGAGGTTTAATGATCCTAACTCAATTACTAAACCATCTTAACTAATAATTTATTAGTGTTTCCTTAATGTGTAAGGTACTAGGTGAAGATTCTCAAGCCACTAGTTTCTAGTTTCACATCAACGCACTAGGGATTCTAATGTTAACTAATAGGTTAGGCTTACTATAATGAACTAATATCCTTAAGTTACGCAACAGGGTGATTAGGGTTGATCCTACACTTAAGGGATGTAAGGATCTAAACTAAACTCAATCTAACCATTTAAAAGTTTTACTAAAGGTTCTTACTATCATAGAGAGCTAACTAGTTCATTTCATCCAAGGGCTTAAGACTACTACAATCCTTAAGTACTAAGTCAAGCCTTAAGGACTCTTAGAATTATTTTATTTTTATGATGAGGATCTATCTTAAGTTTACTAGCACAAAGCTAAAACTAGGTTATTATAGTAATTTTTCTACTCAATACATAATCTAATGTTGAAACATGTCATAAGATAAGTTTTCTAAGGTGTCCAAAGGCTTAAGAGACCTAAATAGACTAAATCTTAAATTTGAAAATTTAATATTATTTTATTTAAGGGTCAAAAACTCACATTTACTATTTGTTGTCCAAATTATGCAAACATAGTGGCTATATATTTCTTATAGCATAGCAAGTACAATGAAACTAAGTAGGGTCAAATTGGACATCAAATGGCCAATTTAAGCACTAATGACTCTTAATGACATTTAAAAGGTCATTAGCAAAATTAATGATCAAAAAGAAAAATTAAGTTCATATTAATGTTCTATACATTTTTGTGATCAAAATGACAAATAGTTTTAATATGTTTGGAATTATATTTTAAAATTTTTTAGATTAATTTATTTTGTATTAAATTAAAATTTAGCATTACTATTCACAACCTCTATTCGCATGCATGCACAATTTGTGCGCGTATGCGCCAGCCCCACAGGCCGCACGTGGGTCGGGCTGCGTGCGCGACCCGATGCCAGTGCCACATGGGTTGGGGTCGACCTACTTGGCACTATCCATATCCCCCTAATTATCTAATGGGACCGAAGAGGAGTGGCTAGGGCATCGAAGACCTTGTGATTTCGACCACCTTAGTACATGCATAACATCACAATGGGAAGCTCTTTTTATTCAGTTTCAAAATTGCACTAAATTTCAAGGGTTGGCTCCTAATGTTATTAATGGCAATGTTTTTAACCTAATTTGAATGTCTAAAACCAAGTAACAATGATAGGGTTGTTAAAATTTCTATCTACTCCTATAACTTTTATTCGGTTTAATCTTTTATCTAAGCGAAAGACTACATGAGGAGTCAAACACGGAAGGCATGAAATGTGCAAGTGTGCATGAATCCTCTATCTGAAGATTTTCTATGATCAAGCAGTTAGTGTAACTTGAGTGACATGCAATCTCATGGAAATACATCTTGATCAAAACTTATGAATTGATCAAAGATATGGTGCATTGTGAAAATGCACTTTTAAAATATATTGAAATTTAACATGCAACTTAAAAGAATAATACATTAAAGCAACATGCATTCATCATAACAAATCATAAATCTATACTAATCATTTACATGAAATTATATACTACACTGGTCAAGCCTAACCCACCCCAAAAAAGAGGGTTTAAACTGCCATCAAAAATGAAATAAGAACCAAATTGTTCAGAAGATTGCAAGCATAAATTATTCAACAATAAAATATTTTTCAGAAAAAAAAAAGAAAGGAAGAGTGTGGAGCCCGACCTTAATCATGTCCAGGTTAACACATATGTTATCATGATTACGATTGAGTGGTCACTGTGATAGACACTCAATTATTGTCAGATTTGGTTTATCACTAGTCTATCAACAATTGCAAAATTTGCCACCTGCTTATAAATCAATCACTAAATGAACATATGTATATAAACAGAGCATGGAAGCAAAAAAACAATATCCTTAACCATATTTCAAATGAAAGTAATCTAAGTCAGCTCAGAATGAAAACGCAGAAAGGAAAATATATACAATTCCATAATTATTACAAAGGGATAAATTTTTAATGAAAAATAAAATGCTTGTCCTCTCAAAAGGAAAAATAAAAATGACCCGTTGATGCAAATTTTATCCTTAATTTTATTCATTTTCATTTTTATGCATTAAATTCATCTTATGTGATATGTCCAAGGCAACAAGGCTCAAAATAAGAAAAGCAAAGCATCAAAATCAAGGAATAAACAAGGCTCATAACTCATATGATATTTATTTTTATCTAATTTATCTATTATTCTAAGAAAACACAAGCTTAGGGTCTAGAACATCTTACTATCTAGTAAATTCCCAAAGTCACGGTCCTATACAGTTAAGCAATATAACTATTCAAGTTCCAATGTAAAATCAAATAATATCGCCTACTGAAGTTAACCAATCAAATCAATTATCCTATTTAATGACTTTAAATATCCCAATCCAATCTTGATAAATATTATCAAGATTTAGAGATAATAGCTTAAACTCCAATATAACGAGTTTGAGTCTCTTAACCTAGGATTTTAAAAATCTAAGGTCTAAACTATCCAATGCTATATGTTACACAAAGTATTAATGAGTATAATCAAGCTCAACAAGACTTGAAATACTAATGCTAGTAGTAAGGATAGGTAATGATGATCAAAAATAAAATAATCAGACCTTAAGTCTAATAAGCTATGCTTGATCTAAAACTGAAATCTATAGGTTAAGATACAATTTATTTAGTCCAATTATTATTCAAAAGATACTAGTTAATATAGATTACTAAATTTAGATTTAGAAAGGAGAAGGTGAATCCACACCATAAGCTTACTTATGTGCTTAGCTCTAATCTATTATACGGTTTTAGCCTAAGAGAAAAATTTATACTTTAAAATGTTAAACTAAGGATTTAATAAGGATAAATGTGAATTCTAAATCCACATTTTCATACATATGAATTATTCATAGTAATTTAAGGCCAAAACTAGGGTTTAAGCTAATGAAGCTAATAATGGATCAATTAATCTTAAACAAGGTTCTAAACACTTTGCTTACTATTTTTAAGGGTAATGGTAAAATTGGGAAGTTTTAATTTCACCATAATCAAGATTTACTTAAAATTATCAAAATTTCTCTCAATAAGGGTCCAAAAGTTGACTTTAGGTTATATAGTTCCAAATTGAATTTTCTCAATACAAAATAATTCTCAATTGTCTAAGGAGAAGATTAACACCTTAAACAATAAAGTTGATTAAGAAACAAGCTTAATGAGCACTAATTATAGTTTAAGCTCATTAAGGAGTGATTAGCAAATTAAGCTTTGGGATATGAGGTTTTAAGTAATAATGGGACTCTACACTATCTAAAGAGTCATTAGATACCTCAAACACCAAAATTAGAACACTAATGATCATAATATTCACTAATCAAGATTTAGAGTGATTAATAAGTGATTAAACAATTTATGCACATGAAAATATTTAATTAAGTTCTCCTCTATTAAAATAAAAATAATGTGACCTTAATCATGAAATTTGGCTAAGGATTAACCCTAACATTAATTAATCCATTTTTAACTTAATTAGGGTTTAACTAAGAAAGGTAACTAAAAAAAGTAATTACAAAAAGCTAAACATACTTGTAGATTATTTTTTTACATATTCTTCTGATTAGAACAGTATATTAGATCATTATATTTGCATGTGAATTGAGTATTTTATTTTAATAATTTAAATGAAACTATTTTAATTATGCAATCATATGAATTTGATTTTTCAATTTATTTTCTTAAAAAAAATTAAATCGGATTAATTGGGTTATTTAAATAACCCAATTGAAAAATGCAGTCTAGAGGCAGTCCGTCCCATTGCTGTTCACCATCTTCTCCACCCTTCCCCGACACAAACAGACCTAGGGTTAAGAAAAAATGCCATATTGTGGTCCTGGAGGTGATGCCACTACTTGATTTTCATCACTGCACGATCCTTGAACCAAGATGCACCAATTGGACACAGTAGCCCCCTGCAGGAGAGCCGAGATCACCAATATCCTACTCATTCTAAATACCTTTCTAGGGTTTACTGTGGAGAGAAAACTCTCCACCAAGAGGCTATGCCACGACTTCCACTTCTTCTTGGCCCGATCAACATGTCGATGCAGCAAAGGGTCCAATCCTATCTCAGTGAGGAAGTGGCTAGAATGGGGGGATCTCATGTAACGACACTAATATTGAATCAAGAACCCAATCCAATACTAAAGTGTTTCCATAACATTTAACACATACTTAGAAGAAAAATAACCCATTATTAAGTGATATATGGCCAATAATCTTTCTAATGCAAATAAGTTAGAAGTAAAAATGAACAAGTAGGTAACATGAAGCAAAATAGGAGCATCTAGATGCACCATACAAACCAAGAAAGTAAAATAAAAATACACCCATCACAAAAATAAATTAATAATATCATATAAATTAAGTTATTTCCAAACTAAATTAAAGTAATTAAAATAAATTCACTCATCCTCACAAAAAAATGCAGTATAGCGGAAGCCGAATCTTCAAGCTATAGATAGCCGATACTACTCCCCACTCTAAGATCCAAATGATGCTTATGATCTATCGTATTTGGTTTTTGATATGGTAAGACACAACCAACAAAGTAAAATAAGTGACTAGACTTAAAAAGTCTAAGTACATTTTAAGGTTATACTAAATTTTAATTAATGTTTTAAGCAGATATCACATTAGCCATTTACAAATTTAAAATCAGTAAGCGAAGTACTAAGCATCAAAATTTGGGTATGAAATTGTGCATAAACAGCAAGTAAAGTAAAGAGTAAAAACTCACTAGTAGGTTGGCTCTAGCTTGGAACAACAAGAAAAAGTATACATCTTATAAAGGTTAAAAACTACTAAAGTGAAAATATAAGCATAGAAGGGTACATGAATATGTCCAATAAAATTATGCTAAGTATTAAATAAAAGGAGGTAGTGAAACATAAACTATAAACAAAGCAACATACACTACAAGTAAAGTAAAGATTATAATGTGAGGTAAACAACAATAAGGAGTAAATTTGTATAGTAAGAAAGTAAAGTATAGTGAGAGTTAGTCACATAGACTAAATAAATATAGTCAATGATTACGATAAGTAAGCATAGCCAAAAGGCTATGAAAAGTAACTCATAATCTATAAGATTGTGAAATAATGATGTTAAGTTGTATAAGTTATATAAAATATTATTTTGTGGTCATAAATTACAGAACAAAATGAGGAGTTAAGCATGTGTGCCTAACACCTAAGATAAGTGGGGTCTCCCATAACACTCACATTCCCCCTATAGAATATGTGAGGTCTCCTTATTACTCTGTACCCTACCCTAGCTTGTAGTCCACCATATGAAACCCCCATATTTAATGTTTTAATGTTTTATTATATGCATAATGTCTTTATGAATGTTCAAGGTTGTAATCTCAAATCAAAGTAGCAAATAAGAAATTCAAGTTAATTGTAAATCATGTGATATCTATTGTTATCTAGGTTTTGTTATCTAACTTAATAATTGGAGTTGATTATGCTTCCAATTGACTTAGACATGCCGATCTCTATGTTAATTGAAAGATAATAGTTTAAGTAATTGAGTTTTGGAAAATAGTAGTTTGTTTGAGATTTAATTAAATGGAAAAATAATTTATATGTATATACATGCCACATGACATTAATCCTATGATATTCCTAAGCCACATAATCTTCATTGATTACTAGACTTAAGGCATATGGTTCTACATTTAGGAGATGAAGGTTGTAGATTCTATCATTAGAAAATGTAGGTTGTAGGTTTACTACCTTGAAGATTGCTAAGGAAACTTAGGTCAAATTGGTTCTAGCTCAATAGTTAACTAAGTTAGCTAAATACTCATTAGGAAAGTTGTAAATATAAGGTTAAGGGAAAGGTTGCAATCTATTAGTGCTAGGCTAGTTATGTTAATAAGGATGCTACTGTGTAAAAGAAAATTAGATCACTCTTAGAGAACTAAGGAAAGCTAAGTTAAGGACTAGAGAGGTTAAGGTAAGGCATACAATTAAAACGAAAGGTTCACAAGGTCTAAATCCAAGTTATAGTTAATAGTCCTCCAAGGGTCCTATCCTACTAGTAAAGGCAAGGTCTTAGCTAACTACATCTAAGGCTTAAGTTTACTACATAAAGTTAGATAATAAATCAAGTCTAGGGTTCTCCAATAGTCACTATCTCTCCTAATGTTGAATGTTTAATTACAAGCTTACTAAACTAATCAACAAGAATCTAATCATGATTTCCAAGACCCAAGCTCTCCTTCTAATGTGACATGAATGTCTAAATATGAAAACAAGCTTGCTGTCTTAGGGCATAAGTCTTAAAATATTTAAGTTATAAAGTCACAAAAATCACAATTGATTAAGATATGAGGAGCCAAGAACTTAAATTCTCTAATTGATGTCCAATCACAAAAAATTTAGCAAATATGGAATTCTCAAATTATAAGGAGAAAAATAACACAAAGTAGGCCAAATTTGAACAACATTGGGAAATTAGGGTTTTTAAAACTCCTAATTACAATTAAAAAATTATTACAAAAATTAAGCATCCAATCATAAATTAAATTACATATTATTATTCCTCTCATTTTTCTAATCAAAATAATATAAAATTTTGTATTACTTGTATGAGTATTATCAAATTAACTGAGCAAATAATATTTGGAGTTTAATGAATTTAATTAAGAATTAAATTATTTTTATTAAGCTTACTGTGTTGGTGCAACAGACAGGACACACACGCCTCACAAGCAGGCCACAATCGGGTCGAGCCATGTGCATGGCTCGCGATTGCGCACCTTCGCAAGTGCGGGCCCGATGCAGAATCACTCGGATCGACCTAACCAGACACGACCCGACCTAAGACCATGGCTCAATACCTGTTGGGGAAGATAAGAGCCACGGCTAGTGCATCACCAAATGGACAAATTTGGCCACCTTAGGGCGCATACGACCCGTCACCGTGAAGCCCTCCCTGAGGCTGACTATTTGGACTCGTAAGCCCCAACAAACGGTGACCCAATCACTCGTAGAATGAAGCCCTAGTTTTGACACCAATGGCTAGCATTTCATTGTGCAATACTGTAGGGCTCAGTCGATTGGGGGTCGTATCGGGCTCAATAGAGCTCAACCTACCCCTTATAATCACTCTACAGGTTGTGATATAAGTTTGAGAAAAGCTAAATTATAAAAATGCATTTTATATGAGGGGTAATGGCATACCTTTTATTTATCATCTTCAAGAAGATTAGGGTTCGCAGAAGTGTGGTTCGATTTGCTACAGGTGCTTTTCCTAATTTCTTTCGAGCTCACAATAGAAGAAGAATAAAGAGAAATGAAATCCTATGGGCTAAAAGGAAAGGAAGGGGCTCAGTTAGGGCTTGGCAGAGGAGAGATGTATGCCTCCACCTTCTCGTAGCAGGAGCACGATCGCTACCCGATAGATGTATAAAAACAAATCTTAGTTGTCAAATCTAGATCTTGATCCGATGGTCAGATCAGACGAATCTTCATGACTGTTGATCTAATCTTAATAACACTCGACGGCCTGGATGAAAGGATTTTGCTATCCATGCATGGATTTGCACACGTGATCAACGTAGTTCGGCAATTGTTCGTTGGATGCCATTGGATATATTTACTATTAAATATTTAAATTTAAAATTTTAATTAATTAATTATACATTTTAATTTAATCAAAATTAAATAACCAAATGAGCTCCAAAAATCCAAAAAATTCATCCTTAGATAAATAAGAGGTGAAAAACTAAAAAATGAAGTCAGATTTTAAATCGGAGATCAATTTAATTATCTTAATTTTCTTAGCACTTGAATACATTAAAATATTTGGGAAAATTTTGGCGACTTCCAAAAATTCTCAAAATACCACTCCTAACTAATTTGGGGGTGAGGAGTGCAATGATGAACTCTGATTTTCATTCAGAGGTCACAGTAAAATATTCAAAAATATTCATTTATTGCAAATGTCTCTAAATTACACCAAACTTTAGGTGTAGGCTTCTAAAGCTATTATAAGTGCACTAGTAGTGAAATAGAGCTAATTAGGCTACCCGATAATGGGTAATAATACTAGGGTTGTTACGGACCCCCCTCTTAAAAGAAGTGTCATCCTTGACGCTCTAACGAATTCAATACAAAAAATAAACTGAAATAAAAACAAAAGAATGCAAAATACTTGATTAAGAAAAGAACTATGGAAACTTCTTTTACATATTTTCTTCTTTTTGCCACATAGCTTCTTTAAATGAGTGATTCTGCCAGTTAACTTTAACATAGGAATACTATAGTTCCTCAATTGCTTGAGGTCTCATCCCATAATTGCGATAAGCTTAATGAAAAAATTTAGGTCGGGCTGCAGCTCAACTGCAGGAATCTGAACATGTTGACTTGGATAAAGCAAGCACCTTTTTAGCGATGAGATGTGAAATACATTGTGCATGATTGAAAAATCTTCAGGCAATTCCAATATGTATGTAGATGTTCCCACTTTTCCAATCACTTCAAAGGGCCCCAAATATCTAGAACTCAACTTTCTTGACATGCTGAACCTCTGAATACCATGCATCAAATAAACTTTCAGATAACCCTGATCTCTAATCTAAAATTCTAATGGACAGTAGTGGGCATCATGATATTTCTTCTGTCTACCCTGAGCTGCCAACAGATTATGCAGAACCTTTCTGTTTGTCTAAAGAAAAGTATTTCCCACTTCATTCCAAGCAACATGAGTAGTACATCTCCTTCTATAAAGTGCTTCATATGGAGTCATGCCAATGTTGGACTGAAACAAACCTTCTAAAGTATCTAACAAGTACCAGAAAACTACGAATCTCAGTTACTAATTTGGGTTGAACCCACAATTGAACAGCTTGGATTTTTTCTGGTCATCCCAAATCCCTTTAGCATCAATCACATGACCCATAAATGCCACATAATCAAGCCAAAACTCGCACTTGGAGAACTTTGCGAAAAGCTTATGGCTTCTAAGCAGTTCCAGATTGGCACATAGATGCTTCTCATGCTCAACATCTGACTTAGAATAAATCAAAATATCTTCACTAAACACTATGATGAATCATCGATATATAACTTAGGAATATGTTGCATCATGTTCATGAATATGGATGGAGCATTTGTCAATCTGAAATACATGACTAGGAATTTGCAGTGTCCATAATGTGTCTTTAATGTAGTTTTAGGAACATCCTCATCCTTAACTCTGATCTAATAGTATCATGATCTCAAGTCTATTTTGGAAAATACTTTTGCTTTTACAAGCTGATTAAACAAGTCCCCAATTTTGGCAAAGGATACTTATTATTCATAGTCACCTTGTTAATCTTATGACAATCTATACACATCCACATCAAACCATCCTTCTGTTTCAGAAATAGAACATGAGTTCCCCAAGGCAACATGCTAGGATGAATGAAGCCTTTCTCAAGCAACTTTTGCAGTTGCTCTCTGAGCTCTTGCAACTCCTCGGGAGACATTGTATATGGAACTTTAGACTTAGTTTGAGTTCCCGGGATCAGCTCTATATAAAACCCTACCTTTATGAAAGGAGGTAGTCCTAGTAAATCTATAGGGAACACATCCAGGAACTTCCTAATGATAGTGGTGTCCTCCAAGGATCTATCTTTATTGGATTCACCAATCATGGTTACTAAGATCACATCGAAACCTTTACTAATGAGGCGCTCAACTTCCTCTGCATTAAATAATGATGCAGTTAAACCAAGCTAACCTATAAAAACTTTGGGTTTCTTCTCTACTCTTAACGTAACTTTCTTACGTGGCAGCCTATGATGAAGTTGAACCTACTCAACCAATTATGCCAAAAATTATGTTGAAGTTCATAATTAGCATAACTATAAGCTTTGATTAAAAAATTTAGTTGCTAATTGAGAAGTCTAACAAACAAAACTTATTAGCGTGTATTTCAGCTCTATATGGCATTTACTCACGCAAGGCATTGCCCAAGCAAAAATGTTGAAGGTTGAAAGAAGCGACACAATTCTCGGATATGAAAGAGTGACTAGCACCCATATCAAAAAGTGTACCACAAGGATGGTTTTTAATAAACAGAGTTCATATAGCAAAAAAATAAAACTTTATTTAATGACTAATGCAATAAAAGCAAAAAGTACGAAATAAAATATGCAGGAAAGAAAGTTATAATAATGAAAAAAAATGTAGAATGAAATCATCATTATCCTCGAGTGCAACAACAGAAGTCAAGGCATAAACACAGGGCACTGTAGCAGATTGCACAGCAGCTCTACCCTTCGCATTGCTCCTCGCCTGAGCTTGCTTTTGAGTGGGTGTAAGTGGGTCCCTAGGAATCTTAGCACTTTCACCAGCTGGAGGCAGCATTAAAGTGAGTGTTAGAGCTTGAGAGTTGATCGGAGTCGGGTTATGAAGTTTGGCTAGGTGATTGATCTTTATCTTATCCATGGTCCACACCACTTTACACTCCCAATACCTGTGCCCAGTTCTGCTATAAGTGAAGCATCTATTACTAGAATGGTAACATTTTCTATAGGGATGCGGCTTTTGACAATGAGCTCCTTGCTTTCCTGGTTGGGGTTGGGTCATTTGATAGACCTTCAGCTCATGAGAATGTTTTTTCTTGAACAATTCATACTTGGGGGTTGTTGAATGAGACCACTTTTTCATGTTCATATGGGTTTGGCAATGTTCATTCATCCTAGCTCCCTCCAAGAGCTTCAAAACTTTATCATGGTGCTCGAACATCATGTGACTCTTGATAGAGTCCTTCAGTCCCTTAAGAAAGTGGTTGCACTTAGCCGTTTTAGAATGCACCAGGTTAGGGGAAAAATGGGACACTTCCTAAACTCCATCTCGTAGACTAAAATTGGTCTATTCCCTGACTTATCTGCATGAATTCATCCTCAATAATCATCTGAGTAGATGGAGGAATGAATTATTCTCTAATGACCTCTTCAAATTCTACTCAAGATATATCCTCAATGCTAACTTTGGAAAAGCAAGACTTGAGCTCACTGTCCCACAAAAATTCAACTTCTAGCATAAATAAGGGAGTGGTTAGATGGATGGCTTCACTCTCGAGGCACTTGATACTGGCTAAATCCTTTTCAATGACTTTTAGCAAATTTGCAGCTTCGATCAGAGAGGTAGAACCATTGAAAATTGGAGGGTTCAACCTCAGAAAGGTAAGGAGAAAGTGTCCACAATATGCTTAGATGCTGGCTATGGACTAGCATGAATAACTTGTAGAGTAGGAGTAGGAGTAGGTGGTAAATCCATCCTCTCTGCAGCATGAGTTTATGCTTTTACTATTACTTCATTATATATATCAGAGTGTTAAGTTTTTCAGTAGTTGATGATGAGGTAGAGACAGTTTCCTTCACCACATAAGGATTATGTGTATTGCATTCGGGTTTCATGCTAAGAAGGAAAAGAAGAAAAAATTCAGGAACTAAGAGAAGAAACAATTCTCTTTAATACAAAATAATTTAGGATACAAGAATGAAAATTCTAAAAGCAACAAGATAAAGATGAAAACTACTACTAGCCACTGGATCAAATTCAAAGTTTAGTAGGGTTTGGTAGGCACAATCCTCTACCACCCTAAGTCCATAAAACTCCTCGATCTACTCGAGCCCAAAATTTATAGCCTTCCCTCGTACAAAAATTTTACACCCACTTGCATTTGTTGCATTGACGTAAACTTTCTGCACGAGGGATGGGTAAGAATCGGTCTACAGGCTGACCAAGTTGTCCCATCCCCAGTGCGACACGTCGTTGTGGAAAACTAGATATGGGAGTTTGAATCCCCTCTCTGGGATGATCAAAGCTATTTGGACAAATCGCTGCTCGGCGTCCACCAAGGAAAACCTCTTTTGTTGAAGGATCCTCCACAAGTAGAGGCATCAACTCCCTTACTAGTGACACTCTTCTTTTGTGATGCCATTGGTGTAGGAGAGGGTTGAGAGTTATGAGAATGTTTAGGCAGAAATTTTCTAACTGAATGAGTGCGTGAGCCATTCTCCCCAATCTTTTCTATTTATAGATCTAGAAATCACTATCATTTTCTCTTAATCCTTATTCAATCTCATTTATGGCTATCAAAGAAGGTCATAAAGTCATTCCATAAGTGTGATTTAGTTTCAGCCTTTGGAAAGAGAAAAAAAAGAATCTTTTAAGCAGTTTTAACTAGGATGCAGGTTCTAAGGCGTGCTATAGCATCTTTGACTACTTGCAAATTCCCAAGCAGTTGAATAAGGCTCTAGTTGTTTGTTGCATGCTGTAGCGCATTAGAACACATTGTGGTGCGCGACATCACATTGCAGTGCAGTAGTGCCTAAGTTCCAACTCGCATGCGTAAGAGTTAAATTTTGCTGCAACGCGCTGCAGCATTAAATTCCATTGTAGCGTGTCGTAGGTCAATTTCCGCTGCAGCGCGCTGCAGCGTTGAAATCTGCTGCGGCGCGCTGTAGCGCCTACTAAAAATATATTCTTAGGTTTACATTTTCAAGTAAGATCAGGTTGCAATTCATAATTGCTGAGAAAACTAACTAATTCTAGACACAATGGTTGCCTCCCATAAAGCGCTTGGTTTAATGTCGTCAGCCCAACAAATCTAGGAATTTTAGTGTGCATCATCTGGAGAGATTTTTCTCCAAATTTGAGGAGATCCTTGGCGGGCACTAACAGGTTTTTCAGCTATTGTGCTTGAGCCTAGGCCCTCATCATTAGTCTCTAGGGATACCTTTGCAGTGGTAAATTTCTTTTTCCTTTTCCTCCAATGGGTTTTCTTTTTATGTCTTTTACTGTTGTCATTTCCACCTCCAACTGAGGTGCAATTGGTCCTTTTAGAATCAACATCGCTTAAATTTTCCCTATCAAGTTCCAATTTTAAATTGGGAGGTTTGGTCATATTCTTCTTTTTCCCTTCAGCCCTCATATTTTTTTCTTTAAACAATGAGGGCAATAAATCTATGCTCTCTTCCATGCTGTTCACTCTAACAGTCATCATGCCCCATTCTATGTCAATTATAGTTCTTGAGCTAGCAATGAAAAGTCTCCCAAAAATAACAGTGGAGTTTTTACTCCATATGTCCCATTCACAAATAATGAAGTCAGTTGGAATTATGAAACTTCCAAGTCCCACTGGACATTCCTCACCACTCTTAGGGTGTCATGAAATTTAGATTAGCAAATTCAAAAATTATAGGACTCTCTTCCATTCCCCTCACCCGAAGCCTGGAGTATATGTGCAATGGCATGACATTGAAAGAAGCCCCAAGATCACACAAAGGATCTAAAAGGACTTCACATTCAATTGCACATGGGACATTCATCCTCCCAGGGTCCACTCTTTTCATGGCTATTTTATTTCCTTCAATGCCTTCAGTGTTAATTGCCTTAATCCTGCTTTTCAAAATCTTGTTAGATGATTTATCTATCATGCAATCTATCTTTTCTTTATCCAAATTGATCACACTCACCATTTTCTTAGGATTTACTTTAGTCAAACTTGAGAGCATCCCTATTACTGAGTAGACAACTGCTGGGAAATTTGTCCCAATTGGACTTCAATATTCCTAAGAGACACCTCAATTCCCTTAATTGATGTTTCATGACTATTTATGGTCAATTCAATTCTCTTCATAAATTGGACAGTTTCGGCCTTAAAAGCAATAAAAGCTTCTTCCAATCCTGGTTCTTGATTTTTATATTGATTAGGTCGATAAGAGTTGTTGAAATTTTGTGCTTGCCTATTTTGAGATTGGGCATTCAAATTTCCTTGATAATTTCCCTCACTCTAATAAAAGTTTGGGTGGTTCCTCCACTCTTGATTGTATGTGTTAGGGTAAGGGTTATTTTGGGGACCGTTGTTATTATTGTTGTTATTTCTCAAGAAGTTCACTTGTTCTGCGTGGGAGGGTGAAAA
This sequence comes from Gastrodia elata, assembly GCA_016760335.1. Classification (NCBI taxonomy): domain Eukaryota; kingdom Viridiplantae; phylum Streptophyta; class Magnoliopsida; order Asparagales; family Orchidaceae; genus Gastrodia; species Gastrodia elata. The sequence goes on along the minus strand of CM028669.1, from coordinate 106,284,448 downwards.
TGGGTTATTTAAGTTGTAGCAATCACTAATATGGGTCCCTCTACACAGCTTACAGCTAATTTTTTGAATCGTGTTTACATTCATGTTTTTAATTCTATGGTTTAGTAATTCAATTTCCCTATGTAGTGCAGCTAACTGGTTTGAATCATTCAGATTATTCACCTCCCTCCTATTGGAATTTAGTCACTCAATCAACCATTGAAATGTGTTGTTTGCCATTTCCTCTAAAGATCAAAGGATTTCTCTTGGGTTTTGCTACTTAAAGACCCACCCGCTGCTGCATATATGAGTATTCTAGTGGGTGCATTTAATCCATTGTAGAATGTTTGTACTTTCATCCATTGAGGAAATCTATAAGCATTCTTTAAAATGCTCCCAACCGTTGTGGCACCTCGCCTCGTCGCCGTGCGCAAAAGAGATGCCATAATTAATTTCAGTGGCGGAGCGGTGCACCACTCAGGAAGGAATATCCCATCTCCCCGAATAGCTGAAACTAATACTAAAAAGAAACCCATCTTAAGGGTTGCTGACTCAACCCTAAAGGAGGGTCTTGAACTAATACTTAAGATAAGAGTAGTATCCTTATGCTAAGTATTAGGAAAATACATATATTGGATTTAAAATACAATATGAATAATCTAATATATGTTTAAAATGTTAGCATTTCCAGTATGCTGATCACATTACAATACTAAGTATAAGTAATATATAAATACAGTATAGAAGCTAAAGCAAACATCCAGAAACATTCATCATAGAAGCTGAATAGAACATTAATCTCAAAAAAGAAAAGAAAATATATCCAGAGTTATTACAACCAATTTACAGAAATATAGAATATAGTCTAAATATTAAACTGGAAAATAACTAAGTCAAAACAATAAAAGCTAAAGGAGAAATTTGCTATGGCTCTGCAAACTCCTCCTGAACCTCCTAAATGTCCTCCTGACTTGGCTCAATAAGCTGCTCAAGATCTAGCAAATTGTCGGATCCCAAAAGTACCATGTGTTAGACAATAAGTCTAACACATCAAAACTAATCTAAATAGTTCTAATTATTTACTTAATATTTAAATAATGTAAACAAAACTACAAAAATACTATAAAGGTAACTGAAAGCATAAAATAATACAAAATTGAAGTAAAATAAAGTAAGGTTGCACTGTAAACTGAATACTGAATGTAAGCAAAAATAGTAATGGATCAGAAATTAAGTAATAACATATAAAACTATGTTGTATGTCACTCAACTCATGCATCTATATAGGCCACGATACAATATGCAACTGTTATGCAACTGAAATATCACGGAACAGGTATTAATTGTACGGTCCAATGTCTACATATATATCCAATTGGGAATCCAGTACTATTTATCCTAAAAATTCCTTAATTGATATATACAACATTCCATAATCCTTAAATTATCACTGATACTCATACTTCATGTTCATGTTCATGCTCATGACTCTATACTCCATGCCTTAAAATTCAAAAATCTAAAAAATAATTTTAAATTAGATAATGAATCAAATGTCTTCATTGTGCAAAATTCATCTAAATGGATTCCGACTCCTAAGTCTAAATCCAATAGTTTGTTTTACTTAAGATTTTACTTAAGATCATTAGTTGGAAAGATTGTATATACGTATTTAGTATGTTTCTAGTAAAGGTGAACTTAACATTCAATTTGCTTAAAACTGCACTTATTTTAGCGCACTTTGATAGGAGGCAGTACCCGTTCGTAGTTTATATCTCAAACTAAGCTATTTAAATACCTAGATTTCCAACATACTTAGTGTTTTAATAAGAGTACTTGGGATACTTAGTTTGGTTAAAACTGCACTTACAGAAGTGCACTTCGATAGGAGGCAATGCCCAGTTGCAGTTTATATTTCAAATTACGGATTAAAGTCACTAATTATAATACTCTTAGGATTGAATGATTAATTCTAAGTGAGACTATATTCGACTAAGCTCACAGGATAGAACACAAATATAGTCTTATATTAAAGTGAATCAACCAACTCCTGAATACTGGTGAAGTGATCCAGCACTATAGATATATTCTACTATACTCAACTAATAATACAAGTTCAGTAAATGCTATTTAATCAATCAAAGATCACCAACTATGAGATTTAGACTACAAGAGGTGAATCCTACATAAGGTTCCAAAGATGTGACCAAAAATATCACCCAATATAGGTTACTACCACATTGGAGAAATCTCATTCTAAGTACTTTAGTTGATTCTATCACAAGGATCTAAGATTAAGCTTCTAGGGTTAAGAAGGATCATCTAAGTTCCTACCTCAAGATGTCACAATAAATCCTTCTTACAATTATGTATTAACATTTGTTAAGGCTATTATTATTACCATAAAAAACCTAATGTAAGATCATCAAGACCTTACTTATCTAACATCAATGCTAAAATTCATAAGTTTTATTCATTAAGCTTATTTTGATCAAATCAGATGGGTAAGCCTATCAAATCAATATCTATACTACAATTATGAGGTATAATCAAGAGTATTATTAAGATTGATCTTGTGATAAATTAACTTAGTTTTATAATTAACTTTATGCTAAGAGTTTTATATAAGAGAAAATCAAAGATCTAAAGTTTAAGTCCATATACTTAATCACACATGCTCTTTTATTATCTTAGCACTTCTAATTCAATGAATTAAGATTAATGTAAAATCAGATGCATTATTGGAATCATGTAAACTGAGTTATCTTATAATCAAGTTGATTGTTTAAGTGATTAAGGGCTTAGATCTTAATCAGATAGGTTAGGGTTTAACCCCTAGCCTTGCAAAATTAAGATGAATAGTTGGTTTATAGATCAATGACAAATCAATGCATTATGGGTGTACTATTGATTGCAAATTTTAGATTTAGATTAAGTATCATTTACTTAATCAAGTTCTTACAATTCTTATGTTCAATTTTAGTAAATTAAGGCGTCCAAATCAATGTTAAAATTCTCCAATATACACCTTAATATTATGAAAGCATAAGAATATATACTGACATAAAATAGAAGATAATTAAGGCTAACCAAATCCTAAATTAAACCAAAAGGGATTAGCACTTAATTACAAATCTAAAGAACTTAAATTTCATGCAATTTAGTTATTAAGTTCTACTTGGTCATACAAGCAATCAAATATTCTAACATTTTCATTTGGCAAAAAACATTCATGCAATTCTCTATAAGATTTAGAATATGACATTTAGGAAAAAATGGTGGATTTTCTATTAAAATTCACCTACTCATTCATACAATGCTTAATTTTACTAAATCTAGGATTCAATTTGACAATTTCAGCCCCATTAAGGTCCTAGGGTCATTAAAATGTGAAAAATCGCAAATTCGGGCAATTCCGGACAGTTCTGAGCACTTTCGAGCAATTCTGGGCGCTATGGCATGCATAAGCACCTTCTAGATGAAAGCCGGGTGCTCCTGCGCACTGTGGCATGCTACAGCACTTTCAGGAGTTGTGGGGCACTGTGGCGCACAGCAGCGCCTGACGCAGTGGCGCCTGTTTTTCGAGATGCGGACGCTATGGCGCACTGCAGCGGATTTTAGCGTTGCAGTGCACTGTGATGGATTTTAGCTCTGCAATGGATTTCATTTAATTTCATCAAATTTTTATGTTTCATCAAATTATTATGTCGCTACGGCACGCTGCAGCGCCTGGCAGTAATTTTGCTTGTGCGAAAACTGTAATGGGTCTCCTTTAGCACTCAAATACTCCCAATTTTGGGCACCTCATATGTGGTGCCATATACCGATGGAAAGGTCTTTCCGAGATCTTTCCATTGGTATTAAAATTGGCACAAATAGATTATCCTAACGAGCAAAAATTGATGCCCTAGCTATAGGTATCAAAAAATTATACAGATTTTTGACAATTTTTCTAATGTAGAATTAGTTTCTATTGGACTCATTTGAATCCGCTTGGAGCTTGACGATCACACATAAATTCCATACAATGGCTAATGAACATACCAATCACAACACTTAATAAATCATATGAAGAGAGCACAAGTAAGAGTAAGCAAAAGGGTACCTTAGCCTTTAGAAAAGGGTAGAAGAAGACCTCAGACTTTTGTAGGAACTTGGGGGGAAAGCTACTTATTCTTCTTTTGCTTCTAGCAAAAGGAGGACGAGGTTGAGGGCTCTTCAAATAGCACAAAGTTCAGCAATGGAGGAAGGAGGAGAAGAGGAGAATTCAGTTTTAGAGCAAAAGAAGTAAGATGAGGGGGCTGAGCTCCATTTTGAGGAGAATAGGGGTGGTAGGGCATGGGCTAGGGGAAATAAGGGATAGGGGCCTCAGCCTACTTATATGTGCCTGGGAATAGGGAGGAGGCACCAAATTGCAGGGATGGAGCCAGGGAAAAGAAACAAATTGGATTTTCTTAAATAAATACTTATTATTTATTTATTAATTTTTAATTTGTTAAAAATTCAAATTTAATAAACCCACTCTGAGAAATCCCAATAATTTTACCCCAAGCTAATTTGGGGGTGAGGAATTTAACGATGAAATTGGATTTCAATTTCAACGATTATTTAATTATGCTATTTTATGATGCATTTAATTATATTAAAATATTCGCAAAATTTCGATGACTTCCGAATGCATCCAAAATATCACCCATAGCTAATTTGGGTGATGATCGCAACGTTGAAGTCGGATTTTGATTTAGAGGTCAAATTAAATACCTCAATTTTTTAATTAATTAAATATATTAAAATAATCTAAATATTTGATTGAGCTCTGAATCGCTCCAAATCTTTAGGGTTTGGTTCTAATGGTTAGATGAACTTAATAGAATTGTAATTAAGATGCAATTAAGTTAAAATTAAGCTGGGTAATAACCTTGGATTGTTATAACTGTCATACAAATTTTTCCCATTTTGTTGCAAGAAATTTGAGATCTCATTTCTCAGCTTTGCGGATTTAACTAGTGGGAAATACTTAGCTAAGAATTTCCTAGACAAGTCATCCCAAGTTTGAATAGGTTCTATTAGGCAAAGAGCTGAGCTAGGTTTTTGCTCTGTCTCGCAACAATTTGAGACACCGTTAAATCTAAAGATGTCGCATATTTCCAAGAAGTTGGAAATATGCGAGTTAGGATCTTCTATAGCTATTCCACTTAATTGATTATTTTGTACCATATGCATCGTTGAAGGTTTGATTTCAAAATTATTTGCTTGAATAGCAGTCTAACAATAGGATTAGGAACTCCACCAACAGTTGGCAGGGCATAATCCCTGAGGGCCATACCCCTATTATTCTCTAGCTCTTCCCCAGGATTTCTTAATTTGTTATCCATTTCAATTTGAGGTACATTTAAAACTAGTTGTTCTATCCTAGCTCATAAATAAGTTCGTTTAATTTTGGGGTCAAACAGCATATCAGAATAATTATTTCTATTCATGCAAGACTAATTTCTACCTTTAAGAGCGTAGTTCACAGCAATATCAATAAAGACAAAAAATAAAGAAACTAATTTAACAACAAAACAAAAACTAAGCTAAATATAGTGATAACAAATATAATTACAAAAAACATTAAGAAGTATATGTAGTAATAAAGAAAATTTTCAAATCACCAATTACTAGCAAATTATCCTTAATAATAAACACTTCATCGTTCCTGACAACGATGCCAAAAACTTGACAGTCTGTAAGTACATGTCTGCGATCACATGCAAGTGAACGTGGTTTGAAGTAATAAGGGATTGTGAAGTCTCAGGAATTTATTATCCTCTGGGAACGGAGTTCTTAGTTATTAAAGTGTATTTGTTTTCAATGATAGTTGGACAAAGGATAATTTGTATTTTTGATTCCAATTCAAGAAATAAAGTTCTTTAATTAAATTTTACTAGTTTAAGAAGTAGAGAGTTGGGTTTATCATGCAATTCATTAAAGGGTTTAGTGTAAGTACTCTTATTAATCAACTTTTAATGTTAAATTACTAAAATGTTTAATTATAATCAATCAGCAATAGTATTCCTTAGAGTGTCCTCTAATTCCAACTATATCTTGCCTAGTGCTCAAAGATGAACTCACAAAGGTTCAATCTCGGCACTTAGACCCTTACGTGACTGATGTTAGTTGATCACGTAAACTTGACTCCACCAAATAGCATCACATGCATCTATTGTAGTATAGCTATGGAAGAGAATCATTTGGCTATGCAAATTATGTCACATTCACCCACAAGCTCTCAACTCTTCATCTTACTTCTTTAACTTAAATGAGCTATGGAGCATATTTGGTGGCTCTTGATTCACACGCATTAATTTTTTAGTTTAGTCAGAGGAATAATGCTACAATGCTCAAGAGCTTATCACTAGGCTCTCAGCGCTTGTGCAAATGTTCCTCACTTAAGCTAATATTGAGCTGTGGAGCTCTAAGAGTGTTTAATATTTCTATCGCTCTGCACACCATTTCAAATTTGAAGAACTTGCATTGATCCATTCTCGCGCAGCGAATATTGTCACATATATTTATGGCAAGGACGCCTTATATGCACGTCCTTCGTTTTAAAATGATAAGCGAGCTTGATAGTTTTTTAGTTAAAAACATATTAATTTAAATATATCATTCTTCACACAGCATTCATTCAAGCAGGCTTTCATATCCATAATCATAAACGACTAAGAATTTTATTCATTGAAAAAGTTGAGTACAAACACCTTTTAAGTCCTTGAATTTATTACATGATTGTGCCTAACACTCTCCAAGGAGGGTTTATTCTTCCATCACAAAAGAAATACAAGAAAGATAAAATAGGATTTTGAACACTTGCATGGTTCTTACAGAAAATAAATAAAGTAAAGATATATAATAAAGTACCAGGAACAGTTGTTGCATTCACAAGATTTTCTCTCGCTCTCCTAACTTGTTCTTCTCTCTGATTCTTGATTTTGCTTCCTAATTCCCTTGATGTCAGTCTCTACCTTTCTTGGATAGGGTTTCTCCTTCCTTTGTTACTGTAACTTCAGATTTTGTAACCCTTTGAGTGTCAAAGAGGGGAACCATTCCTTAGTATTTCTCATCAGCTCTTATAGATGCTGAGCAAAGTACCTTGCATAATGGCAGCCAGCTTTTCATCTCCTTAGAAATTAAATGGATTAAAATGAATATTCCTTTGATCTCTTGGAAAGGAAGAGAATTGATGGTATTATGAATTAATGGTTGTTGTGGGAAGGCAAAGGATTCAAGATTTTTGGCTTTCCCCATTATGCATTTAATACTTATTCCTGGCTGAAGTAACGATGGGCACTGCGGCGCGCTGCAGCGATTTTGCATTAAAATATTTGCTAAGTAACTATCCGCTGCAGTGCGCGGTAGCGCTGAGCTCTCAGATTTGTGTGCACTACGGTGTGCGGTAGCGTCGAGTTCTCTGTTTGTCCTTGCTATGACGCACGATAGCGTCGAGCTCTCATGTTTGTGTTCATTGAGGCGCACGATAACACCGAGCTCTCGGGTTTGAGTCTGCTGCAGTGCGCGATAGCATCAAGCTCTCAGGTTTGTGTTCACTGAGGCACGCGATAGTGTCATGCTCTCGGGTTTGTGTCAGCTACGGTGCGCGGTAGCGCCTTTCTCTTTGTTTGCTTGGCTATGGCATGTGGTAGCACTGAGACTTTGTCACATGGGCTAAGTAAACATAGTCAAAGATTATGATAAGAAAGCATAGCCAAAAGGCTATGAAAAGTATCTCACAATCTATAAGATTATGATAATAATGATGTTAAGTTGTATAAAATATTGTTCTATGGGCATAAATTACAGAACAAAATGAGGAATTAAGCACGTCAGCTTAACAAGTAAGAAAAGTGGGATCTCCCATAACACTTTCATTCCCCCTCTTTTTATTCCGTAGCCTACCCTGGCTTATAGTCCCCCACTTAAAACACCTATATTTAATATTTTAAAGGTTTGTTATATGCACATTAACTTTATGAATGTTCAAGGTTATAATCTCAAAGCTAACAACATTAAAGGAATTCAAGTTAATTAAAAATCATGTGATATCCATTATTGTCTAAGTTTAGTTATCAAACTTAATGATTGGTGCTGGTTAAGCTCCTAATTGACTTAAACATTCCAATCTCTAAGTTAATTGAAATATAATAGTATAAGTAATTGAGTTTTGGAATAGTGGTTTGATTGAGATTTGATTAAATGGTAAAATAATTAATATGTATATGCACGCAACATCTAATCGTATATTATTCCAAAGCCACATATTCTTTATTGATTACTAGACTTAAGGCTTAAGGTTCTACAATTAGGAGATAAAGGTTGTAGATTCTATCTATCTTTATTGATTACTAGACTTAAGGCTTAAGGTTCTACAATTAGGAGATAAAGGTTGTGGATTCTATCATTAGGAAATGTAAGTTATAGGTTTACTACCTTGAAGCTTGCTAAGGCAACTTAAATTGGTTCTAGCTTAATAGCTCACTAAGTTAGCTAAATAATCATTAGGATCTAAATGTAAGATTAAGGGAAAGGTTGCAATCTAGTAGTGTAACGCCCCTAATATCGGATCAGGATACCAATCCAATATTAAGATGTTTCCATAGCACTTAACACTGTATTAGAAGAAAACTAATCCAACATTAAATGCTATGTGGCCAAGAATCTTTGTGAGGTGGATAAGTTAAGTGGAGAAATATATAAATAGGAAATATGCAACATAATAATGCATCAAATCCACTTTCCAAACAAAGCAGGTAAAATGAAAGTAAATCCATCACAGAAAATAAAGTAAAAATATTATAGAAATAAAGTAATTACAAACCGAATTTAAATGAAATTTAAGTAAATTTCAATTATCCTCACTAAAGCAATAAAATAGAGTGCGGAAGCAGAAATCTTCAAATCTATAAATGGCCCATACTATTCCTAGCTCCACTATCTAGAAGATGCTCTTGATCTACCATATTTAGTTTTTAATACGGTAGGGTGCAACCAACAAAATAAAAATAAGTGATTATACTTAAAAAGTCTTAGTGCATTTTAAGATTAGGCAAGGTTATAATTAATGTCTTAGTTTGATATCACACATGAAGTTTTATAATTAAAGACTATAAGCAGAGCACTAAGCATCACAGTAAAGGTAAAAATTGTATAAAAGATAGTAAACAAAGTAAGAAGTAAGAACTCACAAGTAGGTTTGCTCTAATCTACAATAATAAGAGAATAATAGGCATTTTAATAAGGCTATAAGCTAATAAAGTGCATATAAAATCATACAATCAATAATATTGTGATAATATAATATTTAATTATTTAAGTTATTTTAAATTTTTTGTTCTACTAGCATAAATTACAGAATGAGTGAGGAGTTAGGCATATCTGCTTAACTAAATAAAGTGGGGTTTTTAAAATACTTACATTCCCCCTCTAGGATATATGAGGTCTCCTTATTACTCCGTAGCTTGTCCTAGCTTGACAGCTTACCTCTAAGTTTTATTTTATGAATATTTCATTTATGCATAATGTCTTTATGAATGTTTCAAGGTTTTAGTTTCAAAGCAAAGCAGCATTTTAAGGAAATCAAGTAATTGTAAATTATGTGATATCCAGTGTTCTCTAAGATTTAAATTATCTAACTTAATAATTAGAGCTAATTAAGCTCCCAATTAACTTAGACATACCAATCTCTAAGTCAATTGAAAGTAATACTATAAATAATCTAACTTTGGAAAATAATAATTTGATTTTGGTTTATGTAAGTGACAAAATAATTTATATATATAATGATGCAACATGATGTTAATCCTACACTAATCCTAAGCCACATAATCTTTGTTGGTCACTAGACTTAAGACTTAAGGTGCTAATAAGAAGTGATTTAGGTTGTAGGTTCCCTACACTTATACTGGCCAAACACTTAAGTTATTATTCTCTTATTAGCATTCTATTTAAATTTCATTTTAAAAGTTCTATGCTTAAGAAGGTTCAATTTGCTAAATACTTACATTAATTAGCCATAAATAAGGTATTAGTAGGGTAATAGTAGACTACCCTTAGACTTATGATCTTAATAAGGCAATACTAAAGGGATTGATATTACTTTGGTTATTGTTACCTAATTTAGACTTTCATTAAGTTACTATTCTAATACCAGGATTCTTCTTTAAATCTTAAGGTTCCAAACCTTGGTGTTACAATTGCTACCATCCTAAGGTCAATCCCAATACTAAGCACTTAAAGGATCCTATGCATTCTAACACTCAAAGCATTATCTAATCTTAGCTTATTTATTTAGTATTTCTAAATGGGTCTAGGTATCTTAATTAGGATCAGATGAGTATTTACAGTACACTAAGAAGGTTACACCTAACTACTTAGATCAAGCTCTAAGTTATAAACTTAGCATACTAAGACTATTCACATAATCCTAAATAAGTTACACTTAGCCACATGTTATTATTAAGTCAATTGGAAGGCACCAATCTTCCTAAATGTCATCATTCTAATTATTTAACAAATCCTCTCTTACATACACAAGTTATATTAAAGATTTTCTTGATATGATTCTAAATATTTCTCATGTTATAGGTATGTTTTTTATTTTCACTCTCCTATAATTTAGATTTTACTATAAGGATAACAAAATTACTCTAAGTATGGATCTAAGTTGAGTTAGGAGTCTAGCTTACAAATAAGATCTCATTGATATCAATATACTTGACTTAATTCAAAGCTAAGGTTCTATAATTAGGGAGATGGATTATAGGCTCTCTATCTTGAAACTTACTAAAGAAAACTAGATTGAAATGGTTCTAGCTCATAGCTCACTAAATTAGCCAAATAATCACTTAGGAGGTACTACAAGCAAGGCTAAAGGAGATGTCATAATCCAGTATATCTAGTTTTGTTTATGCCAATATGGGTGCTAAAACATGGTAGGTGATGAATCCAAGATTTATTGCATAATAAAGCAAAAAAACATATAAATCTTTCACTTGAACAGCATGCTTTGATGTTATATCCAACCATTTTAGGGACAAAAAGAGAATATTGAAATTATGGAAAAGAAGAGAGAATTTTGGGTGAAAACCGCTGCAGTGCGTCGTAGCGCACCATAGCAGATGAAGAAAAATTGAGGAATTCTGGGAGCCATCTACAAACATGGGAGAAGAATTGCTATAGCATGCCCTAGCGTACCACAACACGCTTAAGCAGATCAAACCCGAGAGATTGGCGCTACCACGCACCGTAGCGAAAGCGTCAGAATCTAGATTTAGCATTCATTAAAAAGCCCTCGCTACAGCGTGCCGCAGCGGCCTCAACCCGAGACACTGGCGCATCCGCATAATGTAGCGGATCCAATCTGAGAGCTCGGTGCTACCGTGCACCACAGTGGGCCAATAGGGAGAAAAAAAAGGCTTAGAAGAAAAGATATAAAGCAACCCGCAGCAGTGCGCTCGCGCGGAGTCTTCCCGAGAGCTTGGTGCTACCGCGCATCGTAGCAGGCATCCTTGTAAAATGTATTTTGTGGCAAAAATGCTGCAGCGTGCCCAGGCGCGCTCCAACACACCGCAGCGCCCTATGTAGAAATTGCCCAGTTCACTACATTTATGACTGCCTAGGGAAAATCAAAAAAATCAAACCTTTGGCCTTCTCCAGCTGTTTGGAAATTGAAATCACATTAAAATTTGCTATCTTCCTAGAGAATAAAAGAATCTAGTTTAAATACTTATCATGAATTCAAGGAAGGGAAAGAGGAGGCAGAACTTATGCCAAGGGGATGAAAGGATCACTATATAAACAGCCAAATGAGACTATGGTAGGGTTCCCAAATTTGACTCTCTCAGATCTAAACTGAAAGATGGCTGAAAGAAAGAGAAGGAGAACTCTCCAAGGAAGGAAGTAGAGTACTGTTGCTTAGAAAGAAGAAGGACATTGCTATGAAGCTTGAAGGAAAGAAGAGATAGGAGAAAGGAAAATCTAGAGAACCCCAAACAAAGGGTTGTTCCTAGTATTCTCCTCAACCTTATTCTTGATTTCTTACTAGTCGAACCATGAAAAGGTTCTTATCTTTATATGTTTCTCTTTATATTTATGCTGTAATGGAAGGCTAAACCCTCCTTGGGGAGGGTTGGGCTATTGTCACATGAAAGTAGGGGACAAATGGTGTTGTATGTATTTTCTTGCAATAAAATAAAAATCTGTTTGAATGTTTATTTAGATCGTTCTTGTAATTTCTTGCTGTGAATTAATGGAAATCTATGTACTTAAAATGCTTGTAATTGAAATAATGCTAAGTAAACCAACGCTCAAGCCTAGAGGGAATGCACATAAAAGTCCTCGCTGCCAACAATGTTCACCGAGCGAGGATTCTCAGTGAAAAACACCTCAGGATTGATGTGGATAGTTTATTTAGTAAATTAACTATCTTGCGCTCTATGGCTCACAAATTGGCGTAAAGCTAGATATGTGTGCGTTAGTGCTTAGAACTATGTGACAAGTTCTTGAGCCTAACTATACCGTACCTTAAGCTCAGTCGAGAGGTCAACGCATGTGACCAAGAGCCACTAATGGAGTTCCGCAACTCAGCAGACGTGAAAGGAGGAAGAGGACTCATTGAGTGCTCATGGATGATGTGACATAGTCCATGAAGCCCGATGAATCCACTTCCTTATTTGAACTGCGTGTGTAGCGTGTGATGCTAGTTAGTGAAAATCAATACTTTTGTGATCGCCTAATCAAAATATCATTTTGATAACCTAGATGTAGGCAATCTAATTGGCTTAAATGCAATCTCATAAGAGGCTATGTTCTGAGATAGAACCTTAGTTTGTTCATCTCGAGCACTAAATTTGAACTTGTTAGAATTAGAGGACAAATCTAAGGAACATAATGTTCACTTGATTATTAGGCATGATAATAAGAATATTATGAATTGCATGAATTAAATACAACACTAGTCCCTAACAGTTCACATGATGAAAACTCAACTCTTCCTTCTTAATCAAATAGTATCCTATGTCAAGCTCTTTGCAGTGTTGAATTAGGAACCACCAAACTGAAAACATGTTTTCTAAACATTATTAAAAGTAGATATAACTTAGTATCATTACCATCCGTTCCTTGAGGATGATAAAATATGGAACTTACCATTCCATTATTACTTCAGACCACATACACTTGCGTGCATACGCAGACACATATTTAAGGTCTGTCATGTTTTTGGCGCCGTTGCCGGGGAATGGTTCTAGTTTTATATTAAGTATAATCCGCAAGTAAATAGTGATTTATACTTTCCTTTATTTTGCATATAGTTACTATTTTCTATAAATACACTTTATGCTAATTGTAGTGCTAATTAGATTTTTTATTTAGTTGCCTTATTGCTGAACATTGAAAAATATGGAACTTTAAATGCTGAAAACTATTGCTGAAATAGAATCATTGAGAATTTAGGTTGCTGAAATCTGTTTGATAACTTGATTACTGAATTCTTCTATCTAGCTAATTTTTGTTCATTTGCATGAGTAGGAGAAACTTATCTAAAATTCTATTTGATCCTGAAATTGAAAGAACCTATTTGAGAGCTAGGAGAGAACAAATAAATCTAAACCAACAACAAGCCCAAATGGAAAATTTAGAAGCAATCCCTCATGAGCTATTAGAAAACAATAGGGGTAGACCTCTTAGAGACTATGCCTTACCAACTATAGGAGGGGTGCCCAATGCCATAGTTTTACTTGCCATACAAGTAAACAACTTTGAAATAAAACCTTCAACTCTAAACATGGTACAAAGTAATCAATTTAGTGGTCTAGCTACAAATGATCCCAACTCCCATATTTTAAATTTTCTAAAAATCTACTATACATTTAGATTCAGTGGCATTTCTGATGACGCCATTAGACTAAGATTATTTCCATTCTTCTTTAGAGATAGAGCAAAAATATGGCTCAACTCTCTGCCTGGAAAGTCTATTAGGACTTGGGATGACTTAGATAGAAAATTTCTAGCTAATTATTTCCCACCCATTAAAGCTGCCATACTGAGAAATGAGATTGCTAATTTTTCTCAACAGAATGGGGAAAATATGTATGACGGCTGTGAATGCTTTAAGGACTACTTAAGGTGTTGCCCCTATCATGGGTTTACACTATGGATGCAAGTGTAGATGTTTTACAATGGATTGAATGCACCAACACGAAATCTCATAAATGCAGCTGTGGTTGGATCCTTTAGTAGAAAGACCCAAGAGGAGGCCTTCAATCTTCTTGAGAAAATGGCTACAAACGCTTACCGATGGCCTACTGAAAGGCTCAATACAAAAAAGATAAAATCTAATCAAATCATTGAACAAAATCAAATATTATCCTTGCAAAATGAAATCAAGGCATTAAATAATAAGATAGAAACCATGAATGTGAGTAGTATTCAAGAATTTCATTGTGAATTGTGTGGAGGAAATCATCCAAGCAAAAACTACAACCTGAAAAATCCTTTTACACCCTCACAAAATGAATAAGTAAAATTTTTGAGAAACAACAATTCCATGAACAACCACTACTCCAACACCTATAATCCTGGGTGAAAAAATCACCTTAACTTTTCTTGGAGTAACAATAATAATTATGAAAATTTCAATGGGGGAGTTTATCAAATAAACAAAGGTATAACAATAGGAATAATTATCAACCTCAATATTTAGACATGGAGGGAGCCTTTAATGCTTTCAAAGCTGAAACCATCCAATTCATGCGTATAACTAAAACAACAATCACCTACCACGATGCCTCAATCCAAGGGATAGAGGCATCCCTTAGGAACATAGAGGTTCAGCTTGGGCAGATCTCAAATAGTTAACTACATGTCAGCAAGGAGCTTTGCCTAGCTCTACGAAAGTAAATCCTAGGGAAACATGAGTGTTATCCATTCTGAAGGGATTGAGAGTGATGACCATAATAAAAATAGTGAGACAACTGAAGAGGTTTTGTAGTTGAAGAAGGGGGAAGAAAATCTGAAGATGAGAGGCTTACAGCCCCAAAATGTGAGGACCCCAGTAGGTTAAACATCCTGTGCGTGATAGGGGATGAGGTTCTTTTAGATTCTTTATGTGATCTTGGAGCTTCGATCAACATCATGCCTTTTCATGTGTACAAACAGCTTGAGTTAGGAGGAATGGGGACTACCTCCATAATCTTAGAATTTTCCAATCTCAACTCAAGAAGTCCTTAGGAATAGTGAAAAACATACCTGTTGGTTTAGGAGGATTTATCATTCCTACTGATTTTATTATTTGCGAATGGGATACATGGAATGAAAATTCCACTATCATTTTTGGACGACCATTCTTAGCCCGCACCAATTCTATTATTGATGTTGTTTAAGGAATAATGTGAATTAAGGTCCAGAGTGTTCCTGCTATTATTGATTTAAAACCCACCTCGTTCACAAAGAAAATGATTGAATATGCTTGGAGAAAGAAACTATGGACGGAGGAAATCTATAAAGCTTTGAATCTACAAAAATTAGTTCTGAGTGGGAAGGAATTTGAGAGTGATATTTGCTCCCCATCTGGAGGGGAGGCTAAGGTAAAGGTTGTCAGGAAAAAAAAAATAGAAGAGGCAAGAGAAAGAAGGAGGGAGCCTTAGTAAATAATTTTGAATTTAGGACAGAAAGGAAGGCAACTAGTGAATTTATGAGTTTGAGCACAATGTGTGCTAGTGCTAATTCTTGTACTACTAAGGTTTGGAAAAGAAAACTCCCTATTAAAAAGATCCCTTAGACAATTAATCTTAAATGTGTTGGGCTGATGACATTAAACCAAGTGCTTCTTGGAAGGCAACCCAAGCTTTTGCTGTGTTTACTTTAAAACCTAAGAGTAGCTAATTAGAATAAGACAACCTGAACTTTGTGAATGAAATGATTTCTCAAAGACAAATGATAGCTGACTGCTTCAGAAAGCGCTGTAGCACGCTGCAGCAGAATTATCAGCCACAGCAGATTCAGTCGCTACAACGCCCCACAACTCTTTTCACCGTTGCCGCGCACCGTAGCGGATGATTAAGCACGCATGAAATTTTGCAAAGTCCCAAGGCGTTGCAGCATGCCGCAGCATGTAACTCCAGCTGGAAATCGCTTTAACTGCTTAGGATTTCTTAAGTAGTCAAAGGCGCTACAGTGCACCTTGGAACATAAAACCTGAAGAAAATGCTGATAAAGCTGATTTTCTTTTATATAATTATGGTTGATTTCAGTCACATTTATTGCATGACATTAAATCAGTCTTTGACTATCCTCATTCATGCTTTAAATGTAATTAACTAAGTAAAACCTTCCATAATTTTTGCTATAAATACTTAGGTGAGGAGGAGTGAATTCTGCCTTTGTCTGAATCTTAACTTCTGCACTCTCTTTTCAAAACCCTTCAACTACTCCTCTCTAGATTGTCTTCCCAACAAAAGAAGGTTGTAAACAAAGAGGCGGAAGCCTCAACTTCTGGAGGCTCCTACAATAAAAAACGATTCTTCTCGGTGGAGGCCGAACAGCGCCAAGAGCAAATAACCTTTTGCCGTAAGCTCATCCCGGAAAGGGGATTCAAACACCCCTTTCCAGTCTATTACCCTAGTGTCCACAACTAAGATTGGGACAAGTTGGTCTCCTTGCAGTCTGACTCACTGCCTTCCATTGTACAGGAAATGTATGCAAATGCGATTAACGCAAGGAAGCATACAATTTTTGTATGGGAAAAGTCAATGAAGTTTGGGCTCGAGGAGATCGAGCACTTTATGAGCTCGGGGTGGTGGAGGAATGCTCATACCAAGCTCTCCTTAACTCTGAAATAAATTCGATGGATGTTGTGAGCGCCCTCACTAGAGATGACATAGGGTGGAGAGGATCCTTGACCAACATTCCACGAGCTCTTCTTACATACTCATGTAATGCATGGCACATCCTCATCTCCAGCATCGTTATGCCATCTAGTCATTTGAGTGAAGTGACAAGGTCACAGTCGCTGCTCATTTGCACAATCGAATGACCTGGAGACATTCATCTCCAGGATTATTTTTGAGCATATCTAGCACGCCTTGATCGGGTTCTGTGCCACACTCACCTTCGAATCTCTAATCATCGGGATATGACTCGCATAGGGGGTCAAGGCATTCCCTAGCAATGTGGCCATTCCTCCCCAAGCCCTTCTCACTCGCCACAATTTGAATGTGCAATTTCAAGACGGGAAGAAGAGCAAGAAGCGTAGGGGAGAGGAAGGAGAAGCTTCGACATCCATCGTTCAATCTTTCGCAAAAAAAATATTGGTAAGGATGTACGCTTATAAAAAGGACTTGGGTGAGGCCATAGTGAAGGACATGCGATTTTGCAAGTTAGAATCACCCAGATGCGCCAGTTCGAGCCCTAATTGCATGAAGCTCAAGGAATGATGTTCCTAGAGTGGAGCTTGCGTGGAGAACTGGACGGATCAATGTTGTCACGGCACCCTGCTGGTGAACCCATCCTCGATACTCCTTGGCTGGTGGACTACTCTTATAAGAACATCGAACTAGAAGAAGAGGAAAAAGAAGAAGAAGAACAAGAAGAAGATAATGATGATGAATGACAAGGTTGTTTTGTTTTTATTTTTATTTTTCATTTTGTTGTTTTCATTTTCTGCTTTCTTTTGTAGTTTTTCCCTTTGAAATAAATGAATTTTTGACTTTGTTAAACCCCATTTTGTTGGTATAGTCTACCAGAGTTAAAATTTCTGAAATTTTAATTGCATGGATTCAATAGACAAAAGTCAAATGTGAAGAAATGAGTAATGAACTTGCTTAACAAAAAATGAGTAAACTTAGTGAGACCCCTAATGAATTCTAAACAAGAGTGATAATCTTAAATCGCACTTAGTCTCTAGCAATTTAGAAGGTTGATGCTGAAAATATAAGTGTGGGGGTGGAGAAAAATGAAGGGGCTAGAGTGATGATTGGAAAGAATAAAGTAAGCTCATGAGAATGCTAGGCTCCTGTAGGACTTCATGATTACAATGAACTAAGAAAGGGATGAAGAAAAATTCCTCTCCATTTGTGCTGTGCAAAAAATATAAATTAATTTAAGGATGATATAAAATATATCTCCCAAAAGAATGAAAAGAAAGTGAAACAGGATGATGAAAAATATCTATCATAAATAATGATATCTTCATTATGATTCTTAAGAAGGAGCACACATAGCATAGACTTTGAGTTACTCACTCATGCCTTAATTCATTCATGAAACCCTAAAAAAAACTTTTCATCCCTAATTCAAGAACCATCATTCCCAAAACTTAAAATTGGAGACTAAGGAAGCAACAAAGGAGTTGAACTTAAGTTCCGAATTGTTGAGGGTGAATTACTGAATAATCATTTCAGTTAAGCAGCTATTCGATTGACCAAACACTTCACATTTTCATTTAGAACTGAATCCATACTTCTTAATACATCAGAAAATTCATTTTAAGCTTACTTGAGGATGAGCAAGAATTTAAGTGTGGGGGTGTGATGAATCCAAGATTTATTACATAATAAAGCATAAAAACATACAAATCTTTCACTTGAAAAGCATGCTTTGATGTTATATCCAACCATTTTAGGGACACAAAGAGAAAATTGCAATTCTGGAACTAAAGAGAGAATTCTGGGCAAAACCACTGCAGTGCGCCCAGGCGTGTTGCAGCGCGCCGTAACTCCCTATGCAGAAATTGCCTAGTTCACTGCGTTTTTGTTTGCCTAGGGAAGACCAAATAATCAAACCATTGGCCTTCCCCAACCATTTGGAAATTGAAATCACATTAAAATCTGCTGTCTTCCAAGAGAATAAAAGAATCTAGTTTATATGCTTATCATAAATTCAAGGAAGGGAAAGAGGAGGCAGAACTTATGCCAAGGGGCTGAAAGGAACACTATATAAACTGCCAAATGAGACTATGGCAGGGTTTCCAAATTTGACTCTCTCAGATCTAAACTGAAGGACGGCTAAAATAAAGAGAAGGAGAACTCTCCAAGGAAGGAAGTAGAGTATCGTTGCTTGAGAAAGAAGAAGGACATTGCCAGGGAGCTTGAAGAAAAGAAGAGATAGGAGAAAGGAAAATACAGAGAACCCCAAACCAAGGGTTCTTCCTAGTATTCTCCTCAATCTTATTCTTGATTTCTTACTAGTCAAACCATGAAAAGGTTCTTATCTTTATATGTTTCTCTTCGTATTTCTACTATAATGGAAGGCTAAACCCTCCTTAGGGAGGGTTGCACTATAGTTTTGTGAAAATAGGGGACGAATGGTGTTGTATGTATTTTCTTACAATAAACTAAAAATCTATTTGAATGTTTGTTTAGATTATTCTTGTTATTGCATGCTGTGAATGAATGAAAATCTATGTACTTAAAATGCTTGTAATTGAAATAATGCTAAGTAAACCAATGCTTCAATCCAAGAGGGAATGTACATAAAGGTCCTCTCCGTGAACAATGTTCATCGAGCAGGATTCTCAGTGTAAAACACCTCAGTATTGAAGTGAATAGTTTATTTAGTAACTTAACTATCTTGCACTCCATGGCTCACCAATTGGCGTAAAGCTAGGTATGTGTGCATTAGTGCTTAGAACTATGTGACAAGTTCTTGACCCTAACTATACTGTACCTTGAGCTCAGTCGAGAAGTCGATGCATGTGAGCCAAGAGCCACTAATGGAGCTCTGTGGCTCAACAGACGTGAAAGGAGGAAGAGGAGTCATTGAGTGCTCATGGATGATGTGACATAGTCCATGAAGCTCGATGAAACCACTTCCTTATTTGAATTTCATGTGTAGCGCGTGATGCTAGTTAGTGAAAATCAATGCTTTTGTGATCACCTAATTTAAAGATTATTTTGAAAACCTAAACGTAGGAATTCTAAATGGTTTAAATGAAATCTCATAAGAGTCTATGTTTTAAGATAGAACCTTAGTGTGTTCATCTCGTGCACTAGATTTGAACTTGTCAGAATTAGAAGACGAATCTAAGGAACACAATGTTCACGTGATTATTAAGCATGGTAACAAGAACATTATGAATTGCATGAATTAAATTGAACACTAGTACCTAAAGTCTCACATAATGAAAACCCAACTCTTCCTTCTAAATCAAATAGTATCTTAAGTCGAGCTCTTTACATTATTGAATTAAAAACCACCAAACTTAAAACATATTTTCTAAACATTATTAATAGTAGATATAACTTAGTATCAAAACCATCCGTTCCCAGAGGATGATAAAATCCAAAACTTACCATTCCATTATTACTTCGGACCACATACACTTGCATTCTAACACAGATACGTATTTGAGGACTGTCAGTAGAGAACTAGGGAGGTGAAGGAAAGATTTGAAGTTGAATGGGAGGGCTTACTAAGTCTATATCAAGAGCTAGTAAATGTTCCTAATAGGAGCACCTACCATAAATAAAGGCAAACTAATAGTTAAGTGCACCTCATAGATAGGTTTACTACACTTAGGATGAAAATTAAACAAAGTAAGGGATTCTCAACCTATACTATCTCTTCTATTATTGAGGCTTGAATCACAAGTTTACTAAGCTACTCAAGTATACAACTATGATAATCAAAGATGTATCTCACATTTTAAAGTGTCATAAAAGTCAAATAAAATTGAATGAGCTTGTTGTCCAAAGGCATTAAGGCCTACACATGCAAGTATTTAATTAACAAAAATCATAAAATGATAAGGATTTAGGAGCCAAATACTTAAGTTATCCAAATGTTGTCCAATCATAAAATTAATAGCATGTATGTAATCCTCATATCAAGAGGAGAAGAATGACACTAAGTAGGTCAAAATTGAACAACATTGGAAAATTAGAGTTTTTGGGACTCCTAATTAGTATTAAAAAGTAATTAAGAAAATTATGCATCAAATCCAAAATTGAATTATACCATTGTGTTTGTCTCAATTTTTTGAATAAAATAACATATAATTTTATATAGTTTGGATGTGTATATTTAAAGTTATGATTAAAATGATATTTGCATAATTAACATTATTATTACAAAGATTAATAATTAACTAATTCCTTCATTCAACATTAACTACATTGGTGCTGAAACCTAGATGCGACTGAACACACGGACAACAAGGTAAGAGAAATTCTAACTGTTTGGAAATTTTTGATGTTGTTTGGGCTACATCGGAACCGTCCAATCCAAATGTTCAAACAGCACAGTACCACTTGCTTGAGTGACAGAGGCACGCACTCACCTTAATGCCCCCATGCTCAGTGACGACACCTGGGGCACAAGCATTCTGGCGATCCAAGATGTTTCATGGCTCAACCAGCACGTTAGCACAAAGGTCATAACACAGCTGACATGCTGAGCCCATAATCATAATTTGCCATCACCTCAGGTGGCCATACGATGAAGCCCTAACTCTTACACGTTGGGATAGGGCTCACAGTAAAACCCTAAAACACTCGATGGCTCGAGCTTTATTTGAGCTCAATTGAGCTCGATAGAAGCTCAACTGGACAATCCTACAGGCATGAAATGATAATTAAAAATTGAAAATGAAGATATTGAATGCCAGAATGTGGTAAGAGCGTACCCTAGCCTTCTTTATCTTTAATAAAAAATTAGGGTCAGGGTAAGGTACTTGACCCGATGACAATAAGTCCCTCAGCTTCTCACAGAACTCCCAATAGGGTAGACGGTGAGGGAAGAAAGCAAAGAAAAGGATTCTCAAGAAGTTGGGGAAAAATGGCGGTAGGCAGAGGCTTCACAGGGTATGGGCGCCTGTACCCTGCCTCACACGATCATGCAGGTCAAGGACGTACATTTCATACTCGATCGGCCGTTCGATAGATCAAACTGGTCAGATCCCTTCAAGCACCTACAATCATTCGATCCCACCCAAGCACACGATCTGACAATGGATGAGGAATGCTCCCAAGGATTTGAATAACGAGTAATGATAATAATAATTAATAATAGTTTCCTACCCTCCGGGTGGCCTACCCTACCGGGTTATAAAAATACAATAAAAATTAATATATATTTTGTTAATAAAAATAAATTGACCAAATGTGCTTCAAAAAATCCAAAAAATTTACCCTTACCTAACTGGGGGGTGAGGAACTCAAAAATGAAATCAGATTTTTGATTTAATTATCTTAATTTTCTATATAATTAAATATTATTAAAATATCAGGAAAAAATTTCGATGACTTCTAAATATTACTAGAATACCATCCTTAGCTAATGTGGGGGTGATGAGTCCAATGGTGAACTCTATTTTTGATTCTGAGGTCAAAATAAAATAGATATTCTTAAAATTATCAAAATAATCAGGAATATTTGTGGATCACAAACAATCACCAAATCACACCAAAATTGAGATAAAGGCTCCTAATACTATTATAAGAATATTAGAAGTGAAATAAAGCTAATTGGACTACCCAATAATGGGTAATAGTACTAAGGTTGTTGCAAGCAGTGCTAGATTGATTATGTAAATAAGGGTGCTAAGGTTTAATAGGAAACTAGATCATTCTTAGAGAATTAAGGAATGCTAAGTTAGGGAATACATAAAGGAAAGGTTCACAAGGTATAAATCCAAGTTATAACTAATAGTCCTTCAAGTGTCCTATCCTACTGGTAAGGAAATTATTTTTGCTAATCACATCTAAAATTTAGGTTTACTACACAAAATTAGGTTATAAATCATGTTTAGGGTTCTCCAATAGTCATTATCTCTCCTAATATTGGAGGTTTAAATACAACTTTAGTAAACTAATTAATATGCATCTAATCATGATTTCCAAGACTTAAGCTCTCTTTTTAATGTGACATGAATGTCTAAATGTGAAAACAAGCTTGCTATGCTAGAGCATAAGTCCTTAAATATGCAAGATATAAAGTCATAAAAATCAAAATTGATGAAGACATGGGGAGCCAAAAACCTAAATTCTCTAATTGATATCCAATCACAATAAATTTAGCAAATATGTAATCCTCATATTACAAGGAGAAAAATGACACTAAGTATGTCAAATTTGGTCAACATTAAGAAATTAGGGTTTTTGAGATTCCTAATTGCAATTAAAAAGTGATTCATAAAATTAAGCATGCAATCCTAAATTAAATTTCATATTATTGTTCCTTTCATTTTTTTTGATCAAAATAGTATATAATTTTGTATTATATGGATGAGTAATATTAAAGTTTTGAGCAAATAATATTTGTAATTTAATTAATAATTAAAATATTTTTATTAAGCTTACTGTACAAGTGCAACAGACGGGACGAATGCGCCTCACACGCAGGCCACAAGTGGGCCAGGCCTCGTGTACTGCCCATGATTGCGCACCTGCCCAACTGTCGGCCCATTGTAGAATCACTCAAGTTGACCTGAACCAACCCGATTCAAGCCCACAACTCAATCCCCATCAAGGAAGATGAGAGCTGCGGCTAGAGGATCACAAAATAATAGAATTTGGCCACCTCAGGGCTCATACAACCTCTCAGCATGAAGCCCTCACTGAGGTCGACCATTTGGACTCGTAAGCCCAACAGACAGCGACCCAATCGCTAGCAGAATAAAGCCTAGTTTTGACACCAACAACTAGGGTTTTATTATGCGGAACTATTGGGCTCGGTTGATCGGGGGTTGGATTGAGCACAGTAGAGCTCGCTAGACCTCTTACAATCACTCTACAGGTTGTGATATAACTGATATGAGGGGTAATGGTTTACCTATTCTTCTTCTTCTTAGGAAAAATTAGGGTTCTAAGAAGTGTGGTTTTATTGGCTATAGGTTCTTCTATTAAGTTCTCCCAAGCTCACAGTAGAAGGGGAATAAGGAGAAATGAAATCCTAAGGGCTAAGAAGGATGGAAAGGGCTCAACAAAGGACAAACATATGCCTCCACCTTTCCATTATAGGCGCACAATCGCTGCTAGAGAGACGTACATGAACCGATCTAGGCCATCGGATCCTGATCTTTATTTGACGGTCAGATAAGATGGATTGATTCATGACCATCAGATCTTATCTAAATAGTGCTCGACCGCCCAGATGCAATGGTTTTCTGTCTCACGCTTGGATCTACGCACAGGATCAGTATGGTTCGATAGTTGATCGTTGGATATATTTAAAATTAAATACTCAAAAATTATTTTTAATTAATTAATTATACCTTTTAATTTAATCAAATTTAAATAACCAAATGAGCACCGAAAAATCTCAAAAATTCACTCTTAGCTAAATGAGGGGGTGAGAAACTCAAAAATGAAGTTAGAGCACTTAAATACATTAAATTATTTGGGGAGCATTTGACGACTTCCAAAAATTCCTAAAATACCACTCCTAGATAATGTGGAGGTGAGGAGTCCAATGGTAAACTCTGATTTTGATTCTCAAATTACAAAAAATTTGATATTTTCAGGTTGATTAAAATATTCAAAAATATTCATCGATTGCAAATGATCTCTAAATCATGTCAAACTTCAAGTGTAGGTTTTTAAGGCTATTATAAGTGCACTGAAAGTGAAATGGAGCTAATTAGGTTACCAAATAAAGGGTAACAACACTAGGGTTGTTAGACCTCACTCTAGCACCAGCACTATCGAATACTATTGCGACCCAAGTGAGGCAGGGGCAATCATATTGGCCCGAATGCACCAAATCATATTGATCATTAGGGATCAATATGAAATTCCCTTACGAGCAATTAGCCACCCAAAAGGAGCACTAATTATTGGCGAGGCGTTGAAACACCACAAAAGGCTAACAACCCCTTCTAAGTGGGGTTCAACCCTGTCTGGACCACTGTTGGGCCTTGGTTGAATAAAAAACTATTGACAAAAAATACAAAGATAATCCTAAAGCATCACAGTAAGTAATTAAACAACAACTGGTAAGCATTGAGCTGAATTAGCTCAATGTGTAAGATGGGTACATGGACTAGAGAAAATAGATGAATGTAAGGAGACTAAGGCTAATATAGATGGTGAATTTGGCTTTTAAAGCTTTCTTGAACTGCCAGTAACCAAATAAGGACTTGAACATCAAGTCACACCCACAAAATGCTTGGGAGGATTGCCTCAAAGCCGCGGTAGGCTGACTAGACGTATGGAGGGAATGCAGAGGAATTGATTATGATTAGGTTCTTAAAACAAATCACATTAAGCAAAAAGCTCATTGTGGCAAGTTTGAGGCTATTTTTAGCCTTGAGGGAGAAGACTAGAGCTTGGATTAGCCTCATATTGCTGGATCAAGTGAAAAGAAGAATTGGGTTTGGCTCGATAAGGACAGACCAGATGTTCACATGGCAAAGACCATTGGGATGCTGAAAGAGTGGGGGATAGGTGGAATCCATTGTACTGCTAGCGTGGAAGGCCATTGGAGACTTTCAGGCATAGAAACATGTGAAGACAATGATAAATAATGCTAGGGTTTCTGCTAGCTATCTGATTAAACACAAATCTAACGGATTGCAATCGAGGATGGTTAGATTAAAATGGAGTCATCAGATCAGCAAAATAGATGGCTAAATTGCTCTCAAAATTTTGCTATCGCATGGACTAAGCCACATAGCAGATCACCCATAGTTCACATAGCGAATACAGGTGATTGACTGTTGGTAGGTTTATTATGCAATTAAATTTTTTGGCAAACCCTTTTATGCAATTTTCTAATTAAAATTAAATCTATTTTAGGCTTTGATGACTTCAAAAATTCCCAAAATTTCACCCATAACAAATTTGGGTGTGAGTAATCAAAAAATGAAATCATATTTTGATTTAGAGATCAATTTAAATTAGCTAATGTTTTAGGTAAAATAATTGACAAAATAACCAAATGATCTAATCAAGCTCCAACAGATCCCAAAATTTCAAGGTTTGATCTTAATGACAAAAAAATTCTAATGGAACAAAAATTAGGACATGGTTTAGTTCATATTTTGCATTGTAACAACCTGGGGTTGTTACATACTCTCCCACTTAAGAATAATGCTGTCCTTGACATCACCTAAGCGAGAAAAAAATGAAAAGGAAATTAGAGCATGACTTTAGAAGAGATTTATAATAATACCAGGATTCTTAAAAAGCATTGGATATTTTAATCGCATATCTAATTTTTTCTACTAAGTGGCTTCTTCAGCACTGCAATTCCACCACTGGATTTTAACCATAAGAATAGAATGGCTTTCAAGCTTTACTCAAAATTTTGATAGGTTCTTTGAAAAAAGATAAATCTGGCTATAGGATTACTGAAAGAATAGATATATGGGGATGAGGTTCCCAAAGACACTTTCTAGGATATGAAACATGAAACATGAAACATGTTGTGCACTGCAGAAAAATCATCTGGAAACTTTAATTTGTAGGTAGATGATCTGATTTTGGATAGAACTTTGAAAGGTCCTACATATCTGGGACTAAGCTTGCCAGCAACACCAAATTTGTATACAACTTTCATAAGACTGACTTTCAAAATAAACATAATCTCTTACTTAAAATTCCAATAGAAGACGACGCGAATCACGATATTTGTTCTACTGATCCTGTGCCGCCTGAATTCTCAGCTGAATGAGTCTGACTTTCTTATTTATCTCTTCCAATAATTCATACCCATACAGCTGAACATCTCTGGTTTCAGACTAGGATAATGGAGTACTGCATTTTTTACCATAAAGTGCTTTATAAGGAGCCATTTTAATACTAGCCTGATAACAGTTGTTATATGCAAATTCAATTTGCAACATATGTTCCTTCCAACTTCCATTGAAGTTTTGGATACAAAGCCTTTGCATATCTTCTAACACCTAATTTACTCTTTCAATTTGGCCATCTATTTGTAGATAAAAGATAGTACTCATAGCTAGGATAATTCCTAGATCCTGATGTACTGCCTGCCAAAACATAGAAGTAAATTTGCTATTACGATCAATTATTATGTATTTAGGAATTTCATGCTTCCTAACAGTTTCCTTGATGTAGAGTTTTGTGAGCCTCTCTACAGAGTCAGTTTGATAGATAGGATTGAAATGAGTAGATTTGGTCAAGCGATAAATAATGACTTAGATTACTTGAGCACCAGATTTTGTGAGAGGCAATCCCGTTACAAAGTCCATCAAGATGTTGAACCATTCCCACTCAAAAATTTCTAACTGATGCAATAGTCCAGCCTTGACCTGATTACATGCATGGCACCTTGTAATGAATTTAATGATACTCTTCTTCATGTCTAGCCACCAAAATGACTATTTCAAGTTTATGTACATCTTGGTACTTTAAGGGTGACTTTGATAACTTGAATTGTGTGCTTCAACTAATGTCTCTTAATGTATAAATTAGAAATCCAAATTCTATAACCTTGATAGATTAAAGTTTCATAGAGTTGAAAGTTGGTTCGACGACCACTCTCTATATTGACTTTGAGCTTCATATAGTTTTCATCTTTAGTTTGTGATATAGAAACATCTTTGATAAACATAAGCTCTAACAAACTTAATTTGATAAATTTGTTAAAAATCTCTCCTCTTACTAGTTCAAAGAACAGCATAGGGAATTCATTTACTATAAGGCCTTTAGAAATCATTGCACAATGAGTAGCATGATGACTAAGAGAGTCTACTGCAACATTTGTTTTACGAGGATGATATTGAATACCTAGATCATAATCACTGATTAATTATAACCCTCTTAACCGATGACAATTTAATACATGCATGGTAAAAATGTATTTCAGGCTCTGGTGGTCAGTGATGATTTCACACTTGACACCATACAGTAGTGTCATCAGATTTTCAGGGCAAACACGACAACAATAAGTTCAAGGTCATGGACAAAATAATTCTTCTCATGTAGTTTTAGCTTACAAAAGGCATAAGCGATGACCTTTGTTTCTTATATCAGCACACATTTCAAATCAATTCCAGATGCATCAGTGTAGACCTGGTAATATTGACCTTTCTTTTGTATGACTAGTGCTAGAGCGGTTGAGAGTGCATCCTTAAGCTTTTGAAATGCTTCCTCCAATTCTAGACTTCAGATGAACTGCACTATCTTCTAAGTCAACTTAGTTAGTGGAAATGCAATCTAGGAGAAACCTTTGACATAGGTTGTAACCAATCTTGAATTGCACTAACCATTTTTTGATTCATCTTTATTCTTTGGGCATCAACAATATTACCCAAGAATGCTATAGATTCTAACCAATATTTGCACTTATAGTATTTAGCACATAGACGATGAGCTCGTAGTTGTCCAAAACTTCTCTTAAGTGATCTTCATGCTTCTTAAGGTTCCTTGAATAGATAAGGATATCATCGATAAAGACTAACAAATTTATCCATGAAAGGCTTCAAACCTCGCTACATTATGTCCATAACGATGGATGGTGCATTGGTGAGTGTGAATGAAATTATCAGGTACTCATAATGACCATCACTAGTTATGAAGGGTGTCTTCTTGACATCTGAATCTCTTACTCGCAATTGATGATAACCTTATCTTAGATCAATTTTGGAAAATATCATTGCTCTAGACGATTGATCAAATAGGCCATTAATCCTAAGGTGGGGATATTTATTTTTAATAGTGATTTTATTCAGTTCATGATAACCTATACACATTCGCATAGATCCATCTTTCTTCTTAACAAAAATAACTAGCGCTCCTCAATGGGACATGCTAGGTCTAATAAACACTTTACTCAACAACTCTTGTAGTTGCTTGTTTAATTCTTAAAGTTCCTTGGGTGTTCCATTATGCACGGGGATTTAGAAATAGGCTGAGTTATGGGAATTAATTCGATAGAAAATTCCACCTCTCTAGTAGGCAGCAGGCCAAGTAAATCTTTGAGAAAAATGTCAATGTAATCCTTAATTACTCTGTTCTTGAAAATTGAATAACTTTCTCTTACTTTACCTTTTATGGTGACAAGATAAGCATTGCATCCCTTTTTGATTAGCTTTCTTACTTTACTTGAATTGATTAAAGATGCTTGAGTAGTGATACTTTCTATAATGGTTTTTGGCTTGATATGGGAGCGAAGCATGAGTTTCTTCTTTTAGCAATTAATTATCACATTTTTCCAACTGAGGTAATTCATACCCAAAATTATGTCGAAGTTAGCTATTGGCAGAATAATTCACTTTGATTCATAAAGTTGACTATTCAATGAATTGCTAATGTTGCAGAACTTGTGAGCACTTAGTTGGGTCCTTGAAGAAAGTCCAACGCTTAAGGCTTTTGCTAGTTTAAGGGATGACAGGTTAAGCGACTTAGCAAAATACTCAGAGAAAAAGGAATGATTGGCACCGGTGTCAAATAATACATTTTAGGGTTTATTATCTATGTACAATGGTTTTACATTTGATTATTTTGAAGATAAGTTAACTGCTTGCAGAAATAAAGCTTGCAAAAATGAAAATAACTTTACAAAAGAAGATAGGATCAAAAATGTGTAACTGAAACTACATTATTATCTTATGTTTCTCTAATATGAGTCAGAGCATAAATATAAGCAAGACTAGCAGGATAGTTGTTGTTGACCTGCTTCCTAGGATGATTATAGGCTTATACTAGTGGGGCAATAGTTTGCTCCTTGACTAGATATGAGTCCTCATCTTGTGGTGGGGCATAATTTCCATCCTTGGATCTCTTTTATTCAATGAAATTGCTCAAAACACTTGATTTCAATGGGAATGATCAATGCAAACTCCATCCACCATCTCTAGTTGAGTGCATTGGTAATGCATGTGACCTTGTGTACCACACATAAAACAATAATTCCCAAAATGATAACACTTACCATAAGGATGGGGTTTGATACAACCCTTGATTGGAATGGATGATGAAGCTACTTCCATCTGGTAGACTTTAGCATCGTGTCAATTTGGCACAATATGCATTTACATTTTCAAGTCCTTCTGTGTCTGATGATGTTCCACTACTCTAGTGATTTTCACCAATTGGGAGAAGTCAATGAGGTGCAGGGGAACAACATGATCTTTAATAATATTTCTTAGGTCACTCTGAAATCTGTGGCAACGAGTAGCTTTTGTGTCATTAGATTTGGGGCAAAATGCATCAACCTCCTAAATTATATCACATACTTTGATACAAAATGACCACCTTTCGTCATTCACGACAGGGTATCTTCTAGAATATTTTAGGCATATGGAGGAATGAATTTAGCTTTAAATGCTTCTACAAACAAATCTCATAGAATATCCTTGATATAAAAGTCATCAAAGAAAGAGTTTCTCTCATTATCCCACCAATACTCAAATTCTTCTTGGAACAAATGCTTAGTAAGGCAGAAGGCTTTAGAGTTAGGATACTTAATACTGGTGAGATTTTTCTCCATCAATTTTAACCGGCTTACTGTATCCATGGGGGATAAATTTTTGCTAAAGGTTAGAGTTCTCAACCTCATAAAACTATGCGAAATTCCATCAGCGGAATGATGGGGAGTGAATGCAGTTGGAACCATTGGGGCTGCAACATTAACTATTGGAGCTTGGGATGAGATTAACTTCTGGA
Source organism: Gastrodia elata (assembly GCA_016760335.1). Taxonomy (NCBI): domain Eukaryota; kingdom Viridiplantae; phylum Streptophyta; class Magnoliopsida; order Asparagales; family Orchidaceae; genus Gastrodia; species Gastrodia elata. The sequence goes on along the minus strand of CM028669.1, from coordinate 106,253,864 downwards.
TCATTTAAGATTGCTGGATTTGATTTTCTACCAATGCTTTCACCATGCCCATAAGGGAGTTAATTTCATCAAAATTGTAGCTGGAGGAAATAATCATCTTAATGTACAATCACTACTTCCAAAATAAGGAGAAGAAGGTATTCAAGATTTGAAGAACAATCATGCCAATTTCTTACTCATTAAACTTGGGAGTACAAAAGATGAAAGTATTAATACTAAAGATATAATGCAAAAGTATTACATTGTGTTAAGAAAAGGTAGAATAAGCTATGATAGAACTACTACAATGACTACACGTTCATCCAAAGTATTTTACAGCAAAAGCAACAAAAAAAAATGGTGTAGGTGATAGGACAGCACTCTCTCCTACATTTTCTTGTGAGTTTCCAGCAGATGGCTTCCACCATCTTTCAGCTCCTCTTGTAGAAGAAAGTTTTTGATTTATAAATGAATGTTGTCTAGGAATTCGATGATGTCAAAGGCTGTGGTTGCTTGATGCCAGCACTACTTGGCTAACACGGGAAGATATAATCATCTAAATGTTGAGTACTTAAGAATCTTATCGAGCAATACAACTCCATTTGAAGATACACCATCCACAATCCTTCCATGGTTTTTTCCATCCTTGAAGTCTTCCTTCCATATTGCTTCAAATAACTTAGTATAATACTCTATTCTGAACTGCATGAGCCTAGAAATCTTAAATAAATTTGTAGGCTACTTAATTTTTTTTTATTACTTATGTTATTCTTATCCTTGATCTTTAATTTAATTAGGGCTCTACTTGAGTGTTCTTCTAATCCTAAGTATTTTCTTCATTACTTCTAGTTTGTGCTTTTCATTCTGAGTAGATAAGAATATGGCAAAGTATGGATGTTACAAAGTATATATTAGTGATTGCATTTATAAGACAACAAACCATTAGGTAGATAGAAACAAAATTTCTAATATGACACCTTACGGTGCTCTATTATACCAACTATGGAGCCCCACCTCAACTGTGGTCATGCTAATGTATATATTAACATGCTTACGATTGAGTGGTCACCGTGATAGACCCTTAATTATTGCTAGATTAGGTCTTTTAATATGATTATTGCATAATTTGATACATGCTTATAAAATAATCACTAAATGAATATATGTATATAAACAGAGTGTGGAAACAAGAAAATAATATCTATAATTATTTTGCAAATGAAAGTAATATAAGTCAACTCATAATGAAAGTGTAAAAAAAAACATAAGAGTTCAGAGTTGTTACAATTTTATGATAAATGTTTAACTGAAAATAAAATGCTCATACTCTCAAAAGGCCAAATGAAAACTCTAATCTATAGCGGAAAAATCATCCTCCTAGCTAATCTGCTCACCTGGTGCAATCTCCTCAAAAAGCTCTAAGCTTGACGTGTTAGTTTCACACGCTACAGCCCCAACCAAGAAAAGAAAAAGATTTTGTGTTAGATAATTGTCTAAGTACATTTGAGGCTGCTTAATGATTCTTACAATTTTAGAGTATCACATTTAACTTGAATAAGAATGAAAAGCCTATAGGTGCAACAAGCTACAAGTAAACAAGAAGCTATAAAAGAAACACCATAACTTATCAAAATGAGGTAAGTAAATGAACATATCTTAAAACCAGTAGCAGCAATAAGGCTACGCAATATTGCATATAATACTAAAGTATTTGTGTGATGACTAAAATAAGTACCCTAATAGGAATATGATCATTAAAAATTATTAATGTAAATAGTAAACATAAATGAAAAATGATACGTATATGTAGACTAAGTCAAATAAAAATTAAAATTAGCATGCTAACATGCATATAAGTACTAATAGGTTTGTATAAGAAACTGAAACTGAAGAAAAAACATATATAAACTGAAAGTAATGGAACTAAAACTGCCATATCAGAACATGGCTATCAAAGCCATTGTAACTGAAATTGAATTGTAACATGTCATATAATTATTTAGCTACTCAGAGCTAAAGCAGAACTAAACTGAACTAAAGTGGAAAAAACACATATGATAGTTTATTTTAGTTATTGTACTTTACTTTTATGGACACGTACATAAGTAACTAAGGAGTCAAGCACGTTTACAAGACTTAGATGGGTTCCCAAACTAGACACAACTCTCTTCAATGAGTACATGTAAAATATCCTTATTTCTCATTAAATCTTGTCCATTGGCCATAATATGTAAGCACAATCACCCGTCTCGTTATGAAATTGATGCAAATGTTATCCTAAATTTTTAATTTTTTATTTTTATGTATTAAATTCAACTTATATGATGTACTCAAGGCAACAAGGCTCAAAATATGGAAAACAAAGCATCAAATCAAGGAATAAGAAAGACTCATACTAATAATTCATGTGATATTCATTATTATCTAAATTATTCATTCTATCTATTCTAAGAAAATACAAGATGAGGATCTCCAACATCCTACTATCTAGTAAATTCTCAGAGTTATAGTCTTATAAAGTTAAATTTTATAACAAATTAACTTATAATCCAAATTCAAATAATATTTCCTACTAAAGCTAAGCAATCAAATCAATTATCTTATTTAATGACTTATAACATCCCAACCCAATCTTGATATATATTATCAAGATTCAGAGATGGGTATGAGTCTCCTAACCTAAGATTTTAAACATCTAAGGTCTAAACTATCCAGAATTATAGGTTACACAAAGTAATATTGAGTATAATCAGGCTCAATAAGACTAGAAATACTAATGCATCTAGTAAGGACAACTAATGATGCTCAAAAATAAATAATCAGACCTTAAGTCTAAATATCTAAGCTTAATCTAAGATTAAAATCTATAGGTTAAGATAAAATTTATTAAATCCTATCATTATTCAATTGAGACTAGTTACTATATATTACTAAATCTAGATTTAAGAAGGAAAAGGTAAATCCACACCATAAGCTTCCTTATGTGTTAAGCTCTAATCTAATTCTAGCGTTTTAGGCTAAGAGAAAAATTTATACTCTAAAATATTAAACTAAGGATTTAATAAGGACAAATGTGGATTCCAAATTCACATTTTTTTACTTAAGAATTACTCATAATTAATAAAGGCCAAAATTTTAAGCTAATGAGGCTAATAATTGTTCAATTAAGCTCAAACAAGGTTCTAAACACTTTGTTTACTATTTTTAAGGGTAACGGTATTGGGAAGTTCTAATTTCATCTTAATCAAGATTTACTTAAAATCATCAAAATGCCACTCATTAAGGGTCCAAAAATTAACTTTAGGTTCTAAGGTTTCAAATTGAATTTTCTCAATACCAAATGATTCTCTACTATCTAAGGAGATGATTAACAACTTAGAATTTGAATTTGATTAAGAAATGAACATAACGAGCACTAATTAAGATTTAGACTCATTAAGGAATAGTTAGCAAATTAAACTTTGGGAAATAAAGTTTTAAGTTATAATTAGGTTCTACATTATCTAAAGAGTCATTAGATCCCTCAAATATTAAAATTAGAGCACTAATGATCTAAATATTCTCTAATCAAGATTAAAAGTAATTAATGAGTGATTAAGCAATTTAAGCACATGAAAATATTTTTGATTCCATAATTAGGTTCTCCTTTGTTAAAAAAAAAAAGAAAGGTACCTTAATTATGAAATTTGGTAAAGGATTAAGCCTAATATTCAATAATCCACTTTTAAGATAATTAGGGCTTAATTAAGAAAACGAAACGAGCGAATGCCCGAATCCGGTTCCGGGGAAGAGAACGTGAAGAATCTCCCAGTTTTTTTTGATTTAAGCAAAGCGAGATCCCTATCTTCGGGACTGAGTTCACAGGAGAATGAAAGCCTTTAGTTTAGTTCTTATTCACTGCATGATGAGCAAGATGTATGGGCGATCCGGGATGGATACCAGATGATTAAATATAGAAAGCTAAATATTCTTGCAAATTATTATCTTACATGTTCTACTAATCAAAATGGCATATTTGATCATTGAATTTGAATGTGAATTGGGCATTTTATTTCAAAAATTTAAATGAAATTATTATAATTATGCAATCATAAGAAATTGAATTTTCAATTGAATTTCCTGAATAAATTTAATTTGGATTAATTGGGTTTTTAAATAACTTGATCGAAAACACATGGGTCTAGAGGCAACCTGATACTTTACTGTTCACCATATCCTCCACTCTTCCTCGACACAGACAGACCTAGGGTTCAAGAAAAATGCCAAATTCTGTTCCTAGAGGCTAAGCCACAACTAGACTTTTATCACAACACGATCCTTGAATGAAGATGCAGAGGCTATGTCACAATTGCCTCTTCTTCTCGACATGATCAACACGTTGAGGCGGAGAAGAGCCCTAGCCTAGCTTGGTGAGGGAGTGGCTAGAACAGCGGGATCTCACTCAAGCACTGGTATTGTTGAGTGCTATTGCGGCCAGATTGAGATAAGAGCAATCAGGCTGGCTTGAAATCACCAAATCATATCGATCGATAGGGATTGATACAAATTCTTTGATGAGAAATTTGGCACCCAAATAGGGTGCTAATTGCTGGTGAGACGTCAAAACACCGTACTGGCCAACAACCCCTTCCAGGCAGGTTTTACCATGTCTGGACCACTGTCGGGCCCTTGCTAAAGCCAAAACCATTGGTAAATAATTTTAAGATAATCTAAGAGCATCATGGCAAAAATTGAACAACAATTGGTGAGCATTGAGCTGGATTAGCTTAATGAGTAAAATGGGCACCTGGACTTGAGAAGACAGATGAATATAGGGAGACTGAGGCTGATCCATAAGTTGGACTTGGCTTTTAAGGATTCCTTGGACTATCAGCAACTAAATGAGGAACTGAATGTCAAGTAATGCCCACTGAACACTTGGGACGATTGCCTAGAAGCTACGCTAAACTAATTGGTTCAATAGAGAGAATGCAAAGGAACTGATTATGATTCAGGTGTTAGAACGAATCATAGAGAGGAAAGAGATCACTGTGGAAAGCTAAGGGATATTTATAGCCTTGAGGGACCAAACTGGAGCTCGGGCTCACCTCCCTTGGCTAGCCTAAGTGAAAAGAATAATTGACTGGAGCTCAGAAGTTCACTTAGCCAAGACTGTTGAGACTCAACAGGAGTGGAAGATAGGAGGGATTCATTGTATGGCTAGCTAGGCAGGCTGTTGGAGGATTTTGGGTAAGAAAATGAGTAAAGAAGATGATGAATAGTGCTAGGGTTTTTGCAGGTTGTCCAATTAAGCGCATATCTAATGGCTGACAATCGGGGATTGTGAGATTAAAATGGTGTTGTTAGATCAGCAGAACAAATGACTGGATTATGCTCAGGATTTGGCTATTATATGGACTGAGCCACACAGCAGATCACCCATGGTCTGCACAGCGAACCAGGTAATCGGTCAACCATTGAAGGCTTATTATGCAATTTAAATTTTTGGGAAACCATTTTATGTAATTTTACCATTTAAATTAAGTCCATTTTAGGCTTAAATGGTCTCCAAAAATTCCTAAAATTTTACCTTTAGCTAATTTGGGTGTGAGGAATTCAAAAATGCAATTCGATATTTATTTGGAAGTCAATTTAAATTAGCTAAATTTATAGGTTAAATAATTGAAAAAATAGCCAATTGATCCAATCAAGCTTCGATGGATACAAAATTTTTAGGGTTAAATCTTAATGATAAATAAAATCTAATGAAATATAAATTAGGACTTGGTTTAGTCCAGATTAGGCAAGGTAATAGCCTACGGTTGTTATAAAGAGTTCGAGGTTTCTAAATGAATGTTTCATTGAGAGTTCTCTTCTACTTCATTGTCATCTTCTTCCTCCTTCTGATTGTTAATGACAACTTTATAGTTTTTCTTTCTTTTCCTTATTATGGTGGCTAAATATTTTCTCTCTGAGAAACCCTAATTTTCTCCCAAAAATGACCCTCATTCACTTTAAGGTTTTCATTTGTCTTAAGTACCATACTTGCACCACCTTAGAGAGGGCCAAAAGTCTCCTCTTTTCCTCAACAAACAAGGCATTTCAAATTTTGAGCTTCATCGAGTGCCTAGGTGCACGCTTTACTTGGTAAAGGTTTGTCTAGAGCCTAGGCGCCAGGTCTTCTATTTTTCTAGTGCTCAAAGTGTGCATGAGTGCGAGGCTGTCTATATGGTAAGCATTCAGGGTGCACTTGAGCACACGCCTTTCTGTATTCTGTCCAGGTGAGTGCTCGAGGATCTCCTGAGCTCAGCTATTTCTATTTAATGGGATCTTTAGGTGTGCATGAGCACTTGTCATTTCATCTGATAGGCACTCAAGGAATGCCTGAGTGCATGAATCTCTATCCAAATGGGCATATTAACATTGGGGGACAGCTGAGCGCATGACTCTCTATTGGGTATATGCTCATGTTGTGCTTGAGCCTAGATGTGTCTGTGTGCTATTACATAGCTGCATGAGTAGAGACACCCACGTGATTAGCACTCGGGGCATGCCTAAGTGCCAGACTACTCTCCTTGACCAATTTTTGATGATGGAACCATTGGAATGCCTTAGATTGATGTGAAAATAAGATACAAATAAAACATACTCAAATAGATCAAAAGTAACTTCTTCTAACAACATAAGGAGTTGGGGTGATTTTAGTGTAATTACATGGCTTATCACTATGCAAACTGACTAAGTTGATTTATTTCTTAGGATTTTTTCATAATTAATTTCAAAAATGTGAATTCTTAGTTGTCATATACATACTACTATTATAATAAGTCAAATGCAAATAAGAAAGAAGAAATTGCTCCCACCCTAGGGGGCAAAACATAGAAAACTAGAGTGTGAGGTAGCTTCTTATATCTGAAAATTCAAATTTTAGTCAGTCTCCTTTTTGGTCTGCTTTGCAACCTCTTTGTGCTATTGAAACCAACTTAGGCTGTATTCCCAGCCAGTTAGTCTTTTTGAGGTGAGAGTCTCAGAACATCAGAAGTATACATACATACTCGATCGAAAGCATGCAGGCTTTTGGAGAAGAAGAACCATTTTGCAGATTTAATGGCCACCTAAGTTTATGTGAGCCTCCAAGATACTCAACTAGCATTCTTGATTCGACTGACATCTCATTTAAAAGTAACCCATTTCAAAGTAGGTTGTTTGAGATGTTAGTCGAAGTATCCTTGGAGTTATTAAGTGAGTACGCGCAGTGGAACCCAACTTGATGTAGGTGCATGGCCTTGCTTAGTCGAGTAGCATGTGTGTGGCTTTCTGACTTTGAATAAAAGAAAAAGAAAAGTTAGATCTTGTTTTGCCTTAAGCTTCTCAATGGGCAGAATCCCTAGTTGCAACTAAACATGATGGCCCATAAACTAAAATATAAGGTAAGATTTACCAACACCACACCAGCCACCTGTATCCTAGAAGCAAGAGTGTCCATGTGATTACCAAGATTAATGTAAGGATTGCTTTGCATTAAATTAAATTCACGAGTAAATGATGGTCTGACTTACTTAATTTAACTGGCAACCCAAGTTCAGTATCTCGCCAATTGATTGACTAGTTCATCTTGATCTAAGACTCATTAGTAATAGTTGGGTGGTTCTTAGCCCTTAGAAGTTTAGATCTCCATCTCATATGTATATATTAATATTGATTTATGAGGAAGATTACTTAGCATGATATCTACATCTCTTGAGAGCGTATTTTCCAACTTGAGAAGGGGTTGTTACCTAAATTATGATAGTCTAAATAGCTTAAAAATCTCACCATTAGAATCCAAATGTTATTTGGAGCAAACCCTAAAAATTAAGCCGATTCAGAGACCGTTTAAATTAGTTGATTATTTTAATGCATTTAATTAATTAAAAAAAAAGAAAATTAAATTAACATCAGATTAAAAATCCAATTGCATTTTTGAGTTCCTCAGCCCCAGATTAACTAGGGGTAAATTATTGGGAAATGTTGAAGCTCATTTGATAGCTTATTTTTAATTAATTAAACTATTATAAATTATTAATTAATTAGAATAATTTATTCGCTAATCAATATCTATTTAAACCATTTGATCAAACAGCATGTAATATGTGCTGTTCCACAAAACTAATGCCTAGATCGTATGACTGAGAATGCTCCCCACAGATCTGTGCAGTCTAGCCGTTGGATCGAGCTATTGATCCAACAGCTAGAGGACGATAGAGAACCGTGCTCTATCATGACATCCACGCTAGCCACAACTGTGTTATGGCTGCTTAGCTTGACTCCAGCTCTGCTATATTAGACTGCTAAGGCCCTCCATTTGATTCTTCTGTCAATTTGGAAACCTTTAGAATTGAAATCGTGAGTGGAGAGCAGACAAGTATCATTAGGGCCTCGCTGGTGAAATTGTGGTCATAAAAGTTAGGTATGCCAAATACCCTATCAATTTAGTATAATTTCCTTTCATTGAGTTTTCTTTTTGATTATGTTGATTGTAGTATCTATTGGTAATCTCACTGGCACCTAGTACAACCCAACTGATCATAACGAACTTGCGCATGTACAATACTGTACATTGCTTGAGCTTCATTTGAACTCATCTTGCCCTCCCACTGGCTCTCATCTCACCATTTGATTTCTCAAGGTCAGTCGTGAACTAGGGAGTTGATCCAAACTAGGCGCAAGTGATCATGTTCACTGTGGGGAGTACAATTTGCCTCAACAGTAAACCTTAATCCTAAAAGATCACTTCACCAAATAAAAGCCAACTTGAGCTCTTAAGATTATGGCTTTTCATGTTCAATTGTAGGCCTTGCTTATAGCTTTTGATTGGTATATGGCATGTCAATAGGGATGGTTGGAGTACTAAGAAATTAGGGTATCTCTGAAACCCTAATTTCCTCGCCCCGTCGATCGTGAATGCGATAAAGGTGTATAGTGTCATTTAGGAATAAAATATTCTAAGGAATATTCTAAACTTAATAATCAAAACCATATGATAAATTTAATGCAAATTAAATTACTGAATTATTTTAAGATATATAAATCCAAATATAGTAAAATTATATATCAAAATAATCATAAGAATAAGTAGAACAATAATATGAAGTTTAATTTCAATTTTAACTACCAATTTTGCTAATCACCTCCTAATTATTATTAAGTATATTTTAGACCTATTTTTTCCATTTGATGTCCAATTTGACCCTATTTATAGTCATTTTAATCCTTATTATAGGGAACTCACATTTGTTGATTCCATTTTATTTAAATTTTAAATGGAGGATTTTGGTTCTTAGACCTAATTAAATTAATATTTTAATGTAAATATGGGGTTTCCCCATTTAGCTTCCCAAAACCCTAGGACAATATTGATGGACTTAGATTATGTTATAACTGGACCTTTCAAAATGATTTTGATTGGATACACTTAGATTAGCTTAGTATTGATCTAACCCTAAATTAATAAGGTTGAACCTCAACCTTTAAGAAGGAGGAAGTGATGTGAGAATCCATAAATTGATCTAGTAAACTAATTGAAATTGTGATACAGTATAAAGGTTAGTGTCCCATGCCCAAGCTTCATTGAGATATTAATTTAGACCTAGTCTAATACTCTATTTACCTAGATATAGGAAGAGTTTAACCTATTTTAGTAGGTTATAAGGTGAGTGTTAGTGATTATAGTGCAATTAGTGGAAGTCTAATCGATTAAGTAACATTAAGTTCAATTTGGGAAGAATAAGAACTATGAATAGAATTATTAGTGAATTCTTTACCTTTAGAACCCTTAAGTGAATGATAGTAGATAGCGTGTAATAACCCCAATATCAGATCAAGAACTCAATCCAACATTAGGTGTTATTATAGTACCTAATACTAGATTAATGAGTCTAAATCCACTATTAGGTACTATGGGGAGCTAAAGGTCTCTAAAAAGGAAAACTAGAAGCATATCATTAAGTAATTATAATACATTCTAGCCATTCCAAAATAGAAAGAGAAATTACACAGAACGATAAAGTAAGACAATATGAATTAATTAAAATTATACAATATTTGATGTAATGACACTCGTCCTCAAGGATTGAGTAGACATCATCAAAAGACTATGCTATAACATCCACAGTCATAAAGAATGATGGAAAAGTAAGAACACTCATCAAGGATTGTAATATTTAAGTTATTTATCTTGAAATCTTGTTCTGTGGGAACATAAACAAGTGAGGGGTTAAGCATGTCTACTTAACTAAGTAAAGAGAGGTCTCCCACACTCACATTCCTCCTCTAGAATATGTGAGGTTTCCTTATTACACCGTTGCCTGCCCTGGCATAGTCCACCATATGAAACCACAAATAAAGGTTATATGTTAAGTTTATGTACAATGATTTTATAAATGTATTCAAGGATTTAGTCTCAATGCGTTGCAACATTCAAGGGTGTTCAAAGCTAATTATAACCCTTATGATATCTGATATTATCAACTTTAGTTATCTGCCCTATGATTGGAGCTGACCAAGCTTCTTATAACCCTTATGATATCCTTAAATGTCAATCATTGAATGTCTTCATCAATTAATATATAGTAATATCTAATATTTAAATGGGGCATAAGAGTAATGATTTGATGAAGGCCTTGTCAAAATAATTTATATATATAATTGAATTGTTACAAGTTAACATCTTATCCTATTTCTAACACTGCAATTATTTAATTATTAACCAACACTTCTACTCTATAGGTACACTCTAACTTAGATGCTAAAGATTCAATTATGACACTACTTAAGCTACAAGATTCATATAACTTAGATTATATAAAGGTTCAGCTATAAGACTCTAAAGTTTAATGTTTCATCACTTTAGGTATATGGTTCTGTTAACTTGATCTATTCAAACACTTAAGTTAATATTATTCTTTAAATAATCTATCTTATTAGCATTTAAGGATTCTATACATAAGATGGTTCAACATCTAACCACTTAAGTTATCTTACTCTTATTTATGCCACTAAAGGGACAATTCTAGTATATTCTTAGACTTAGCAATTTTATAAGATCACAAGTCAAATAAGGAAAGCCTAAAGGAATGATATTACTTAAATTATTATTCTCTAACCTTATCTCATATTAAGTTACTATTCTCACATTGTGGGCTCCTTTTAATCTTAAGGTCCTAGACCTTAGTATTTCAATCACTAAGATTCTTAAGCTTAATTTCAGTACTTAGCATCTAAGAGTTCTAATCCTTTTAACACTTAAGGCTTGTTCTAATATCATATCATATCACAAAGCCATTTTATGGGAGTGTAAGTTTAAGGGATAAGGTCGCTAAGTTCAAATTCTTATGTTAATGGTATCACTTTAAAGGATTCTAGTTTCTTACCTATGACTTAAATGTCAAATCACTTAGGGTTCTACTTTCATTATTATCTTAGATCACTACTAATCTTAGTTTAGATATTTAATCTTATTAGAAGATTCTAAGTTTCACATTAAGAATGATTAACAAGACTTCACTAAGAAGGTCTCACTTAATTGCTTAGATCAGTCTCTAAGTTCTACACTTAACATGATGAGACTAATTGTAAAACCTAAATAGAATTCACTTAGTCACTTAGGTTGTTCTTTATGTCTAAGTAGAAGGCATTAAACTTCCTAAGAAGTCTCCATTCTAGTTATCCTCTAAATCATCTCTTTAGGCACAAATTACAAATGTTAAGGATTTCTTGGTGTTATTTTATGCTGTTCAATGATATGTGACAGACCTCAAATACGCGTCTGTGTTCATCGCAAGTGTACGTGGTCTGAAGTAATAAATGGAAGGTGAGTTCTAATATTTATCATCTTTAGGGAATGATGTGTTTTGTTACAAGTTATATCTACTTTTAATAATGTTTAGAGTAATATATTTTGGTTTTCAATGGCTCCTATTCAGCAATGCAAGGATCTTTAATTGAGATATTGTTTCGATAATGAAGTGAAAGTTAAGTTTTCATCATGTGATTGGTTAGGCAGTGGTGTTATATTCACTTCATGCAATTTATACTATTCTTATTATCATGCTAAATAATCAAGTGAACATTGTGTTCCTTAGATTGGTCCTCTAATTCAGACAAGTTCAAATCTAGTACACGAGATGAACACACTAGGGTTCTATTCTAGCACATAGACTATTATGAGATCGCATTTAAATTATTTAGAATTCCTACATCTAGGTTATCAAAATAATCTCTTACTTAGGTGATCACATAAGCACTAATTTCTACTAACTAGCATAATGTGCTACACACGCAGTTCAGATAAGGAAGTGCATTCATCGGGCTTCATGGACTATGTCACATCATCCATGAGCACTCAATGAATCCTCTTCCTCCTTTCATGTCTGCTGAGCAGTGGAGCTCTATTAGTGGCTCTTGGCTCACATGCGTCGACCTCTCGACTGAGCTTAAGGTTTGGTGCAGTTAGGCTCAAGATCTTGTCACATAACTCTAAGCACTAATGCACACATACCTAGCTTTACTCCAATTGGTGATCCATGGAGCACAAGATAGTTAAGTTACTAAATAGACTATCCACTTCAATTATGAGGTGTTTTACACCGAGAATCCTTGTTCAGCGAACATTGTTCACGGCTAGGATCTTTATGTGCATTTCCTCTAGGCTTGAAGCGTTGGTTCACTTAACATTATTTCAATTACAAGCATTTTAAATACATAGATTTTCAATCATTTTACAGCATGCATCCATAAGAACAATCTAGAAAAACATTTAAGAAGATTATTTATTCATTGTAAAGAAAAGACATACATCACCATTTGTCCCTCACATTTCACATGACTACAGCCCAACCCTCCACAAGGAGGGTTTCGCCTTCCATTACAACAGAAATATAAAAAGAAACATACAAAGATAAGAACTTTTTCATGGTTTGACTAAAATGGAATTAAGAATAAGTTTTAAGGGGAGTAATAGGAACGGCCCTTTTGGGGGTTCACTAGATTCTCCTTGGCCTTCCTCTCTTCTTCCCCTCTAGCTCCATGGTAGTGGTCTTCCTTTCTTTCCTCTAGGAATGGAACTCCTTCCCTTTCCTTGGAATGGTCTCCTTCCTTGTAGCAAGTTTATATTTTAGAACTCTGTATGTCAAAGAGGGAAACCCTCTTTTAGTCTTGAAATTCTATCCACCCTTTTCAATTCCTTGAATTAATGGAGCAATTAAGTTTATTCCAATATACCTTTGGGATTCAGCATGAGTATTAATTATTTGGAGATTCCAAATGGCTAGGGAAGGCTAATGGCTTAAATTTTTGGCCTTCCGTATGCTGCCATTAAGGCACATTTTTTGGCAGAAAATGTGTCGGGTGAGCTATAGCGCACTGCGGCGTGCTATAGCATTTCAGTTTGGACATTTTCCCCACCGTGGCATGCTATGGCAGAACAATTAAATTCCATTCGAATTATTATTCCGCCGCGGCGCGCTGTAGCGAATGAGTTTCGGCTTCAACCCGCTGCGGCGCACTGTGGCGAATCAATTAAATTTTTTTTCCTTTGTTTAAGTTCCATAAATGTCGCCTTAGCATGCTGCGGTGCGATGTGGCCCGCTATAGCAATATTGTTTCAGGTCTCCAGAGATGTTCCAGGTTACTGTTGTCTGCTCTCTTTCCACTAGGGCACGTGGTAGCGCACTAGAGCGTGCCACGACACTTTTGTTCCAGAATAGTTGATTTACTCCAGGTTTTGCTAAGCTTATCATTTTACCTGAAAATGTATAAAAATAATCAAAGCAAGCTGTTCTCGTCATGGAATTGTATGTTTTTTTCCTTTATATTTTTATAAATTGTGGACTCATCACACCCCCACACTTAGATTCTTGCTCATCCTCGAGTGAGCTCAAAAATAAGTTTTCTAGTTTTAAAATTATGAGATTCAAATTTTAATAGCAATGTGAAGTTTCTTATCGTTTAAATGTCGCTTAATTGAAGTGATTCGCAGATATTCAGCCACTTTGTAACTCCATCCTTAGTTTCTTGTCTAGTCTCCATTTTTAAGTTTATAATTCTTTTTCTTCAATAAGGGGGGAGGTTCCTTAAAAATTCTTAAACTAGCTAGGCATTAGTGAGTGACTAAGAGTTTAGTGCCAAATGTGCTCCTTCTTATAAATCACAAAGAATAAATCAAAATTTCAGGAGAGATATTTTTTATCATCCTATTTTTTTTCAAATAAATTTCACACTTGGGAGAGATATATTTCTTCATCCTTAATTTAATTTTGGAATTTAGCTCAAATGAGAGACATTTCTCTTCGTCCTATCTTAGTCATTTGTGATCATGAAGTCCTACTGGAGTCTAGCACACTCATTAATTTACGCAATTCTTGCCATTCACTAATTTTTCATTCCTTAACTTTCCCACCTCCACACTAAGACTTTTTGAATCGATCTTGTTAAATATTTGGAGACTTGATGCAACCTAGGATTATCACATAGTTGGAAGGTTTAGGGCTGTCAATTAGTTTTGTCACTTATAATTAAGCACATTTTAGATAATATTAGTCTTCACATTTGAACTTTCTATTTAATTCATAGCATTTGAAAAGTTCAGAAAATATAGTATTTGCAAAACAAAACAGCGTGTGAGGAATTGAAAGTCCAAAATTTATTCATTCCAAAAGAAAAACAAAATACACAGGAAAACTAAAAGGAAAAAAATGGCAAAAAGAAAATGCTAAAACAAAAACAAAAACAACATTTTCATTCATCATCATCATCATCTTCTTCTTCTTCTTCTTCTTCTTCTTTTTCACTTACGTCCTGGTAGGTATAATTCGATGGCCAAGGGGTATTCTATGATAGCCCAAATTCTTAAGTACCAATGTATTATCCGTTTTGACCAGAAAAACCTCATAATTTTTCTCTCAGAAGATAACTTCTCAGTAGGTCACCCATCCTGGGATTGCTCCCACCTGAGCGCGCTTAACTTTGGAGTTCTTATCAGGAACTCCTCCGTTATCTGAAAAGGCGCCTTGATATTTAAGACTTTCACTTATTATTAATTAAGTTGGTCTTCACAATCTCCCCAACTTAAGTACTTGACGTCCTCATCAGTATCCATACACAGATCCAAGAACCATCCATTGGGTAGATATGACTAGAGGTGACTCCTACAGGCACAAGAGGTACCCACAACCATGTAGCACTTTAACTAAAATGGGTTTAAGAGGCTGCTCACATGAAGTGGTACTTTGCTCTGTATGACACTTAGCTCCTATCTAACACTATATGGTTTTCTCTGATACCATTTGTGACAGCCCAAACTCTTAAGTACCAAGGTATTGTCCGCTTGAGCCAGAATCACAGTTTTGCCCTTAGAAGATAACTTCTCAGTAGGTCACCCATCTTGGGAGTGCTCTCACCTGAGCATACTTAACTTTGGAGTTCTTATCAGGAACTCTATCGTTATCTGAAAAGGCACCTTGATGTTTAAGACTTTCACTTATTATTACTTAAGTGGGTCTTCACATATTCAGAATAGGGTCACCAGCTAGGGGCTACGGTAACAACTATCCGTCCGATCCTCCGTGATGGCATGATGAAGCTGGAGAAAAAAACATGCCAAGCATTGCTCGAGTTCATGAGAAGGGCTCGAGAAGTATTGGCAAGATTTCCTCTCCAGCCTGCATCGTCGTGGATGACTTCACTTGCAATCTCAGCAGGGTCATACTATGATTCTACGAGGGCCATGTAGGAGCAACCCTCTACCTCCCTCAACCAATAATACTACTCAATTTTCTCGAGCCCAACAACTACTCCCTTTCCCCGCACAAAATATTTTACGCCAACCGTGTTAATAGAGTTTGCGTAGACTTCTTCGATGATGGTTGGGTAAGAATTGAACTAGGAGCAAACCAGCTGCTTCCATCCCCGTGGTAATACTTGCTCGTGGCTCACAGGCAAGACCATCCCAAAACTTCTTTTCAGGATTAACTTTCGCCTTGAAGTCACCTGGCTGAACTTTAATTAGCCTCGGTAGAAGAGAATCTCTTCTTATTGAAGGCCCCACCAGATGTGGAGGCCACTATTTCCTTGCTCGCCACAGTCTTCTTCCCGGTAGACATTTTCTCTTAGAATGATGTTAAAAGTGTATAGTGAAGAGTGCAAGAGGTTCTAGGAATATAAGTGAATGAGTGTTGGAGGGCTATAAAAATTCAAGCAAGTGCATGCCTCCACCCTCCTCTTCTTATTTATATAGCCAAAAATTCTAGAATGGTTTATCAACATTAAGGCAAGATCAATGCAAGACAAAGATGTTCTCAAAACATGCCTAATTGTGACTTCAATTTAGCCTTAAAGAGAAGGAAAATAACAGCTTTTTTAAAACTCATCTTTAAAATTGGAGTCCCAAGGTGCGCTGTAGTGACCTTGACTGCCTTGGGAATCCAAGAAAGTTAATATTTGCTCCAGTTGTAAGCCTCACGCTGCAGCGCATTGTGGAGCACCACAACACGCTATAGCATCTCAGGACTTATGAAAATTTAGCAACTGCTTAAGCCGCTATAGTGCTGTAGCGGCAAAATTCGCTACAGCGCGCTATAGTGACTAAATCTACAGCAGCATGTTGTGGTGGATAAACCCGCTGCAGCACACTACAATGCCTTTTAAAGTAGTTTTCTCAAACATTCAAGCCCCCAGCCAATCAAAGCAAGCTCAAGGGAGCTTTGGTGATCAGTTTGATATTCTATAATCTAGTGGATCTCTATCACCTGTCCTCCTTCAGCAAAGTACCTATCCCTTTCCCATTAAGCTATTTGGGCTCAATATTTATTGATTCATGCTCTAAAATATAATTGTGCTATGTTGTGAGCTTCTCTGAGAGTTAGGCATTCTGTGTGGAGTGAATTGGGTGGATGAGCTCAGTCTAGATAATGAGGACCTTTTGTTTGGACAGAGCCATTGTCTAGTGGAGGTAAAGTCATTCCACTTGAATTAAAAGCTATAATCTAGCTCAATTCCACTCCTAATTACATGGCGTAGCTTATTGAATTGATTGATGGATCCCTGAGGCTCGAGCTGAGCCCTGATCGATTGAATCGATTGATCGGGCTACATCACTATACAGTGCTGGAGCTCGAGTAAGGACCCATTGATTTGGCCACTTTCAAGTTGAGCCAACTTAGGGCTTTGATCTACCATGACTCCCTGATGGTGTTGCGATTGAGTGCCAGTCATGTAGTAGCTTCTAAGGGGAGAATTGACTCCCCGCAGTAAACCCTAGAAGCTCAATGAAAGCCAAACTAAGACAGATCAGCTCCCGACATATTCGGCCTCCCTGATTATGGCTTCTTGGAACAAACGATGCATCTTGGTTGTGGGATGGAGTAGCAATCAAAATGAACTGGTAGCATGGACAGTGTGTCTCGAATTGGACATCAGAAGCTAGCCCTAGATTAACATCAAATGAGTAGAAGGCAGAGAAGGAAAATAGGGCTGGACCGAGCCGGACTCCGAATCGTGCAATTTGGTTTTTGAGTTTTTAATTTAACCTGAATTATTAGAGTTATTTTCTTTAAGGAAATAATATGATAATTCAGAATTCTATGATTCCATTAAATTATTCCATTTAAATTAATGAAATAAAATGCTCAATTTAAATCCAAATAACATGATCTAATATGCCATTTTAATTAAAAAATATGAGAAATAATAAATTATAAGTATACTTTAATTTATGTGATTAGTTTTATGAATTTTTCCTAATTACTCTAGAAATTTGAATAATGAAAATTAATCTCTATTCTTAGCTAAATGCATGATCAAGGTCTCTAAATCTTCCTTAAATAGAGGAAAACTTAAATATGGGATTAGAAATATACTTTTGTGATTAATTTCACTAATCACTCCTTAATTATCCTAAACTTTAATTAGCAAATAATTAGCTTAATTAAGCTCAAATTTTAGTGAACTTAGTTCCAATGGACTCCTTAAGTAATATAGAACCTATTGGTAAGACCAAATCCTATTTTCATAGAAAAATTTGGTTAATCACCTTTTAATGACCTAAATCTCAATTAGTACCTATTATACTTAATTCAAGTCCAAATTAAACGTTTAAGGTGTCAACCTTTATTTTAGATAGTAATAAACCAATTGGAATTGAACAGTTCCATGTGGAACCCTAGAACTCAAAATTTTATTTTTGACTCTTGAGGAGGGGTATTTTGATCTTTTTGACCAAAGGTTACTTTAAGTGCTATTAAAATCAAGAAATATGTCCATTTCCTTTAGCATCTATGAATTAAATGTTTAGAATCAATCTAAGATCATTTAGACTTGTAAGTTATATTTAGAGGCTTAACCCTAATTTCCCAATGTTTAATATTAAGAATCCTAACATGGATTTAAAATCCACATTGTAACCTCTTTAATTGCATTTCAATTCTTAATAAATTAGTTATAACCAATTTAGACAATTATTAGACTTTTCCTAATACCTTTCCTAAGTATATATTTAAGTAGATCCTTGAGTGGAATTTTTAGAAAATTTCCTAAGTGTCTTAGTCTTAGATTTTCATTTCTAACTTTTAGTAAATTCAATTTTATTGAGTAATGAAATTACACAATAGATTGAATCTTGATTAATTCTAAGTTTATAGTTAAAAATTATAAGTTTGATTATTTTATCTTTTGACTTTAGTGTTTCAACCTTTTTAAGATTGGCAATTCCATCTTAATAAAATTGATTTTAATCCCTAAGACTCTTAAATCTTTAGAATGAGAATTGCGAGAAACCTATAAGCTTAGATATTAGTACCTTGGATTTAGAGCTTGAATTCCATGTTTGGAGTTTAACTCAAAATCCCTAGATCTTGATTATCTTAATCAAATCTAGTTATGGGTTACTAAAATATATCAATTAGGTTGATTAATTTATTATTTAACTTCAATAGCAACACTATCTGATTTTGAATTAGAACTTGTTGAGTTCTAATGTCTAAGCTTATATGGTCGTAAATCTGAGATTTTACTCGATAGTACGATATTGGAGATCTTGAGCTAGTGTTCTCTTAGAATATATAGAATAGATAAATTAGCTAACAACAGATATCACATATTTCTTTAATAGAGGCTTGCTTCCTTCTTTAACTTTGTTGCTTTGCACACCTCATTTTGAGCCTTTTTGCCTTGAACATATTATATAAGACTTTTGATGCATGAAAATGAAAATATAGAAAATTAGGATAACATTTGCATCAGGTTCATATTAGGACAAATGATTGTGTATACACATTACTGCTAATGGACACATTATAAGAAGAAATAAGGATACTTAACACACAATCACTTAAGAGAGTTGTATCTAGTTCAAGAACCCACATCAGTCTTGTAGACGTGCTTAACTCCTCAAGTACTTCTAGATGTGTCCAAAGAATAATGTAAAATAACTAAAATAATTTGCATTGTATTCCTACCTCTATAGTTCAGTTCAATTCAGTTCTGGTTTAGCTCTGAGTAGCTAATTGATTATATGTCATGTTATAGTTACAGTACAGTTATAGTGGCTTTATTAGTCAGTTCTGATATGGCAGTTTATATGTATCCCAACTCAATTTTACTTTCTATTTGATTAGCATATATTCAAATGATCATGTGCATGTTAGGATATTCTTTGTAGTAGTTATAGTTACTTTACAATTTATATATAAATTGTCTAACCTTATTGCAGCTTTTGGCTTAAAGTATGTTTCTTAGATACTTTATTTTGATAAGTTATAATTAACTTTATTTATATTTCCATTTGCTTTGTGGCTTGTTGCTCTTTAGCTTATTGTTGTTTTTAAGTTTAAATGTGATATCTTAAAAATGTAAAATTCATTAAATCAGCCTAAAATATACTTAAACAATTACCAAACGCAGGATTTTCATTTCTTACCTTGGGTCATGGCATGTAAAAACCAATATGTCAGTTTTAGAGCTTTTGGTGGAGATAGTACTAGGTGAGGCAGTTAGCCAGAAGGAAAACTATCCTATATCTGCTGATGCTTAGATAGCTTTTTTTTTCTATTTGTGAGGATGAGGGTTTTCTTTCAGTTGAACTTTTATTAAAATGTTGTAATTATTCATAATCTAGATGTATTTACTTTCTTGCACTTTTATGCTGAGTTGAGTTATATTCTCTTACTTATGAACTATGTATATGGATGTTATTTAAATTTCTTCCGTATTCTATTATTTATGTATGCATATTTGGTGATTGAATTTCAGAAACATATGGCATATCTTGTAGTTATCAACATATTAGGGAGAAAACTAGATTTGGCTATAATTAAGGATTTGTCATGGTGACCACTCTACCATAATCATGTTAATATACGTGTTAACATGGCCATGGAAGGGTTGGGGCTCCACAGTTGGTATTAAAGAGCGCCATAAGGTGTTATATTAGAATTTGCATTCTTATCTACCAAATGGATTGTTCTTTTGTAATACAATCATTAAATGTAACATCCATAGTTGTCATATTCTCAGTAACTCAAAATGAAACGCTTGAATTGGAGATATTCTCATAAAATACTTAGAATACTCAAGTAAGAAACCTAAGTAATTTAAGAACTTTTGTAAAATTTATTGGCCTGCTATACGCTATACCAAGAGATTCAAAGCGATTTGGGAAGAAGACTTTCAGCTTGGTCAAAGCTATGGTAGGATTGTAGATGGAGTATCCACCAAAATAGTTTTACTGCTCGACAAGCTTCTTCAGTATCAAGCCTTTAGAGGACTCTACTTTTTAGTGTTCATCAAAGAATAGTTAAAATGAGTAAATTCGGCCTTAGATTTTTTAGAATGTTAGGACCATGCTCTTTTATATCTCGTAGTCTTTCTTCTACAAGATGTAGCTGAGAACTGGTGGGACATCATCAGTTGGCGACTCGTAAGGAAGTGCAGAAGAGAGAGGTATTCTGTCATTTATGTTGATTTTTGTTTTGCGTTCACAGTAGAGTATATTGGATGACTTAGCAATTATTCTAGTAGCTTTATCATGAGTTGATTATATCTTGCTCAGCACACTGTAGTAGTTTATATTTCATATTTTGCATGTCAATTTCCGCTATAACTCTCAAAATTTAATATGGAAATTTAGATGATTATTATTGAATGTTAAACTATTTTCTACTCTCTCAATATGAATATTGGGTTATTGTTCAATAAATAGAATAAATCAAGGATCGCCTTTAACAACTACTAATGAGCCCCATATATATAGTCATTTTTGTGTTTAAAATGCATGACTTTTTGGAAACCAGACATTATTCAAGTGTGTTTTATTATCATTATAGCTTGTAAGTGATCAAATTACAAAGAGATGGAAGTTGATGAAAATGTAGAATTATGCAGGCTACAGCGTACCACAAAGTGCCCCTGCATGTTGTGCAGGATTCAAATAGAAAGTCAAGCGCTACAGCATGATGCAATACATTCTGACTCTGCAGCATGCCATCGTGCAATTCAGATTGAAAGCAAGGCACTACTGCGTGCTGCAGCGGACTGAACCCAAGAGGACTATGCTACAATGCACCATAGCGCACTGTAACATTTCACAAACAAAGAGAACAATGCTAAAGCACGCTAGCGCAGACCCAAGATAGAGAGCTCGACACTCTAGCGCGCTGCAGTGCCCGACACATAGTGAACGTGGCGCTCCAGCAAGCTGTAGCGCCTACTGTAATTTTTCCTTGCAACAAGCATTCAAATTAGCATTGGGAAAGCCAACAAACATAACTCTTCCTTTTCCCATAGCCAAAATTGATTTCAACACATTTAAGACCTCTTAATTCCAAAAGAACAATAGAATAAAACATAATGAAAACAATTCTCAAGGAATGGGAAAGTTTGGCTGCATAAATGTTGAAGAGAAAATATAAGGAGTATAAAAGCAATAAAGTAATGCTGAACAAGGGTTCCAAAATTTCTTAATTCAAGAATTCCTTACCCTAGAGACTGTTGTAGGTAACAAATAGGAGGAGAGCCATTTCCCAAGGAAGAAGAAGGTTGCAACCTAAGAGGAAGAACAAGCACATATAGCAGAAGAGAAGAGGTGATCCAAGGTAGAAAGAGAGCTATGCGAATGCGACAGCTGTTCCTTAGTAGCATACTCTGGCGTTGAGTTGCTCAACCTTTGCTTTGCCCGATCCTTTACTCCTTCGATTTTCTTGTAAAAGCATGCAAATGCTTCTTATTTATTGTATCTTTTCTTATATTTATAATTTAATGGCTGCCTAAACCTTCCTTAGAGAGGGTTGGGCATTATGCATGTAAATGATGTAAGGATGTAATGTAGTATGCTCTATTTTATAAATGAAATGTCATTTAGTTAATTATTTTTGCATATTTTGAATGAATGAAATGAAAAATCTTGTTTGTAATGTAAAAATATATGTATTAATTACTTTAATAGAGAAAACTCCATGTGTTCATAGATCGCTTAGACTTAAGGCAGTGCACTACGAAGCATTGCCATCGTGAATGCCCATGACAATATTCGTTGTGCAAAAATAGCCCATGTACGACCTTAATATTAAGCTGATCATTTGAGCTATGGATGTCATTAATGAACCTCTCAGATCCATAGCTCATGATTGATTTATGCGAGGTTAGAGTGCACGTTAAGCCTAGGGCTAAGTGACAAGCTCTATTGAGCATCGTAACACATGACCTTAGCTAAGTTAAGAAGTTGATGCATGTGAGCCGAGAGCCATTAATAGAATTCCATATCTTATTCTAGGCTTACATGAGGTCTTAGAGTATTCAGCGTAATGGGGTGATGTAACATAAACCCATATAGTCTAATAGCTCAATTCCTTAGCTAAACTTAGAATTGATGCATGTGAGCCATTAATGGAATCATGTTCATATGATGCTAAACAAATTACAAATTTCATAACTTAGACGTAAAGAATGAAGTTGCTAATAAATATCACATGAATATCTAAGTGCTGAAATTGAATCTTCTTGTCTTCATTTCAGAGCATTAGACAAGACCTAGAACATTTTGGAGACTCCCTAGAAAAGACTAAGTCTCCAGATTATTAATCAATGAATAAACCATTTACTTGACATGATATTGAGAAGAAGAGTATCAACATGAAACCTTATAAGTTGCATGCCAAAAACCCAACTCTCCCTATATTAACCAAATAGTATTTTCTACACCAAGAAAATCTCATCTAAAATACAGAACCACAAACAACCACTACTTTTATATTTAAATATTAGTGAAAATTATGTAAACTATGGTAACAAAACAAACACTGCTCTCAGATGGTGATAAATCTCAGGATCTCACTATCTTATATTACTTTAAATTACGTACACTTGCATGCAAGCACAGAAGTGTATTTTTAATTTGTCAACTATATTTATCAAAATGGCTGTTGCATCTAACAACACCTCCTAAGAAGTTAACTCTTTAAGAAACATGGTAACTGCCCTACTAGAGAATCAGACTAAATAAGTAATAGTTATTCAAAAGATGATTTTAGCTAATACTCTAGCTACTAGTTATGCTATATCATTGGTTCCAGCTCCACATACTCCTCATCAGTCCCCTAATTGCAATTTTGAATTCTGATTGTATTATCAAATTCAATTTCTAAATCTAATTGTATTTTTGAATTCCTTGCCCTCAAATTAGCTAAGGGTGAAATTTTGGAAATTTTTGGAGGCCATTTAAGCCTAAATTGGGCTTAATTTCATTTAGATTAATTAGTATAATTAAATTAATTATCAATTCCTTATACTAATCCAACAGTCAGCTGAATTCAAACACCTGAAGAAACTGAACTATTTCGCATTTCTTAAACCCTTGATCTGACGACTCCCATTTTTGCCTTCAATAGCTATTGGATCCCATCCACGATCCAATGACTATAATTATTCCCGCAATAGCCGTTAAGGGTTGATCTCATTTGAATCGGTCAATTAGACAACAGAAATCACACCTATTCCTATTCATCTTCATCTCTATTCAGTTGCTCCCAACATATGAATTGAACCATATAGATAGTGCCAGAACCAAGTCTCCCACTTTTGTGCCATGTCACTAAGGCCATTGCCATCTTCCCATTATGGTGGAGCACTCACAATGAGACATGAGGCCCAGTCAAACCACCATTGGTAATTTTGAGAACTGATCTTTGGGGTAAACCCAAGGTGCCACGACCCATCGTATAAGCCTTGTTTAGGCTATAAATAGCTTCAGAGAGCCTCTTTGCACTATGTGAAGCTCTCGATTCCTCCCCAATGTTTTTGCATTTGCTCTCTGCTACTAGTAGGTCTAGGACAAACTTTTGTCATCCTCCCAGTGGGTCTGAGGACACAACTTGACGTTCAAGTCCCCTGTGTACAGTTGTGAGCCTCAAAAAGCTCCTCCCATCTGAATCAACTCCTAAGACCCAGTCATCTGCCTTCGATTACTCTTCTCCTTTGACTCATCAACATGGTACTAACTACTTCCTGAGATTGAGCTTTATTGGATCAGTGCATAGCAATTTAGTTACATTTCTTTATTAAGATAATGTGATTACAATTATGATAGTATTGGATTTAAGCCTGGACCTGGTGGTAGCCAGACAGTGGCAATCACTAAATGGATTGAGACCGCTAGACCCTACAATGCACGTGTTGATTTGCAACCAATTAGATCTCTGATAGAGATCCTAGTTACCAGCAATTGTGCTTCTTGATCTTCGATTATCGATAGGTGCACCTTCCTTCGATCATGCTCACCTATCTGGTCATCTTTAGACATAACTTACAACAGTACCCAATAGTACTAACATCGAGTAAGAGTTCAACATTTCAGCATCCCCAAGCTCGTCTTGCTGAGGGCTTTGCTCCAACTCTATATGTTGAACATGCTGACATTGAGAGCTAGTCGATCTGTGGGAAGAATTAACTCCCCATAGTAAGTTATAAAAATTGCAGTAGGGAAACATAGGGCAGTCTATAATTCAACTTCTCGAATTTTTTTGTAAGTGGATTCAAGTTGAAATTATTGCGTCTGGATGTAATGAAGAATTTGAGATCAAGACTAGGTCAAGAGAAGGCCCGTACACCCC
Organism: Gastrodia elata; assembly: GCA_016760335.1. Lineage (NCBI taxonomy): Eukaryota > Viridiplantae > Streptophyta > Magnoliopsida > Asparagales > Orchidaceae > Gastrodia > Gastrodia elata. The sequence goes on along the minus strand of CM028669.1, from coordinate 106,228,770 downwards.
AAATCAGGTCGTTAAAGCCAACCCTAACATCCCATCATCAAAATTCCTCTCGTGCTGAAGATGCACAGTAGCGGGCCAGATCGGAACCTGACTCTCGTGTTTCTGCCGTGGGTTTTTTAAAGAACCCGATATTCGGGATTTATTTTTCTTAAGGAAAAATCAATTGGAAAATAAAATTTCAATGAATTCTTAAATAAAAATATTGTAATGAAATTAGTTGAATAAAATGCTCAATATAAATCAAAATATAGTGATTCAATATACTATTTTAATCAAAAAACTATGTATAATAATTAATAGTAATAATATTTAAATTTCTATAATTGGTTTTCTTAGTTTTTTCTTAATTTCCATAAAAAATGGATTAGTAAATATTAAGTCTAATTCTTAGCCAAATTTAATGATTAAGGTCTCTATCTCTTTATTAGATAGAGGAGAACTTAATTACAAAGTTAAAAATAAATTTTCTATGTTTAATTTCATTAATCACTCACTAATTACCCTAAACCTAATTAGCACATATTTAAGCAAATTGATCTCTAATTTTTGTGATTTAGTGTCTATGAACTCTTTAGATATTGTAGAACCTAAATGTATCATAAAATTTTAATTAAATTAGTTAATCACTACTTATAAGCTCAAATCCCAAATAATAGCTCATTAATACTAATCCTTAATCAATTTAAGTGTTTTAAGATTAATCCTTATCTTAGATAGTAATAAACCTTTTGGCATTAATAGAATCCAAACTGAAACCCTAGAAAATAAAGTCTCCATTTAGACCCTAATGAGGGGCATTTTGGTCATTTTGGCTAGTTAAATTGTAATTAAAGCCTCTTAATCAGTCCCATGCCTTTGATATCAACAATCTACATGTTTGAAACCAAATTGAGGTCATTTAGATTTGTAATTTAGCTTCAGTGGCCTAACCCTATATTTTGCCTTAAGCTAATTAGCTCAGGTTATCATGTTGAGTGTGGATGGAGAAATCCACATTTTCTTCCCTAGTAATTTAATAAAACTTTATTAATTAGTTATAGTCAAATTAGGCTTAATCTCAAACTTTAAAAATTTTCTAAGTAAATCTTTATGTGAGCTATTAGGTGATTTCTTAAGGATTAAGCCTTTAGATCTTCATTATTATTCTTTATTTTTATTTATTTTTTATTTTAGTTCAAGTCCATTGAGTGAAGAAATAACTTAACAGATTGAACCTTGAGTTAGACAAATCTTATAGTTATGAGTTAGACTATATTATTTTAATTTTGACTATTATGTCTTTTAACTTTAGTTAACTGCTCTTCTTGTAAGATTAGAAAGTTCCATCTTATTGAGTTTGATTACACTTAATAAGATATTCTTAACTCATCGCACTTAAGAGTAGTATTGAGAGGCCTAGATCTTAGATGCTAGTATCTTAGATTAATAAGTCTAAATACCATATTTTGGGATTATAGCTCTTAATCTCTAAATCTTGATTTATTTAATCAAGATTTTCTTGAGATGCTATACATATGAATTAGGACAGTTGATTTATTTATTTTAAATTTTGTAGGCAATATTATTTGATTTTGAATTAAAACTAAATTAGTTCTAATGTTTGACTAGTCTAGGGCCGTGACGCTAAGTTTATACTAGATAGTATGATATTAGAGATCATGAGCTTGTATAATCTTATAATAATTAGAATGATTAAATTAAAAAATAAGAGATATCATAGATGCTTGATTAGTCATTGCTTAATATCTTTGAATTGTATGCTCTGCTTACCATCTTGTTTGAGCCTTTTTGCCTTAGCATATTTAGTTGAGATATGGAATATTTGATGAATATTCCATATTAGCATACATTTGCATTAATTAGTAGTAAATTTAATAAATCAGATAATAGTTCAGTGGAGTATGTCATAGTTAGTCTGCCTTCTCAATTTTTATTATTGTGATAGAATCAACTTAGATCTAACCATGAGGGGTTTGAATGATACATGTATGATTCTATGGTTTGGCTTGAATCTAGCAATGAGTGGTTCAGATGATCCATTTGGGACTTTCTATTTAGTGGCTAGTCTAGGCACACATCCAATTAAAATATGAAAATTTTTAGTACTGTTGGTTTACAGTTCCGTACAACTTATTTTACAGTTATTCTTCAGCATTTTTGTAGTTTACATATTTTTTAGCAAAATTTTTGGTTTTGGATATATGCATGTTAGGATGCTAGTTTCCAATTTTGTCTTACATATTAAGCATTTTTATTAATAAAATCAGCTTAAATAATTGATCATATTTGTTAGGAATTTCTTTTGTACTATATTAGTTTTATACATTTACGAATGCTTAACCCTTCTGTAGTTATTGAATTTTTGAGGTATGTTTACTTACCTCATATTTTGCTTAAGCTATAAATGTATTATTTATATCTTCTTGTTCAGTCGTTTCACTTTGTTGCTCCTTTACTGCTTATGAAGGTTTGTGATATCTAAAATTTCTGTAATAATTTATCATCCAAAAATGTACTTGGATAATTTTTTCTAACACAAGATCTTTTTATTTTCTTGGATGGGGCCCTTACATGTAAGAACCAACATATCAAATCTAGAGCTATTTGAGGATTCAACACCAGGTGAGGAGCTGGAGCAAGAGGATGATGCTACTGCGATTGCTTAGTTCTTGTTTACATTTTATTTGGAAGAGAGTGATTTTTAATTTTTTATTCTCTTTATTTTCTTTAAACATTGGTATGTAATAATTAAATTCTACATTTTATATTACTTATTTCAATAGTGTATCATCTAAGATGCACACCTTATACTATTTTCTTTTATATTGCTTGAATGTGATGGATGGATATATGCTTTTCTTATATAGCTTTCGCACTCTATATTGAATATTATACTTATTAGCTTGTACTTCAAATTTATATTATCTTTATTTGATAAATCAGGGTACATCTATCTGTTTAAGTAGTTGATTACTTAGACATTTCAGTAGGACTTGTGTGGGTAAAGTAAGTATCTCGCAACAGGCATTAATCTTTTCGGCATTAATCTGGGGGTTATCATTTGAGTGATGATCTCATCCTATTGCTAATTTATACTCTGTTTGCACAAGCAGCGAGGAAAGGCATCACAATTCCATAGTGTCATGCGATCCAAAAACCTATGTGGCACAGCGCACCATAACACCATTTCCATTATTTCTTCAAGCACCATAGCGCGCCATTGTACCGCATTGCCCAAGACCAACGTGCCACAGTGTGCCATAGTACTTAATGGGCTGAAACCCTTATTCTGTAGTGGATTAGAATGAAACAAATTGATGTTTGATTTTGAACAAATGAGTAGTTTAATTAGAATGAAATAGACTGAATCTAGTTAATATAAAGAGTTCTGGAAGGAAAAAAAAAAGAGCTTCGGAATGAGCTGTAGCGCCCTGTCACGGATTTATCCACCACAGCGCACTGCTGCGGATTCAGTCACTTTAGTGCACTGCAGCAGATTTCACTGCTACAGTGCATGCAAAATTTTTACGAGTCCCAAGACGCCATAGCGCACCGCGGTGCTTGGCGCACTGTTGGAGCAGAATTTACTGTTTTGAATTCCCAGGGCGGTCAAAGACGCTACAGCGCGCCTTGGGAAATTTGGTGCTGAAAAGCTATATTTTCCCTTCCATTTTAGGCTAAACTAAAATCACATTGATGGCATTTCATGAGACCTTCTTTGACCAACCATAAACTTGCCTTAATGTGATTTACTAATTTTGAGCTTTCTAGAATTCCTTCACCTATTTAAGGATTCTTAGGGTGAGGGTGAGGCTTGCACCTCTTAATAATTTTGAGCACCTCAGCCCTCATTTCTTTTGAAATAACAAACCATTTCTAATTCTCTCACTCACCACTTCTTCAACCCTTGAGAGAAAATGTCTTTTGGAAAGAAATCGATCGCAAGCAAAGGAGCCGCTGCCCCCACAGCTGGTGGGCATATAACAAGAAGAAGTTCACTTCGGTTAAAGCCGAACAACACTTCAACCAAGTGATATCCAAGCAGAAGTTGATCCCGGAGCAGGCATTCGGGCTCCCATACCCAGTGATCCTTGACCAAATCATGAATAGAGCATGGGAGCACTTGGTAAGCCCCACACACATGACTTACTCCTCTATCATTTTGGAGGCTTATGCCAACGCCTTCAATGTGGTAGAGCATTAAATTATAATGAGGGGTAAGAGCAAGGAATTCGGGAGCTGGCAAATTGAATGAATTTATTTGCTAAGAGAGGTGGATCACTGTTCTTACCTCCAACTCCTAAGCTCCCAATTCAACCCGGCTGCGATTACAAGCGAGATCACCTGCACATATGCAGGATGGAGAGGAAACTTGGTAAACATTCCTCGAGCACTCCTAATAGAGTCGACTAACACTTGGCATGTGTTTGTCTCCAGCTTCATCATGCCTTATGAGCATCTCAGCGAGGTGACCCGGTCATGTGCGCTGATCCGATATGCATTGCAACAGCCTGGAGATATTCACATCTCTAGCATTATAATGGAGCAGCTCTGGAACGTCCTGACTGGGCCTTGCATTGTACTAGCATTCGGGTCATTAATTTCAGGAATATACAAGGAACAAGGGGTAAAGATCTTACCCTCTGATGTCGTGATTCTTCTCCGTGCTCCTCTAGATCTTACAAATCTGAGTGCCCGCACCCATGAGGGGGTACGAGCTAAGAAGAGGAGGGGGGAGGAAGGAGAAGCTTCAACCTCTACTAGTCGAACTGTGCCAGATAAAATGATGATGCGTATGTATGCGCATCAACAGAGCTTGGGGATTTCCATGGCACGTGACATGAGCTTCATCAAAAGAAAAGTCTCTCAGTAGTTCAAATTCTATACAAAATTCCACGATGCTCTTGGAACAATATTCCAAGAATGGAGCTTGCATAGAGGAACGGATGGATTTGGACTACCGGGGCCCCTCATCGGTGACCCCATCCTGGACAACAACTGGCCAATATATTACACTTATCGGAACATTAATGAGGAAGAGAAGAAGGAGATCAAAATGAATGAATAGGTTGTATTGTTTTTGCTTTCAATTTTTTTTGTTTCTCATTTTTAGTAGTTGAATTTACCCTTTCAATAAATAGATTTTGGATTGCTACACCCTCATTGCTGTTGTGACTTTATTACAAGTAAATTTTTTGAAGTAATTACTACATGGATTCAATAATGGACTTCAAATGTAAAATCTTAAGTTACTAATTATGCTTAACCTAAGGGATCAATTGACATAACAAGCCTACACTTCCAAAATAAGGTAAAAAGCTTGAGTAAATTTTAGTTTCTAGGGATCAAAAATGAACATGTGCTGAATTCTAAGTGTGGGGGTGGGGAAACCTAAAGAACTAAAACTAGCAATTGGCAAAAGTTGAGTGAACGTATGAGTGTGCTAGGCTCTCATAGGACTTAATGATAAAAAATAAATTGAAATGGGGTTGAAGAAAAATGTCTCTCCCTTGAGCTAGAAAAAAATAGAAACCAAAAATAAAATCAGGGATAATGAAAAATATCTCTCAAAGTAAAAAATATGAGAAAATAGGATGAAAAAAAAATGTCTCTCCTATAAATGTTATTGGTCTTTGTGATTCATAAGAAAGAGCACATATGGTACAAAACTCTTGTCAATGCCTAGCTAGAGTTGAATATCCTAAGGTAATTACCCAACCCTAATGAAGAATAAGCATCAACCATTTGAGATTGGAAACTAGAAAGGAATAAGAGATTGGAACCTGAATTAGGAAGATAGTAGTGATTGGAATTTTGAAAATCAGCCCAACTTAAGGCAATATTCAGTTACATAAGAACTTCACATTAACATCCTAAATTGAATCCATAACTAAAAATCAAAAAATCTATTTTGAGCTTATTCGAGGACTAATAAGAATTTAAGTGTGTGGGTGTGCTGAACCCAAGATTTATATTAAAATAAATGAGTAAAAACATACAAAACACTATATGAACCTACATACTTTGATTAGAATTCTTACATTTTCAGAAAAAATTGGAAAGAAGGCACGCTGGAGCTAAAAGAGCAAATTCTGGATGAAAATTGCTATGGCACGCCACAGCACGCTACAGCGGGCCATGGCGGATGAGTAGAAAAAAGAGACCTATAACTGACCTGTACAACTTGGAAGATAACTATTATGCGCGCTATAGCGGGCCACAATGACATTTCAATAATATTAATTGAAACATTATAAGAACTAATTGAACAGTGAATTTAAAACTCAAACCGCCACAGCGCACCGTGGCGAGAATCTGAATTAACTCGACTCGCTACAGTGCATTGGAATGGAACAGTGTTTGGATCGAAGCTGCCATAGCACTCTATGGTGAATCTTCAGTAGAACAGCAAACCTAGAGCTAGATTCAACAGAACCAGATGCGATTGCTGCAGTGTGCCACAGCACACCGCAGCGGCTGACCCAAAAATGCCCAGAATTAAAATTAATAACAGCATAGGGAAGGCTGCAAATTCCAACCTTCAGCCTTCCCCAACCTTTTGAAAACTGAATTAATTTTAAAGTCTACTGAATTCCAATGGATTATTGGAACAAAATATGAATGGTTTGCATTAAAGCAAGGGGAGATGAAAAGTCACTCATGATTAATGCAAAAGGGTTGAGAGCTTCCCTATATAAGGAACATTTTCAAGCTATACAAGGGTTCCCATTATTTTTCCTTATTCTAAGACCCTAAAAGAGATTGCTATTGGAGAAAGAGAGAGCTCTCCAGGGAAGAATTTCAGATCAACCTTGCAAGTTCAAGAAGGAAGAGAAGCGGAGGAACATGGAGAAAGAAAGAGAAGGAAAGAGAAGAACCAAGCAAACCCCAGAAATTCAGGGTTGTTCTTAGTATCATTTCTCATCACTATCTTGTTTTCTTTATCTGTGAACCAATGTCAAGGTTCATGTTCTTTTATATCTCTTGCTGTATTGAATCTGTAATGGAAGGCTAAACTCTCCTTGGAGATGGTTGGACTGAATTTATGTGCTGAGTAAGGAGTATGGTGTTGTATGTTGAAGTTACAATAAATAAAATTTGAGTTTAATATTTACTTATTCTTATGTTTCAATTTAAATACCTAAAATGTTTATCAAATATAAATCTTTATTAAAATACTTGCGCTCCAATGCTCACTAATTGGAATCGAGCAAGGAGTGAGGGCAATAGAGCTAAGAGCTATGTGATAAGTACTCAAGCCCATCAACACCACTCCTTAAGCTCATTCAAGAAGTTGAAGCTTTTGAGCCAATCCCCCTCCAATCATGCTCTACAACTCAACAAAGTAGAAGGAGGGAGAGATCATCGAACACCCATGGATGATGTGACATAGTCCATTGGGTCCAATAAATCCTTTCCCATAGCTAAACCGCGTGTGTAGCACGTGATGCTGATTGGTGGGAATCAAAGCTTGTGAGATCAATGAACTAAAAGAATGTTTTGGTAACCTAGATGTAGAAAATCAAATTTTAATTAATTATGATCTCATAAGAATCTATGTGCCAAGGTAGAACCCTAGAGTATTCTCCTTGTGCACTAAATTTGAACTTGTTGGAATTAGATGACCAATCAAAGGAAGGAAAAGTTCACTTGATTGATTAATTATAGTAAAATCACCATACATATTGCAATGACAATAATTACAGCACCAAGTCATTATGAGTCACATAATGAACCTCCAACTCTCCTTTCTTAATCATATAGTATCTTAATTTAAGTGCTTTGTATTATTAATCTAGGAACCAAACAAAAATAACAAAAAAATGATTGTTCTAAATATTTTTGAAAGAAGATAGAATTTAATATCAAAACCATCATTCCCTGTGGACGATATAAATTCAGAACTAACTATTCCAACTTATTACTTCAGACCACATACACTTGTGTGTTAGCGTAGATGTGTATTTATTATCTGTCATATGTTCTCATCATCTCTTGTAGCTTTCTTATTTTCATTGTAATGGTAACCTAAGCCATCCTTTGGGGAGTCTAAGGTGAAGAACATGTAGTGAGTTTTAGAATATTGTGCATGTAATATCTCTTTAGTTGTAATGAAAAATAAAAACATTTTCATATTTGAATGAGCAAAATGAGTTGTTGAATGTTGAGCTATTTTGAATATTTATTAAATAACATTAGCTTCATAGAAAATCTCATTGAGCTTGGTGATCATCTTATCTAAAATATGTATACTCTTGAGTATTCACGTCACAAATGAAAGTTTCATCATTTGTTGAACAAAATAGCTCATGCACAACTTCTATACAAAAGGTTTGATCATCAAAGTCTTGAGAAAGTTATGGAAATCTCTGAGTTTTATAACTCATTCCATAACACTTGGAGGAGGCATGAAGGTAGTGATGATTGATATAGTTCACATAGGCGAATGCCAAATCCAAGTTAAGGTATGGATCTGACGCATGTAAGTCAAGACCCATCTATAGACCTCCATTGTTCACTCTTAATTTATGCGAGATAATAGAGTGCATTAAGCTTTGAGTGAAGTGACATAAGCTCATTTAGATTTGTATCTCATTACCTTAGTTAAACTAAGAGCTGAAGAGTGTGAGCCATAGATGAAATCAAGACTAAGTGGTCATAAAACAAAATATAGATTTTATCGCTTAGACGTAAGGATAACTTTCACTCATAATAGGATAACTGAGATAAATATGTGTTGAGATTGAACTAATGTGTTTTCTTCTAAATCACTAGATAAAATCTTAGAAACTTATAATAACATGTTTGAAATGCTAGATCTCTTGATAAAAGGATAAAAAGCAAGACAACTCAAATAAGAAATGATATCTAGAAGATAGTATTTATGCACAATAGATATGATAAAATGCATGTTTGGATCTTAACTCTCCCAAATTTTCTTAAATTTATTACAAAACCATTTTAATTTAGAATCGTTGAATTATTAGGAACAAAACCTCAAATTGTTAATTACATAAACATTATTGAGAGTAGATACACTCTAGTAACAATTCACACACCATCCTAGAAGATGATAAGTCTTAGGATCTCACCATCCTATACTACTTTAGACCACGTATACTTGTGTGCGAGTGCAAAATATGTAATTTTTGTTTGTCACCTTCAATTGACATGTAAGAAAGAAACAAGAATGAAAACAACTATATATCCAAAATACTAGTGTGTAAATGAAAAATGAAGAAAACATGTGAGGTTCCCCATCCCATTTATCATTAGCAATAGGATTGATCATCACTAACTAAGAACCCTATAGTAATGCATGTGATGCCCAGGCTAATTACTAATGGATATCCAAATACATTAGTAGGGATATAACACATCCTGACCCATCCTCAATTCTACACTTATGTTGAATTGACTAGGATAAAATGAGTTATCTCTAAATGCTTCTTCTGAGAACCAATCCTTAAGATAATTATGATTTTTAGCCCAAGTATTAGTCGCCTTATCCTTTTGCATTAGTGATATATTTAACTTATAAGAATTGCTAGTGAATGTTAAATAAGGTTAATAATATAATGACCATATCACAATATTGAGTATAAGATAATATGAAATCAAAGTGCAGAAGCTAAGCATTCATTCATAATATTTAGGAGCTTAATGTATGTGATGATCTACACAAGACCAAATATTTCCCATGCAGTGGGAATGGTTATCAAATTCATGGAAAACCCAAGGAAGCACCATTGGGATGCAAACAAGTGGATGTTAAGGTATCTAAATGGTACAGTCAACAAAGTTCTATGCTTTGGAAGATCTAACATTATTTTATAGAGCTATGTAGGCTCAAATCTTGCTAGAGATGTTGATAGTCGAAGAAGCACATATAGATATGTGTGTACATTAGGAAGTGCAGCGGTGAGCAGAAAATCTAGGCTACAAAATATTGTGGTGCTATCTTCCATGGAGACAGAGTACGTCTCCAATTATTGAGGCAAGTAAGTAGAAGATCTGGCTGAAGAATTTCAAGGCAGAATTGGGCAAGAAGTAGAAGGATGTGAATCTCTATAGTGATAGTATGGGTGTTATTCACCTAGTGAAAAATGCAGCATTCCATGCCAGGATAAAACATATACAGCATTGGTACCATTTCATCTGGACACTATTAAAAGAAGGGTAGCCCGGATTGGAGAAGATTCACAATTTTAAGAATGCAGCTGATATGCTTACAAAAGTAGTAACAGTGTAAAAATTGAAGCTATGTGTAGCTTTAGTTAGCCTCGTTACGTGATAAGAGATTGAAGGTGAGCCACACCATGTTTTTGACACAGATTGAATAAAATAATGAAGAATCAAGGATTAAAAAGAGATTATTCCAAAATGTCCCTAAGTGGGAGATTGTTATATTATAGAGACCATTTAGCCTATCATGAAGACTCTAATGATGCTCTGGTGAACTTTAGGAGGTTTCGAGGCTATTTGGAACAAAGTGTGAATTTTAGCAACTGCACGGACACTACAGCACGCCACAACGGAAGCAAGTGCTGCTGCGCACCCTAGTGGCATATGTCACAAGAAGCATGAGCTACAGCACGCCACAGCGGCAAGCACCCAAGAGGTGTGCGTTACAGTGTGTCATAGCTATAAGAAAACAAAAACAAGGGAGCTGCAGCGCACCCTAGCGCCTTACTACCCGAAGCCCAGTCGTAATGCCTGACAAAATTATGCTCCGGTTCAGGTTTTTCCCTAAGTAAATTGAGGGTATTTTAGACCATTTGAGGTCCAAAAATGAGTTGGATAGTTAAGGGAACAAGTTGGCAGAATTTCCTATATTGGTATTTTTTAGTTTAAGAGGGATTTGGTTGTCGTGGGAGAAGATTCCAAGGAGGAACCCTAAGGGAGAGCTGTTGTGCAAAGGAGCACTTACATGCTAAAGAAGACACTCCAAGTCGTGGTTGTCACTTCTCCCCTTCAACTTAGAGTTATAATTAGTGTTCCTTGAGGAGGTCAAGTTCTCTGTAACTTTGTACTCTTTATTTTATATAGTGGAAATTTTTGTGTGATGCGGCTCTGTAGTTTTCCCTATTCTTGGGTTTTCCACATAAAATCTAAGTTTGTTTGGATGTGCTTGTGATTCCCTTTCATGCTGATTTGAGAATTTGTTATTTGATTGGTATTCGTCAAGGCAACTCTGGTCCTCAATCAAGTGTGCACTAAGCTGCTTCCGCTGCGGTGTGCTTGACCAAAGTTCTTAGTATTACCAATAGATGATACATGTGAGATTTTATATTCAGTGGCTTCGTTTAGCCATTTTTTATTATGACAGTACTAATTTTGACACATCTCTAATTTTAGTGATTATTCAGTTTTAGTACAATTTAAGTGGCTTTATTTGCCATCTTTTCTATTATGGATTTACTTATCTTTTTTAATTCAGCACATATTTACTATTGTTTTATCATTTTCTTTACTATTGCTTATAGGATGTTAGAATTGATTATATACAATTTATCATTTTCAATTTTATTATAGTTAAGATTTACTTTATATAAATTAGCATAATCTAGATGATCATATGCATGTTTAGGATTTTCTTTCAGTTAATTTCAAAAGTATATATATATATATATATATATATATTGTCTATTCTTATTGCAGCCTCTAGTTAAGGTATGTTTCCCTTATATACTTCATTTTATTAAGTTATAAATACTTTTTTTATAGCAATCATGTTTTTTTTGTTACTTGTTGCACCTTATAGTTATTTAAATGTTCATTAAATGTGATATCTTAAAATATGTAGATTTCATTAAATCAATATAAAATATACTTAGACAAATTATCTAATGTGAATTTTTCTTTTCTTGATTGGGGCCTTGGCATTATGATGCCAACAATGTCAGATTCAGAGTTGTTCATAGATGTAGCTTCAGGTCAAGAGCTGAGCCAAGATGAGAATCTTCATGCCATTGCTGAGGCTTAGCTAGTTTTGTTTTCTCTTTATGAGGATGAGTGTTCTTTTCTCTTAAATTTTAATTCAATATTGTAATAATTTATATTCTGGATACGCTTACTTTTCTCTGCTTTTATATTGATTTGAGCTACTATTCTTTCCTTTCTGTACTGTGGAAATTGATGTTATACATATTTTGTTTCCACACTCTATTATTGTATATATGATGATGAATGAATTACAAATTTAGGTGGCATATTCAACGATTATCAAGGGATTAAGCTATAAACCTAATTCGACTATAATTGAGAATCTGTCACACGGTGATCGCTCTACCGTAATCATGCTGATATTAGTATTAGCATGACCACGGTAGGGATGGGGGTTCATAATTTTGCTTCCACAATCTATTTTTTTATGCCTGTTGATGAAGGAATTACAGATGCAGGTGGCATATCTTGCAGTTATCGGTGGATTAGGCTAAGAACTTAATCTAACTATAATTGGAAATCTATCACACAGTGACTGCTCTATCGTAATCATGTTAATATTAGTATTAATAAGGCCATGATAGGAACGAGACTCCACAAGTCCAATCCATTGGAGTTAAATGCCCCAACAGAGATGCACTCTATAAAAAAAGTGTCAATATGAAAATCCTAAATCTAGGGATTACCATAGAAGAAAATCATCCCATCACAGTCAACCAACCAGGTTGATCCAACCCCCTACACATTTATTGGGTCAAGGCCAACCTAGGGAGCATGTCGATAGAGTGAGGGGTGATCTAGGGTGGCCAGACCTTACTAGGGCTTAGGCACTATTGTAATGCCCTTAATATCATATAAGAAACCCAATCCAATACTAGAGTATTACCATAGCACTTAATATATAATTAAAAGAAAACTAACCCAATATTAAGTGCTATATGGCCAAGAATCTATATGAGGGTGTAATTTAAGTAATAAAATATACAAGCTGAGGAATATGTAAGTAGTAAAATGCATTCAATCCACTACCCAAACCAAGCAGGTAATACAGAAAGTAAATCTATCACAGAATAAAGTAAAAACATCATAAAAATTAAGTTATTATAGACTAAATTTAAAAGTAAAGAAAGTAAATTCTCTTATCTCACAAAACTAGTAAAATAAAAGTGTGGAAGCAAAAATCTCCATGTCTACTAATGTCCAGTGCTAAGTCCAGCTCAGCTATCCAAAAAGTGCTCCTGATCTACCATATTTTTGCTTTTCAAAATGCTGTATGGCACAACCAAGAAAATAAAACAATCAATTAGACAAAAGATTTAAGTACATTTTAAAATTAAGCTAATTTTTAATTACAGTTTAGTTGCATGTCACATATGCAAATTTATAATTAAAGACTAAAAGCGAAGCATTTAAGCATCAAATTCAGGCTAAAAAAACTATAAAGAAGACATTAAGCAAGTACGAAGTAAGAACCATAAGTAGGTTTGCTCTAGCCTGCAACAATAAGTAAGGGAAAAAGGCATCCTAATAAGGATAAGAGCTACTAAAGTGCATATAAAAGTATATAATGAGTATATGAATATGTTCAATATATATTATGCTAAGTAAAATAAACTAAAGTAATGAAGCAAGAAATGTAAGTAAATCAACATGCACAGCATGAAAATGAGACTGTAAGTAAGTAAATTGCAGTATAATAAGTAAGAGCTGAACAATAAAGTAACTTAAGGAAAAGCTTAGCTTCATAGGGTAAGAAGGCATAGTCAAAGAGTATGAAAAGAAAGCATAGCTCAAGGGCTTTGACAAGTTCTCATTATCAATAAGATTATGACAACCCAATAATTAAACTATCTAAGTTATTTTAATATTTTCATTCTGTGAGCATAAATTACAAAATGAGTGAGTAGTTAGATATGTCTTCCTAACTAAGTAAAGAAGCGGGGTCTCTATATAGAATAAACACTCGCATTCCCTATTTAAGATATATGAGGTCTCCATATTTCCCCCATAGCTTTCCGTAGCTTGACTTCCATGAAACTCCTCAGTTGTAATTATGAATATTTTACTTATACACAATATCCATATGAATGTTCAAGGTTATAATCTCAAAGAAAAGCAGCATTTTAAGGAATTCAGGTAATTATAAATTATGTGATATCCAAATTTATCTAATTTTTAGATTATCTAACCTAATGATTAGAGCTGATTAAGCTCCCAATTGGCTTAGAGATATTGATCTCTAAGTCAATTAAAAGTAATACTATAATTGATTGAAATTTAGAAAATAGTAAATTAATTTAAGTTTCTATAAGTGACAAAATAATTTATAATTATAGTGATTCAAAATAAGGCCAATCCTACACTAATCCTAAGCCATATAATCATTATTGGTTGCTAGATTCAAGATTAAGGGAACTATAGAGGAAGGCAAGGGTTAAGAATTTACTATACTTAAAGAGGTAAAAGTTGTAGGTTCTCTACTATAGTTTATTTAAGGCAACTTATAATTGAAGGGTTCTAGTTTAATTAATCACTAGACTAGCTAAGAACATTATTAAGAAATCTCTAAGTGTAGGGGAGAAGATATGTTACAAGCTAAGTTGACTTAAGATTGTAGGTTACTAAAGCTTAGTGGAAACTTAATTCACACTAGTGAGCTAAGAAATACTAGTATTCAATTATTAGAGAGGTTAAATTAGAGATTAAAAGCTAAAGGGAATGATTACTAAGTTCATTTATGTACAGCCTAAACTCTTAAGCACCAAGGTATTGTCCACTTTGTCCTGAAAGGTCTCATGATTTTTCCCTCAGAAGATAAATTCACAGTAGGTCACCCATCCTGGGAGTGCTCCTATATGAGCACGCTTAACTTTGGAGTTCTTATCAGGAACTCCACCGTTATCTGAAAAAACACCTCGATGTTTAAGAGTTTCACTTATTACTACTTAAGTGAGTCCTTATAATCTCCCCAACTTTAAGTAACTGACATCCTCATCAGTATTCACACACAGATCCAAGAACTATTTAATGGGTAGAAAGGACTAGAGGTGACCCCTACAGGCTCAAGAGGTACCCACAACCATATAGCACCTTAACCACCATAGGTTTAAGAGGCTGCTCACATGAAGTGGTACTTTGCTTTGTATGGCACTTAGCTCCTATTTGATAACCTATGGCCTGCCCTGATACCATTTGTAGCAACCTAAATTCTTAAGCACTAAGGTATTATCTGCTTTGGCCTGAAAGGTCTCATGGTTTTGCCCTCAGAAGATAATTTCCTAGTAGGTACTATGGTGCCCCTGCTTCAATGTCCAAAATCATTAGACCAATGAGTGGTGTGCCACTCTGGTAAATCCCTCATTTATCATTAGATTAGATAAGGTCCACAATCCACTAATAAGGGAAGGATCTGCATAGAATGAATATAAGTATCAGTCACTAAATCAGCATAAACACAGAGTGCAGAAGCATATAAATAAGTAATACATCCATTTCACCATACATCAAACATAAAATGAAATAAATAGCTCATAAAATAATAATGCATAAAAGTAACTATAGTCACAAGTACTTGTATTATTACAACATTTAATGAATAGTTTAAAAAGACTAAAAATAAATCTAAAGGCCTCTCATCCTCATAATGAGAAGAAAGGAAACTAGACAACGTCTGGCTCTCCTGACTGATGCTCCTCTTCAATATTTGGATCCTCCCCTTCAACACCCAGCTCCTCAAATCACATCTGATAAAATTGGAACAATACAAAGAAGATTAGCATATCCCCTGCGCAAGGATGACACGCATAAATCGAGGTGCCATTTTAGATAACAGTGGAGTTCCTGATAAGAACTTCAAAGTTAAGCGTACACATATGGGAGCACTCCCAGGATGGGTGACCTATTGGGAAGTTATCTTTTGAGGGTAAAACTATGAGATCGTTCAAGCCAAAGTAGAAAATACCATGATGCTTAAGAGTTTGGGCTACTACAATTTCTAAGTGTTGGCAACTAGTCCTATTAAGTTTACATCCTATTAAGAGACATGTGCTAAAGGTTAAATATACTCATTGGAAGGGTTAGCTACCACTTAGGATGTCAATCAATCCAAAGCTAGGGAATCACTCCTATATTATCTCTCTTAATGTTGAGGCTTAAAAATATAAGCTTACTAACATAAGCAAAGCATCTAACTACTCTGATCTAATCTAATTCTCACAAAATAATATAACATGAATGCTTAATTAAATGAAAATGCTTATTGTGCAATAAATAAAACACCTAAACAAACAATCTAATGGATAAGTAAAATCATATTTATGAAAGAATTAGAGAGCCAAAAATCCAAGTTGTCCAAATGGTGTCCAAATACAATTATAATTACAGAATAAATTCCTTAGATCATCAGGAGAAGAATGATACTAAGTTGGTTTAAATTGAACAACATTGGAAAATTAGGGTTTTTGGGACTCCTAATTAGGATTTAAAAGTGATTATGAAAATTAGGGTTCAAATCTTTATTTGAATTATATCAATGTGTTCATTTCATTTTTCTGAATAAAATGACATATAATTTCATATAGTTTAGATAAGTATAATTAAAGTTATGAATAAAATAAAATTTTAATTAGATTATAATAAATTAATTTTATATTTTTAATAGTCATCATGAAAAATTAGGAGCATGGAATTTGGGACACATCCGGCGTGAGGATCGAGATGAACTATCGGTGCGGAAGCTGAGGAAACAGCGCTGACCATTGCACAAAAAGTGGGTCCCCCTAGTGACAGCAGAGTTGTCTAGGGATCGACACATGCACACACTAAAAATGGGGTAGATTGTGTGAGACGGCACGGTTCCCATGCGGTTTGCCTGAGCAAATCACACAGTGTCTTGGTTCGGTTGAATCGTGCACTGTGCATCTTCCTTTTCAGACGGAGCCCAAAAAGGAATGAACTAGGGCCCGCCCTAGATTTGAAGCCTAGCAATCTCATGAGGTGTATGACCTACCGATTGAGAGCTTGTTCTGAGATATAGCCTAAGCACTGGAAAGCCTTAAGACTCAAACCTCCTACCAGCCTAAATTTTTGAGGAGAAGATGAGAGGGCAGGCTAGGGTTAAGGCTTTTGGCCGACTGCAAAAGGGATTGAATTGAGCACTTTTGAGCTCAATTTAATCACAATTCCACTTAACAACTAATCCTTAAGCATGGATATAGGTTTTTGATGAACACTTACAACAGTAATAGGAGAGAATATGGCTAAAGGATGAGTACCTTACTCCTTTGTCGGCTTGCCGAGGTAAAGTTAGCCCGCATCATGAAATCTCCTTCCATAAATATGACATCGCTCCTATCAACGCACAAAAACTCAGCAGCGCCAAAGGAAAAGAATGGGAACATTAAGTTAGAACTGGGAGGGACACCGCCTGTGAATTGTATGCCATCGGCTATGGGAAAAGGCACAACGGCTGAGATCCTCCTGATCCGCTACCCGCTATTTGGCCTGCCTCAGCGAATTTTTGCTGTTGAATAAAAGTCGTTGGAATTTTTGATTTAATCAAATAAATATAATTTAATTTAAATACTTTAATTATTAAATAAACAATTCACATTTAATTACTCAAAATTAAATAGTCAAATGGAGTCCAAAAAATTCCAAAATTTCACTCTTACCTAAATAAGGGGTGAGGAACTCAAAAATTAGATTAGATTTTCAATCGAAGGTCAATTTAATTATCCTAATTTTATGAGTAATTAAATAATATTAAAATATTTGGAAAAATTTTGACGACTTCCAAACATTCGCAAAATGCCACCCCTAACTAATTTGGGAGTTAGGAGTCCAATGGAAAACTCTGATTTTGATTTTAAGGTTAATTTAAAATAGGTACTTTCATAATTATCAAAATAATCAGAAATGTTTATCAATCTCAAACGATCTCCAAATTGCATCAAATTGAGATGAAGGCTCCTAATACTATTATAAGAGTACCATAAGTGAACCAGAGTTAATTAACCTTCTCAATAATGGGTAACAACACAAGGGTTGTTACATACTCCCCTCTTTAAAAGTGGTGTCGCCCTTGATGCCTAACAAATAAAAATACGAAAAATGCACGAAAGAAATACGAAATAGGTTAGACTACCTGATTAAGAAAAGAACTCTGGGAACTTCTTTCGCATATCCTCTTCTTTTTCCATGTGGCTACTTCAACTGGGTGGTTCTTCCATTGGACTTTAACCATATGAATACAGCGGTTCCTCAATTTCTTGAGATCTCATCCCAGAATTGCGATAGGTTTAATGACGAAAGTTAAGTCAAGCTGCAAATCAACAACAGGAATCTGAACTTGTTGACTTGGATCAAGCAAGCACCTTCGCATTGATGAAACATGAAACACATTATGCATGGCTAAAAAATCTTCGAGTAGCTCCAGCCTATACACAGATGTTCTAACCTTTTCAATCACTTTAAAAGGTCCCAAATATCTTAGACTCAATTTTCCTAACATGTCAAACCATTGAACACCATGCATCAGACTAACTTTCAGATAAATAGGCTCTCCAACTTGAAATTCTAATGGGCAATAACAAGCATCATGATATTTCTTCTGCCCATCCTGAGCTGCCAACATATTATGTTTAATTAGAAGAACCTTTCTATTAGTCTCATTGATCAATTTGAAGCCATAAAGCTGAGAATCTCTTACCTCAATCCAAGCAATAGGAGTAGTACACCTCCTTCCATAAAGTGCTTCATAAGGAGCCATGCTAATACTGGATCGATAATTGTTATTGTATGTGAACTCAACTAAGGCAAGGTAATCTTCCCATGATCCACCAAAATCAAGAACACATAGACATAGAATATCTTCTAAGATCTAGTTAACTCGCTCAGTTTGACTATCAGTATGGGGATGAAAGGTGATACTCAAAGCTAAGTTGGTCCCCAAGTCTTGCTGAACAGTAGACCAAAATTTAGAAGTAAATCTATTGTCTCTATCTGAAATAATACAATTCGACGTACCATGCAACTGGATGATCTCTTTGATGTAAGGCTTGCCTAACTTCCTTTCAGAATCGGTCGGATGGATCAAAACAAAATGAGATGATTTGGTGAGCCTATTAACAATCACCCAAATTGAATCAGAACCAGATCTACTCTTAGGCAAACTCATGATGAAATCCATGGAAAAGTCAGACCACTTCCATTCAAAGATATCTAAGAGCCTAAGAAGTCCACCAGGCTTTTGATGATCAGCTTTAACTAAGAAACAAAATGGCAATTATAAATGAAAATATCAATGTCTCTCTTCATGCCAGACCACCAATACAATTTCTTCAAATTCTGATACATCTTACAACTACCAAGTTGGACAGTGTAACCACAGTTTTGGGCTTTTGACAATATTTCCAATTGCAGGCTTTTAGGAATCCATCACCTATCTTTCTGAAAGATCACAATGTCAGCATCAAGATGTAATTTGGATCTCTTCCCACAAGCGATATCAGAAAAAATATTGAAATAACTAGCATCTTCTTTTTGAGCTTCGACAATCCTTGACCTTAGATATGATTCTAACTGAATAACAAATATCACTATGTGCAAATTAGCAGATCTAGTCGACTCTATATTCAACCTTTCAAAATCTTTGATCAAAGCTTGTTGCTACAAAGAGAAGACAAAGTCGCTTTATGACTAAAGGCATCTGCTACTATGTTAAGTTTACCTGAATGATATTGGATTTACATGTCATAATAAAAAATTAACTCTAACCATCTATGTTGATGATAGTTAAGTTCTTTCTGGGCGAAGATATACTTCAATCTTTGGTGATCAGTAAATATCTCATACTTTACTCTGTATAGGTAGTTTCTATAGATTTTAAGAGCATTAACTACCATTGCAAGTTCAAGTTCATGCATAGGATAGTTTCCCTCAATGTATTTATGTTATTTAGAGGCATAGGCTATCACTTGACAATTTTGCATCAGAACACAACCAAACCCTACCTTAGAGGCATCCGTATAAGCCTGAAAATCCATAGCCTCTTGAGGTTATACTAGAACTATCATAGAAGTCAACAATTGTTTCAACTTTTGAAAGGCTTCCACTCTGGCTGTGCTCCACATGTATGGAACTCCCTTTTTGGTTAACTGAGTTCATAATACAGCAATTTGAGAAAATTTTGGAACAAACCATCTGTAATATCCAGCAAATCCTGTAAAGCTACAAATTTTGGTTACAAACTTGGATTGCACCCACTATTAAATGGCTTGGATTTTCCTCTAGTTAACCCTAATGCCTTCAGTATCAATCATGTGACCCAAAAATACAACAAAACTGAGCCAAAATTTACACTTTGAAAACTTGGCATAAAGCTTATGCTCTCTTAACAACTCAAGAATGGCACACAGGTGCTTATCATGCTCAACAACAAAATGGAGTAGCTTAGGATGTTATCGATGAAAATGATGACAAACTCATCAAGATACGGCTGAAGAATTTACTGCATCATGTCCATGAAAATAGAATGAGCATTTGTCAGTCCAAAGGACATGACTAGGAACTCACAATGTCCATAACGGGTCCTGAATAGGAATATCTTCATCCTTGACTCGAATCTGGTAGTAACCTGATCTCAAGTCAATCTTAGAGAAGACTTTCACTCCGACGAGCTGATCAAATAAGCCATCTATTCTAAGGAGAAAACACATGTTCTTCACTATCACCTTATTAATCTTACGTTAATCAACACATATACTCATCAATCCATCCTTCTTTTTGATGAACAGAATGGAAGCTCCCTAGGGCGACATGCTAGGTAAAACAAAATCTTTTTCAAGCTATTCTTGTAGCCGCTCATGAAGCTCATGAAATTCCTTGGGTGCCATTCTATAAGGGGCTTTGGATTTAGGCTGTGTTCTAGGGATCAATTTTATAGAAAACCCTACCTCACATAATGGAAATAGTTTAGATAAGTCTATATGGAACACATCCAAGAACTCTCTAACAACATTGGTGTCCTTCAGGTTTCTATCTTCTTTATCATCACCAATTAAGGTTACTAGAATCGCATCTCAACCTATACTAATGAGATGCTCGGATTCAATCATTTTAATAAGTGATACAGTTAAGCCATTTTTACCTATAAATACTTTAGGTTTCTTTCCTACCCTTAGCAAACCTTTGTTTTGATAACAGTCTATTACAGCATTAAATTTACTTAACCAATTCATGCCAAAGATTTTGTCAAAGTTTGTGATCGACATAACAATAAGCTTAGACTAAAATAATTTATTACTACTTGAATTATTTACTAAACATAACTTATTTTCACACATTTCACCTCCATATGGAATCTGCACTTGCAAGGCATTACCTAAACTGAAATATTTGAGGTTGAGAGAGGCAGCACAGCTCTCGGATATTAAAGAGTGACTAGCACCCGTATTAAAGAGTGTGTCGCAAAATTAGTTCTTAATAACAAGAGTTCTAATATCAGCAAAAATAAAGCCTTAATTATAACTAATGCAATTTAAAGCAGGAAGTACGAAAAATAAATACACATGAAATGGAAAGTCATAATATAGAAAATTAAACGTAGGACATACTGGTGATGACATCGTTGTCTTCTTGAGCAATAATAAAAGATAATGCATACATGTGAGGTACGATGGAAGATTGGCAACAACTTTTCCCTTTATGATGCTTTTTGCTTGCACTTGCTTATGGGCAGGTGAAGGTACTCCCTTTTGGTGTTGGGCACTTCCCCCAGCTAAAGGAAGCATCAAAGCATGTGTTGGCACTTGAGAGTAGACCGAAGAAAAGT
This sequence comes from Gastrodia elata, assembly GCA_016760335.1. Lineage (NCBI taxonomy): Eukaryota > Viridiplantae > Streptophyta > Magnoliopsida > Asparagales > Orchidaceae > Gastrodia > Gastrodia elata. The sequence goes on along the minus strand of CM028669.1, from coordinate 106,206,992 downwards.
TTTGAACAGCAAATGGGCGGTGGATCCTTGCTTTATCCATGGTCCAGACTGCTCTACAGTCCTAATAACGGTGATCTATCCTACCACAAGTGTAGCACTGATTGCTGTAGTGAGCATTTATCATACATATGATGTATTGTATAATGAGCTATATGTATTCCTTGCTGGTTCTAGCTTTGGGTAAGCTGGTAGACTTTAGGTTCATGAGGATGATTCCTTTTGAATGGTTAAGATCTACAAGTCAGGGGATTTTGAGCTTCATCTGAGTCTGATGGTGCTAAATCATTCTTGCTCTTTCTAGTAGTTTGGGGAAGTAATCATGCTGCTAGAACATCAGGTGTCTCTTTATTAAGTTCTTTAATCCCTTAAGAAATCCAGTGCATCTAATCGTCTCAGTACGGACTAGATCAAAAGCAAACTGGGAAAACTTATTATACTCTATCTCATAACTATGAATAGTCTGATTCCCTTGAGCGAGTTGCATGAACTCATCATCAATTATGTCAGAGTGGAAGGAGGAATAAACTCCTCACGAAAGACTTCCTAGAACTCTTCCTAAGGAATTTTTTCTAAGCGAACTTCAGAGAAATGAGCCTTTAGCTCACTGCCCCACCAATACTCTACTTCTTCCTAAAATAGATGAGTAGCGAGGCAGATGCATTCGCTCTCAGAACATTTAATACTGGATAAGGCCTTCTCTATTGCCTTTAACATGTTGGTAGATTCTATGTGAGAAGCTGAGCCATTAAATGTTAGAGGGTTTAAATGCAAGAAGGTAAGAGGGAAAGTGTCCATCAATGGACCAGGAGCCGGTTGAGGAGTAACAGGAATTCTCGAAGGTGTTGGGGAAAAAGTTTGAGGAGGAGTAGGAGATGGCTGAGGTGGGGTATATGCTAAAGCCATCCTCTCAGCATTGTGGAAGTGGCTTCTTTTGCCGCTGAGAGAACAAGAGTATCAGGTTCAGGGTACATTCTAAGAAGAGAAGGGAGATACAATTTAGGAACAAAGGAAAATGGAAACGATTCTCAATATAACTTAAAATATTTAAGAGGTACAGTATAAAAGATACTGGGAAGGCAATAATGAGATAATAGATTCTATAAAGAAGCTACTACAAAAGGAACTAATGTGATCATATATAAAACTTTGCATAAGACATAATCTCAAAGTCTTGGTAGTTTGGGGCACAATGGAAGTGTATGTCAAAGAACTGGTTCATACCCTAAAGCGGATGTGATCAGGGTAGCCAATCACTTCAAACATCTCCGTCACTTGGGATAGCCATTCCCTTGCTAGCTAGGGAATGCAGTCATCTTAGAACACTAAGAACTTCATGATCTTGTTCAGGACATCACCTACAGCTTGCGATACTCCCACGTATAGTCTACGGTACTTCAAACCATTCTGATAATCCTCATCCTAGTATTGGAAGAACAATCTAGTATAGTATTTTTGATCTGACTCACGATCTGCCATCTGAGAGTCAATATAAAGTTCACGTTAAATTAGGTTAATTATTGAAGTAGTGATGCATTTAATAATCTAGTGTGCCATTCTTAAATGCTTTTTTTTTTCTATGTTGTTTGTTGTGAATAAGTGGATATTTCCTTAACTTAACTTTCTCAACCTTAGCTCTCATACCAACTGTAATACCCCTAATATCAAATTATGAACCCAATCCATTACTAGAGTGTTACCATAGCACTTAACACTGAATTAGAAGAAAACTAACTTAACTTTAGTTCTATGTGGCCAAGAATCTTTATGAGGGTGCAAGTTAAGCAATAAAATATATAAGTAAAGGAATATGCAAGTAGAAAAATGCATTCAATCCACTATCCAAACTAAGTATGTAATACAGAAAGTAAATCCATTGTAGAATTAAGTTAAAACATCACAGAAATTAAGTTATTACAAACTAAAATTATAATTAAGTAAATTCTCTCATCTCACAAAAGCAGTAAAATGAAAGTACGGAAGTAGAAATCTCCAAGTCTACTAATGTCCAGTGCTAGGTTCAGCTCCACTATCCAGAAGTGCTCTTGATCTACCATATTTTAGAATTTTAAAATACGGTAAGATACAACCAAGAAAATAAAAACAATTAATTATACTAAAGAGTCTAAGTACATTTTAAGATTAGGCTAATTTTTAATTAAAGTTTAGCTGGATAACACATATGCAAATTTACTATTAAAGACTAAAATCATAGCATTTAAGCATCAAAGTAAGGGTAAGATAATTGTAAAAAAGATAGTAAGTAAAGAGTAAGAACTCATAAGTAGGTTTGTTCGAGCCTATAATAACAAGGGAAAAGGGCATCCTAATAATACTAGAAACTACTAATATGCATATGAAAGTATATAATGAGTACATGAATATGTTCAACAGATATTATGCTAAGTAAGAGAAACTAAAGTAGTGAACTAAGAAATGTAAGTAAGGCAACATACACTGCATGACAATGAGATTGAAAGTAAGTAAACTATAGTATAATAAGTAAGAGTTGAATAGTAAAGTAAATTAAGGAAAAGCATAGCCTCATGGTCTAAGAAGGTATAGTCAAAGACTATGAAAAGTAACATAGCTCAAGGGCTATGACAGGTTCTCACAATCAATAAGATTGTGACAGCCCAATAACTAAATTATTTAAGTTATTTTAAATTTTCTGTTCTGTGGTCATAAATTATAGAACGAGTGAGGAGTTAGATATATCTGCCTAATTAAGTAAAGAAGCGGGGTCTCCAAAAAAAAATAAAGACTCACACTCCCTCTTTAAGATATGTGAGGACTCCTTATTACCCCCATAGCTTGCCCTAGCTTGACCTCCATGAAACCCCTAAGTTTTAATTATGAATATTTTACTTATACACAACATTTCTATGAATATTCAAGGTTGTAATCTCAAAGCAAGCAACATTTCAAGGAATTTAAATATTTACAAATTATGTGATATCCAAAGTTTTCTAATGTTTAGATTATTTAACCTGATTAGAGCTAATTAAGCACCCAATTGGCTTAGAGATATTGATCTCTATGTAAATTGAAATTAATACTTTAAGTGATTTAAATTTAGAAAATAGCAAATTGATTTAAGTTTATGTAAGTGACAAAATAATTTATAAGTATAGTGATGCAAAATGAGGCCAATCCTACACTAATCATAAGCCACATAATCATTATTATTTGCTAGATTCAAGACTTAAGGAACTAATGAGGGAATGCAAGGGTTAAGGATCTACTATACTTAAAATGGTGAAAGTTGTAGGTTCTCTGCTATTGTTTATCTAAGGCAACTTATAATTGAAGGGTTCAAGTTTAATCAATCACTAAAATAGCTAAGAATATTATTAGGAAAGCTCAAAGTGTAGGGGAGATGAAAGGTTACAAGCTACAAGTTCAAAGTTGATTTAAGACTATATGTTACTAAGGCTTAGTGGCAACATAATTCACACTAGTGAGCTAAGGAATACAAATATTAAATTATTTGAGAGCTTAAAGTATAGGTTAGAAGTTAAAGGGAAGGATTACTAAGTTCATTTCTAAGTGTTGGCAACTTGTCCTAATAGGTTCACATACTATAAAAAGACATGTATTAAAGGTTAAATATATTCATTGAAAAGGTTACCTACAACTTAGGATGACAATCAATCCAAGGCTAGGGAATCACTCCTATATTATCTCTCCTAATATTGAGGCTTGAAAATACATGTTTACTAACCTAAACAAGGCATCTAATTACTCTAATCTAATCTAATTCTCATAAAATAATATAATATGAATGCTTAATTAAACAAAAATGCTTACTGTCCAAGGAATACAACACCTAAACAAGCAAGCTAAGGAATAAGTAAAGTCATTTATGAAGGAATTAGAGAGCCAAAAAACTTAAGTTATTCAAATGGTGTCCAAATATAATTATTTTAATTATATATATAAAATCCTTATATCATATGGAGAAGAATGACACTAAGTAGGCCAAAATCGAACAACGTTAAAAAATTAGGGTTTTCAGGACTCCTAATTTGGATTAAAAAGTGATTATGAAAATAAGAGTTCAAATCCTAAATAGAATTATACCAATGTGTTCATCTTGCTTTTTTGAATAAAATGACATATAATTTTATATGGTTTGGACGAGCATAATTAAAGTTATGAATAAAACAAATTTTGAAATAAATTATAATTAATTAATAGTAATTAATACCATTGGATAGAGTATATTTTTGTGACCGTAATGCCCAAGTTTGGGAATAATTTGGATAATGATTACTCCTGAATTAATTTTTGAATTATTTAAATTCAGTAAATTGGGAAACTTAAATATAAGTCCAAATTCAGCAATTTTAGTGTCGTTGGATTAAGAATATTATAAAAAGGCTACAGAAAAAGTTTTGTCGAATTATAGCTCTGAATTAACTAGAATTAATTTTTCAAATTTTTATCTTTATAAATTAATAAAAAATAAAATATTGCTTCAAATTAAAAAAATTTACGCAAATTCATGTCAAATTCTATTATTTCTTAGAAAATAAAAAGAAAAGAGAGGAAGTAGAGAGAGAAAGGAGGGATAAGAAGGAGAAAGAGAATATCAAATTGAACACTCCAATAATTATGACAAATTTTTTCTCATCCAAATAATGGATGAGAGAGAAAATAATTAATTAATAAAAAATAAAAAATAAAAAACAAGTTTATAAATACACCCCCACTCCCCCATTTCCACATCCCCTCCCCCACTCCTCCTCTCCTCCCCCACTCCCCTCCCCCACTCTTCCTCTCCCCTCCACTTTCTCACTCTCTTCCTCGGCCACCACCGATTCCTCAAACCAACCTCTAGTAAAGCCTCATCAATGCTAATACAGGGTAAGAAATGAGAAAGAAATGAAATATTTTTTATTCTTTTTATTTCTTCTTCTTTTAACAATAATAATAATGTTATTATTATTATTATTATTATTATTACTATATATGTATATATTTTTTATTTCTATAATTTTCATTTCAATCATTTTATTTTTTTTAATATATTACATATTTCCCAATTCTATAATTTTAATTTCTATCATTTTCTTTTTTTCTATATATGTATATATTTCCTAATTTCTGTAACTTTCAATTCTGTCATTTTCTTTTTTCTATATATGTATATATTTTTTAATTTCTGCAACTTTCATTTTTATCATTTTCTTTTTCTATATATATATATATATATATATATATATATATATATATATATATATATATATATTCTTAATTTATGTAACTTTTATTTCTGTCATTTTCTTTTTTTTATATATGTATATAATTCTTAATTTCTGCAACTTTCATTTCTATCATTTTTTTATTTTCTATATATGTATATATTTTTTAATTTTTGTAACTTTCAATTCAGTTATTTTTTCTTCATTTAATATATATATATATATATATATATTACTTATAATAATAAAATTTATTATTTTTAATATATAAAGATAAATAACTTAAGATAATATTAATATTAATATTTTTATTAAAATAAAATGAAGAATATTATTCTTTTCATTTAATTATTTTATTTATAGCATTTGCATCGCTATTAAGTTTTGACCTATTTTGATATATTTATATGAGATTTTGTGCTCAGAACTTGAAATAAATGATCAAAAATCAGTATCATAAGTTCATTCAAGTTAATCTCAAGCTAATCTCTAGAGAAATAAGGAGACTTCACCAGTCTTTGAGAGGGAATGTGTAGTTAGTCAAGAAGCCACATCTCAGATAGTTAGATAGACACATCTAACTCCTCGATTATTCTGTAATTTTGTCCAACATAATAAATATTATATTTTGCTATATTTTCTTTCAGAATGAGCATATATTTAATTATGTATATTGCATTCATAATCGTAAGCATATCATATTTTATTTGTATATGCTTTTCATGCAAAATCATGTCACTTAAATGCGAATTTTGATATCCTATAAATTTTACTTAGACCTTTGTGTCTAATTAATTTTTTTTTTCTTTTTTTTTGTTCACCCTATCATATGTATATATATATATATATATATATATATATATATATATATATATATATATATATATATGGCACTTTAGGAACAATCTCTAGATCAAGCCTTTGAGGATGAGCTGATACATGATGGAGCAACTTAGATGTCGATTTTCTTAAAGTTTTAAATTTTTGCTTAGTATGTAACATATTTTGTAATACAAATATTATCTTTGTAATGAATATTTTTTTTTTATTCTGGTATTTATGAATGTTACAATGAATGTGAAAATGTGCATTTTATATGCCACTAAATACACAGTTATACTAAACTCCGATATGATCTTACAGAGTGAGCACCTAATGCTGGATTAGCGATGCTCACCCAGCAGCGGGTCGCCACAGGGAGGGACACCGCCTACAAATCATATGCCTTCACCTACAACAACAAGCCCACGATCAGCTGAAGGATAGGGATGCATAGAGAATTGATTATGGTCGTTGGTTCAATCGTGCGATCCAATGGCCATGCTGGTCTAATTGGGGAAGATCGCTCCTTAGTCGCTCAATCTGTTGAGGGAAAAGGCGCAACGACTGGGATCCTCCTGATCCATGGCCTGCTGTTTGGCCTGCCTCAATGGATTTCTGTGGTTGAATAAAAGCCATTTGAATTTTTGATTAAATAAATAAATATAATATAATTTAAATAATTTAATTATTAAATAAATATTTCACATTTAATTACTCCAAATTAAATATCCAAATAGAGTCTAAAAATTCCCTAAAATTTCACCCTTACCTATGAGGGGTGAGGAACTCAAAAATGAAATCAAATTTTCGATCGAAGGTCAATTTAAATATCCTAACTTTCTAAGTAATTAAATATTATTAAAATATTTGAGAAAAATTCGATGACTTCCAAATATTCCCAAAATACCATTTATAGCTAATTTTGGGTGAGGAGTTTAATGGAAAACATCAATTTTGATTCTTAGGTTCAAATAAAATATGTATTTTCAGAATTACCAAAATAATCAAGAATGTTCCTCAATAATAAACGATCTCCAAATTGCATCAAACTTGAGAAAAAGGCTCCTAATACTATTATAAGAATGCTAGAAGTGAAATGGAGCTAATTAAACTTCTCAATAAATGGTAACAACACAAGGGCTGTTACAATTGTACCCCACTGTACAGGCCTGATCCAAATGTCCATTGATCGAGTATAATTTGACCTGATCGATAATAAAAATCAACCTATGAATAATTGTAATCGGCAATTGAATCAGCACATGGCAAAATCGGTGGATTAATATATAGGAAACGGGGTACTTGGGCTGGGGAAGAATTTGGCGAGCTGTGAGTGATCAGGAGCAGACTAGGGACTAGACACTAATGTTGAAGCTTCCCTAAGCTATTAGATAGCTTCTTGGGACTTAAACCCCATGTCGCTCCTACTTAATTGACGAGAAAGTGGATGAGAATTATCGGGATTGATTGGTCAGCAGAGGAGGAGCAGTTATCGATGGGCTGAGCAATTAAGGTCCTCTCAGTGAGGCAAAAGGCTCACTAAGGAATCCTAGGGCTTTTATAGCCTTAAGCGGCATGGAAGTGGTTGGGCCATGGCTTTTGGGCTCATCCCCGAAGGTGGCCTCCCGTCTGCCGATTAAGACAAGGTCGGGCCAAATTAGCCCGGAGGATATCCCTTGCACTTACAAGAATGAAGAGCAATGGCTGGGAGTGGAGGACATGTTCTAATGTAGTTGTACAAGAATACATTCTTTGCCGAGCATTGATGCTCTAGATACAAAGGTGAACAGTGCCCTACTTTAGCTAACCATCTGATTGATCAAAGACAAGGGAAGAATAGTTCAAATGCATCGGCCGGTAACGGCCGATCGCAGTAAAATTTGGATCGTTGGACTCGCGCAAAAGGACTATTCAATAGTGCAATATTTTGCTGCTGGATGGACCATTCTCCACAGCGGATCGACTGTAGTCTGCACATCGGATCCAGGCGATCAACCGACCATTGGAGGATAAAAATGAATTAATATTAATTTAGGTTCCCTTTTGTGCAATTTTCCTAATTTAATTTTAATTGAATTAATGCCTAAATGGCCTCGAAAAATTACCAAAATTTCACTTCTATCAAAGTTGGGTGTGAGGAATTCAAAAATGTAATCAAAATTTGATTTGGAGATTCATTTAATTTAGCAAATTTTTTAGGTCACCAAATTGACTAATTACCAAAATTGATCCAAAAAAATTTTGATAAATCCCAAATTTTCAAAGTTTGGTCCTAATGGAATTTAAAACTTAATGGCACAATGTTTAAGTCCTAATTAGGCACAAATTCGATAAGGTAACAACTTATGGCTATTGTTATAATGCCAAAGCAACAAGATGCAACCATTTTCTCAAAGGACTGAAAGGCTCCATCAAAGATCACCTTGTGTCCCAACACCATTACATCTTCACCAAGCTGTTAGAAGGAACAAGGTTGATAGAGCATCACCAACAATAGAAGGAATTGAAGCAAAGGTCTATTCCTTCTTTGCCCCAATCTGAACTATTTTAAAAAAATCATTCTTAACTACCTAAGGTCTATCATATGACCCAGCAACAGCAAAGCAAGCAGGCGGGGCAATGTTAAAAGACCCATCACTATAAAAAATGTTGCCACAATGGTAATAAATGATTTAATTGTGAACTAATAGGCTAATTGAATAATAATATAGTAGGGATTAACTATCTACAAACTATCCACAACCCATCTCCAATGATTACTCAAGCTTTGGCATTAGCAATAATGCCTCCTCCAGTAGTAGAGTAGGTGCAAAATCAAGAAAGAGCACTCATCCTAATCTAACAACTTCTTGGGAATCAAACAACAAAAAGGGTAAAGCAGTTGGCTTGTTTTCCACTTTACCAAGAGTGTATGTGCTGATTCCCATTATCACTCCCAAAGACAATGAAGCTATTTCAAGTATGCTCCAAGTTTATTTTTGTGTATTGCCTTTCTTTTTTGCATATCAAGTTTCTCTCTTTTATTTTGTGAAATTGATAATAAATTAATGTCTATTCATTGTAGGCACACTTAATATTAATAACCAACCCTCTGACATATTATTTGATATGGGTGCTAATCATTTGTTTATATATAAAAAATGTGCTCAACCCTTGAATTTTCAACAATTCAAATTAGGCATCCCTTTACACACTCTAATGCCAACTGGAACTGAATTATGTGCAGATAAATTCTATACTCTTAATATCCATATTAGTAATCAATTCATTGAAACTAAACTTATAGCTATGTTGATAACCAACTTTGATTTAATTATGAGAATCAACTAGTTAAGTAAATATTATTCAATTATTGATTGCCAGAAGAAAATTATTACCAAGAGTAGGTAAGAAGCCTGAAATGTTTGTGGGAATACTTGGCATTACTACATCCATGATCAATGCAATAGAAGCCAAGAGGTCGTTAAGTAAAGGTTGTGATGTGTTTTTGTTAACTATGATGGGAGAATCCAAGGAGTTAGGCTCATGGAAGAAGCTAAATTTGTGATAGAATTCATGGATGTATTTTCTGATGAATTTCCAGAATTACCTTATTTAAGAGAATTAAAACTTTCAATTGAGCTGATTATGGGAACACAATCCAAATCAAAAGCACCTTATCGAATGGCTCCTATAAAATAGCAAGAGCTGTTAGATAAAGGATTTATCAAACTGAGTACATCCCTATGGGGAGCCTCAGTCCAATTTATTAAGAAGAAAGATGATGGTTCTATGAGAATGTGTATTGATTATTGTGAGCTAAATAAAATGATCATTAAAACAAGTATCTGTTGCCAAGGATCGATGACTTGTTTGACCAATTGGCAGAAGCCAAGGTTTTCTCAAAAATAGATTTAAGATCTAGATATTATCATATAAATGATAAGGAAGAAGATATTCCTAAAACTATATTTAGAATTAGATATGGGCATTTTGAGTTCCTAGTCATGCCTTTTGTACTGATTAATGCCCCATATACATATTTATGGATCTGATGCGGTGCATCCTGAAACCTTATCTAGATGAGTTCATCATCATATTTATAGATGATAACTTAATAAATTATATGAATGAAGCTGATCATGAGAAGCATCTCAAAGCAGTCCTATAATTGTTAAGAGATTATAAGTTATTTGCCAAATACTCAAGTGTGAGTTTGTTTAGTGACAGACGTTTAATACACGTCTGTGCTTGCACGCAAGTGTACATGGTTTGAAGTAATAATTTGGAATGTGAGTTCTGAGATTTATCATCCTCAGAGAATCAGGTGTTTTGTTACTAAGGTATATCTACGTTCAATAATATTTAAGCGGTGTGAATTCAGATTGGTGTGGTTCTATATTCAAAGCAATAATTCGGATTAATTATGAAACTATTTACAAATGAGAGGAGAGTTGGGCTTATTCCATGTGAAATGATGGGGACTTCAAGTTGTATTACTTCTCAAGCACATTCATTTCCTTTTATTAAGCTAATAATCTCGTGCACATTGAATTCTTTAGAATTGTCCTCTAAATCTTTCAAGTGCAAATATTATACTAGAGATGAACACACTGGGGTTCAATTTCTGCACAAAGATTCCCATGAGATCATAATGAGAGCATCTTAGTTACCCTACGTCTAGATCACCAAAATTTATAATTTTAATTAGTCGATCTCAAGAGCATGATTCCATTAATGAGCTTCACACGCATCATGCGCAGTTTAGATAAGGAAGTGCTTTCATTTGGCTCTATGAACTATGTCACGTCATTTATGGCCTCAAGAATCCACTCTCTTATTTCACGTATGCTGAGCAACGGAGCTCCAATTAATGGGTCTTAGCTCACATGCTTCTACTCCTTAGTTAAGAGTAAAATATGGTGCAAGAAGGCTCAAGAACTTCTTACTTGATTCTAAGCACCTTCTTCACACATGTCCCACTCTTAACTAAGTAATGAGCCATGGAGCACAAGACTTTTATTTTGATCATTAGTACTTATCATTGTACTTTTTCTTAACAAAAGGTTTTCATTTGTTCCATAACTTGTTCTTAAGATGAATACATTTAGTCATTCAAAAATAGATTTTTTTTTTTAGTTCAATGCTTAAGGAAGTTCTACATCATTCATATAGTCCCTTACATTTTACAATGGGCTTAGCCCAACCCTCCCCAAAGGGGGTTTATCCTTCTATTACAACTGAGAAAAGAAAAAAAGCATATAAGGATGATGACCCTTTCATGATCCACTAAGATTAGAGTTTACTAGGAATGGCCCTTAATGGGGTTCTACGGATCTCTCCTCTTCTTTCTCTTCTCCTTTCCTTTAGCTCCCTAGTGCAGCCCTTGGTTCTTTCTCCTCTAGCAAATGGTCCTTTCCACCTCCCATGGAGAGGTCTCCTCCTTCGTCTATGCAGCTCCTAAAAACTAAATTTTGGGATGAAAAGTTAGAACTCTTTTTAAGTGAAGAAAAGCTGCATTTATAGATGGTCACTCCTCTTCCTTGCCTTCAAATTCTGGTTTCTTCCCTCAAAATTTTTATAGCAATGAGTGCAAATGCCACTTGATGAGTGAGGTGACATCCCCTTTTTCATTCTTTAATCTCCACATCACTTCAAGAATCCATTTTTCCTTTTAAAAACTATTCTGCTGCAGATGGAATGATGGCTGGGAGACAAGGAACAGGTTCGGAGTCTTCTCCTAGCCGCAATAAATGCATGGATCATACAAAAAATTAGCGCACCACTGCAGCGTGTTGTAGTGATCGAGTCCCGCAACTCCCTTGCTACAGCGCACCGCAGCGATTTTAAGTCATGAAACCGGCATGCTGCAGTGCGTTGTAGCGATTTAGTCCCACAAACTCTATCGCTGTGGTGCATTGTAGTAGTTGAGTCACGCAAGCTCACCCACTGTGGTGTGTTGTAGCGGTTAAGTCCCGCAAGTTCATCTGCTGTGGCACGCTGTAACGGTTGAGTCTCGCAATCTCACCTGTTGTGGTGCGCTGTAGCGGTTGAGTTCCACAAGCTTACCTGCTGTGGCGCACTGTAGCGATTGAGTCCCGCAAGCTCATCTGCTATGGCGCACTGTAGCGGTTGAGTCTCACAAGCTCACCTGCTGTAGCGCACTAGGGAGCGATGTGGTGCACCGTAGTGAAAACATTCCAGAATTTAATACTCCCCTTTGATACGAGTCTTCTGTATGTAAGGAGATGTTATGCGCTGGGGCGCACGGCAGTGCACTAGAGCGCACTGCAACAGATTTCTTCCAGAAATTGCATGAAACCTCCAGAATTTTCCAGAATTTGTTGAACTCGCTTTCTACCTGGAAATAAGCAAAATTTGATCAAGGAGGCTATTTTATATAAGGAAATGAATGAGTTTTTCCTTTTTTTTTATATAAATTATGGAGTCATCACACCCCCACACTTAGACTCTTGCTCGTCCTCGAGTAAGCTCAAAAATGATTTTTTTCCTATTTCTAAGGTATGAGAGGCTATAAGTGTGGGGCCCCCATACTAACAATAAGGAAGTACGGTGCTCCAACTGTGGCAAATCCCCAACTTAAATAAAGTTAGGCGAACCCAACTTGCCTTAAGGCAGGGACTTGTCACCAAGTGCTATAACATTCATCAATATAAATATCAAAGTGGAGGAAGCAATATAAAAATAGGGTAACATCCATAAGCATACATAATAGGAAAAGAAAATGCAATATAGTAACTCATCACAATGCAGAAAATAAAGTACATCCAGAAGTTTAATTATTACAAACTGAAATGAATAACTGAAAATGAAAGACTCTCGTCCTCACTGGAATAACAAGACAAAGCTAACTTAGACCATAGCTGGAAGGTCCTCCTCCTGAATTGGCTCCTCCTCAGCGACACTGCCCACAAACACGCCTGAATCTGAAATTTGTTGGTATCACAAATGCCAGGGCCCCAGCCAACAAAATAAAAAAAAGGTTATAGTTAGACAATTATCTAAGTACATTTTAGGCTATTTAAATGAACTAAATATTAAAAGATATCTCATTTAATTTAACTACACATGCAAGTAGTAAAGGGTGCAACAAGCTATGAAAGAACTGGAACACTATAAACTATCTATTTATAGCATGCAACATACAAAATACTAAATAAGCAAGGTATGGCTAAAAGCAAAATAACTGCAGCTACTGAATAAACATGATCCTAACAAGATTATGATCAAAGTAAAACATGCTGAGTATAAAAGAACACAAGTACTGAATTCAATAAAATTCTAGCATCCTAAACATGCCATTCATACATATATCTAAGCCATAAAAGTATACATACAATATGCAGATTAAGATGAAAAGAAAGGCCACTGAGACATGTGGCAAAGCGAGCAAATACTGAAAAATAAGGCCACTGAAGCATGTGGCAAAACAAACCAGAAAACCAAAACAATACAATACAGGTAAAGTAGTAATATGCCTAAGTTCTAGTACTGCCATACCAGCCAATAGGCCATACAGGGCCTCCAATATCAATCAATCAGTCAATCCCCAGCCTATCCATCCAAATATGCTAGGTCTAAGTCTAGTCTGTACAATACTACTACTGAAGAGGCAGACTAAACTAGGTCATATTCTACTAAAAAAATGTGACAAAACAAAACTGAATGATATGTAAATTCAATACTAGCTTAGGATACACTATCCTAAGTTTTTCTATTATGCTCAAGGGCTAAAGCTCAAAATCCAAGGTATGCAAAGCAATCAAATCAAAGTAAGCAAGAGACTCAATCTAGACTCATGTGATATATGTTGTTATCTAATTGCCAAATCTAACTACCCTGAGAAGGTACAAGCTTAGGATCTCCAATATCCAACTATCGAGTAGAATCTCAGATTTACGTCCTTAAAGTCAAATATAAGAACTTAACAAGTTCTAATCAAAAATCATGTGATGACTATATAATTTAAGTAAGCAAATCAATGACCTAATTTTATGAATATTTTACTCTCTTACCCAAATGTTGATCAAATAAATCAAGATTTAAGAATTTAGAACTTAAACCCTATGAGGGTTCAAATTTCAAATCCAAGGTGCTATTCTAAATAGGATCTAGGTTTCTCACTTAATCCCAAAGGTAAAGAATCCTATAAGTTGGAAGATTCAGGAACTAAGATCCTAGTGAAAGGCTATTCTGTTGATTATAAGATAAAATAATCAATTAAGAACTTAAGAATCTAAGATCTATATTCAATCTTTAAGATAACTCCATTATCTTATTAATTGAATCATCCTATATCCACATGGAAGGTTTCAAAAGATTAAACAATAAATCATTAAAGAATTTCAATTGGAGGTGATTTGATTCAAATTGAAGATCTAAGTCTAAGATCTAAGATCTAAAGATCTGAAGTTTGATCACTTTAGACTTTTAATTAGAGTTTTGACTTAAGGGTTTCCATTTGTGATTTTCTTTAGAATCAAATTTCATAATTAACTATAAGGAGCTTATTAATGTTAAGAACTGACAATTCCAAGTATTAGATTAACATTAAACCCATTTTGACCTTCTTAGGCTACTTAAGATTTAAGAGTCTGAGTTTTGATCACTTTAGAACTTAAGCTAAGATTCTACTTAGACATTTCTAGTTCCCTTTTTCTTTTAACACTTAACTCTAATATTATCTTAACTGAACTTAATAATGAGGTAACTGACCATTTCAATTATTAGACTTAATTATGTTAAGGTCCAATAATCTTTATAAGAAATGCTTAGATTTAAGTATCTTAATTAAGGAATTAATGAGACCTTATGGATTGGTGATTATTATTGTTCTAGGATTTCAGAGAACATTTCCAATCTATGTTATAGTGGCTTACTGAAATTTTCAATCCTTAAAGAACACTAAATGACATTTTGGCCAAAATGACCAAAATGCCCCTCTTAAGGCTAAAATTGGGATTTTAGGGTTTTGTTGTCCAAATTTGTTCTAATCTATTTTAAAGCATTTCATATGACTAAATGAAGTGGTAAACATCTTTACTTTAGGTTTTGATGACCTAAATAGTCTTAATTAGCACTAACCACTTAATTAAACCACTTAGGGTGATTAGTGAGATTAAGGTACTTTAGGGCAATCCAACCTTATACTTAGGTTATACTAGATCTAATATGATATTAGGAACTATTCCCACCCAAATCAGAGGCTTAACTAGGGTTTAATTTACTAATCCTTAATTAGGGTAATTAGATAGTGATTAAGAAAATTAATTATCCAAAATTAATTTCAAGGGTCTAGAATTGTTCCTTATGGTACAAGGAGCAATCAGAGCTCTTAAACTCATAAAATGGACAACTAAATGATTTATATGATTTAATTAAAAATAGAGAAGGTTTGGCAAATATTTTTAAATCCAACCATTGGATCTGAAATTTTATTTTATATTCAGATTCCTTGAATTTTTCTGATTCAAATGGTATATTGGATCATACCATTTGGATCTGTATAGCTAAAGTTATTTAATTAATTTATTCTGAATGTTTATTTAAATTAAAACTATAGGGTTTAATTAATTAAAATCGCAACCATTAAAAAATGATATCCAATAATTAATAATTAGGCGCGGCCCGAAATCAGAACTGCGCAGGTCACGGGTCGGCCCGGCCCAGAACCCGAGACTTCGTCTTCAACCTCTCGACGAGTCCCGAGCCCGTCGAATTTCAAAGCTGAAATTCTCGGCGCTCCGGCGATGGCAGGGGCTCAAATCGATCCCTACACGTTCACTGAGGCAAGACGCATCGATTGGACCAAGAACCCTCATCTGGATCCCTCTGGATCGATGGGGTCTTACTCACCTGAGACGTCCTCCTACGAGGCATCTCAGGTCGCCTGTGAGGGGGAAATTCTCCTCACAGGGACCTCGATTCGTCGGGATTTTAATCCCTACATGCTCAGGGGGACTAGACGCATTGAAACCCCAACCTATCATAACCCGAGGCGCAGCCAATTGCTGGGTCCTTACTCGGACTCAGCCATTGGATCGCTGGCTAGCTCAGTCGATCGATACGATCGACTCGAGCTAGCTTAGCCCCAGGCGACAATCACGGAGGGTTCCCTAGGTGGCTAAGGTATCCTAGACGGCATCCATAGCTCATTCAGAAGGCAGGAACGAAATCGAGCTTAAGGAATTTTAATGGGGAAAAGGCTGTACCTGAAGTCGAGCTGCGGGTTTAGCCGAGGGGAATTGAGGTGCTCCTGAGCTTCCCTGAGGCTAGACGAGGGTTGCACAGGGGGTCTGAACTCCAGACGGGCCCTCAATCAGCGGTTCTAGCCTTCAGAAATCGTCGGGAATTCGCCGAGGGGACAGGAGCTCCAGCAGGCCTTCAGCTAGGGAATTGGGGATTCACAATGAGCAAAGGGACTCACTGTGAAGTCCCAGAGGTATTTATAGCTGCCATGGGGTTCTATGAATAGAGGCCAGGGCTCGAGCTTGGGAATTGGCTTGGATCGAGGCTTCTCCCTGGTTCCCTAAATTGGGAGGGTCTAGCCCTCCGGGGTCGCCTTACTAGGCTCGGCCACTTACGGGAGGAAGCTAACGGCCTAGCTGACCTGGCGAGGGGAGTGGCAGATAGGATTGCATGGCGAATTTCCGCAAATCCTCTCGGTCGGGACGGAATCTCTGCGGGGACGAAGGTCCACAGTGGTAGGGTTCGCCTCCGTCGTCTGATGCCAAAGCCGTTGGGTTTAGACGGTCTGATGCGAGGGTTTGAAATTTAGAAACATGGAGAGGATCTCGAGCGTCCGATCTGAGATGCGGATCGGGCGGATGGGATCAGATCACGATGCTCGAGATAAGATCCATTGGATTAAGTGCGCTGAGATGCGTGCTTACGCAACAAGTGGCCGAAACGCGCGTGCTGCTGTCGGGACCCCGCAGCGGATCTACCGTGGTCCCGACAGCAAATCCCACATAAATAAAAATTAAATAAAATTTATTTTTAATTAATTAAACTATTTAAATTAATTCTTAATTATTATAAAATTTCCCAAATTCAATTTAGGACTAAACTAGCTCCAAAAATTCCCAAAATGTCACCCTTAGCTAATTTGGGTATGAGGAATTCAAAAATGAAATCAGATTTCAATTTGAAGATCAAAATAATTTAGATATTTTTCAGGGCTTAAAAATAGCCAAAAATATCAAATTCTCCAAATTAGCTCTAATTGATTTCAAACTTCTAGGTTTATATTTAAATGACCTATTGAATCTAATGGAATCAAAATCAAATATTAGTTTAGCTTAATTAATCTAGTTTTAAGCTAGGGTAACAACCTAGGGTTGTTACAATAAGTAATATCAATGTGAAGTTGTTTGCAATTCAATGTTCATGCTTAACTAAAATGACAAGCACATTTTACATCATGAAAATTTTTCTAACTTTGGTTATGAACCAAGATTGATAAACTAGTCTCTAATCTTAAGTTTGTAACACTTTGGTGCTAAGTAATGGGGGAGGTTCCTTAGAATTACTGAACTAGGATGGTAGTGAGTACTCAAGAGTTTTGTGCCATATGTGCTCCTTCTTATGAATCACAAAGATATTTTAAAATTTTAGGAGAGATATTTTTTATCATTTTTTTTTGTATTTTCTTTCTTTTTTTTTTCATTCTTATGAAAGTATATTTTTCTTCATCCCAATTTCAAATATTTATGATCATAAAGTACAACAGGAGCCTAGCACACTCCTTAGTTTACTCACCTTAATCACTAGTTTTTATTACTAAGCCTTCCCCCACACTTAGTCCTTAGCGTTGATATAAATTTGTGGAGACTAGATTCAACCTGAAATCATTCTCTTGTTTAGATGATTTAATGGTGTCAATGAGTTTAATTATTTTTTGTTAAGCAAACCTTGGTTGATAATCAATTTCTTCATTGATATTCTTGTAACTTTCAATATCTTGAGAAGTTCAGAAAAATATATCATTTGCAATCATAGAAATAAAATGGAACTATGATAATCTATAATTTATTTCCTTAAATAAAAAATAAAAACACACAAAAGAAAAGAAAAGGTACAACCTATTTATTCTTGGGTTGCATCCCAATAAGCGCTTATTTTAACGTCTCAGCCTGACACATGTAAGATCTATTATATGATCCCTTCATCTGGAAGGTCTTGAAGGGTTCATCCTCCCTTCTCCTATAATATACTCTCTTCCAAGTAAAGCTTAAGATGATTTCCATTCACCTTAAAGGTGCTATCATTTAAAGCAACTTCAATTACTCCATGAGGGAAAACTTTTGTGATAATAAATGGTCCTATCCATCTTGTCTTCAATTTACCTGGGAATAATCTTAATCTTGAGTTAAAAAGTAGTACTTTCATCCCAGGTTGAAAATGTTTTGGCTTGATCAGCTTATCATACCATTTTTTTATTTTCTCTTTATATAATTTTGCGCTCTCATAAGTGTTAAATCTGAATTCATCAAGCTCATTTAATTACAATATTCTTCGTTTACCTACTTTTTGGAAGTCGAAGTTCAATTTTTTATTTGCCCAAAAGGCACGGTGCTCCAATTCTACTGGAAGATGACATGATTTTCCATAAACGAGTTTGTAAGGAGACAATCTTAAAGTAGTTTTAAAGGCAGTTCTATATGCCCACGAGGCATCTTGAAGCTTTGAAGTCCAATCCTTTCTATTTTGATTTATAGTTTTCTCTAAGATTTGCTTAAGTTTCCTGTTTGAGACTTCAACTTGCCTACTAGTTTGGGGGTGGTAATGTGGGGCCCCGTACCCTCTGCGGCCATACTAATACTGATATTAATATAATCGCAGGAAATACGGTGCTCCAACTATGGCAAATCCCCAACTTAAGTAAAGTCAGGTAAGACCCAACCTTCCTTAGGTCAAGGACTTGTCACCTGGAACTGTGGACATACATCAATAAAAATCAAAGTAGCAAAAGCAAGTAACAATATAATATAACATCCACATCACATCATAGTATAAAAGAGTGAAAGAAATAGTAACTCAGTTCAAGTGCAGAAGATAAATATATCCAGAGTTTAATTATTACAAACTGAATTAAAAGGGAGAAAAGAGCTCTCAGTCTCACTGCAGAAAAAGAAAATTCTAACTAAATGGTAGTAGGATGGTCCTCCTCCTATACTGGCTCCTCTTCTATAGAACCACTAACAAACAGCTCCAAATCTGATATTAGTCAGTATCACAAATGCCAGGGCCCCAGCCAACAAAAGAAAAATGTTACAGTTAGATAAATTGTCTAAGTATATTTTAGGCTATTTAAGTGTACTGAATATTTACAGATATTATATTTAATTATTTGTAAACCTGCAAGCAATATAGGGTGCATCAAGCTATAAGGATAAGGATAGCTATAAACTAAGCATTTATAACTGTGCAACAAGTATGCATAAAATATGAAACTAAGCAAGGTGATGCTAAAGAGCAAAAATAACTACAAGTACCGAAATAAATTGATCCTAACATGCTTATGGTCACATGAAGACATGCTGGTCTTATAAATGTAAACTATACTGAAAAATGCTAAAATGAACAAATGAAATTAGCATCCTAAACATGCAAATATCTAGTACTACTCAATAGAAACCTATACAAGCATCAGATTTAAGTATATAAAAAGCCACTAAAGCATGTGGCAAAAATGGGCTCAGTACATGAATAAGCTACATAGTAAAACCACAGAGACATGTGGCAAAGCAACTGAAAATACAAAAATGTAAGGCCACTGAAGCATGTGGCAAAGCAAAACAATCACTAAAATTGAACTGAAGTAAAAGTAAGCCTAAGACATAATACTGTCATAACAAAAATAGGCCTTACAGGGCCTCTGAACAGAGAGTTCAACATGTGTCCATCCTAGGCATCATCAGAGCTAGGTCCGAGTTGAATTTATAAAATAAAATACGTATCCATCCTAGCCAAGCATTGGGCTAGGTCCGAGTCCATTCTATAAATAAACTAGAATTGAGGAGGCAGACTAAGCTAGGACATACCCTACCAGACTGAATGTACTGAGAGAACTAAATGAATGTTATGCTTTTCAAATACTAACTTAGGATGTATCTTCCATATCCTAAGTTCACCTATTATGCTCAAGGAATAAGGCTCAATATTCAATGTGCAGAGCAATCAAGTCAAAATAAGCAAGAGACTTAACTAAACTTATGTGATATCTGTTGTTATCTAAATTATCCAAATCTAACTATTTTGAGAAGATACAAGTTTAGGATCTCCAATATCCAACTATCAAGTATAATCTCAGATTCACGACCTTAATGTTAACATTAGAACTTAACAAGTTCTAATTCAAAATTAGATGATGACTATAGCAGTTTACAGTATATGAACCAATGACTTAATTATTATTTTCCTCACTTAACCCAGATCTTGATTAGGTAAATCAAGATCTAAGGATTCTGGATCAAAACTCCACATATGGTGTTCAAATCCTGAATCCAAGGTGATACACTAATAAAGATCTAGAGTTAGATAAGAAATCTTATAAGCTGAAAGATTTAAAAACTAAGAGCTTAGTAAAAGGTCAATACTAAAATTTTAAGATAAAATAATCAATTAATAAAATATGAATCTAAGATTCTATATTCAATCTTTAGAATTATTATATTATTCTATAGATTGAATAAATCTTACACCCATAAGGAGGCCACTACCCGCGAGGGGTAGACCCGAAACTTCATTCCCCTAGCCGTTGCGATTCGGGAGGGAGTGGGGGACAGGTCTCCCCCGTACTGTCACGGCAGCAGGAGTGGGCGGGCTGTCGAGCCCTCTCTTAGAAATTTGGGGACAAAGTTGAATAGCAACTGGCGGGGGCGTAGCCATTTAATGGATCATCAGTTGGGATGGAGCGGTTCAGATCCTTCGATCAGTAACGGCTGACCAAGGAGGCAGATCGTCTGTCATATTGAATCGAAGTGATCCAACGATCAATCTGATTTACTTAAGATAGGACACAGAGAGCCGTTAAATTAGGATGTCGATCGAGTGTCTTGGATTTGATCATGGCGTAGGTTAAATCTTGTCGTTCGATGGAGGCACGGAGATGTGTGCTAACGCCTCTATTGGCACGACCCTATGCGCCGCTGTCAGGACCCCGTAGCGAATCTGCCATGGTCTCGACAGTGAATCCCGCATTTAAAATTGTAATTATTTAATTTAAATTAATAATTTAAATCCTTTAATTAATAAATTAATACTAATAAATTTCTAAAATTCAATTTAGGACTAAATGAGCTCCAAAAATTCTCAAATTTTCACCCTTAGCAATTGAGGTATGAGGAATTCAAAAATGAAATCAAATTTTAATTTGGAGATCAATTTAATTTAAGTATTTTTTAGGGCTCAAAAATAGCCAAAAATACCAAAATTCTTAATTTAGCTCCAATTGATTTCAAACTTCTAGGGTTAGGTTTAAATGACCCATTGAGTCTAATGGAATCAAAATTAGGACTTGGTTTAGCTTAATTAATCTGAACTTAGCTATGATAACAACTAAGGTTGTTATAGGTAAGCGGTTCCCACCTTATGTCTTACCCCACAGCTTCATAAAACACTCTCTAGCTGTCTATTGCAGAAGTATTTTCCCCCATCATTGATTAGGAATCTGAGTGTCCCAAATCTAGCTAGCATGTGCTCCTTGAGAAATTTGATAATAGTTTTAGCATCATTATTCACACATGCTAGCACCTCAACCCACTTGGACACATACTCCATCACCACAAGAATATATATTGGTTTTGGATAAGGGAAATGGGCCCATGAAGTCAATTCCCCATACATCGAATAACTCCACCTCAAAAATTTCATTCAAAGGAAGCTTGTCCCTTTTGCTTAAGTTTCCGGTTCTTTGGCACTTATCATAACTTTTGACATAGTTAGCAGCATTTTTGAATAGGTAAGGTCAAAAGAATCTGGATTGAAGTACCTTAGCCGCCATTTGATCAATCCCATGGTGTCCTCCATAAGAAGATGTGTGGCAGTGATAGAGAATATCTCTAATTTTGGAGTCAGGAACACATCTCCTTAGGAGTTGATCATTGCAACATTTATACAAAAAGGGATCATACCAAAAATGATTTTTAATATCAGCAAAGAATTTCTTTCTTTGTTGGTAGTCCATATCTTTTGGTATGACTCCTCCTGCAAGATAATTTGCAAAGTCTGCAAACCAAGGAGAGTGAGTTGAAGTAATAATGTATAGCTTCTCATCGGGGAATGATTCATTAATTTTGGTCAAATTATCACTATCAAGGTGGGTTAATCTAGATAGATGATCTGCTAGCACATTCTCACTCCCCTTTTTATCCCAGATTTCTAGATCAAATTTTTGCAAGAGCAGCCCCCAATGTATCAAGCGAGGTTTTGCATCTTTCTTTTGAAGGGTATACTTAATAGCTGCATGATCAGTGTAAATAATAATTTTGGACCCAATGAGATATGACCTAAATTTAGTAAAAGCAAAGATGATAGCTAGGAGTTCCTTTTTCATAGTAGCATTGTTTATTTGGGTGTCATCAAGGAGTTTACTAGCATAGTAAATTGAATTAAAGATCTGTTCCTTTCACTGCCCAAGACAGCACCAACTGCAAGGTCACTTGCATCACACATAATTTCAAATTGGGAGTCTCAATTTGGAGTAGAAATTATCGGAGCAGAGATCAAAGCAGTTTTAATGGCGATGAAACCTCTTAAGCAATTTTCATCAAATTTGAACTTAACATCCTTCCATAGTAATCTATAAAGAGGCAAACTTAAGTTGGAGAAGTCTTTGATAAATCTTCTGTAAAACCCTGCATGCCCAAGGAAGCTTCTAATTCCTTTCACATTGATGGGAGGGGGGAGTTTTTCAATTACCTCAACCTTGGCCTTATCAACTTCTATTCCACTCCTAGAGATCAAATGACCAAGGACAATACCTTCTTCCACCATAAAATGACATTTTTTCTAATTTAAGATTAAATTTGATTCTTCACACCTTTTTAAAACCTTTCCCAGATTGATTAAATAATGATCAAAAGAGCTTCTGATAATAAAAAAATCATCCATAAGGATTTCTAAAAATTCCCCTATCATATCAGAAAAAATAGCCATCATATAGCATTGAAAAGTAGCTGGGGTGTTGCACAATCCAAAGAGCATTCTTCTAAAGGCAAATGTCCCAAAGAGGCAGGTGAAGGTTGTTTTCTCTTGGTCTTCAGGTGAATCATAATTTGATTATACACTAAATACCCATCAAGAAAATAGAAATAGGGATTTCTTGCCAGTCTATCAAGCATTTGGTCAATAAATGGAAGTAGATAGTGGTCCTTACAAGTGGCTTTATTTAGTCTCCTATAATCAATGCACACTCTCCATCTGGTTACCATTCTAGTGGGGATCAATTCATTATTGTTGTTAAGCACAATAATCATCCCACTCTTTTTGGGAACCATGTGAATAGGGTTCACCCAAAGACTATCAGAGATGAGGAAAATAATTTCAACATCTAAGAGTTTAATAATTTCGTTGTGAACTACTTCTTTTATATTAAGGTTTAAGCATCATTGAGGCTCAATTGATGGAGTAGAGTTATCTTCCAAAAGGATACGATGCATATAAGGAGTTGGGCTAACCCCTTTCAGATCAGCTATATTCCATCCAATTGCTCTCTTGTGCTCTTTCAAAACCTTATATAAAAGACTCACTTGATGCTGAGTTAACAAGGCAGAGATTATTACGGGAAGAGATTATTTATCCCCTAGATAAGTGTACTTTAAGTGCTAAGGAAGAAGTTTTAATTCTAATTATAGAGGGCAAACTATAGAAGGTTGAATTATTTTTCTCTCTTTAATCAATTCCTCAATCACTCCCTTGTCAGTGAGATCCTTATCATCCTCCTTCACTAGCATTCCCTCTTCTTCCACATCTCCCATTAACCATGCTTCTTCGAATAAATTGATCCTCCAATAATACTCATTAGGCTTAGATGGGTGCCTCATAGAATCATTTACAAGAAATTTCACCTCCTCATCACCATATTGCAATCTCAATTCCCCTTTATCGACATCAATCAAAGTTCTTTCGATAGCCAAGAATGGTCTACCAAGGATAATGGGAATTTCTTGGTTTTCATCCTCCATATCTAAGATTATGAAATCAATTGGGAAGATGATTTTATCAACCTTTATAAGCACATTTTCTACGATTCCTAAGGGGGTTTTGACAAATTGATCAGCGAATTGGAGGAGAACATAGGTGGGTTTCAAATGATCAATTTCTAACTTCTTAAATATGTAAAATGGCATCAAATTTATAAATACACCTAGATCACAAAGGGCTTTTTGGAAATATTGGCTTCCAATAGTGCAAGGGATAGTGAAGCACCAGGATCCTTCTTCTTAATGGGACTTTTCCTCTGAAGGATTGCACTATATTTTTCTGTCAATGCCACAATCTCCTTTTCATCAATCCTTCTATTCTTAGATAGGATATTTTTCATAAACTTTGCATAACTCGACATTTGCTCTAAAGCTTCTGCAAAAGGAATGTTTATATGAAGAGTTTTAAAAGTGTCTAAAAATTTATGGAATTGGACATCAAGTTTCTCCTTAGCCAATCACTGAGGATATGGGATTTTAGGGGTCACTTTAAGTTGGTCATCAGGTTGAACCTTCTCTGAATCCCTTACATCATTCCTCTCATTTCTGATCATTACTTCTTCCTCCCCCTATCTCTCTCTAGCTGTCGCTATGTTTTTATGATTCTCCTCACTCACAACCGTCCTTGTCATTTTCCCACTTCTTAGGGTTATAGATTTCCCCGACTCATTTTCATACTCACCGATGACTGCTACTAATGCTGGTTTCTCTAACTGCTTCATGATTTTTTTTAGTTTTTATTCAATTCTTTTTACTGACTTATCTTGCCTTAAAAGAGTATGTTTGTACCTGTTTAACGTGGCATCAGTTTTATTCATGAATTCAGTTGTGGAAGTTCTAAATTCAATACATGATTTTTCCAATCTTTCTCTATTCTTAACATGATTCATGATTACATTAACATTCCTTAACTCATAATCTCCCTCCTGATAAGAATTTAAGTGCCCACATTCTAGTATTTTATTGAGTTGAGAGATTTGGTTCTGGAGCTCAATAATTTGATGTGACTTTTCGAGCGAGTTACATTCATTTTTAGTCATGTGATCATTCCTCTAGAGAGGCCATTGATAGGCATTGCTTACCATTTCTTCTAAGAGATCATAAGCCTCTTCTTGGGTTTTACTATTTATTGAACCTCCGGCAGCCGCATCAATGAGAGTTCTTGTTGGAGCATTCAAATCATTGTAAAAGATTTGAACTTGCATCCATAAAAGAAACTCATGATGTGGGCATCACCTTAAGCACTCCTTAAAATGATCCAAACCATCGTACAATGTCTCCCCTTCAAACTGGTTAAAGTTAGTTATCTCAATTCTCAAGCGAGCAGTTTTCACTGAAGGGAAATATTTGGCTAAGAATTTCTTAGCAAAATTATCCCAAGTCTGTATCGAATCGCTCAGGAGAGAGCTGAGCCAACTATTGGCTCTATCTCTTAAGGAAAATAGAAAAAGCCTCAGTTTAACTGCATCTTTAGAGACAATGTTAAATCTGAAGGTGTCACAAATTTCAAGGAAGGTTGAAATATATGTGTTAGGATCTTTTGTGGCTAATCCACCGAACTGGTTATTTTGAACCATACTTAACGTGGAAGGATTGATTTCAAAATTGTTTTCTTCGATGTTAGGCCTAACAATAGCATGGGGGATTCCCCTAACAGTGGGCAATGCATAGTCTCTAAGTGCTCTTCCCCTTGGCTCTCCTAAAGGCTCTCCAAGATTTTCATTAAAATTTTCTATAATAGCTTATTGGTTCCTTAGAATGTTTTGTTCTCTCCTAGCTTATAAATAGGTTCTTTCAATTTTTGAATCAAAAAGATATTCAGTGTAAATTCTTCTACTCATACAAGATAGAAATTTAGCTATTAAGAACAGTTATAACGATAATGATCAAGGATTCAGAAAGATAACAAAAAGAAAAGATTAATAGTCTAACAACAAGTTAGTTCATATAAACACAAAGCAAAACTATATGCAAAGGATTTGTTTAAATCACTATTTAATGATAGATTTTCCTTAATACAAAACAATTATCGACTCCCTGTTAACGATACCAAAAACTTGATAGACATTTAATACACGTCCGCGCTTACACGCAAGTATACATGGTCTGAAGTAATAATTTGGAATGTGAGTTTCGAGATTTATCATCCTCAGGGGATCAGGGGTTTTGTTACTAAGCTATATCAATGTTCAATAATGTTTAAGCGGTGTGAATTCAGATTGGTGTGGTTCCATATTCAAAGCAATAATTTAGATTAATTATGAAACTATTTAAAGATGAGAGGAGAGTTGGGCTTATTCCATGTGAAATGATGGAGACTTCAAGTTGTATTACTTCTCATTAAGCTAATAGTCTCGTGCACATTGAATTCTTTAGAATTGTCCTTTAAATCTTTCAAGTACAAATCTTGTGCTAGAGATGAACACACTGGGGTTCAATTTCTGCACAAAAATTCCCATGAGATCACAATGAGAGCATCTTAGTTACCCTACATCTAGGTCACTAAAACTTATAATTTTAATTAGTCGATCTCAAGAGCATGATTCCATTAATGAGCTTCATGCGCATCATGCATAGTTTAAATAAGGGAGTGCTTTCATTGGGCTCTATAAACTATGTCACGTCATTCATGAGCTCTCAAGAATCCACTCCCTCCTTTCATGTATGCTGAGCAACGGAGCTCCAATTAATGGGTATTAGCTCACACGCTTCTACTCCTTAGTTGAGAGTAAAATATAGTGCAAGAGGGCTCAAGAACTTCTCACTTGATTCTAAGCATCTTCTTCACACATGTCCCGCTCTTAACTAAGTAATGAGCCATGGGGCACAAGACTTTCATTTTGATCATTAGTATTTATCATTGTACTTTTTCTTAACAAAAGGTTTTCATTTGTTCCATAACTTATTCTTAAGATGAATACATTTAGTAATTCAAAAACAGATTTTTTTTTGTTCAATACTTGAGGAAGTTCTACATCATTCATATAGTCCCTTACATTTTATAATGGGCTTAGCCCAGCCCTCCCCAAAGAGGGTTTAGCCTTCCATTACAGCTGAGAAAAGAAAAGAAGCATACAAGTATGAAGACCCTTTCATGATCCACTAAAAAGAAAGATCAAAGAAAGATTATAGTTTACTAGGAACGGCCCTTAATGGGTTCTCCAGATCTCTTATCTTCTTTGTCTTCTCCTTCCCTTTAGTTCCCTAGTGCAGCCCTTGGTTCTTTCTCCTCTAACAAATGGTCCTTTTCACCTCCCTTGGAGAGGTCTCCTCCTTCTTCTATGCAACGCGTTGTATTAATCGAGTCCTGCAACTCCCTTGTTACAACATGCCGTAGCAGTTTTAAGTCATGAAACCAGCCCGTTGTAGTGATTTAGTCCCGTAAACTCTACCGCTGTGGCACACTGTAGTGGTTGGGTTCCGCAAGCTCACCCGCTGTGGCACGCTGTAGCGATTGAGTCCCACAAGCTCACCCAGTGTGGTGCGCTGTAGCATTGAGTCCTGCAAGCTCACCCACTCTGACGCACTATAGCGGTTGAGTCCCATAAGTTCATCCACTGTGGCGCGCTGTAGCGATTGAGTCCCGCAAATTCATTCTCTGTTGTGCACTGTAGAGGTTGAGTCCCGCGAGCTCCCCCCTGTGGCGCATTGTAGCGGTTGAGTGCCGCAAGCTCACCCGATGTGGTGCGCTGTAGCAGTTGAGTCTCGCAAGCTCATCCGTTGTGGCGCGCTGTAGCGGTTGAGTTTCGCAAGCTCACCCGCTATGGTGTACTGTAAAGATTGAGTCCCGCAAGCTCACCCACTGCAGTGCGCTAGGGTGTGTTGTGGCACACCATAGCAAAAACATTCCCGATTCAATAGTCCCCTTTGATATGAGTCTTCTGTATGCAAGAAGCTCGCACAGCAGTGCGCTGGGGCGCGCGGCAGCGCCCTGCCGCGCGCGCTGGAGCGTGCCGCAGCGGATTTCTTCTAGAAATTGCATGAACCTCTAGAATTTTCTAGAATTTGCTGAACTCACTTTCTACCTGAAAATAAGCAAAACTTGATCAAGGAGACTATTTTAAATAAGGAAATGAATGAGTTTTTTCTTTATTTAGGATATAAATTATGGACTCGTCAGTTAGACTCAATGGCATTTTTTTAGCCATGCCATTAATGATAAAGGAATTATAGTTGATCAAAAAATGATAAGTGTGATTCAAGCTTGGCTTCAGCCTAAGTCTGTAATCCAAATTTGAAGTTTTCTTAGTCTTGCAAGCTATTACAAAAGATTTGAGCAAGAATTTTCTTAGATAGCTGCACCATTAACCAAGTTGGTTAGAAAAGAAGTTCCATTCATTTGGAGTGATGAGTGTGAAGAAGCATTCCAAAGATAAAGTAGTTGCTGACTTATGTACCAGTGATAGTATTACCTTAGGAAGGAATAGACTCTTAAGTGTATACCAATCTTTCCAAGGTAGACTAGACTATGTTCTGATGTAGGATAGAAAAGTAAAGACTCTTACCTTCAAACAACTAAAACTCAATGAGAAAAACTACCATGTTCTTGATCCTGAGTTAGCAGCTGTATTTTTTGCTCTAAAAATCTGAAGACATTACCTCTATGGTGTCAAGTGTGAGAGATTCATAGACCACCAGAGTCTAAAGTATATCTTCTCGTAAAGGATGAGATGGATAGAGTTGATTTGTGACTACAAATTAGAAATTTAATATCACCCTGGCAAGGCCAATGTGGTAGCTCATGTGTTAAGTAAGAAAGTGACGTTCTCTCTGCATGATGTAGTAGTGCACTGATAGAAAATTTTTAAAGGCTGCAAATTGATCTAATCAAAATAGTCGATTTGTGCAATCTTTTGTCTATATATCAAGTTGAACCTCCATTGAAAGCCAAGCTCTTAGCAGCTCAAAAGAGAGATAAAGTTATCTCAAGTTCAAGACTGATATTGAAAGTGGTAAGAGGTCAGATTTATAGTTGAAAGGTAGTGATTCAATTTT
Organism: Gastrodia elata; assembly: GCA_016760335.1. Lineage (NCBI taxonomy): Eukaryota > Viridiplantae > Streptophyta > Magnoliopsida > Asparagales > Orchidaceae > Gastrodia > Gastrodia elata. Next base: position 106,177,765 of record CM028669.1, on the reverse strand, counting down.
TCTTGAAGAAAGAATATGTGTTCCTAAGGAACTACAATTAGAAATTCTGGTAGAAGCTAATAATTATGGATACATTATTCATCCTGAGAGTAGTAAAATGTATCAAGATCTTAAGAAGTTGTTTTGGTGGCCTGGCATGAAGAGGTACATTTAAAATTTTGTATCTAAATGTTGTTCATGTTGCTTAGTGAAGTAGAGCACCAGAAACCTGGTGGACTTCTAAAATCCCTTGTAATTATTGAATATAAATGGACTAACATTTCCATGAATTTTTTAATGGGTTTACCAAAGAGATAATTTGGGTCCAATGCAATATGGGTTATCATTGATAGGTTAACCAATTCATCTCATTTTTATACCTATTTGATAGATTGATTCTATGGAAAAGTTGGCTATAGTTTATATAAGGGAAGTTATCTGTCAGCACATCATGCCTAAATCACAATAGTAGATTTACCTCTCACTTTTGTTTACAGTTCAACAAGATTTGGGAATGAATCTAGCAATGAGTATAGTCTTCCATCCCCAAGATGATGAGAAAATTGAATGTGAGAATCAAGTTTTGGAAGATCTATTGCACCTTTGTGTGTTATACTTTAGAAGAATATGGGAAGAACATCTAGCTTTTGTGAGTTTTCTTATAATAATAGTTTTCAAGCTAGCATTAGTATGGTTCATTTTGAAGAACTTTATGGTAGAAAGTGCAACACTCCATTGGCTTGGATTGAAGAAGGAGATGTTCAACTTTATGGTTCTGAGTTAGTCGAGGAGACTAATAACAAGGTTCAACTACTCAAAAAGAATATATTAGCAGCCTAAGATACGCAAAAGAAGTATCATGATCTTTGTTACCGTTAGTTAGAATTCCAAGTGTGAGATAAAGTCTATCTCAAAGTTAGTTTGATGTAAGGAATGCTGAGATTTGGAGTATCAGGAAAGTTGAGTCCTATATTCGTTGAACCATTTAAAATATTAGCCAAAGTGGGAACATCAGCATACATGCTAGATCTATCAAAAGATTTTACTGCAGTGCATAACGTCTTCCACATATCTTCTCTGGGAAATGCCTTTTAAATCCTATTGAGCGAGTCATTGTTAAACCAGTTCAATTTTGGGAAAAGATCTTAAGTAGACTAGTAGCTATAGTATTCTGATGATAAAAGCCTAGTGGGAAAACTATTTCGTTGAGGAAGCCACGTGGGAAAAAGAGGATGGAATGCAAAAGTGATACCTCAATCTTTTTTTTTAATCAAGTATTTTGCAACTTGTAACACTTCTTAATTTTAAACTCTTGCTCTTATTAAATATTAAATCATTAGGGCATCAAGGATGACACCTCTTTTAAGAATGGGAGTCTGTAATAATCTCGTGTGTTTCCTGTCATTGGCTTGTCCAATTGGTACAAACTTCCCAATTACCCTCCAAACATTATTTGAATCTAACTTTAGAAATTTGAGCCAATTTGAAAGTCGTCACCCACAAATTATCTAAGGGTAAATTTTTGGAGCTTGTTTTAATTTGCAAAAAATGATTAATTTACAGAAATTTGACTTTATTAATTTAAATAATCAAATTTTTTATTTATTAAAGTTAACAGCGCTTCCTCCATCTGATTGAAAAGGCAGGCAAATCCACACCATTCAAGGCTTAACGGGTGCCAAATCGGATGGTCCCAAGGATTGATCCCAATCCAAGCGTTGGATCGAGATGCTAATCCAACAACCAGATCTTCCTCCTGCTTTAACTTCTACATGAATGCAATCTGGATCACATGATACATTAGATGATGGTGATCCTCTAACACTCATAATGTTGTCTTTCTCCACCTCAGCCACGACTGAGCGCGGCCGCAGAGGTCGTACGCAATGGCTGCCCTTCTTTGCTTTAGCCCCGCACTTTTAATTACTAAGACCCCTATTCCCACTTTTCAACTCTTAGCATTTGGGAAGATTGAAAAGGCTCAATGTGGCTCTATGCGGTGTATTTGGTCAGCAAAGCTTCGATCTGATGGGCATTAAATATGCACTTCTTGCCCTCAATTCTAAGTAAATTTCCTCCATGATGCTTTCTCTTGCAATTTTGTTCAATCCTCTACTGATATCTGTGACGACCCATGTTAGGTTGGTAAGAACCAAACTAACATCGGATGTATCTTTCCGCAGGATCATATTGGCAGTAGATAAAATAGTAGTTAACGAACATTCAAGCTATTCAAATAAAAGAAATGACATTCATTCAATTTAAAATAAAAACAACATTCAAAATTTATTACAAGATATTCAATATACATCAAACTATTAAGCCTGGGAGGGGCAGTCATTTTCCCGTGCTACGCCTCTAGATTATATCAACCACCTCCAACTGTATCTGATCTGACATTATAAAATAATGCCTTAGTGCACATTCTAAATACAAATGATATTAAAAATATACTTAAAGTAGAGCGAGAAACAAATGATAATAACTGTAGGAAATAATGTATTTCAAAAACAAGAAGATAAATATGTTCTCCTACAAAATAACTGTTCTTGCACATGCAAGATTTCAAAAGGGAAAGCAATAATATAGCGTAAAATTCATGTTTATGTTTATGACTTGATATTATGAAGCAATGTTAGTGATTCTGTTGGGCAAGACCAGAACCGTGAAGTTGGGTTCATAAAAAAAAATGCAACTAAACATGTCCTTCACCTGAGCCCCATTAAAGACTCCAGATGGCACCGTTCAGCTGGGCCTCTCTCAAGGCTCCAGATGGTATCCTTCACCTGAGCTCCCCGTTAAAGGCTCCAGATGGCATCTTCACATGGCCTCTCTCAAGGCTCCAAATGGTATCCTTCACCTAGGCCCCCGTTAAAGGCTCCAGATGGCACCTTCACCTGGGCCTCTCTCAAGGCTCCAGATGGTATCCTTCACCTGGGCCCCCCGTTAAAGGCTCCAGATGGAATCATATATGTAGTTAAGCATGACCTTCATCTAGGCCCCCTCAACGCTCTAGATGGCACCCTTATGACTCCTGATGGGACTAGTCCCGTCCCTATCTTAATTTAACCTTTGTATTGGAACAATTTGCAATATTCACAATATACATAAATATCTTTTCAACTCTCAAGCAGTAAGAGAGAACGCAATAATATAAAACAGGTTTCAAAGCGATGCTTAAGCAGCAAAAAGATAGAAAGCATAGAAAAGCATAAAAGTAATATCCAGTGTACCTTTTATGTTTGACTTAACTAGATGAATCACTCACCACTTGATGTGTCTGCAAAAATTATAGTTGAGATTTTATTAATCTATGAGACTATCTATTTACAAGATTTAAAACTAGTATTCGTATTCCCCAATTTATCGTTAGTTGGTTACTTAAATCTAAATCTCATGAGAGTGGATTATATGATGAAAAAGTTCAATTCAAAGCTCTAATTCACTATATTTAAGATTAAAATTTAAAGGCTTGTTCCGTCCATTAAGGTATAGGTAGGATATGAGGTTGACAATTATTTATATTGATTTAAAATTATAATTGACTCTAGAATTTATCAAATAACTGATTTGGACTGATTAGAGATCTCCTAATGTTGGCTAGTAAGATCTAATCTATAGTGCAATAATCTAATTAATCATTTTAATACTTCGTAAAGCAAAGATAACCAAAAACCCTAGTCTTAGGTTAAGTGATTAAATAGGAACTATTGCTGATAATTATTAGGTTATATCATTAAAATGTTAAAGGTATATATACATATCTATATATATTATAGTAATATAATATATATATTTATATCAAAAATACAGTTTCTAGGCCTATTTATAAAAATTATTGTTTATTATATTATTATTATTGTTTATTACTACATATATACATATATATAAATATGATATATATACATATATTAATATATATATATATATATTACTATAAACTATATATATCTATATAGGTACATTTATTATATATATATATATATATATATATATATTATATTATGTTTTATCCTTAAAAGAGGCTCGACAGAAACCTTAAGATCGAGCGGACGAAATCGACGCAGAGGGTAGCCGATGCAGAGCGTAACCGTGTTCGGGCGTAGGCAAGGATCGAGCGGCGGAGGAGGAGTCGGCGCTGGATCGAGTCGAGCGCTCCGATCTTGTCCTTCCGTCGATCGCAGGTAGGGATCGACTCACCGTCGCAGGTAAGGGCCCCGTCACTCTCGCTCGCTACTAGATTTCCGTCGGATGCGGTTTGTCGGTGTGGTAATGACCGAACGAAGAGAGGCGAGTGGAGGTTGGCTCGAGTGGTGAGGGCCTTCTGTCCCCCTCCCGATTAAATAGGACGTGCGTATGTAACACACGTCCGATTTATTTGGCTCGCAGCATGTTGCGAAATTCTTCCCTTAATAACTCTACCGAAAACCTTAAATTCAGCCGATAATTATTGTTTTAACCGTTTCAAATAGGGTCAACTAATTCATGCCTTAAACATGAGCTTTCAATGAGGAAGTTATCTTTTGCTATATTTAAACATGTCAATAATGGTTTCAAATTAAATTATTCAGCTTTTTTAAACAAATTTTAAACCTTCTAAATTAAGGATTGTACTGAAAATTCGAAATTTAGCGGGAGATTTAACAAATCGGGAATTCAAGTTTGCTTTATTAATGACCTAGGGTCATTACAACTCCCCAACTTAAAAATAATGTCGTCCTCGACATTTCATAGTAATATAAAATATTTAGTTGAATGTAAAAAAAGATTTATTCAAGGTTATCTGAGTTCTGAAAGAGTTGGGATATTCTTTCTTTATATCTTCCCTCTCTTTCCCATGTTGCTTCCTTCGCACTATTGATTCTTCATTGTACTTTGACCATAGGGATTGTTCTTTTCCTTAATCGACGATTATCTCGTTCTATGATTTTATCAGGCAATTCACATAGGTCAATCCTGGTTGGATAATAATACCGGGTGCTATTATTTGTTGAGATGGTTTCTGTAGGCATCTGCGAAGAGTCGAAATATGAAATACATTGTGAACTGCCGTAAGATTTTCAGGGTAGTTTGATTTATAAGCCGCAGCTCCAATTTTAGCTATCACCTCGAAAGGTCCAATATACTGAGGACTTAATTTATCGGTCACCTCAAATCTAAATACTCCTTCATAGGACTTACTTTCAGGTATACAAAGTCCCCCAACTTGAAATTCTAACATTCGGTGCCTGGAATCATGGTATTTCTTTTAACAATCCTGAGCCACCATTATCCTGCTCTTTATTAGTTGGATATTTTATTAGTTTCTTCCACCAATTCAGATCTGTAAATCTGAACATCTCCGACCTCTGTCCATGATAGGGGCATAAGACATCTCCTTCCGTATAAGGCTTCATAGGGAGCCATGCCAATACTGACCTGATGGCTATTATTGTAAGTAAATTTCAACCAAAGGTAAATATTTTTCCCAACTCCCACCGAAGGTCAAGTATGCATATCTTAGAAGATTCTTCTAGAACCTGATTTACCCTTTCTGTTTGTCTATCTATTTGAGGGTGATAATGCAGTGCTCATTACAAGGGTAGTACCTAGATCGTCATGCACTGCTTTCCAAAATCGAGAAGTGAATCTGCTATCTCTGTCTGACGTAATCATTTTTGGAATCCAGTGCAATCGAACAATTTCCTTAATATATATCCTGGCGAGCTTCTCCACTGGATCAGTTTGTTTTATTCGGAGAAAGTGCGCAAATTTTGTAAGCCTGTCAATGATCACCCATATGGTATCTGCTCCTGATTTTCTTCGGGGTAGACTTACTATAAAGTCCATGGCAATATCAACCCATTTCCATTCCGGGATTGGTAGAGGTTGCAAGAGTCCTCCGGGCCTCTGATGTTCTGCTTTTACCAAATTGCAAGAGTTGCAACGTGCCATAAATTCTCCTATATCCTTCTTTAGTCCTGACCACCAGTACATTTTCTTCAAATCATGATACATTTGGAACTTCCTGGATGAATTGTATAACCAGAACAATGCGCTTCTTGCAATATTGCCATTTTTAACTCCTTATCCTCTGGTACCTATATAATCGAGTTCCGTGATAAATGTGCCATCCTTTTTCTAAAGTTCTTTACTTTTTCCTTCTGAAATAATTTTCTTCATCTCTAGATACCCTGTGTCTTTTTCTTGAGAAAATTTTATGCGCTGTTCCAGCGTCGACTCTGTAGCTTCTGTAACTCCACAGCAGCTAGAAGGGCATTCAATTGGCTCGGAGAAACCCATTCTATTTCTAATTTATTTAGCTCATTAACCAGGTACTTGTTGAAAGTGATTGAGTTGAGGTTTCCGTGTGTACTGATTGATTTTCTGCTCAGTGCGTCAGCTACGACATTTGCTTTGCCAGGGTGATTTTGAATATCCAGTCGTAATCACTAATAAATTCTAGCCATCGCCTCTGCCGACAATTTAATTCTCTCTGAGTGAAGATATATTGAGGCTTTGGTGATCTGTAAAAATTTCGCATTTTATTCCATACAAGTAATGCCTCCATATCTTGAGAGCGAAGACTACTGCTGCCATTTCCAAGTCGTGCACTGGATAGTTCTTTTCGTGCACCTTTACTGACATGAGGAATAAGCAATTACTCTTCCGTTTTGCATTAAGACACACCCAAGTCCTACCTTAGACGCGTCGGTAAAAACTTGGTAGTCCATCCCTTCTTGAGGTAACGTAAGAAAGGAGCAATTGTGAGAGCATGCTTTAATTTCTGAAAAGATTCTTCGCATTATGAGCTCCAAACAAAGGGTACCAATTTTTGTGTTAATTTGGTGAGTGAAGCTGAAATTTGAGAAAACCCTTGCACAAATTTTCGATAATAGCCAGTGAGGCCTAGAAAGCTTCTGATTTCTGTCACAGATGTAGGTTGCGCCCATTCTTGAATGGCAAGAATTTTCGTTTGATCTACCTGGATTCCTTCAGCACATACCACATGCCCCAGAAAAGCTACATAATTAACCAGAACTCACATTTGGAGAATTTTGCATATAGTGCATTAGATCTCAGGGTCTCAAGGACTGCTCGCAAATGCACTTCGTGATCTTCTTTACTCTTAGAGTATATTAAGATGTCATTGATTGAAGATGATCACAAATTTATCCAGGTGAGGCTTTAGGACCCTTTGCATCAAATTCATGAATAATGATGGGGCGTTTGTTAGCCCAAATGACATTACTAAAAATTCATAATGTCTGTATCTTGTTCGGAACGCTATTTTTGGAATGTCCTCATCTTTTATTCTCACCTGGTGGTATTCGGATCGAAGGTCAATCTTAGAAAATCCACCGCGCCAGCGAGTTGATCGAATAAGTCATCAATGCGAGGAAGAGGATATCGATTCTTGATTGTGACTTTGTTCAACTCTCGATAATCAATACACATCCTCATGGTACCGTCTTTTTTCTTGACAAACAACACAGGAGCTCCCCATGGTGATATACTAGGGTGAATGAGGCCCTTGTTAACTCTTTTAGTTGATTGTCCAGCTCTTGAGCTCTTTGGGAGCCATCCTGTAGGGTACCTTTGATATGGGTAGCATTCCAGGGATTAGGTCAATGGTGAAATCTACTTCCCGCACAGGAGGCACTCCTGGCAATTCTTCGGGAAACACATCTGGAAATTCCCTTGCACTTCTTATCTCGTTTAAAGTAGTAGCTCCCTCATCATTGCCCATCATCATCACTAAATAAGCTTTACATCCTTTCTCTATTAATTTGATTGCCTGTAAGGCATTGATGAGTGATGCAGTGGTGCTTAGCCTTCCTACAAATGCCACTGATCTCCCTGACTTCTTGAGGGTGACTTTTTTACGTTGACAGTCAATTATTGCTTGGTAGCGGGTTAGCCAATTCATCCCCAAGATAATATCAAAGTTTACAATGGGGAGGACTACTAAGGTGGCCTCAAATGCTTCGCCACTAATTGGAATATCACACTCACAAAATTTTCCTGCTCTTATGATGGCACCGGATGGTAATCCCACAGTTAATTTTTCTTCTAATTCGAGGCATGACAAGTGTAACTTCCCAGCGAATGACTCAGAGATAAATGAGTGGCTTGCACCCGTATCAAATAGAGTTATACACTGGTGCTCAGAAAAATATAAGGTACCTAATATTTAACGATATGATAATGATACCCTTAGAACATAAATTATTGAGCAAGTAATAAGAAATACCTGTCACGACATTGTGGTCCTCCGGAGCCTTCACTGGAGTTAGAGTATAAACCCTTGCTGTGGCGGGAGGTCCCGTAGCAGGTCCCTTATTTCGAGTTGGCGTAGTGGAGGGGGTAGATGCTTGGGCATGCCTGTCCCCTGGGGCTGATGTACGAGTATTAAGGACATCCCCATCAATGGTTCTGATGGCTCTGCAGACTCGATAATTATGACCTGGTCGGCCACATCGGAAGCACTTGTGGCTAGTGTGATAACATCTGCCGTTGTGGTGCGGTCACTGACACTCCGAGTTTTTCTTTTCCCCAGTGATCTGGTATACTCTAGCTTGGTTACCAGATCGTGACCTTTTTGAAAGTCTCTTGGGAGTCTATGGAAGAATGGTGTCTCTTCCCTTGGCGTTCAGCTATCCGCTGCTCGTTGTATTCTAGCATAGTTGCACAGTCCAGCAGCTCCACAAAATTAGTGTGTTTGAATGGTATTAAACTGGTCCGAATTGTTTCTCTTAACCCATCCAGAAATCGGCTGCACCGGGAGGCTTCAGTGTCTACCAGCTTGTGGGCATAATGGGATAATTTAGTGAATTCGGTTTCATAAGCCGCCACGCTCCTTTCCCCTTGACTTAAATGGATAAATTGATCCTCTAAGATCTTTTGCGCAGAGAGGGGTATATACCGGGCTCTAAATACCTCAGCAAATTCCTCCCAACTTATGTCCTCCAAGTCTAGCCCAGCAAACTTGGTCCTGTAGGTTATCCACCACCGTTCTGCTTCTCCTTTAAACAGGCTCTTGGCTAGCCTTACTGCATCTGAGGTCGGGCACCTCATATTTTCCAACTTGCCCTCTACCTCCTGAAGCCAATCTTCTGCTTCCATTGGGCAGGCAGTCCCGTCATAAGACGGCGGTTTCAGCTTCAAGAAGGCATTTAAGGCTTCATTAGTTTTATAATATGGCTCCGAGGGAGGTGCAGGCATAGATCTAGCTGCATAAACAGCAGTTTCATTCTGTTTGGCTAGGATTTGTGCCATTATTTCTAACAATTTTTCTGTTTTATTTTCTGATGGTCCCTGAGGTAGAGATCTTTACTGGAGTCTCCGCAGGTAGTTCTGGATAGTATTCTTCCGGATTCATCTATAAGGAGGGTGATTATGATAATTAAAGACTTGAATGCATAATTTAAAAAGAGAACTTAATATTTTTATGCATAAGAAGTTAACATAAATAAAGGTACAATCATTTTATTATACAAAATTTTGCCTATGAGATAATAATATCCTAGATGAGTTTCTTAAGGCTTTTAGCCCAAAGCTTCCTATATTTAATGGTTGCTTTCTTCTTTCTAGAAGTTGAAGCTGCATCCCTCGTTTGGTGCACCTTCCTTTAAACCACTGAAATATGCTCTTCGTGCTCTTCTTCCTTCTCTAGAGTGAATTCAGCCAATTTAGGAAGTACCCACCTCAGTGTTTCCTTCAATTCTTGTACCTCATTTTGGAGATTGATGATCTTCTCGTAAGAGACACACATGAACCTTGTCAGGTTCTCACCGTGCGTCCCTTCTTTGTCCTCCAACTCTCGAATCCAATCTTCAAGAGTATGGGGTTGAACTCCATTTGCCAAGGTCCTTCTTGGCTTAAGTCAACTTCTGAGTGCTCTGCCGAATGATTTGGGGAATTCATCTGTTAAAGGTCAAGCTTATAATTGGTTGAAATAATGACCTTATTATATAACTAGTTCTTTCTACAAAATGTTACCCTAATAATAGTCTCATCATGTCACTAGTTTTCTATAAGATGTTTTGTTTCTATCACCATCTTAATATGTCACTAGTTTCCTATCCTATATTTCAGTCTAGTGTATTTATATTTTTAAATTGAATGATTCCTCAACTATGGATTCTATGTTAAATATTATTTTACTCTAACACTTCCAATACTGCTCTGATACCAACTGTGATGACCCATGTTAGGTTGGTAAGATCCAAACTAACATCGGATGCATCTTTCTGCATGATCATATTGACAGTTAGATAAAATAGTAGTTAACAAACATTCAAGCCATTCAAATAAAAGAAACAACATTCATTCAATTTAAAATAAAAACAACATTCAAAATTTATTACAAGATATTCAATATACATCAAACTATTAATCTTGGGAGGGCAGTTATTTTCCCGCGCTACGCCTCTAGATTATATCAACTGCCTCCAACTGTATCTGATCTGGCATTATAAAATAATGTTTTAGTGCACATTCTAAATACAACGGATATTAAAATATACTTAAAGCAGAGCGAGAAGCAAAATGATAATAACTACAGGAAATAGGTGTTTTCAAAAAACAAGAAAGATAACTATATGTCTCCTGCAAAATAACTGTTCTTGCACATGCCAAGTTTCAAAAGGAAAGCAATAATATAGACGTAAAATTCATGTTTATGTTTATGACTTGATATTATGAAATTAATGTTAGTGGTTCTGTTGGGCAAGACCAGAACCGTGAGGTTGGGGTTCATAAAAAAAATACAATTAAGCATGTCCTTCACCTGAGCCCTATTAACGACTCCAGTGATGGCACCTTTCATCTGAGCCTCTCTCAAGGCTCCGGATGGTATCCTTCACCTTGGGCCCCGTTAAAGGCTTCCATATGGTACCTTCACCTGGGCCTCTCTCAATGCTCCAAATGGTATCCTTCACCTGGGCCCCCGTTAAAGGCTCCAGATGGCACCTTCACCTGGGGCCTCTCTCAAGGCTCCAGATGGTATCCCTCACCTGGGCCCCACCGTTAAAAGCTCCAGATGAAATTACATTGTAGTTAAGCATGACCTTTATTCTAGGCCCCCTCAAGGCTCTAGATGGCACCCTATGACTCCTGATGGACTAGCCCCATCCCATCTTAATTTAGCCTTCGTATTGGAATTATTTGCCAAACATCACAATATACAAAAATATCTTTTCAACTCTCTAGCAGTAGAGAGAATGCAATAATATAAAAAGGTTCAAAGCGATGCTTAAGCAGCAAAGAAAAAGATATAGAAAGCATAAAAAAGTATAAAGTGATATCTAGTGTCACCTTTTGTTGTTTTTTGATCTAACTAGATGAATCACTCACCACTTGATGTGTCTGCAAAAATTATAGTTGAGATTTTATTAATCTATGAGACTATCTATTTACAAGATTAAAACTAGTATTCGTATTCCCCCAATTTATCTTTAGTTGGTTATTAAATCTAAATCTCATGAGAGTGGATTATCTGATGACAAGTTCAATTCATAGCTCTAATTCACTATATTTAAGCTTAAAATTTAAAGGCTTATTCTCCATTAAGGTATAAGTTAGGATATGAGATTGACATATTTATATTTGATTAAAATTATATGACTCCAGAATTATCAAATAACTGATTTGGACTGATTAGAGATCTTCCTAATGTTGGCTAGTAAAATTGAATCATAGTGCAATAATATATTTAATCATTTTAATACTTCATAAAGCAAGATAACCAAAAACCCTGTCTTAGGTTAAGTGATTAAACTCTGACTAATTGCTAATTGCTGATAATTATTATGTTTATCATAACATGTTAAGGATATATATATATATCTATATATATATATATATATATATATATATATAATATATATCTATAATATATTTATATCAAAAATAAGTTTCTAGGTCTATTTATAAAATTATTTGTTATTATTATTATTATTGTTATTACTACATATATACATATATCTCCTCTATCTCTCCTCTATATCTATCTCTCTCTCTTCTCTCTCTCTCTCTCTCTCTCTCCTCTTCTCTCCTCTCTCTCTCTCTCTCTCTCTCTGTGTGTGTGTCCCTTTCTCTATATCTCTCTATCTCTCTGTTTTTCCTCCTCGCTCGCTAGCCCCCTTAATCGAGCGACGAAATCGACGCAGAGGTAGCCGATGCAAGCGTAACTATGATCGGGCGCAGGCAAGAGATGGAGCGGGGAGGAGTCGGCGCTGGATCGAGTCGAGCGTTCCGGTCTTGTCCTTCCGTCGGTCGCAGGTAGGGATTGACTCACCGTCGCGGTAAGGGCCCCGTCACTCGCTCGCTACTAGATTTCCGTCGGATGCGGTTCGTCGGTGTGGTAATGACTGAACGAAGAGAGGCGAGTGGAGGTTGGCTCGAGTGGTGAGGGTCTTCTGTCCCCCTCCCGATTATATAGGACGTGTGTATGTAACGCACATCCAATTTATTCGGCCCGCAGCACGTTACGAAATTCTTCCCTTAATAACTCTACGAAAACCTTCTAAATTCAGTCGATAATTATTGTTTTAACCGTTTCAAATAAGGTCAGCTAATTCATGCCTTAAACATGAGCTTTCAATGAGGAAGTTATCGGTTGTTATATTTAAACATGTTAATAACGGTTTCAAATTAAATTTCAGCTTTTAAAAAAATTTTAAACCTTCTAAATTAAGGATTGTACTGAAAATTCGAAATTTAGCGGGAGTTTAAACGGAAAACTGAAATTTGCGGGAGATTTAACAAATCGGGAATTCAATGTTTGCTTTATTAATGACCTAGGGTCATTACAATGTCGAACCTAATTGAGCACAAGTGAGCCCAATTGGGACTCGTTACAATCAGGCATGTACAGTAATGTACAATTCCCGAGTGTGGCCGAGGGCTTCCCAGTGCTCCAACCCTCCTCTGTTGATAGTTAGGTGTTCATATGGTCATCCTTAACTAAAGAAAAATAATGGCACCCTCATTGGATAAAATGGTTTTTGTGGATTATTTCCCCTGCACAGTAAATCCTAGGCCCCACTCTTGATGGATTATGTTTTAGGCGATTTATGGATTTCTAATTGGGAATTTTGTGTTTGCTCAAAAGCTCCATCCGGTGGCATCATTTTGGTATATTGCACACCACCATGCTCCACCTGTGATGGGAGGAATTAGGGTCTGTACAAAATGCTAATTCCCCTAAATTTTGACCCTGATGCAATGAGGAGAAGAACAATGCAAGTCGGGTTACCCATGACCCGCACTATCCCAAAGTGTGGCTCATCTGGTATTGGCTAGCCCGACATAACCCGTTGATCTAATTTAAGTAATTTTATAAAAAAATATAATTCAAATCATATGGAAATAATATAGATTAACTTAATGCAATAACTGTTAAATTATTACCCATTTGGACACCAAATGGAGAATTTTACTTTTAGACTTAAATTAATTAATATTTTAATCCAAATTTGGGACTTTTTCCATTTATCCTCCTTAAACCATAGGATAACTTAGATTGTCTACAATATATCATGACTAAATTATAGAGAAGGATATTAGTATGGAAACGCTTGATTAACCTAGCACTTGTCTAACCCTAGCCTACTTAAGTTTGGACCAAAACCTCTAAGAGAAATAAGTGTTATGGAAAAAATGATTTGATTTTGATATACCATCTGATTTATAATAGATATAAGATAATAAGTAGGAATAATAAATACTATTGCCCCATATCCAAGTTTCATTTATCTCATATCTTGCTTATGAGAACCTTGAAGACTTAGATAAACTTAAGATAGAATCTTCTCCTCGCATAGATCACTAGTGTCAAAGAATTAAACACTAGAGAGTTAGAATGAATAAACATTAGTGAGTGTACCTCATCATTTAGATACTAATTAGATTAACCTTTTTGTGAACCTTTTTGGATATAACTGAAAATTGTAAGGGGTAGGAGTTCAAATAGCTTTAATCCATTTAATCTTTCTCCTTAGAACCCTTAGTAAGCTAGTTAAAGTGAATATATGAGCTTGAGCCTTATAAATGTTTCTTAGAGTAAATAAGATTAAAACCTTTAGTAGCCTACTTATAGTTGACCCTACATTCTTAGTGCAAAGATAGAAACTAAGTAGAGAATTTAGAATATTGGATAGGTTTTATACATAAATCTCTTAAGTATATCTTTTTTATATTTCTCATTAAAATAATAGTACTTTCAAACCATTATATATATATATATATATATACTATTCAATTAACTCGGACATTAGTTAATGTCTAAGCCAATTGGGGGCTTGATTAACCCCAATCATTAAGATAGATATGTAAGAAGTAGATAATAATGGATATCACATTATTTATAATTAATTTTGTTAAATCCTTGTTGCATCATATGGAGGCTAAATCCTTGAATATTCATTTAGATATAGAGCATAAAAAATATATTAAATTATTATACATAGGGGTTTTATGTGGTGGATTAGTTTGTACAGACATATTTGAGCCAAGGCAAGCTATGGAGAAATCAAGACTATACATATCTTAGAGGTAAAGTGTGTGTGTGTGTGTGTGGTATGAGAAACCCCACATATGGTTGAACAAAGGTGTCCAACTCCTCATTTGTTCTGTAATGTGCCCTCAAAATAAACATTAAATAGATAAATAACTTAATAGTTGCATAAACACAATCTTTTACAGTCTTATGACTTAATACAGTCTTATTACTGTACTTTTAGCTTATTCAATTATTAAGGATTGAAATTATTATAACTTTGGATGTTTTCACTTTCTTGTATGTGATGTATGACTTTTCTTTTCCTTACTATAGATGTAGTTTTGTTCTTTATGTTCTTACTTTTTTTCCTTATCTCATAAGGTTTTTGGCTATGTAGTGCTTAATAGGTGAGTTAGGTTCTTCTGATTAAGTATTAAGTATTATGGTAACCCATGGCGTTGGGTTGGAATACACCTAGCTTATATAGGGTGTTATTAGCAAGACTTTTAAGCCTAGAGAGCTTTAAATTTAGCATTCTTACATTAATTAAAATTCTTATTCCATAAGGATTAATAATTCATTGCTTTTATATTGATTTGGATTCTAAATAATATCATTTTTAGGACTTAAAGAAATCATTACTTGCATTAAATTTGATCTTCAAACCTCTTAAGACCTAGTTGTGAGTCTATTATATCATTGTTAGAGTTTGTAAGATAGATATTAGGATGCGAAGATAATTAAACCTAAGATTTAAGGATAAAAATCCTACATCAATTAGTATAGAACCCCATCTTATAAAGAATAACAGAAGGTGTAGCATAGACTTAGTTACTTATCAGAAACTGTAGGGTTGATGATTGTAGGATAATTTAGTAATAAAATTAGAATAGCCATATTAATTCAAATATACATTAGCCACTAATTAAAGATGATAGGATCATCTTAGGATAAATAAATATTAGGTTTCACTAAGACTTATTATGTAGCTTAGGTAAGATAGGATTGTCTTAAGGATTAACTAAGGTAACCCTAAATTGAAATTACTATAGAACCTTTCATAGAATAATGTCAGTAAATTGTAGGATAATTCAATAGATGGGAGTAAACTGATCGATTAAACATCTTGTTGACCAATAAATAGAGGGCCTATACAAGGATTTTGGAACCCTTAGATATAGTAGGGGGAAGTAGTGGAAGTAAGGACTAAACTTGCTAGAAATTCAATAACTTTAAGATCGTACAATTTTCTTAGGATAAGATAAGTTAGTAAGCCCAAAAAAAGTTTTAAGCTATAAATAATAAGTATAAATTATTCTTGATGCTTACCAATAAAATTTCCTTAAGGTTTTCATTTCTTCCTAATTACACTAGCAGATATAGAGCATTTAACTTATGATTTATTGCTAAATAATTAATAGTATTAGTCATCATTCTTTCAATCATATCAAAACAATAATTTGTATAAAACATAGAAGTATTTCACAGCTATCTGAATATGGGCTTACATGAGTATATTAATATTACAAAGTATATTAGAGAGATTATTACATTATTCTCTATTAAGAAGGATTAAAGTTATTTATCATTAAAAAGGCTATTTTGCAAATTCATCCAACAGTTGGGAGTGCATAATAGTTATATATCTCCATTTGTGAATCATAGAGTAAGTTCAAAAATAAATTAATGTTTCAACTATATTATATACATTACATGTGAATTCAAATTTGCAAGCTTAAATGGTACAAGGAACTTCATAATGTCAATCTTAAATTTAAATTCAATTACTAACAATTTAAATTCCTTTTATTGTCATAGAAGTTCTTGTCTAGAATTCATTATATATGCAGTTCATATTCAATAAATTAAATCAAAGAGTGCATTACAAAACATCATATTTTAAAATCTACTAAAGTTAAAACAATTCCAATGGGTCAACTAAAATATCAAGCCACCTTACATTAATATTAGAAATTTTCATTATGAGATAGGTTTATGAAATTTTGCAGGTAGATTTATTTCATAATGTAAAAATTCAATTAGAAATAGTAAGTCTAGTTATATCTTGGGTTATCAAAGCATAATAATTTAAAATAGATTTAATTTGTGAGATTCTCAGATACAATGTAATTTGAAGTGCCTTTCATGAATTAGTAAATCTATATCCAATGAAATTTATACTAGAGATCAGTAAAGGAAGGAGTGTTGGAGATTTGAGCACGAAGTTCCAGCACACAATATCCGCAAGCGGAAGCGATTTGATAGAGTTCGCTCTCTTCGATTTAGGATCGGGGTTGCGTTGACGGTTATCAAGCAACTTGAAAATCACAAAACTACAAGAATAAAATTATAGCACATGCATGCAAGAGATCACAACACACAAAACATCTAAATACCAAAGATTACGTGGAAAACTCTAGAACGGGAAAAACCACAGAGCTACACCACAAAAAAATTCACTAGAAAGACTTGAAATTTACAGAGTTACAAAGAGCTTATTTCCTTAGCTGAAATACACATGCTCTTACTTTAATATGGAGAGGAGAGGAAGTAGCCACCACCAGGAGTCTCTCCTCCAACATGCAAAGGATATCCTGTACAGCAGCTTCCTTAGGATGTCACCTAGGGATCTCCTCCTCACAGCTTGCACAAGCCTCCAACTAAAAATGCCAACATCATAATCTCCTCCTAACTTCTTTGCTTAAGTACCCAACTGAAATTTGGACTCTAAAAGGTTCAAAATGCCCTCCAATTTCCTTAGGACGAAACCTGGACTGAAGCAGATTTCCACCAAGCACTGCGGCGCGCCATAGCGCCCGGGTTGGGATCCGCTGCGGCACGTCGTAGCGCCCGCGTCTCGAGTCGGCACCCGCACGGCGTGCGGTAGCGCCCACATCTCAAATTGGCACCCGCTGCGGCGCCTGGGAGCGCCTGCGTCTCGGGTTGGGTCTGCAGCGGCGCGCTGCAGCGCCTGCTTCTTTGTTTGCCAACAGCTGAGGCGCGCGATAGCGCCTCTGTCTCGGGTTGGGATTGCCAGAGCGCGCTGCAACGCCTGTGTTGTTTATGGACTTCACTTGTTGCTATGAATCGCCTTGGACCCTCCCGGAAGCTAACTGGAGCACCACTAGTATTTCCATGATGAACTAAATGATCTCAATAACACAACAAGGAGGAAGTTCGATAGGTTGTGTCTGTGGTCGTAAGTGGATACTCTGGTTTGTCATCGGTGAGAGGGGAAGAAGCCAAAAGGTTTTAAAGATTTTTTTTAGAAGTAGGGTGTTCTGTTAACTTGAGAATAGCAAAAAAAAGTCTAAGAGAATCTCAAGAAAATAAATAAAGTCTTCTCAACCCATTTGATTTGTAAGTTTCTTGGAAACCACTTGGGATTGTGCGATTGGGATTATTACAGTTTGAGCTTGCATCATCTCTTGCCAATTTTTGAAAAATAAACTCACTGATTTATTTAAGTTAAACAATAGATTAAATATAACTGCCAATTTTATATATAATATCATAGAAAATTTTATACAATTATTTCAAATTGTATCTTATGAATTTTTCATTTATTTTAGTTCCAAAATTTATGAAATATTTATTTTTTTTTGCAATATGGGCTCTTTTAAATGGCTTAATAATTTTTTGCTAATGCAAAATTAGTAGCTAACCAAGTTTTAAGCCATAAAGAAATATGAATTCAACCCTTTAATTTCATTTTAAGGTTCTCCAAATAAGTTGCTAATTAAGTGACTACTCTATCGAATTATTCCTAAAGAGAGAATAAATAGTTCATTTATTGCAAGAGATGATAACCCCTTTGCTATGCTAGCTCAAGCACTTTCCCTACTTTCATATCTAAGGACCTTTATTATTGAACTCAATTTAAGCGAGGATAATTAGTTCAACGAATTTTAAAATTTATTTAAAGAAGGGCTTACCAACCAAAAAGAGAATTTTAATTTTCTTATTAGCTGATCCCGAACATATATTATTTCTTAAAGAGTTTCCAATATTATCCTTTCATGCATACCCACTCTACATAATTATCGACATGCTTTTGTTTTGCAAATCAACACTATTCATTGCATAGTATTGATGGGTTAATAGCTATTTTTGAAACTACCTCTAATAATGAGAGAGAATTTTCAATACACATCCTCAAAATGCGCTATTATTTGACTCAATTTATATTAATCCTATTAATCTCCCCATCATCTATTTCTTCACTATTAGTTTGTACAAAAAAAACAAATAGATTTGAATGACTCACTCATTTGATAATATGATATCCAGTTGTCAACTCTTAGCAGTAACGACTTCTGTTAATATAATTAAACTTACACCCCACGCCCCATATAATTTAGTGCGTGTAGAACAAACACCATCATCTAAATATTTGCAATGAAGATAAAATTGTCTCTCTAAGTGAATTGATAAAAATTGTAATAAAGAGGATAGATTGTAAAGTAGTAAGCATAAGTTAGGTAGATAATTTAATCAAAATGATTTTTTTAACAATAAATTAGCCCATCCTAATCAGCATTTAAGATAATAAAGACAATGTGATATTTTATATTTAACCCTAAATAATTAAGATAATAATGAAGATTAATTATAAGGTCACTCTAGATTTAATAATGTTATGATACAACAATATGACAATTTTGCACATTAGTAAATATGTCGGCACTAGCTTCCAATATCATACAAGAAATGAGAAGGGTTGCTTTAAATAGTTGACATGTGTAAAATTTGTTGAATCTTCTAATGACGCGAACTTTATTAAAAAGTATGCTAGATCTTGTGTCTCCTAGAAGGGGTGGGGTGTGTTGTGGATTTCCTTAATGAGTGAAAAGACTGTCAAGCTGCTACAATCGTCACCTGAGTATAGTCGTCAAATAAGCTGGCAAACTTTTTTAGACAATAAATATTATTAAGAGGAAAATTACCTTAATTCCTTAAGAAAAAAACTAGTGAGAGAGCAAAATAAACTAATAGTTTATGCTTTAAACTCTAGCAATAAAGTAAAAATCATTATAAGAACGATGTGGTATTATTCTTAATATAAGAATTCAAAAGAAATACAAATAAGAAAAAAACTAGTGAGAGAGCAAAATAAACTAATAGTTTATGCTTTAAACTCTAGCAATAAAGTAAAAATCATTATAAGAACGATGTGGTATTATTCTTATATAAGAATTCAAAAGAAATACAAAATAAGAAAAAAACTAGTGAGAGAGCAAAATAAACTAATAGTTTATGCTTTAAACTCTAGCAATAAAGTAAAAATCATTATAAGAACGAGTGTGTATATTCTTAATATAAGAATTCAAAAGAAATACAAATAAGTACTAAGAATTGAACTCTTTGTGGCATCACACTCCTTACATATTATCATTACTAAATGGCCAATAGTAGAGATTGAGGTACCATTTCTTAATTAGCCTTTATCAATAAGGGATGAATTCAAAGATTTTTAAAAGGCAATTTTAATATGGAAATCAAGCATCCCAAATGACAACCCAATATTGTTATGGTTAGAAAAAACAAAGGAAAATGATTGATGTGTAGCTTATAAGAAAATTAATACTTAATGCCCAAAAAATTTTTTGCCTACTACATAACATTGATGATTGGATGAGATCTAATGTTAACTATCAAGCTTAGTTACTTAATTCTTTTTAGGTAATACCTTGCTAAATATGAGTATTTGAAGAAGAGAAAAAATATATAGTTATACTAATTGTTATATAATGTTTAGTTTATTATATGTTTTTAGGTTTCACTTGATAAATATGAGTCTTGATGAGTTTGGACCTTTCTACCACTATCATGTCATTCAAATTAGAGAATATGGACTCCTTTGTCAAAAGACTTGTGAAAAAAATATTTTAACTTCATAGAGGTACAAATGTAGGTCTATGTAAAATATGCTCTAATTAAAAGTTGTTCTATACAAGGGTATTTAGTGATTTGAAGAACCATTGCAAAGCCTTTTTGCCATAAAAATATCTTGGATAATTGGTAATCCAAAAGGGATTAAACCTGATACAAAAAAAACTTATCAATGGCTATAATGCCATAAAAATATAAAAAGATGTCACGATTAATTAGACTTTTACTATTTCATAGTATATTCATTTTCTAATCTAAAGAAAGAAATGTAATCTTTCTTTCCATGAGGATGGACAGTGCTTTCTCATGAACTCAGTAATGTGATGTTGCATTTAGTGTGCTCAAGCGGCGCTTGGCCTATTCACATTTATTAATCAAAAGACATAGTGAATTGAGAAATAGACTATAAGTCATCCTTACTGAAGAGAAGGAAAATTGGTTAATCCTAATGTACTAATATAGTATTGTAATAGTTAGGTGGAAAAAAAATTATTCCTATGTAGATAATTTTGCTCTTAATTATTTTCACACTTAAATATATAACTAACCAACCCCCAAAAATATTATTTAGACTTGATAAGGCTAGAAGATTAATTGAATGGAGTTGAGCTCTTTATATTAGACTTAAAGTGTAGGAGTCAATAGCTTACATAATCCTCATGAGTATAATGTTTTTATCATTTGTTCATGTAGAACGGTTGCTTTAGATAGTTGATAGATAGTGTAAAACTTCGATGAATCTCTTAATGACATGAATGTTTGTAAATAAGTAGGTTCATCTACATAAATCCTTTGAATTTGGAAATAAGAGATAAGTAAAACTTACAAAAAGGCATGCTACAAGAATAATTTAAATATAAAAATTATTAGAATTGGAAACATGAATTAACTTATTGTGAATCTAAAAGAACAATTTGAGATGTTAATATTACAACATTCAACAATTTATATAATTAATTAGAAATTGTTAAAAGAGCATATATATAAGCTACCCAAATAATGAACTAGAAAAACTAAAGATTTAACCCTAAGAAAATATATAAATATGGTAAAAAATGTTAAGGATAAATATATTCAATGTATATATCATTTTATTAAACCTTTTATTAAAGGAAAAACATTTAGCTGCCAATGTCCCTGCCAAACAAAAATCGTAATCCCGCAACCCAACCTGCGCGGAACATGCGCAAGTGGATCTCACTTCGCGCATGTTTTGAGTTCGACAAATTTTGTACATGTAGCAGAACTCTATAAAAGTTATACCAATACAATTAATTTGAGTAGCATTAACAATTATAAGAATAATAACTATTGCATTTTATTAAGTAGGTTAGTACAACTTAGATTTGAAACGTCACAAAAAATAAAGTAGAAAAACTATATATTAAAGGAAATCAAAGCATTGGGTGAAAGAAATTTATTAGCTTACTAAAATTGTTTACTATTATTTTTAGAACAACTTACATGAGTAAAGTACTAATATTATGCTAAAGACTACTCAAATTATAATGAGTTAAATCAAATGAGTACCAAGAGAAATTCTTTAAGAAATTTTAAAGAGAAAAATTTGTGCAACATATCAGATGATTTATTTGTTAATATTGCATTACATTAAGATTTCACTCTTAATCCATATATTTTTTATTTAATTATAAATATTTTACTGAACACATTCAAGCCATATTCTTGAAGCCAACAATTTAAGATTGAATCAAGAAGAGCAAGAGGTTTAAATCATTTAATTTGATCATTCGGAACAATGGTGAACAAAGAGCAATGAGATTAATAAGAATCAAATTAATTGCACGAAATGAATGAACACTTTTGAAGTTGAAAAATCAAACATAAAATTAAGAGAATTTTATAGAGCAACACAACAAGACAAACTACATTGTGTTAAGCTAAATGTTGGAGTTTGCTAATAAATTAAGTACTACAAAAATGAATGAGTATACTCAATGATGGAATGATAAATGAGTTTAGTAGTAGCAAGGTTGGAGTAATTCCAGCAATAGATAAGAATAGAGAATGTCACCTTTGGATGATACAAGCATTCTATGAACCATTAGATGCCCTGTTAAGAAAATTAAGCATATAAAATTTGCGCGAGCAGGAGAAAGCCCAAAAATATATATGGAATGCAACCATTAGAAAGGATCTTCTCAACTTGGAATTAAGTGAGGTGCTCTATTTGATAATGCATAATGGAAACAAGATTCATGCAGCAGTCCCCACCAAGTGGAATTAAGACTAGGTGGTGCTGTTGGTAAAGTATTCTAGTAAGGCTATAAGGTAAGCTTTTAAAAAACAAAAAATCGTTCAAGCAAGAATTGAGCAAAAGTTAAAATGCTGGTACTAATGCTCTCGAGATACCACAAACAGATACACTTGGATTCATAGGTATACAATTTATTAACTCGGCTTTAACAAACAAATTGATAAACCTCAGCCAAAAACTCGAACGGAATTCTTATTCCCACTATACGTAATATGCAAGTAGTTTGAAATGACAAGATCTGGTAGAAACATATAGCAACTGCACTCCCAACCAATAATTTCATCCCACAATGCTTTTAAAAAAGATGTCATTCTATACCTGCAGCCAAAATGCTTTGTAATTCCACTATAACAAATACAAAAAGAAATATCTGTTAACAAATCAACACTTCCAACCAAACGATATCAATCTATTGGGGCATCCTTGGCATACTGAATTTCCAGCTAAAAACATTCAGCTCATTGTAGCAGGGAAAAAAACAATGAGATCATGCCGACTTGAATGATTGAATAAAATTACAAAGCTCTAAATCATAGGAAGTAATCAGGAGCTGGTTTCTTAGAAGGAATCCCTCTTACTTCCTGCATAAAGTAAGCAGATTTCATGTGACAATTATGACCTCGAATGGAATAAAAATTTTAGATTGTGAGATGCAAACCTGTGGAGCAGCTTCAAACACGCGAAATTGCTTATTTAAATTCTCATCCAACTCAAGGATAGCAGCCACATTTCCACATCTAGAAAAATATAAAACAAAAAAGTATGTTAAATCTTTTAAAATCCTATAAATGACGAGCATGCAGCAATAAGAGACTCCAAAAAATATAGAAGCTCATGTAGTAGGGTTCAAAATTAACTAATATCAAAGACAAACTTAAAAAAGAATCAGCACAGTAAAGAAATTGTTTTAAGAATTTCAAAAAATACTTTTAATTTAAAGAATTTAATCATATTTTTTGGGTTTATATTCATTATTGTTTTTGAAATAATTTGTTATTATTCAACTTGTCAAAATTATAAAGTGTAATTATATTATCATTTGCCTTGGGTGATCATTTGTGCAGTTTACTGAATTGATCACTTCTGCACGTTTACCAGATTTTTATCCTGCTTAATTTTACCAAGGCCTTCAAAGGTCATAGACATCTTAATGTTATGATGATGACATAAATAATATTAAAATTTAAGGTTGTGCTAACCCATCACCCAACCAAACTTCTAGAATCTCACATTAACATTACATAACATTGAGATGTCAATAAACTAAACAGCCCTTAATGTAAATTAGCTACGCATTAATATCCAGCATTTATTTATAATTGATTTATAAAGAATAAACAATAGAAGATGAGGGAATCCATTTACAAAAACCAACCAAAAATACTTCGCCATTAACATTACGAGCAACCTATCAAGGCTGTTGAAAATCTCATATTATAATATAATATACACAACTACAATGATGCCATTCACCTCATATGGCCATGATAGTCATTGGCTCCGGTCATTCGATGATAGTCAAGATGAGTCAAGCCCACTAACACCACATCCGGAACTCACAAAGGTACCATTAAATTTTTCTTTCAGCCAACTAGGGGAGGAAACACAAATAAGGGGAAGAATTAAGGGGACAAAAAATTTAAGCTGAGTGACTTGCACCATGGGAGTAAAAATTGGTGACATCAACTAGAATCAAGCTTTCTTAAATTGTCAATGTTGTGAGTCTACTATGCTTACACGGCATGCAACTTCTCCAAGACTAACAGATAAGGTAGCTAGAAATTGGAGCCGGAAAACTTTGTTACCAAACTGGAGAGCAATGAATGTAGACATACACATGACTACATTAAATGCTGATGACATCACCGCAACCAATCTCCCAACACAAAATACTCTCAAGTACACCTTGTAGATTCAATGGCAAAGAAGCCG
The DNA here is from genome assembly GCA_016760335.1 of Gastrodia elata. NCBI lineage: Eukaryota > Viridiplantae > Streptophyta > Magnoliopsida > Asparagales > Orchidaceae > Gastrodia > Gastrodia elata. Next base: position 106,153,199 of record CM028669.1, on the reverse strand, counting down.
TACTGTCACAAACCTTGTCATAAAGGTTGCCACATCCAATAACTATCACTTAACAGAGCAAATGCAACCTCTATCACAATCTCCCTCTCCGTCTCGTTCTCCCTCACCCATTCCAGCAACTCAGCATTTTCACAACAAAGCTATGGTCCAACTTAACTAATACAGCACAATAAGATAACAAATGGTGATATTGCAAAGCTACCTTCCGTCTCCTTGTATTAAAAAAGTCACGCCAAAGAATGGAGTAAGCTATCCATTTTGTGAAAGTCATTTGAAAAGTTCTACAAAATGCAAGGGTCAATCATGTTTTCAAATGCAACTCCTAAATTGATGCATATATGAAAAATTTTAGTCGCTATTTATATAAAGTTTGTTAGAGATCCTAGAATAATGGTTTGCAACAAGAGTTTATAGGCAATTAAAGAAAGGACTCCTGAAATCAATTAAGTGAAACCAAAATACAATCACCAAAACAAGGAAAGTTATCTAGGCAAATGGGTCGTTACAATCAAACGTTTTTAGCCACAAGAAGACCCATCAAGTATTGGTCATATATATTTTTTCCTAAGATATGTAAATCAGTTATAATATACATTAAAAGCTTCCAATCAAATTTTAAACAAGTAATGATAGCCATACTTGCCTCCAATCAAATGAAAGACTGATCTAGCATATATGCGAGCCATATGCAAGCAAACTATGGATAGTATCGAGCTTAAAATATTTCTTTTTTAATTCTTTTATATGAATTATTGTATCAAATGCTTAGAGATAATATTATTGAATTAATACTTTTAAACCAAATAATGAATGAAGAATGTTAGTATGGTAGCCTGCTAGAAGGCTTTGTACAATTTTTCCTAATCTTCCCCCCATCTTCTCCTTCCACCAACCTTAAGTTCTCTAAATCGTTTATGACCTCTTCATTCTCCTACTCTATTGCATTATTCTTCTCCCATCTATTTAACTCAACTAGTGCATTTTTTCTCTATTCAAACTCAAGCTATTATTAGCATCCACCTTCTACTCCCTCACATCATCCTTTTAAAAGCCTACCTTTAGTTCTATATTTTTTGTATCAAGAAAAGAAACTAAGGCGACTTTTTTATATCTACTAAGAGATTCATGTGCAGCAATTAATTCAACCTCTCCCCTTCATCACCCCTCCCAACATTTAAAATGGACCCACTACAAAGGGGAGGTTGTACTTAATGGAATGGAGATGGTTCAGCTTAAATAAGGGATAACAGAGGCAGCTCAATGGGAGGAATATGCCTTGAAATGTGGATGAGGGCTGACCAAGCAATGGGGGAGTTTTGATGAAGTGTATAACTTGTAGAAGCCAGCATGATTGTATTTGTAGCGAGAGAGCGTAAGAATGGATGATTTGTTGGGTTTCTTGAATTTTTTGATCGGTATGGTAGGGTGAGAGAGATTCTTGAGAGTGTAAGGAGAGGTTTAGAGAAAAGGTTGAAGTGGTCTGAGAGGTTCTTGAATTACTGCTGGAAACTTCTTGGAGATGTAAGAAAAAGGTGATTCAAGAGAGGAGAGTGAAGGGGCTGAGTGCTGAGAAGAATTTTGAAGGTGGTTGAAGGGTTCTTGGTGGTTTTTGAAGTGTCAAGGAAGAGAAAGGTGAGGATCTTTGGCACGGTTAGCTGCCTGAGAGCAAGGTTGAGAATCGTGGATGCTTAAAGAATTCAATTGGAGTTGGAAGACGAAAGATCTTGAGATGCGTGAGCAAGATTTCTATGATACCATGCAGAGGCCAAAGGAGAGCAAAGAAAATGTAGAGAGGGAGGAAAGAAAATGTATTCACATTCACAAGTGAATATTACATATAGAGGTAGTATATATATATATATATATATATATATATATATATATATATAGACGTAAGTAGTCAAGCAATGGTAGTTTTGTAAATGCATGGCTAATATTACTTATATATGTTATTATACCTACTGCCTAGGTAAAGGAATAATTATGTTAGAATGGAGATAAAGCAAGTAGGGTGACGATGGATAAGGGTCACGTGATGAAGGGTGCGAGCTTGAAGAAATGGGAGCGGCTTGACTAAGACAAGGTTTGAAGATGTTTAGAGGGTATGGGAGTTGGCTATGGTCTTCTTGGGAAGCTTATGTCATCCTAGTGTTGAAGATAGAGAAGGGGAAGACAAAATAGACGAAGATTCAAGAGATTAAAACTCGAAGTCTTAGAGATGGATGATGTTTGAACTGGCTTCAATCATTAATGAGAGTAATTGAGACTAGTTTATGTCATGGACCTGTATTATTTAATACTTATCCAAATTTCAGCTGATCTCTATCCGATATAAATTTATTTGAAGCTAATAAACTGCTTATTAAATTACATGGCTATGATTTTATGCAAGGTTCAAAAACTATAGCTCTATTACCAAGAATACATTTTAAAGTAATAAATACTTTAAAACCACATATTTGTAATTTGAATCTATCAACAGATAGAACGACTATGATCGAAATAAATTTAATGGCTTCTCATATAACCATAAATAGGGTTATGATGAAAGGCAGTCGTAGCATAAGTATAAATAAATAAAAGTATCAGTACATCATCAACCGGAATCAAACTCCACGATGTCCTCAACGAGGAGGTCTAAGAACCTTCAGGAGAGCACAACTCTCCTAACAAAAGAAAAATCGCCCTGTCGGGCTAACATTGAACTAAAGTCCGTCGCGCGATTCGCATAGCGCGAACGGTGAGTAAAAATTACACGAGGAAAGTCTAGCAAGAAAGCAAGGTGATCAACATGGCGCTCTCTGCCTCGTGAACAGAGTTCAGAAAGAAAGCAAGGTATTCAGCATGGCGCTCTCCGCCCCGTGAACGAGGAGTCCTCTATGATGACTCCCTCAGTGTCAGCGTCTCTAGGCAGAAGGGTCTGTCGCAGAATAGTAATCGCCTACATCTCAACCTGGAGAGGAGACATGGCCTGTAAATGAGTTCCAGCAGCAGCGAGCCAGTGACCCCCTAACTCGCGGACCACAACTCCACCAAAAGCAATAGGCTCTCCGTATCTATCAAATGGAATGGAGTGATATTCCCAGAACAATGAACACCCATAGATATTATGTCAAAACCAATAATAAATCAAAATATCGAACAGATATTTCAAAATGATGATGGAAACGTCCAAATCGAGTTCACACCTAGAAGATCAATTACGATTCCTAGGATAAGCATCCCATCCACAACAATTCCTTCTGAAGCTTCCTCAAATAATGAAGCCTCAATAGAAAATGATAATATTAAACCTCCAATAAAAAATATTTGAGTTTCAAATAATAATATTTTTCATTTAACTTATGTGCCAACACGACGCCACCATCAACTGTCAGAAGAAGATCACCTTGGGCAGTGGTAGTCAAACCAAGTCATTCGTCGGTAATTTTAGTACACGAGCTTCTTTGATCAACGCCATCGTAGCAAAAAGGCTTGAATAAGGGGTGTAGCGCCTTCCTAGTGCAATACTAGGAAAAAAGATAGAAGATATTCCCATATCCAAATATCCTGTCGTTTGCGAGTTCGCTAATGTCTTCCCCGAAGATCTACCCAATCTTCCACCCACATGGGAAGTCAAATTTACAATAGATATTATCCCGAGAACCCAACCCATTTCTAAGGCACCCTACCGTATGGCACCCAAAGAGCTACAGGAGCTGAATAAGCAGTTACAGGAGCTGTTGGAGAAAGATCTTATCAGACCTAGTTAATCTCTATGGGGAGCACCAGTACTATCTGTAAAGAAGAAGGACGGGTCAATGCGTATGTGCATTGACTATCGAGAGCTGAATAAAGTCACGATAAAGAACAAATATCCGTTGCCCCGCATAGACGACTTGTTCGATCAGCTGTCTAGAGCAAGGGTGTTCTCTAAGATAGATCTGCGATCAGAATACCATCAGCTGCAAGTAAAGGATTATGATATTGAAAAGACATCCTTCAGGACTAGATATGGTCACTATGAGTTTCTAGTAATGTCATTTGGGTTGGCGAATGCGCCCTCTATATTTATGAACCTAATGCAGCGCATCCTTAAACCCTATCTTGACAAATTCGTTATCGTCTTCATTGACGATATTCTGATATATTCCAAGAATAAGGAACACAAAGATCACTTAAGAATAGTGTTAGAAGAACTGAGTGATCATCAGTTTTATGTCAAATACTCCAAGTGCGAATTCTGGTTAGATTTAGTAGCATTCCTATGCCATGTAGTGGATGCCAGAGCATTAGAGTTGATCAAAATAAAGTCAGTGCCATTCACGATTGGATCCAGCCAAAATCAATAACCAATATCCAAAATTTCCTGGGTTTAGCTGGATACTACAGAAGGTTTGTGAAGGGCTCTTCTCAAATAGCCTCTCCATTAACTAAGCTAATCCAAGCACTGAAAGATGCGCCTTCATCTGCACCAGTCTTAGTTCTTCCTAAGGGTTGAACTACCAAGTCTATACCGACGCTTCTGGGATAGGCTTGATAGCTGTATTAATGCAAGAGGCAAAGTCATCGCTTATGCTTCCTGCCAATTAAAAATCCATGAAAGAAACTACCCTGTCCACGACCTCGAATTAGTCGCTACAGTGTCTGCCTTAAAGATTTGGCGTCACTACCTATATGGAGTCCAGTGTTCTATATTCACCGATCATCAGAGCCTCAAATACATATTCACCTAGAGGGAGTTGAATTGCGTGCAGAGAAGATGGTTAGAGTTAATCAGTGACTACGATCTCGACATCTAGTACCACCCTGGGAAGGCAAATGCTGTAACTGATGCCCTGAGCCGTCATGCTACCCTTAATGCCATTGTCTCAGAAATCCCATTGGAAGGAGAGTTTCGTAAGATGAATATAAAGTCAGCACGCCATGACCTATTAAGTGAAATGATCTCCATGAGCAATATGAATCCCACCATCCACAGTGACGTTCCATATCCCAAACTAAGGATGAGGACTACCTAAACTTTAAGGTTGCAATCGAAAGTGGTCGTCGTCCCGAGCTGAACTTAAAGAAGGGAGCTATATACCTAAATAATCGTCTCTGGATCCTTAAATCCATGCACCGTGAGATACTAGTTGAAGGCCACAATTATGGGTATCAAGTGCATCCGGGAAGTTCCAAAATGTATCAAGATCTGAAGCAATCATTTTGGTGGCCAGGAATGGAGAGAAGTGTAGCAAATTTTGTTACTAAGTGCCATGTGTGCTGTTTGATTAAGGCAGAACATCAGAAGCTAGATGGTCTGCTGCATCCGTTAGAAATCGGATATATCCATGGATTTCGTCATGGGGTTGCATCGTGCAAGATCCGCGGTGCCGACACAATTTGGGTTATCGTCGACCCTCTCACAAAATCAGCGCTTTATCCCGATTCGTCAGACTGACTCCATTGAGAAATTGGCAAAACTATATATCAAGGAGATAGTCAGGTTGCACGGCATTCCTAAAACCATTGTCTAACATAGATAGTCGATTCACCTCTAAGTTCTGGCAAGCAGTGCATCAATATTTGGGCACCACCCTAGCAATGAGCACGGCCTTTCATCCGCAAACAGATGGCCAAACCGAAAGGGAAAATCAGGTTCTGGAGGATCTGCTCTGTCTATATATGCTTAACTTCTCTGGTTCAAGGGAGGATCATATTCCTTGGGTGGAATTCGCTTATAATAATAGCTTCCAATTGAGTATCAAGATGGCACCATATGAAACCCTCTATGGAAGAAAGTGTTCTACTCCAATTGCATAGTCAGAAACAAGAGATGTGCAGTTATATGGTTATGAGTTAGTGGAGGAAACTAATAAGAAAGTAAGGCTCATCGAGCAAAGAATTAAAGTAGCTCAGGATCGACAAAGCAAGTATCACAACTCCCGTCATCGTCCTCTCGAATTTCAAGAGGGTGATCTGGTGTATTTGAAGGTTAGTCCTATGAAGGAGATCTATCGCTTTAGAGTTGTTGAAAAACTCAATCCGAGATATGTTGGACCTTTCAAAATCTTGAAAAGGATCGATCGGGTCATCAGCATATAAGTTAGAATTGCCCGAAGACTTCGTTGCAGTGCACAGTGTATTTTATGTATCATCTCAGAAAGTGCTTAAGAGAGCCTCACCACCTAATCTCAATTCCACCAGTTGAGATCCAACCAGGTCTTTCATTCCTTGAAGAGCCTGTGAGAATTATGGGTAAAGATTAGAAGAAGTTAAGAAGCCGCTCAATCCCAAAGATCAAAGTTCAATGGAAGAACCGCCTATCTGCTAAAGCCACTTGGGAGAAAGAATCTGATATGCAGTCCAAGCACCCTAAGCTATTTGAAATTTCAGGGTTTTTTTTTCCCTAACCCCATGTTCTTTCAGTTCAATTACGCAGTTTCTGCATTGTTCTTTTCACTTGAGTGATGTCGAGGACAACATCGTTCTTAAATGGTGGAGCCTGTAACAAACCAAGTTATTACCCTAGCTAATTGGGACTAATCCAAGTTTTGATTTTGATCCTAATGTTCTAATTAAGTCATTAGGAGTTCACCACCAACGTCTTAGTTCAAATCAGGAGTCAAATAAATTGAACCCTGATTCTGAATATTCCAGGAACCCTAGAATTTGACTTAATTATTTTGACATCAAATCAGACTTCGTCATTGCGCTCATTGCCCTCAAATTAGCTAGGGGTGATGCTTTGGTGGCAATCGGATGTCATCGAAAATCCTTCCAATATTTTAATATATTTAAAATACCTCAAAAATTAGGAAAAAAAATACTCATCAAAATCAAAATCTGGCAACGCCGTTGCGTTCCCCACCCCTCAATTAGCTAGGGGCAAATATTTGAAATTTTCTAAATTCAATTAATTGTTTAATTTTAAATTGGAAATTAATTAAATTTAATTAAATAATACTAATATTTTAAATTTTATCTTAGCGGCGCCGTCAGTTTAATGCGCGTCGTTCCCCGTTCCATCGTCCCATATAACAGCTTGATCCAACCGTCTGATCGCTCGATCAGACGGTGGGCTCATCGCCATCTCCTACAGAACCCTAGGTTCCATGCGGCACCCTCGCCGCTAGCCGCGGCCAACCAGCCTTCCCTAGGCCCTCGCCTCTTCCCCCGGCGACCCTTAAGGCTCGTATCTGCACTTAGAGAACGGGATTTTTGCAGACTGAGCTCGGAGCGTCATTCTTCGAACCCTAGCATCGCCGATTGTCCATTAAGGTACCCACCAATCCTCTTCTACAATTATGCAAACCTAGATCCGTCGTTTCGATGCATTATTGCATCGCACCGATTAATCGATGATCGGGTTAAATCGAACCCGATTGATCGAATCGTGGATTTGATCCACAGTGGAAATCATTAAGACCCGTATGGGTTACCTAGGGTTCGCGATTGCAGCTCGGTCGAACCTCCTCTCGGGTTGATTCGGCTCTGGTTGTGTAGGTCTCGGCGAGACCTACACATTGCCGTGCGGGTTCATCCCGGCCATCGCCGGGATCACCGGCTAACACTATGCCCTGGGCGCCTCGTCTCAGTGCATAGCGGAGAAGAGGAAAGGTCATGGGCCGGGCCGGGTCGACCCGAGGCCCGACCCGCGTGTCCGAGTCTGCATCCGAGGCTGTGGGGACCGCACTGAAGGCATGGCGACATTTCATTGCGCCACGTGGCGTTTCCATCGGCCATCGCCAGATGTGGGACCCGTTGTCTCCTTCTGAGGCAGTGGTCCCCTCCCGCAGGGCGGCAGCTAACCAGGCAGTGCCACGTGTCTCTGATGGGGCCCCACATCTTCTCTATCGCCAGCTGTGGGGCCCACCACTCTGACCCGACCAATCAGAGCGCGCCGCATGACAAATGGTGGCCCCACCATTTTATTAAAATAGATTTAATTTAATTATGTTTTATTTATTCAAACAGTAAGTTTAATTTAATTCAAATTAAATTAAATTAATTACAAAAGCTTTAATCATTCATTACTTTCAATTTAATAATCCAAATATATAAAATATATATCTCATTTTGCTCAAAAAAATTAGAGGAATATTATGGCAGTGTCAAAATTTCTGTATGGCACCTATTTAATATAATGACATTTTAGGACCCTCATATTTGTATCAAAACTTCCCCTAGCCATATTTTTGTACCTAGTGACCCAAACCTAATCAATATGAGTTTTATTTTAATCAGGAGAGTGTTTAGTTTGCTCTGATAGTATTAGTTTTGTTATTGGATCATTAGTATGACTAATCACTTTTAAGACCTTCCCTAATTACCCTTAATGACCTAGAAATTGATTTAGCTATAACTTAATCAATTGAACTCTAAATTAGGTCATTCAATATACCATTTCGATCAGAAAATCATAACCAATAGTAAACTGAAATAAAATTAAAATTTTGACTACTAGAAACCCTAATTTACCCTAATTACCCCTAATGCTAATTAGATCATAACTTGACTAATTGAAATTCAATTTGGGTCTACTCATAATGTGATATAGGGAAATTATAACCTCTAAGTTTGATGAATTTGAACCTCAAATAGAAAAATTAAGTTTTGGATCCTTCCATAAACCTTAAAATTACATAACTACCCTTTAACTTGAAATCACCATAACTTAACCAATAGACCTCAAAATTCAATGTTCTTGAACACTATGGAATCCTTGGACAATAACCAATAGTAAACTACACAAATTTTTAGACTTCATTAAGTGAAACTACCATAATACCCCCATAAGTTAAAATCCTTAATTTGAATTTATAGGACTTGATCCTTGTCCAAATTTAGTGAACTTACTATTTATCTTCATGTTAGACAGTAAAGAATCATTTAGCATCAAAAAAATCTAATTTTAAGCCCTAAATCAAAAAGCAGTATTTTAGACTCTTAAATAAAGGCAAAACAATTATTTTACCCAAAATTTAGGTTAAGTGCCTTAAATTTCTAAAATATCCTTTAGATCATAAAAATCAATAATAAAACTGAATTAAAATCAATGTAAGTCATAAATCTTATAATTTGAGTAATTTGATTAAAATCTCAAATTAAGGCTTGAAATTCCCCAAATAAGGATAATGCACCTTCCTTAGCTAAAATCCTTCTTCAATCTCCATAACTGAACAAAAACAGCGAATGAACATAAATTGAAACAAATTATATCAACTCTTAAAATTTTTCCTAAATCATTTTATTAGGAGCTCATTAGAAATCTTCAACTCACCTTATGATCTTTTTCTTAGGAATAGGAGTAGATAGTAGGTTAGATTTCATTTATTGAATAAAATAGGTTATTCAATGAATGGAACCTTAGTTTATTTAGTTTCTAGATTTTCATAAATTAATTCTAATTATTTTATCTTTCAACCTTAGAATAAGAATAGGAGAATTATCCTATTAAGCTTGATTTTGCTTAATAAAATTTGCCTTAATTATTAGTTCACTTTTAAAATTTTAAACCATAGATCTTAAGCTTTACTTTTGGATTATGGGATTGAACCCAAATTCATGGTGTTTAATTCATAATCCATAATTTAGTAAATCTTGATCAGATCTTATCTTAGAACGTTTAAATTCATCAATTATGACGTTTTGATTTCTTATTTAATTTATAGTCGATTATGAATGATTAAATTAGAACCTAATCAGTTATAATTGATTTTTAACTTATAAGATCGTGCTTGTACGTTATACTTGATAGTAGGAATTGAAGATCCTGAACTTGTATAACTTAAAATAATTATAATGGTTTAAATAGACAACAGCTGATGTCACCATGTGTAGTAGAGTCCTTTGCTCACTTTTGATTTACTTGTGCTTTCGCATACCATGTAATTTCTGCCAACACCTTGAGCATGTCAGATAAGATAACATTGTTGCATGAAATAAAAACTTAAAATAATTAGGATAATATTTGTATTTGGTTCAGTTTTTCTGGTACGTTCTGGTGCACATTTATCCCAATGAACAAAGGTAAGGAGAAATAAAGATTACTTAATATTACTCATTGAAGAGAGTGGTGTTAAGTTGGAACCCGTATAATCTTACAGATGTGCTTGACTCCTTAGCTGCTTCTGAACATGTCCACAGGAGCAAAGTAAATAACTAAAATTTATTATATTTGTATTTACTGCATCCTCAGTCCTACTGTTCTATTCTGTTCTGCCCTGCCCTAGCACAAAAAAGCTATGGTGATTTATTGTAGCCCGATTGGTCAATGATTCTGATATGGCAATCTGTACATACCTGTTTACTGTTTTATTATACATTTTACTTCAGTCAACTTTACTTTACATGCTTACTTACTTATAGGATGCTAGACTCTGTTATTGCTTACTATACATATCACAGTTATATTATTTTTAATTTGCATATATCATATGATCATCAACATGTTTAGGATTAGTCTTTCTGCAATCCTTTATTTACTGTATTTATATATGTATGCCAAGCCTTATCTTAGCTTATTATTGAAGTATGTGTTTCGTCTCATTATTGCTTAGTTATAAATGCTATTATTTATAACTTACCACCTCCATTTGTATGCTTGTTGCTCCCTTGCTAGTTTATATTATTTAGTTTAAGTAAATGGTGACATTAATAAATTCACGAAATAATATATCAGCCTAAAATGTACTTAGACAATTGTCTAATAAGATTTTCTTTTCTTAGCTAGGACCCTGACATTATGAAACCAAAAATGTCAAAATCGGATCGCTTTGAGGAGTCTTTTCTTGAGTAGGAGCAGTAGGGTGGAGCTAAAGTTATTTAGATCTTTTTCTGCTTTATTATGAGAATGAGATTTTTTTCTGCTTTATTATGAGAATGAGAGATTGCTTATTTTCCTTCATTAAAACTTATTTAAATTGTTATAATAATACAGGTACCTTTAACTGTGCTTTCTCACTGTACTTATTATTTTGAGCTGTATGTTTCTATTTCTAACTTATATTGTGATGAGTTGGATGTATTGTTTTACTTTTCCTTACTTCTGCACTCTGTATTTGTATTTACTTAGTGATTGATTCTTATGTATGTAGTCTCGGCACATCCTTCCCTTATTAGTGAATTGTGGATTATACCTAATCCAATGATAAGTGAGGGATTTGATAGAGTGGCACACTTCCCTCATTAGGAACTCATCATGAAGTTTTGGTCCAAATCAGGAATCAATCGAACCAAACCCTAATATAAGGTAATTCGAATAATCAGGAAAATGAGATAATTAAATTGATATCAAATTGAAAATCCGACTTCGCCGTTGCATTCCTCACCCTTGAATTAGCTAAGGGTAAAATTTTGAGAATTTTTAGAAATCGTCGAATTTTCTCGAATATTTTAATATATTTAAATAATTAGAAAAATAAGAAAAATAAATTCTCATCGAAATCAAAATTCGACTTCGTCGTTGCATTCCTCACCCCCAAATTAGCTATGGGTGAATTTTTGGGATTTTTCAAGGCTTGTTTAATTATTTAATTAGGAATAAGTATATTGTTTTTAATAATTAATTAATAATTATTAAGAAAAAAATTGCATTCCGGTCGTTCGGTCGGGCACGCGGCAGGTTAAGCCCCAAAATACTCCTAATTTTAATCTCCTTTTGGATCTTAAACTTCATTGGTATCATTTGGATCTATCCTAAAGTAGAGCAACCCTTCATCTTCTTCCTCAAAGCTTCAAACCGAACCTTAAAGGTACCCTTTATTTTTCTTTAAAACCGAATTAGGGCTCATTATTTATAAATTTATCTGCAATATTAAAAGGCGTATTTGGTATCATTAAAAAGGTCTCGATGAAACTTTTCCATTATTAAATGGCACACCACGTGAGGAGCTCTGTGTAGGGAGAAATTTGATGCTAAAGCTTTAGTTTCTTTAATATTCGTGTGGCTGCAAAAAATTATTTCAGAAAATTTTATATTTTTCTTTTCTTAAAATTTTGCTTATTTTAATCCATTTCAAATCTTCAAAATCTCATAAATTTGTAATTATAAGTCTAAACATAGTGATCTAATATACCATTATGATCAAAAAAATGCTAGGAATAATATTATGTAATTAGCTCTTCTGTTTGAAGATTAATTTCATTAATTATCATTTAAACTAATTAACTCCCTTAATCCAAAAATTTGATAAATTCATAACTTAATTAATTTAGCTTCAAATCATATGATCCAAAATATTATTTTGATCAGGAGAATGTGTAGAATACTAATCTGCAAGAAATTTTTAGTTTCTGTAATTATATTTCTAAATTTTGCCTAATTACTCCAAAAATGGATTAGTGAAAATTAAGCCCCTTAATTATCCAAAATTATAATTTTAAGTTGCTGATAGCTCTTAGTATAGTGTAGAACACTATGGTGAAGCTAATTTTTTAATTTAGTAATTAATTTCTCTAATCACCCACTAATCACCCCAAATCTTGATTAGTAAAAATTAGCACATTTCGTAATCCAAATTGGGTGCTTCAAGTTTCTAGTAGTTCATAGAGTATATTAGAGCCTAGTGTTGTGGTTGGTTCTGTGATTTTGTTATTAATTTTACTAATCACTCACTAATCACCCTTAACCCTAATTAGATCATAACTTGACCAAATGAGGTTCAAATTGGGTCTACTCCCAGTTAAAGTAATCAGTGTTATAGGAAAGTTATAGCCACTGAGTTTGCTAAATTTGGACTTTAAATAAAAAAATTAAGTTTTTAACCCCTTTTTATAAAACCCTAATTTATATATTTAAACCCTTAACTTGTTTTGGCTATAATTTGGCCAATACATATCAGAATTTAGTAAATTTAGGCTCTATGGAATACTTAGGCAGTGAACAACAATAAACTTAATAAAAATTTATTGACTTCATTAGGACAAATTACCAAATTACCCTTATGAGTCAATTTGCTTAAATTGAGCTCATAAGACTTAATTCTTATTCAAATTAGATATACTTACTGTCTATCTTCATGTTAAACAATAAGTAATCATTTGTCATTAATAAATTCCAATTTGGAGCATTATTTCAAAAAATAGCTTTTTAGACCCTTACGTAAGGGCAAAATGGTCAATTTGCCCAAAATTAGATTTAAGTGTTCTTAAGCCCTAGATTCATAGCCTAATCATTAAAATCAATAAATGAAGTGAATTCATTTGATTTAGGAAATAAAATAAGTTTCTGAATCAAAACCCTAAAATTCATCTTAAGTAAATTGATAAGTTCCATGATGTGAGATTCATCTCACATCATGCCTTTCTTATGTCTTCAAATCTTTCTCTTAAGTTTTCAATCAAAATTATTTAAGATTAGTGCTAGAGTGTTCATTTTAGTTCTTTAAGATCTTCTTCCTTAGGAATTAGGAATAGGACTTAGGTTAATCTTCATTCATTGGGTGAATTAGGTTACTTAATGAATGAAACATTAGTTTTTATTAGTTTATAGATTTTTATAGTTTAATTACAATTATTTGATCTTTCAACCTTAAACTTAAGATTAGAAGATCCATCCTATTAAGTTTGACTTTACTTAATAGGATATGCCTTAATCTTTAATCCGTGAGATTGAATTTTAAGCCTTAGCCTTTAAGATTAAGTGTCAAACCCCAATAATTGGAGTTTAATTCTTAATTCTTCTATCTTGATTTGTCATAATCAAGATGAGTTTGGGTTGCTTAAATCACCAAAATAGGTCAATTGATTTACTTATTTAACTTATATAGTCGACATTGATTAAATCAAGTTAGGACCTAGCTAGTCCTAATTATTTTCAATCTTATAAGACCGTGAGTCTAAGTTGCACTTGATAGTAGGAAATAAAAATCCTAAACTTGTGTAACTTAGAATAGATAGAACAGATAAATTAGACAACAATGAATATCACATGTGTTTTAGTAGTCTCTTGCTTACATTGAACTTTGATGCTTTGCTTACCTTGTATTTGAGCTTTATGCCTTGGACATATGTGGTGAACATAGGATATTTGATGAATATCACATGTCAAAATTTGAATTACATAAACATCATTTGCATTTTTGTCGATGTTTTCAGTTTTCCTGATTTTCGGTTCAGTAGAGTGTGACCTAATTAGTCTGCCTCTCAGTTCAGTTCTTTTGCTGTTGTTACAGGCCAGGCCTAGGCCTATGCTTGGCCAGGATGGTATTGCCTATCTTCAGCAAGTCTAACTAAGCCTAGACTTAAGGGGGTCTAGGATGGTATTGCTAAGCTCTTTGGTTCAGCAAGCTAGTTTAGCCCTCTTTTAATATGACAGTACTAATTTTAGGTGCACTACTACATTTTCAATTCAGTTTTTCTGCCTTAGCCCAGCAAGCTAAGTGAGTCTGTGCATATTTCAGTTCAGTGTTTCTGTCTTAGCCCAACAGGCTAAGTGAGATGTTACTTATTTTCAGTTCAAGTGATTCATTTGGCCATAGTAGTTTTCAATTCTATATTTACTGTTTTCAATTCATTTTTACTGTATTTCAACACTTTCTTACTTAATATTTACTGGATACTAGCTTATACATGAGCTAGAATGTTAGCTTGTTTATAAATTCATGTGTAGGAAGAAATATGCTTCGTGAAGCTTAAGGTTAGTAGAGTATGTATATGTTCTAAGCTATTTCAGATCGTCTCTAGTCAATTACAAGTCTGGATAAAGCTTGAAAACCCATGATTTATTCCTCTATCGTGTACCCCCTAAGAGTCATTAAATTATTCCAAAATAAATTTAGTAAGATCATTAATATTTTAATTGTGAAATTTCCAAGTAAGAACTTCATTCTTTTTTTAGGAAAATCCTTAACCCAATATGAGTTAAGTTGTCAATGTATGCCGGTGCTGAATTATTAACAAAAAATTTTCATTAGTATTTTGTTTAGTGAATTTCAATGGAAAATCCTAGAACAATGGTGACCTAGATGATGAGAAAAAGCAAGGAAGAACAACTAAAAGTTACATTGTGTTTATTTTGCATTCTCTTATCTATTTTGTCATCTTCATTACTTTAATCTTCTACATAATATTTTTATTACTCAAGAAAAAAGTATATATAATTTACCCCTCTTTTGTATGTCATTCCACTCAACAAACTGATCACCATGAATTTTCCACACATGTGCATCAATGTTAATCTAACTAGTAATGGGCAAACACTACACCACAAAGAGCTCACATATATTCAAACAATTTGTAAGCAAAGTAAGGCATTCATAATTTATTTGAGCGAGACAGTTTATAGCAAAGTTTGATTTTAATATATAATAGGAAAATTGTTACAGAAAAAAATCAACTGCAAGGCACACAACCCCTTTAACCAAGATTTGCATAAGAACTTCAGAAAGTTATACAATTTAATGCACTCAATCGAACTTGGTTGCAAGGGTCTCTTCAATTTGGTAGTAATTGGGTTAAGAAAACTCCAAGAATGGTATATTTGAAAAACGTTCTAAAATAAGTAACATTAATTTTCAAAATGTTACGAGTTATCTGCAAAAAATTCATAAATATGCGATAAAAAGCAAATTCCATCATTCGTCCCCATAAAAAGATTGTGAGAGAACATCCAGCATATTTGTCATCAATGGATAAAAGCCACCCTAATTTAGAGCATTTTGTAGCAATTACTTGTGGTTAACTTTGCAGAAAACTGTGCTCCTAACGTTGTTTGTCATGGATACTGTAGCAAGCTTTTTATAGTAGCGTTGGAATTAGCTGATGCACTAGAATTTACTAAAGAAAATAAGTTCCCACTACAATGTGATCCCTCATCATATATATTGGAACATGTTAAATAGCCCTCATCACATAATAAACTACTTTCTAATATTAAGATATATCCAACAAATTTAGAAACTAATAATAACTTAACCATTCAACACCTTCATCAATGTTATTGAAAAAGAATATATCAATGTCAAACTACATCTCCCTACGAGTCTATAAAGGATTTATTCAAATAAACTAGATCCTGAGAGTTATGAAACAAGTAACTTGAATGACTACAATGTTTTTATTTAAATTTACTTCAGTATAAGATCCCTTTTTGGTTCAAATAAGTTTGAAATCATGATACAAAAAAAACAGCAAGGAGCAACCAAGAACCTAAAGCCTTACCCCAAGGCACTTAAACCAGCCTTTTCAAGGTGCAATTCACAATGCAAAGTGCATGATCAGTTTCACATTAGTATGCATAGCATAAAATTGAAGTGTGTTAGTGATACTAATTACTCTAGCAAGTTTCTTATCTAGATATTACTCCAATAGTCTAACAAAAATTATTCTACTAAGGAATATTTTTGAAATGCTTACATAGAGAATATTTAAAAATTCATAAATTTGCATATATATAATACCCTTATTGAAAAGATCACACAGCATCAACTTCAATTAAGAAATTTGACTTTTTATCAGTCAAGCAAGGTACACATCATTATATATCCTAACTAGGGCTGGCTCGAGATGAGTCAGCCTAGACTTGAACTCGAAATTTTCAAGTTGGGTCCTACTCAAACTCAATTCAAATTCGTTTGAGTTTGAGTTCGAGTTCAAGTCATTTCGAGTCGAGTCAAATAGGGTTTGAGTGGAACCATTCGACTCGAACTTGACTCGAAAATTTCGAGTCAAGTTAAAATATTTCGAGTTCGAGTTCGAGTCAAATTGCCAGCCCTAATCCTAACTCACCCAATTGCAATGGAGAACGGTGCTTGGTTTTATGTACTTGAGTGTTACAAAGTACATTGCAAATAGCGATTTCTAATGCGATTTGCAAAGCTATTTCTATACTTCTCAAAGTAAAGCGAAGTGCACTTTAAAGCACGCTCATGAAAAATATGCGCACTAAAGCCTCATCTCATTTAACCTATGCAACTAGTAAATAAGCGCACAGAGCCATTGATGATATTGTTTTCCATATTGGTTCCTTTCAAAGTTATACATCAAAAATTATCCATATAATTTTAAATTAAAGTGAACATTGGGTACTGCTTCTTTTAAACATCTACCACCAAAAAACATACCTGTAACAATAATTTGGGGCAGACCATACTGTTACAATCTGGTTATTGAACATCCACTTATATCCTTCCATCACCAACTGATGTGCACGACATATGTAATCGATGTTATTTGAATGGTTGAATGAAGATACTACATTCCCTCCAAACAAGAATCCTGCACCTCTAGGGCTTAAACCCCAGCCATCAACAACATCTTCTGGATCTGACCACAAAAGATCACACATGGCACCATCATGCGGAACCTCTTGCTTCCTGTCTATTGTTCTAATCTGCAGAGAAGAGGAAATAAATCAGCTTCCAACATATTTGATAAAGAGAAGAAGAAAAACAGAAGTTACAGCTTACCTGATCCAATGTACTTAAGTTAGGCGATAAACCTCCATGAACACCAAAAATTCTATTCTCTATGAGTGCTGAAAGACTTAAAACAAATAAACATCAGCATAATCATGTATCAATGAAGAAGTTAATGCCAATGAAACAACATTTCACATAAAAATATTTTGTAAT
This sequence comes from Gastrodia elata, assembly GCA_016760335.1. Classification (NCBI taxonomy): domain Eukaryota; kingdom Viridiplantae; phylum Streptophyta; class Magnoliopsida; order Asparagales; family Orchidaceae; genus Gastrodia; species Gastrodia elata. The sequence continues at coordinate 106,135,662 of CM028669.1, read as the reverse complement.
ACCTCAAGTAATCAAAAATATCTGTGCAATATCTCCATACATTTACAGAACCATACTTCCGGAGGCACTCATCATAGAAACCATAAACCTAATTAAAAAGAGTTCTACTGAAATGTCTGTCAAACAGTATACCACTTATAAGCAGTAATTCAATATGCACCTGGGTGATTTGCCTGCTCTCATGATTTCCTCTAATGAGAGTTATACGATCAGGATACCTAACCTGTACAAAACTGAAAAGTTGAACAAAATAAAAAGGAAAAAAGAACAAAATCACAGTAGTGTCATTAAATCATAGTAAACTAGACGAAAGAAAGAGTCTCATCAAAATTCTTCCCGAGGCACTCATCGCCCATGCCCTCCGTTTATCACCACCAGCAGCTTAAGAGGGAATACAAAAAATTTTGCATGCTACGGAGTTTTACAAAAGCTAGATCACAAACAATGCAAACTCTCAGCTTCAAATGGTAACTTAGCAGGTATTTCAGACACAATAGCTTCTTCAAATCAATAGTTCAGTAGGTTAATGTTGTAAAACCATAAAATGAGCATCTCAACTCCAGGGCTTATGCTCAGCCAATTTTTTGAATAAAAGAAATCTTTCAGTTAACCAATGGTCCTTCAATAGATTAAAATAAACCTTAGTGCTATCGCAGCTTACAAAAATGATAAAATGCTTGGCATAGTAGGATGAGGTTTCATGGTAACTTGATCTATGTGCAATCTTGATAATTTTTAAAGTTACTTTGGCCCCAAAAATTTTCCAAAATTGATCAATACAATGGTTCTTTGAATGAAGATGTATAAAAATAAACAAACATAAAAAAGAAGAGAAAATTTTATACATAAAACTTGTATTTTCATATTCACACAAGAAACACCCTTTCAAAATTATTTTGAACAAAATTACTCATTTGAAATGCTCAAAAAATCCCAATGGCAAGCATTATGTATGTAATAATCCCAAAATAAGCATGCATATAAACAGGTCAATTATGTTAAGGATGAATTCACTTTTTTCTTTCACATCTCTCACAACCCAACAACATATTTTAACGGATCAAGCATAATGAAACAAAAACATAGAAGTGAAATGACTTATATTTTTAAAGTTCTTAAAATTTGATTACATAGAATTGCATGATGATTGATAAGAGATGCGTAAAAGAAAAGTGAATCTAATCATCCAAATACAAATAGCACTTCACATATAATATAATTAAATTTTATTAATTTTTAAGAGAATAACAAATCGTGGCTTAAGAAAGTGCAAGACACTCTTGATAGCTCTTAGGAATAAACTTCTCATAAGGCCAATTTGGCTAAGTGAACCAAACCTTCTCATGATAAGTAGAATAAAATTTTTTAGATTTAGGAGCTATAAATTCTAATGAGTTAGTTAGCCTTTTATGTACACAAAAATGTTATTAGTTAAAGTTTGTTTATGGGTTAAATTTTGAATTTTGGGTAATAGTATAAACATGGCATGATATACTTTGACTAAATAACAATACCATGGTTCTAGCATTCAAGATCAATTTGTGACCAATCTATCAATATTAGAAGACATTAAATTATTAAATTCAAGAACTCAAATTAAGGATTGAGGGTTACTTCATCCTATATATATCCCAAACAAATGAGTAAAATATGTTAAAATCATTTTCCTGGGTATCCAATCATAAACTGGCATAAGGTTGGTGATACCAATTTTGACTAAACATTTCAAAGCCATGAAACATCACCATCTAATTTGCTCTTACATAGCTATAAGTAATAGAACTTCATTAAGAGAATATAAGATGGCAAGAAAATAAGAGAATGGCCAGGAAATATAAGTAAATTCTTAACCCAAGCTTCAAACATTGTTACATTAGATTTAGCAAGGTATTTAAACCCCATTTGAAATTGCAGGATAACAAACTAAGAAATACCAAAAATCCTATATGACAGTTAACTGAGCCAACTTTAACTCTTATAGATCATGCTATTTAATCCTGTCATGACAGATGATAGAATTTTGTAAGAAAATTCTTCACGCATACACAATCCCATTAGTCCACATGGCGATTGATGTATAGTGGTCTTTCTCCAAAGCTCAAACCTCTTGGAATTTATATATAACCTGATTAGCATGGAGTAGCATAATGACTTTCTCCAAGTGTTATTGGTGTTCTTCTTCTAACATACTACTATGAGTATATCAAAGTATAAAAGTAGAAACTTGCCCAAATATGGCCTCAACATTTTATTCATCAATCTCATGAAATATGTTAGGGTATTACATACCGCATAATATCATCCATTCGCTAAGACCCTGCCGGCTCATAAAACTATTTTTCAAATGTTCGAGCCTTGAATTCTCACTTAATGATAACTTGACTTTTTTAAAGTTAAATTTTGAGAAGATCAGTGTTGCCTTGAGTTATTCAATGACTTCCACAAACATGGGCAAAAATATATATATGCTTGTCATTAACTTGGCTAAGTGTCTAATAATCTAAATACATATTCCACCCTCCATCCTTTTATGGAGCTAGAACTATTAGACTTGAATATTCCTTTCTACAGTAAATCAACATTTGCTTTTTGTCTATTCATTCTATAACATTGAGAGTCTACACATCCCCAATTAGAGTTGCTTCCATGTGAAGTTGAATTTCATTCACAATAGCTATCCTTGATCATAATCCTTTTGGCACTCTAAAAACTTCATCATAATTCTTAGCTAGTCTGCCAAGTCAAGTGTCATGAGTTGAGGCAATAGTTGAGCATGTTCTCAAAATTTCTCAATTTCAATAAGTCGGGTTGACCTTTTCTTCTCGGACGAATAATAACAACTTCTCTTGAGAGAGGATAATTCTATTAATTTTTCCCAACTAAGCTATGTCAACCTTTAGGTCGAGTTAGTCCTAATACAAATTGAATTTTTCCTATCTTTCACCAGTTTATATTGTTATCTTATCTGAATGTATATAACCTCATGATCCTATAAATAATGATTTCTATGCACAAGGAAAATGTTCAAGGGGACTACATCGCAAAGAACTTCGCCTACATACTTTCAAATGGTGCAAAATTTCAAATTGCATCAAGGAGTGATTCTCCTCATCTCAGCATCTTCTTGAATCCAACCTATAGGATAAGGCTTTGAATGTTCCACTATTTGTAGTTCAAGTTGCTAAACTAAAGCTTCTAATATAAAATTATTCAAACTTCAAAAGTCAAAATCAGTTATAATTATTGTTCGCTTGGTTCTTGGTTGTAAATAATTATTCTCTACAATTTGAGAGTTAATAGTGTTAGGAAGCTCTATTGACTATGGCATTGTTGGTAGAGAGAATCCCTTCCACCTCTTTGATTTTCTCCAAGTCTAAGAGTCCTTTTATAGATACAGTGGTCCTCTTAAATTTATTTGAGAATAAAACTCGTGGTGGAATTTTTAGTATTTTCTATCTATATATGTATAGATCTTGCAGTGACTCTCATAGGGTGTTTGCTAAATATCCTTGTTAGGTCAAATAGTCGAGGTTATAGCTTGGATAGCATCACCTTTGACTCAAAAATCCTTTTCCTAATTCTCTGAGTGTTTTTCCTTGTCTTTCAATTCTTCTTCTCTTTGCACCTTTTTACTTGGGATTTTGAACATAGGGTTTCTTCATGGTCTTCCTTTTTATAGCCATTGTATATGCAATGACTTAATTGTGTTCATTACAAGAACTAGGCCAGCTCAGTAGAGATGTAGAAAGACTATAAATATATTTCAAAAATTCAGTGTATCATCAAGTTCAACCCCCAACTGCAAGGATTGTATTCTAAATTTGGTTGTTTAGTCTTGAAAGATTGATCCATCCTCAACACATCTCAAACCACTTCATCCAATTTCCTTCAAGTGCACCATTGGAGAATTTATTTATCTCAATAAATGTCTCCCATGGCCCAATCCATGGGTCCATCTTTCTTGCAATTGGCACTTAGTTATAAGTCAGCAAAATGTTCTTTGACTCTGGTTCCACAATAAATCATCTTCTTCATGGTTCATATCATTCTTCAACTGAGTATCTTTTGCTACTTCAAGATTTCGAGGGTGTTCTGGTAGCTTCTGCAGTTCTCGTATTTAATTGAGTTGGAGCTTGATAAAGTGATTAATTGCAAGTGTAATTGTGATATATGCATCATTTCAGTCATTTGTTTGCTTAATGGGTGACAACATGGTTCCTAGTTTTCAACCTGCATGGCATCATTGTTTCAAGCTCCGTAATATTTTGTTTCAAATATTCTTCAAATGAAATTGGTTCCTCACTTCAAGCTTTGCAGCCTTCCCGAGTTTGCACCTTTATTGAGCCTTCTTCTTCAGTAAATTTGTGCTCTAATACCAAAAATAATACCCAAAATTTGTTCTTCAGAAACCTGTGAGTACAAAGACTTTATTGAAGAAAGGTAATATGTCTAAGAAAGAATGATCAAAATAAAATAAGATTAGTTTTTTTTCCTTTTCTTTAAGAAATTACGAGTAATCCTACGTCCCCCCTTAAATCGCATTCTGCGATTTTTCTTCCGCCAAAAGGCGGAAGCCTGGCACCTATGCCCCCCTACGCCTGCTACCTGCGCCAGCGCAGGTTGGTCGGCCCTCTTGGCAGACCACCCCCTCCCTTCCCTCCTCTATTTAAACCCACCCCTTCCCCCTTCCTCACCCACAGCAGCCCTCCTTCCCTTCACAGCCAGCCCCGCCAGCTAGCCACCCTGCCGCCAGCCAGTCCCTTCAGTGGCAGCCAGCCACAGCAGCTCCTCCCGGCCAGCCAGCAGCCTTCCAACAGCCCTACCGGCCAGCCAGCACCCCTGCCAACAGCAGTCCAGCCGCCGGCCAGCAATCCCTTCAGCGGCAGCCGGCCACAGCAGCTCCTCCCAGCCTCCGGCAGCCCTGCCAACAGCAGTCCAGCCGCCGGCCAGCAGTCCCTTCAGCGGCAGCCAGCCACCCAACAGCCCTCTCCTACCACTGCCAGCTTGCCACAGCCACCCTGGCCAGCCGTCCGTCCACCCACTCCGGTCTCTTACCGTTTTCCGGCAATCCTAATCCTAAAGATAAGATGATAAGTTAAAGAGATAGAGAAAAGGGAGAGAAAAGAGGAGAAATTTCTACGATCTTTTAATTAATACATACTTAATAATTAGTATTATGAAAATAATAATGATATAATAACGCCATTCACATTAATATGGTTCTCATTAATTAATAATGAAAACTATATTGTCATAAAAATGACGATTATTTCCTATTCGTCAATTCAACCGTTTTTATTCTGGCTTTTTCTGTTGTACATTATTATCATAATCATAACGCCTTAATGAATATAACAGCTTAAATAAATCGAACTTCAATCTTAAAAACGGAAGAAGAACAAAATGAAAGTAAATATGAATCGACTCCTAAAATTATTGGTTTAAAAAGCTAACATGAAGATATCCGAACTTAAATGCAGATTGAGACTGTCACTCATCCGAACTATTGAACTTCTGAATTTAAGGATGAAAGGTACCCAGTACATGACATGTATTATATTTTGCACTTTTACTGCTGCTTAGCTTATTTGCTTTGAGCCAAATTCATTTAAAGCTTGGTTGGTTGATGAAATCAACATCCTTTCCATTCGGGGGTTACTGGAAAATGACATCAGTAACATTAATGCTTGGTTGGTTGTTAGAAATCAAGATCCTTTTCATTCGGGGTTATTGTTGGAAAAATAATATCAGCAACATTCGGGGTTGTTATTGGAAAATTACATAATAACATTCGGGTTTGTTACTGGAAAATGACATCGGTAACATTCGGGGTTGATTACTGGAAAATGACATAGTAATCTTTATTTGATAAATAATATTTGCTGCACGAAATTATTTATTTCACGCTATTGCCTTATTTTCTCCTGCATTTTATTTCCTCCTTACTTCCGCTAATCGCATCTTTTAAGAATGTAATTATTATTGTGTACTATAGTACTTAGTGTGAGGACCTGATGCCGGGTCAGCGGGAGCTAATCCAACACTGTTTTGCTTGTGGAATAGTAATAGCAACAACAACAAGCAATGACAAGTCCTCTAGCCGCAGGATCATATTGAGTGGTTTAAGAGACAAATATATAGACATCAAACATAACTCATTTATTCATTAATTCACGAGTCTTTGAGTACATTAAAATAAAAGAAAAATTACAAACTTTTTAAAAGTAGATAAAGTCAAAAAGAAGACGATGGATCAGCAAGTAGCAGTATCAGCACTGCTCAATTTGTTTTTTTTAGCACCTTTCCTCGATGATGAACTCCTGATCTGGGCACGTTTCAAAAGTGCGGGCATTCGAAAACCAGTTAGTTGTGAAACTAAGTACTGATAGATGTCATCTTTACAAATGTTAAATAATAAGCAAAATAATCAATATTTGGCAGGAATAAAAGTTGTACAAACTTATCTCTGCAAACCTGTTTCAATTGCACTTGAAATTTAGCATCAAAATAATTGCACTCACAAAAATAAATACAGAATTTTTAGCGCTTGATATATGAGGCAAAATATAATTTTGTTGGCCAAGTACAAAAATCGAGAAAAAGGGGGGTTCATTTTTGTGTTACATATCCCAACTTCCCTCTATACCTGCCCCCTCAAAGACTTATCAGTATAGGCTCCCTATGACTCCCGATATCGGACAGCCCCGTCCTAGCGGTTGTCTGATCAGACAAAAAGTATAAAGCAACATGGAACCCTTGCTTTTCACTTATCCAAACTTATTCATAAATCATTTTATATGACTTTAAAAAGTACTTTTACAAAATTTGTGCAATGCTGAGCAGAAAAAAACATATTTAAACAGAAGTAATAAAAGACATCTGGTACCTTGTTCCTTAAGTTCGAAAGTTCAACAGTTCGATAGTTCGAATGAGTGACAGTTCGCTCAATCTGCATTTAGGTTTTGGATATTTTTAAATTAGCTCTCAGCCAATATTTATAGGAGTAACATTTATTTTCATTTCGACTATGTTCTTCTTTCGCTTTCTTAAAGTCTGATTTTAAGATACTGCAATAGCAGTAATGTTTATTATAGTGTTTATTAATTTGCTAAGGATAATAATCATATTTGATACAATATTATTGTTATCATTATTTTAATGATAACAATAATATATGAATGAAAGAACGTAATAGAAATAACTGTCAAAAAGAAAATGCTTGAACTAAAATTATAGTTATTTCATAACATATGTATAGTTTTCATTATTAATTAATGAAAACCATATTAATGTGAATGACGATATTATATCATTATTATGACTATTAAGTAGGTATAAATGAACGAAGACTAGCGAACAAAAATCAATTCTCATGTTTTCTTTTCCCTTTTTCTTTATCTTAAACTTCTTATCTTACCTTAAGATTAGGATTGCCGGAAAGCGGGGGAGGCCGGACGGAGTGGGTTGCTGGCCGGGTTGTTGGCCGGAATGGGGTGGTTGGGCGGCTGGCCAAGGTGGCAGCAGCAAGGGGCTGGCTGGAAAGGGCTGTTGGTGGCCTTCGAAGGCTGCCAGAAGCTGTTTGGTGGCTGCTGGAGCTGCTGGAGGGGACTGCCGTGGGGAAGGGAGGCTGGCTGGGCTGCTGTGAGGGGGAGGAGGGGCTGCGGGAGGGGGAGGAGGGGCTGCAGGAGGGGGGGAGAGGGCTGGCTGGCTGCTGTCTAGGGTTTGGAGGAGGAGAGGGGTTGTGTGAGGGAGGAGAAGGAAGGGGGGGAGTTTAAGTAGAGGAGAGGGCTGGCTGAGGGGGTCAGCCAGGTGGGTCGACCAGCCTGCGCCAAAAACGGAGCAGGCGGCCCTCCCTGGCGCGGAAGGTTCCGCGCCAGAAGCCCTGTCGGGCGCGACGTGGGAGTAGGGGGGGGCAAACGGGGGGGGGGGGGAGAATGAAAAAAATAGGGAAAATGAAAATTAAAAAAAAAATTAATACTTAAAGTTAAATTATTCGCATTTTTCCGCCGTTCGACGTTCAAATACAACGAAACTTGGCACCGAGGTATGTTACGACATGACGAACACCCTCGCACCGAAAATTTTCGATTATGACAAATATTTTATTTTTAATTAATTTCTGAAGTTTGAAAACTTCATAAATTAACCACGATAAATCTGGCGCTCAGAATTTGATGAAACTTCTTGAAATGCCTTTAAATAATATACTTAACACAACGACACTGAAATCGATGAATTCCGACACGTATTTTAATGTTTTGATTTTTATGATTTAAATAATTCCGAAAATAAAGCGGGAGCTTCCCTTATTCGGATTTCTCCCAAACTATGGCACTTTGATCTTAAAAATTATTCTTATCTAAGGGTATTTTTGTTTGCCCTAGTTTGAAATTTCCCGGAGTTTTGATGTCTGAAGCGGGCTTTGACCTAATTTTGAAAAATAACGACATTGGATCGTTACAAACTCCCCTACTTAAAAATGATGTCGTCCTCGACATCAAGAATAAAACAAATAAGGTCTTAGAGGGAGCTTTGAGGTACCTTAATTCAGAAATAGCTCTGGATACTTTCTTCGCATATCGACTTCTCTTTCCCACATGGCTTCTTTCGCAGTATGGTTATGCCATTGAATTTTGATCATCGGGATCGTTCTGCTTCTTAACTTTCTGCGGTCTTTCTCAATAATTTTAAGAGGTTTTTCAATATAAGTTAAATCAGGTTGAATTTCAACTGTTGAGTCTAAAATTTGCTGAGTGAATTCCTGGAGGCATCTGCGGAGTGTTAAAACATGGAATACGTTGTGCATGGCTGTAAATCTTTCAGGAAGTTTAAGTTTATAAGCTGAGCTTCCAATTTTTGCAGTTACTTCGAAGGGTCCAACATATCTGGGACTCAACTTTCCAGTCACTCCAAAGCGATGAATTCCTTTCATAGGGCTAACCTTTAGATAAGCCCGATCCCCAATGTGAAATTCTTGCCTCCGGTGTCTTGCGTTTAAGTATTTCTTTTGTCGGTCCTGGGCTGCCACAATTCTGCTCTTGATTAGCCTTATTTTTTCGTTTGTTTCTTCAATTAACTCAGATCCATAAATTTGTACATCTCCAACTTGTGTGTCCAAGCTAGAGGAGTACTGCACTTTCTCCCATATAAGGCTTCATAAGGGGCCATTCCAATGCTTGACTGGTGGCTATTATTATAAGCAAATTCTACAAGTGGGAGGTGTTTCTCCCAATTTCCACCAAAGTCTAACAAGCATAAACGTAAGAGATCCTCGAGTACTTGGTTGACTCTCTCAGTTTGCCCGTCCGTTTAAGGGTGGAAGGCCGTGCTCATGGCTAAGATGGTTCCCAAATCTTTGTGTATTGCTTGCCAAAATCGAGAAGTAAACCTGTCATCTCTATCTGAAATTATAGTCTTAGGAATTTCATGTAATTTGATGATCTCCCTAATATATAATCTTGCCAGTTTCTCCACTGAGTCTGTTTGCTTTATTGGGATAAAGTGGGCTGACTTTGTTAATCTGTCAACTATGACCCAAATAGCATCTGCTCCTGATTTTCCTTTTGGCAAACCTATTACGAAATCCATAGAGATGTCTGACCATTTCCATTCTGGGATTTCTAGTGGATGCAGAAGTCCACCAAGTCGTTGGTGCTCTTCTTTGACTAGGCTACAAACGTGGCACTTAGCCACAAATTCAGCTATCTCTCTTTTGAGTCCAGGCCACCAGAAGGCTATCTTTAGATCTTGATACATTTTGTTGCTTCCGGGGTGTACTGTATAGCCTGGGTTGTGGGCTTCCTTTAATATCTGATTTCGAATGTGCGAATTATTCGGGACCCAGATTCTATTACCATTATAAATATGAATTCCTTTTTGCAACTGCAACCCTGTTCTGCGGCCATCTTCTATTTCTGCTTTTAGCTTGAGGTATTCCTCGCTGACTTTTTGAGCGTCCAAAATGCTTTGTACGAAGGTAGGTCCTGCAGTATTGACATTAAGCAATTTATTTAACTGATCTTTAATAATGGGTCTTATATTAAGCTTCTGGAATTCTTCTTCAAATGGACTTGCTAAGATTAAAGTACTCAATATTTCCTTTCGTACTCAAAGCATCTGCGACCAAGTTAACTTTACCAGGATGATATTGAATATCCATATCATAGTCGCTGAGTAGTTCCAACCATCTCCTTTGACGACAGTTTAGCTCTTTCTGCGTGAAGATGTATTTTAAACTCTGATGGTCTGTAAAGATCTCGCACTTTACTCCATATAGATAGTGCCTCCAAATCTTTAAGGCAAAGACAATTGCGGCTAGCTCTAAATCATGAACAGGGTAGTTCTTTTCGTGAGTCTTCAATTGCCTTGAAGCGTAAGCAATGACGTGGTTGTCCTGCATGAGGACACACCCTAGTCCTGTTAAAGAAGCATCCGTGTATACCTTGTAGTTCTTCCCTTCTTGAGGTAGGATCAGGACAGGTGCAGTAGTGAGGGCTTGTTTTAATTTTAGAAATGATTCTTCTCAATCCTGACTCCATACAAATGGTGTCGCCTTTTGAGTCAGTTGAGTTAATGGCTTGGCTAGATTTGAGAATCCTTTGACAAACTTTCGATAATATCCTGCAAGTCCTAAGAAACTGCGAATTTTAGACACAGATGATAGTTGGGGCCATTCTTGTATGGTACTTATCTTTCTTTGGTCTACCTTGATTCCTTCAGCATTTACTACATATCCTAAAAATGCTATTGAGTTCAATCAAAACTCACATTTTGAGTACTTGGCAAATAATTGATGCTCCCTAAGAGTTCCCAATACAACTTTCAAATGAATCTTATGATCCTCCATAGACTTGGAATAAATTAAGATGTCATCGATGAAGACTATCACAAATTTATCGAGGAAGGGCCAGAGTATTCTTTGCATTAAATCCATGAAGATAGAAGGAGCGTTTGTGAGTCCAAATGACATGACTAAGAACTCATAATGTCCGAAGCGAGTTCTAAATGCAATCTTGGGGACGTCTTCTTCATTGACTCGCATCTGGTGGTATCCAAACCTTAAATCAATCTTGAAAAATATTTTGGCTCCAGCTAGTTGATCAAAGAGGTCATCAATGCGGGGTAGAGGATATTTGTTTTTCACTGTTACCTTGTTGAGGTCTCTATAATCTATGCACATACGCATAGATCCGTCCTTCTTTTGCACAAAGAGTACTGGGGCTCCCCAGGGGGACATGCTTTGTCGAATCAATCCCTTGCTGGTTAGCTCTTGAAGTTGATGGTCTAGTTCCTGGAGCTCTTTTGGTGCCATACGATATGGTGATTTGGACTTGGGTTGGGTTCCTGGAACTAATTCTATTGAGAACCCGATTTCTCTTACGGGTGGTAGCCCGGGTAAATCTTCTAGGAATACATCTTCAAAATCTCGAACGATGTGCGTTTCTGATAAAAGCACAAGTTCCTTTCTTTCTCCCATCATAGTTACTAAGTATGCGTTGCATCCTTTCTGAATCAATTTTCTTGCTTTTATTGGATTAATTAGAGAAGCTAATAGGCTTTGTCTTCTTATAAATACTGTTAATGTTTTGCCACTTTTGATTGTGATCTTTTTCTTCTGGCAGTTGATTATAGCATCATGATTGCCTAACCAATCCATCCCTAGAATAATATCAAAGTTGGTAATGGGTAAAACGACTAACGTAGCCCTGAATAATTTGCTTTTGATGGGGATATTAAAAATACAGAATTTCTGAGCCTCCATGCTAGCTCCAGAAGGTAACCCAATTTTTAGTGTTGTTGCCAAATTGAAGGATGGTAGTTCTAGTGTGGTTGCAAGTTTTTCTGATATGAAGGAGCGGCTTGCCCCCGTATCAAATAAGGTGTCACATGATACGCTATTAATGAATAGTGTGCCTAAATATGAATTATGAGCATTTTGTACTAATATAAGTGCAAAAGAGGAAAAGAACGAGAAAAAATGAAATACCTGATACTACATCGTTGTCTCCAGGTGCTAAGACTAGAGTGAGCGTGTAAATTCTTGTGGGAGCAGAGTTACGAGGTGCAGGTCCTTTTCTTTGATTGGATGTTGATGAAGTTGGTGGCCTTGGGGCGTTGGTTGGTTCTGGGGTGGCTCCTCTTATTTGGGCATGAAACGGGATTACAGCAGGTGTGGTGTTTCTGTCTCTTATGATGGTTACTCCATCTATCGTCCTTACAGATCGACAATCCCGAATTTGGTGGCCGGGCTTGCCGCACTGATAACATCTTCTGCCATCATGGTAGCACTTACCGTAGGGATGATGTCTCCGGCAATCTCCTCTCATACCTTGTTCGAAATTCTCAGAAGTTAGCTGAAATATTTTGGCAGGTGGATTGTGTTGTTGTCTTTTGAATGTCCCTTGGTCCTTTGTAGGATGATCCTGCCTCTTTCCTTGACCTGTGTTGCTAGAAGGCTTACTATTCTCTTCGTGCTCCATAATTAAGGCGCATTCTAAAAGTTCAGAGAAACGAGCATGTCTCAATGGAAGCAAGCTCCAACGAAGGGTATCTTTCATCCCTAATAGAAAGCGATTGCACCTTGCTTTTTCTGTACTTATCAAGTTCTGAGCATACCTTGATAGTTTAGTGAACTCGGCCTCATAGTTGGCCACGGAGTTGCTACCCTGAACCAATTTCATGAATTCGTTCTCCATGATGCTTTGGGCAGCTTGCGGGACATACTTGGCTCGAAAAGCTTCTGAAAATGCTTCCCAACTTATGTTCTCAAATTCTACGTTAGTGAAATCGGTGTTGACGACAGATTCCCACCAACGGTCAGCTTCGCCTTTAAATAGGTAGCGGGTCACACGCACTGCTTTTTCATTTGGACACTCCATACTTTCTAGTGTCTTTTCTATCTCTCTCAGCCAGTCTTCTGCTTCCATAGGACAAGTAGTCCCATAAAATACTGGCGGATTTAATTTGAGAAAAGATTGGAGGATTCCCTCAGAACGATGCTTTTGAGGTGATTGAACGGAGTTTGCTAAAGCAGCTTTCTTTTGATTTGCTAGGAGCTCTAAGACGGCTTCCATGAAGCGGTCGTTGGTACTTCCTGAAACTTCCAATGATATAGGTACCTTAATTGGGGTTTCTAATGGTGTGCTCAAAAATCCTTCATCTGAATCCATCTTTTTGCCTAAAGGTTGAAAGCTTCAGTTACTTATGTTTATGCTATCCTTCTCTATTCTTAAAGTGAATTATAAGTTGACTTTTATATATTATCTCTTAAGCTTAATCTCAATCCTGCTCTGATACCAACTGTGAGGACCCGATGCCGGGTCAACGGGAGTTAATCCAGCACCGGTTTGCTTGTGGAATAGTAATAGCAACAACAACAAGCAATGACAAGTCCTCTAGCCGTAGGATCATATTGAGTGGTTTAAGAGACAACTATATAGACATCAAACATAACTCATTTATTCATTAATTCACGAGTCTTTGAGTACATTAAAATAAAGGAAAAATTACAAACTTTTTAAAAGTAAATAGAGTCAAAAAGAAGGCGGTGGATCAGCAGGTAGCAGTATCAGCACTGCTCAATTTTTTTTTTTAGCACCTTTCCTCGATGATGAACTCCTGATCTGGGCACGTTTCAAAAGAGCGGGCATTCGAAAACCAGTTAGTTGTGAAACTAAGTACTGATAGATGTCATCTTTACAAATGTTAAATAATAAGCAAAATAATCAATATTTGACAGGAATAAAAGTTGTACAAACTTATCCCTGCAAATCTGTTTCAATTGCACTTGAAACTTAGCATCAAAATAATTGCAGTCACAAAAATAAATACAGAATTTTTAGCGCTTGATATATGAAGCAAAATATGATTTTGTTGGGCAAGTACAAAAATCGAGAAAAAGGGGGTTCATTTTTGTGTTACATATCTCAACTTCCCTCTATACTTTTGCCCCCTCAAAGGCTTATCAGTATAGGCTCCTTAGCGGTTGTCTGATCAGACAAAAAGTATAAAGCAACATGGAACCCTTGCTTCTCACTTATCCAAACTTATTCATAAATCATTTTATGTGACTTTAAAAAGTACTTTTACAAAATTTGTGCGATGCTGAGCAGAAAAAACATATTTAAACAGAAGTAATAAAAGACATCTGGTACCTTGTTCCTTAAGTTCGAAAGTTCAACAGTTCGACAGTTCGATAGTTCGATAGAGTGACAGTTCGCTCAATCTGCATTTAGGTTTTGGATATTTTTAAATTAGCTCTCAGCCAATATTTATAGGAGTAACATTTATTTTCATTTTGACTATGTTCTTCTTTCGCTTTCTTAAAGTCTGATTTTAAGATACTGCAATGGCAGTAATATTTATTATAGTGTTTATTAATTTGCTAAGGATAATAATCATATTTGATACAATATTATTGTTATCATTATTTTAATGATAACAATAATATAGGAATGAAAGAACGTAATAGAAATAATTGTCAAAAAGAAAATGCTTGAACTAAAATTATAGTCATTTCATAACATATGTATAGTTTTCATTATTAATTAATGAAAACCATATTAATGTGAATGACGATATTATATCATTATTATGACTATTAAGTAGGTATAAATAAATGAAGACTAGCAAACAAAAATTAATTCTCATATTTTCTTTTCCCTTTTTCTTTATCTTAAACTTCTTATCTTACCTTAAGATTAGGATTGCCGGAAAGCGGAGGGAGGCCGGAGTGGGTTGCTGGCCAGGTTGTTGGCCGGAATGGGGTGGTTGGGCGGCTGGCCGAGGTGGCAGCAGCAAGGGGCTGGCTGGAAAGGGCTGTTGGTGGCCGTCGAAGGCTGCCGGAAGCTGTTTGGTGGCTGCTGGAGCTGCTGGAGGGGACTGCCGTGGGGAAGGGAGGCTGGCTGGGCTGCTGTGAGGGGGAGGAGGGGCTGCAGGAGGGGGAGGAGAGGGCTGGCTAGCTGCTGTCTAGGGTTTGGAGGAGGAGAGGAGTTGTGTGAGGGAGGAGAAGGAAGGGGGGGAGGCGTTTATTAAGTAGAGGAGAGGGCTGGCTGAGGGGGTCGGCCAGGTGGGCCGACCAGCCTGCGCCAAAAACGGCGCAGGCGGCCCTCCCTGGCGCGGATGGTTCCGCGCCAGAAGCCCTGTCGGGCGCGATGCGGGAGCGGGGGGAGAGGGGGGGAAGAAGGATAAAAATAGGGAAAATGAAAATTAAAAAAAAATAAATACTTAAAGTTAAATTATTCGCATTTTTCCGCCGTTCGGCGTTCAAATACAACGAAACTTAGCACCGAGGTGTGTTACGACATGACGAACACCCTCGCGCCAAAAATTTTCGATTCGGACAAATATTTTATTTTTAATTAATTCCTGAAGTTTGAAAACTTCAGAAATTAACTATGATAAATCCGGCGCTCAGAATTTGATGAAACTTCTTGAGATGCCTTTAAATAATATACTTAACACAACGACACTGAAATCGATGAATTCCGACACGTATTTCAATGTTTTGATTTTTATGATTTAAATAATTCCGAAAATAAAGCGGGAGCTTCCGTTATTCGGATTTCTCCCAAACTAGGGCACTTTGATCTTAAAAATTATTCTTATCAAGGGTATTTTTATTTGCCCTAGTTTGAAATTCCCCGAAATTTTGATGTCTGAAGCGGGCTTTGACCTAATTTTGAAAAATAACGACATTGGGTCGTTACACTTAGAGTATTCTCTAATTACTGGGAATTCAAATCCCAGTATTATTTTCTGTACAATACAGGTCAGGTGCTCCTAAGGGATTACGCGCAAGAACCATAATGCTTAAAATGTTCAACTGCTGAAAAGATCTACGGCGCTATTTATTTTTGCTTATTTATCTTTTTTTTCTTTTTTGTTTAGTTTTACTTTTGTATGAGTGTTGAAAAGACCTTGTAATGTGAACATTGAAATAAATGAATATCTTTTGGCTTTTGTATGTGTATGCACTTCTTCTCAAGTTACTCAATATGATCCTGCGGTAAGTGGATACCCGATGTGGGAACGGTTTCCGCTGAACCGGCATCGGGCCCTCATATTGGATCTGCTCCAGGAACCATCGTAATAGACATCGGCGAAACCGCCATACGTCAACAGTCACATGGCACAGACATCACATTCTGCATTATATATATAAATGTATATATATATATCATCAAATCAAACAAGCAATTAGCCCCTCTGGAATTCTTGAAACTGCAGCAACCATTGGCAGTCCTCGTAGCCTCCCCTGGATCGTCGGCCATGATCGTGCGAGTAGATGACGCCCGTCATGGGAGTCGTCCTAACATCGAATGGAGGCAGATGGCTGCGCATGTTGCACCACCCTCCTCCCTGATGGTGTGGCGTCTTTGGCAGTCATCTAGTGAGTCGCAAAGACCCCCGGGTCAAATTTCTCTACCAAACATTCATGCCAAATCTTATCCTCTTTCGGCCACCAAGCCTTTCATTGAAGCGTTGACATTCAACTCAAGTCTCGCTAATCTTCTTGGTATCAAACCTATTTCGGTGCTATGAGTTAAACCCGCACTTATTCTAACGGAGGAAGAGGGGTGGATTCTTGCAAAGTTATTTGAGTTTTCCTCGGCTGAAAATTTTTCTAATGGGAAGCATTTTTTGCTCTCCATTCAAAATTTTTAAGTGGCCTATGATTGTTAGCTCCCTACATCATTGGATTGATTAATTCTCGACATATCCTCATCAAATTCATGAAGGAGGAAGATTATACAAGACTTTTCTCAAGAAGATTGTATTTAATTTTGAATTTTCACATGAAAATCCTCAAATAGATGCCTTCATTTGATCCCATGAGCAAAAACCTTCTGTTGCTTTTATCTGGGTCTCCTTCCCATTACTCAAGGTGCATTTGATCAATCATGCAATTCTTTTTTCTCTAGGCTCGTACATTGGGAAACCTCTCAAAATAGATTTTATATCTGCAAATCTACTTAGGTTGTTGTTGCCCGAGTCCTCATAGAAATTGATTTAACCGAGCATTTTGCAAATGAAATTTGGATTGGTGGAGAAAATAATGGTTATCTCCAAGAAGTAAACTTTGAGAACTTATTTTATTTTTGCTCACATTACTATACCATTGGACATAATCCCTCAAGCTGTTTTAAACTCCACCTCATCTCAAAACTAGCAACAAATCAAATTTTGACGATCCTATGCCCACAAGTTCTTCTAGAAACCGAATGGTTTATTGTTTATGTCCCAAAGCAAACTCTGTTGAATAAATAAGTTAGCATGATATAGTAAAACCTCTTAGATTGACTAGGGATCAAAAAAATTAGGTCCTTGATCAACTAGATTTCTTTATTTATTTTATTATTCTATTTCATGTATTTACTTTTTTTTTCATTTTACACAAGTTAATTTATGTTTAGCACTTGTATTAATTAAATTTTTATTGCTTATCAATAAGTTGCAGCTTGCAGGAGACATGGCAACTGCTTCATCAAATTCACAATCACTAAAGATAACTAAATTTATGAAATTAAAATTTCTATGGATCAATGGCTTTGTAATAAACTGATATTGCAAACAAATTGAAACCGGTTTGCCGTTAAATATGATATTTGCATATTTTTCTTGCAGTTATATTTGCATATTTTTCTTAGACATTTGCACATAAAAATAAAAAATTATATAACAAATGTTTTATATAAAATTTTTATTCACACATTTAGCACTTAAATCATAAATATTACAAAAAATCACATAAATCTCTATTATTACATAAAATACAGTCCAATTTAACTTTTTATATATTTAAATTTTAGATAAAGTGTTAATAGATATTATCATTATAAATATTATAAATGTTATAAATGTAAATACATAATTATATGTTATATATATATATATATATATATATATATATTTATATGAAAATACAAAAACTGACTCAACTCATATATTCATTTTTTAATTAGGCAAGTGCCATAATCTAATATATTACCCATACAATTATATTTCATATCAATTTTATATTATAAATCTAATATATGTTTAATCATGATTCAACTCCAGTCAAACCTTTGAAACTTGAACCTCTAGTTGTAGCGGTTCACTATCTAGTCCGATTTTTTAAACTTTACCTACAAAAGCCACCATAGGAGGAAGAGACTTCCTCTATGGTGTAATCAAGGAATTTCCTTATGGATTGAATATCATTCAGTAATCTATAAAGGGTGTTATCAAGGAATTTTAGAGCATCACTAGATGAATCATCCTAAGGACTTGCAAGGCCTCCAAAGAAGTATGCACAGTGGCTTGGGTCACCAAAAGCAGAACTGCTAAAGGGGAAGTAGATTCGCATCATAAAAGAGTATTAGGATCGGAATTGGTCAACACTCCAGCAACTTATGAGGCCTCATCTGCCTCACCCACTTCCCCTTTCTTTGTGCCCATATATTGTTGACATACAAAGTTTGGCCATCCAAGATTAGAACATAGCAAAAAATTGAAAGATTGAAGAAACCTTGCAACTTTAAAGCCGTGGGGAAAGGGTAGAGAGATTATTTAACTATATAACCTGTTAGAACGGTCGTCACTCCCCAAAATCAAGGGAATGCATAATACCTCCAAAAATTAAGTTTTGATCCCAATCGTTCGTGGTCAGCAGACCGAGAAAAGAAAGCTGGATTACAAGAAAAAGAAGGAACTGATCATCATTTGATGATATGAACAGATGACAAATGATTGACCATGTAGCCAAGAAGTGCTACAACATAAAGATTCAAAACATTACCACATCAACTAATAACTTCAATAAAATGTTGACATTCTGCAAAATAGCATCATCCCACCATTCTATCAACTAGCACGTGTTCACCACATGGCAAGACCCCGGTGGTTCACAACCAAAACTAGCCATTCTATCTCGACAACCCACTCACCATCAATGTGCAGGCAACACAACCTTTCCTTTGAGTTGTGCAGCATTAAGGACCAAGTGGCACATCCTTTCCTCAAGCCAAACACCTTTGTGAAATGGCAAGTCATCCAGAGCTCGGTGGGAAGAGGGAAAATAAAGGAGAGATATAAATGAGAAAAAATATTTATGAAAAATGTTTGACCATCACCTACCAAATTTGCTTTCCAATAGATTCTCCATTCCCCTAATTTTAAGAACAATGGAATACAAGAGTGGTGTACTATGTTCTCTTTTATATACTTGATAATAAGAAATATAAAAGAAAAGACATCATAAGTGGCATAGGTCGGATCACCACCTGAACAAGTATGATTTTGTATTATATCTTTTGTGATTGATCTATGAAGATTTGTGTATTTTATTTCTCTAATTGCCATCTAACATGATCAATCGGCAACCCAAACCTTATCTGAGTAGGCTCTGACCCGTACTATCTTCTCAATGTCACAGATCCTCCAAGAGAGCCATAACGAAATGCCAGTACCAATGTTGATCAAAAGTTCATCTGTACCAAGATCCTGTCGATCACCCAAAATAACCCCTTATGATGAATGTATCCCTCAATATTACAAGTTTCAATGCAATGCTAAAGGACATATGAGCACATGAGATTGAAAAGACTTCAAAGGGCATTAGTGCACTAAAAGCATGTTCATTGAGTTTGGAAGAGGAGAATTTGTTGTATTGTTTCTCTAAAACTTAAAGAGTTTTTTGTGTCAAGCTACACATAGATAGTTTGTGCAACATAAAGATCCATTCAGCATTGGCCTACATTCAATAAGATCTTATGAGGATCAATCCTAGCACAAAAATATCACTATGACTCATTTTATTTTGGTTTGGGGTGACAATCAGAATATATTTCTAATAAATTTCATCTCCACATTATTAGGTTATTTAATCCTCTAAAAGAATTAGAACTTACCATCATAAATCACAATTGATGGCTAGCCTAATAGAAGAGAGATAGTTTCTTTGGCTCCACATGTCCTATAGCATGGATACACCACAAAAATACCCTTGCTCAAAACGTCAACATCTAGAGGTTCTCTGACACTATTTGCAAGGGAGCGGTCCACAATCAAGCAGTTAGTGTTCAACTTCCCTAAGCAACCTTCATGTTATATGGGAGCATTGATTCAAAGATTTAGCTTGTCTAAGCTAAGACTATTATAGAAATGAGATAGATTTGTTTGTTTCTTTTGTTCCCATTAAATGGATTATAAATATATGATCTCCCACAAATCCCTATTGTGGATTGCTATCTCATAATTTGGGGATCAATTTTGCAAAATCTATGAGTGGTGAGGATAGGCCTTCATTACCATCTAAAACCTACAGCTTGCAAATTGTAGAAGATCTTCTCAATATTAAATTAAGATAAATATTCAAAGAAATGGCATGATTATAAAATTTTAAAGAAAATAATCCCCAATATGGCAACTCGTCATTTTGGCTTTACGCAAGCTACTTTACTAGATCGTCGTGTGATTCATAAATTACAAATTTTAGACAAATGAGTTCCCCTCTATGTTTGTATAAAGATTATGTCAATGATTTGGGCATTCCTTCCTCACCTAGAGATACAATTTCATTTTCATGTTTCTCCTTAAACAACTTCTACTAGACACTAATATTGGACATTTTGTATTGTTCCTATATCAAGCATACATTATCTTAATTCTTTAAGGATTTATTGCGAGAAACTTGAGCAATTAAGGGCATGTTTAACTTCCACACATTATACCCCATGCTTTTGACATACTAGACATAGAGGCCCATTACAAAAAGTGAGGCCATAATTATTTTTCTCCACCTTGTCATGATAGTACATATCTGCTCTAAGTATCTATTTTAGCAATGTGTATTGTATTTTATGACTAGTTTTGTCTTTTTATATAGATATTGGCTCTACCTCATACTCAAGAGAGACAAAGATAAGTTTTCTCACATGTTGCTAATAGCTCTCCATGATATACTATAAGTTCTAATTTGGAACCATTAAATCAGACTTCTCTAATTAAATAGATTGCAACATATCCAATCTTACTTTATTTTCTTTATAGATCAATGATAAAAAGTATAATTCATGTTTATTGTGGATAATAGAACCCAAGGTATCTAAAACTAAAATAGCTCTTGAAATCAAATTATTGTTCTTGTGACCATTGATTCCCACACAAAATAGAAGATATCATCTTTTTTAGATTAAGTCATAACGGTCATTATGTTTTTATCTACCTTAAGTGGATGTATAATTTTAAGTAGTTGGAGAGCCTTTCATTAGTCTGAATCAAATTACGATGATTTGGCAATTATTTTATAAGCTCACAAAGATGATAGATCAACAACTGAGTCGTGGCCAAAACTTAAGAACAATGTCATTCCTGTTGATGATGCATTGGTTGTTTATGTTGAGTGATTAGGCAAGCCTAAAGTGTCAAGTTCTCTTTTCATCGAAATTAATTGTTTCATGTTTCTTCGAACTATCACATAGAGGATCTAGATTTGTTTATTATGTTTCGCCACATTTTCCTTATATTCAATTTTACACTTGATATTCTTATTTTATTTTTATCATTTATAAGTTTGAAACTTGACAGGTTTCATTCTCGCATCTTTTATTAATCTAGCAATGAGATGACCTCCACTAAACACTATAGAGTCAAGTGTGCACATTATCATTTTTACCAATAATATGACATTCACAAATTACCCACTATACCCCACTTCTAAACTCAAGAAATATTTTGATTGAATTGCACATCAGCATTGAGTCTTAGCTTTAAATCCTTTAAAAGTAAGAACTTTTGTGTGGTGATATGCCATTAGTCTCTTTTGATTATATATAGTGCACAAGAAGAAGATTGAGGCAAATATTAGCACCATCATTGCAAGGAACCATGATAGCTCTACAATCAACCTTATAGTCATGGTTTAAGGGAATCTAGAATCATGTGTTAGATATTCTTAGAGTACAAATGCGCAACATCATGATAACATAGCTTGGGCTTTTAAAGATATCAATTAAAATTGTAAATTTTTGTTAGAAACTTGAGTTTCTTTTGGAGCGTCATGCTGAGGGATGTCATAGACAAAGTAAATACAAACTTCTCAATTGTGCATTCCTAAATTGAGGATCTTAATTAGACACTCTTTGGATGGGCAACTATCAATTACTCCTTCAATAATTTAAAATTTGCTTACTAGAGAAATCATCTAGTTAGTGTATGTCAAGTTGAGCTTAACAATTGAGCATAACAATGTATAAGCTCAATTGCATTAGATAACACATTTCTTTTTGTTTTCTTCTTATAATTTTAGATTTTTATTGTACCCATATTCATGCGCTTTTTTTAATTTTTATCTATTTATCTTAAATTAAATTGTAAACTATAAGATATAGATTGTTGTAATAAACATAATTTCAACAATTAAATTGATCAAGAGCCATTAAGATTTGTCTAGATCAAAAATGAAGTAAAATAGGTCTAAAATTATCAGTAACCTCATGACTAGCATGGATAGTGCCCTCATTCCAAGATCAAGATCAGTTTGAAAATATCAAACTTGTGTAATCAGCAAGAATAGTCAGTCACATACTCCAGGGAGGCCAGGCCTACCCAATCACTATAAAGATCACAATGATAACATGCACCTCTATCGCCACAGCAAACAAATACAATGGATATGTGGACACCAAATCCAAACACGTTAGAATTTACCAACAAAGAATCAAAGTCATTATGTCAAGTCAGCATTGTTATCATGTTCTTCAAAGCCGCCATCTAGAACCACCGCCAGCTTAAACATGACGAAGCTTTTCCAATTCAGCATTGCTGGTGCGAACTCCGATCATGTCAGTTTCACTTGCCACATCTTCAAAGACTCTTCACCTAAAAATATTGATCTTTCCAAAAATTATAGGGATATCTCACTAGTTGAATGACAAAATGGCAAACAAAGAACTAAACATATTGATGGACTAGCAGATATGTCATCACCACAAAAGCCTAAGGAGTTTCACAGGATGTACTCGGGCAACTTTGCAAGCACCATCGATACTTCAATCCTCACATACCCCAAGAAGGAGGCCCCTTGTCCTACTAAGCATTCTAAAATTTAATTCATGTTAGTCAGACTCTCTAAGTATTACCACTCATTGTAATTCACTTGTAATCTTCCAATATATACTAAAACCTCCTCTTGTTAAGCCTAAAGTAGATATAGGTCAGACTTTTAAATAGAACCACCATACAATTATGTCCTCTATTTTTGGTTACTTATTATCTTCTATCTCTATAATCTTGTTTGCAAATGTTAAGTGATCTTAACGACAAATAAAACAGTAAATAAGATCAAACCAACAGAGGTTTCTCACTCTTCCACCTCCAAACAACCAAATCATCCATTAGAATGGTAGGTCCTCGATCACTCTTCAAAATTATCTAACCCACTAAAAATCCAGTAGGGCAAACAAAGCAAGTCATCAATATTTGTTTTTTCAAATAAGTGTCTTTTAAGGCAATCTTTGTCTTTGTAATTTAACAATCCATATATTTCAATATTCTACCTCAAGATGAAGAATAGATTCTATTAGCTAAGGGCCTTATGTTTGTAAGAGAGATAACCTAGAACTTTGGTCAAGATATAAGCTACTTGTCCTATATTAGAAACTTAAGAAGAAATAAGTCTTAATAAAAAATTATCTTGAAGTGATTATCACCTTCACTATATTTTGTTCTTTCATGAAACAAAATATAAATGGTCGTGGCATTATCACAACATAACCATTGGCTTAGATATTATTAAGTAAAATTCTTCTACCAAAGTGTTGATCCGCATTTATTCAAAAGAGTGAATCGTCGAACTATATTATGGTTCAACACTAAATCTTGCAAAAATAGTCTACTTCACACAATTTTAATTAAGAAAAGGACAAGTAGAGAAAGTGAGTTTCATGGAATTCTTTTACCCCAAGAAAACACTCTGTATCTACATGGTTTGGGCCCAAAAATCTTTAAAATGATTTATTAAACTTTACCTCAAGTCAAACAACCTCATATATTATCCTTGGAAGCACAAGGGTCACATTCAAGTAGAGCAAGTAATGCAACGTTGTGTTTACTGTTTAGGTAGTTGGTAAGCATGCTTTACACGATGCACGTATATCATTATATCACAATAGCAACTAAAAATTCTAGAAGGAAAAAACAATCCAGCACTCAAGAGGCAAGTTTGATTACAACCATGACCATTAAATGCTTCACGGTCTGTGAATTCCAATCATAACAAGCCAATGGCAGTAATTTTAGCTATACTATGATTCTCTAGCTTGATGCAAACTTCAACTAGAAACCTGTAGTGCTTTGAGCATTACTTATTGGCATAAGCACTTTTGGTGGAAATGATAATTACTCATTAGTAACAACTCATATGGAATGCCACCTGATATGTTCAATTAACATGAAATGCTCAATTTATATTAAATGATATTTCATTCTCTCTAAGCCTGAACTTCCTTTAAAATGTCATTTACAAGTGTTTATCAAGTAAAAAGTATAATATGCATTTTCTTATATTCCTTCATTTTATACCATCAGTACAGGTCTTTATCATCATGTCTTTCAGACTTGGAATTGCTCTGCTTCAATTCAAAAAATTACATCCCCAGATGTCTGGATATAATACAGGGAGGTTGTGTCAAAGAATTTTCAGCATATTTATCAGTGCTGCAAAATTTGAATGTAATGAAGAGATTAACAAATCTCTTAACTTGCTAGTTTCAGCATAGAAGTACACTCAATGTTGGATTGTTTTGCAGCATAGGTTTCAAAAAGAAAAAACACTAGAATCTTCATGCAGAAACACAGAGTTCAGCTCATTTCAGCTACATTTGGTTAATGATAAGTATGCTTCTGATGGCACTCGATGATTGAAACCCAATCTATATGAAACATGGTAATCTTGATTGCAATCTCAAAAGTTTAAGAGTTCAAGAGGATGTCATGCGGTTATGTTGATTTCCTTGCTCTCAGAAAAACTTAAGGAATTGTCTTCCAGATCATTGTTTAATTAGAGAAGCATGCCATTGCAATGTTGAATGATGCAAATGAGATTTTCATCACAATTGCTACTTAAATCAACGAGGCATAGTACAGTTTATCCTTCTACACGAGAAAAGGAAAGATGCCAACAATTAGAGATTATCAAGGCCAACAAAGCTCGATAAAAAAGAATGATGCATACTTGAAGACAATATTAACTGACAAGATTATATTTCACTTCACTAAACAGGAACTTTGGCTTTTTTAAATTTACAGAAAAACTTTTCAGTATATACTTTTTTCCATTTTATTTATATATACTCGGAGATACATGCCCCTTTTCTCTCTTGTTAATAACCAAGAAAATACAAACAAAGTAGAAATAAGAAACTAGATACATAGAATCAATCAATATTTCCAACAAGAAAAACTACATACCAAAAACAAACTTTAAAATTTCACCAGTAGAATGAAACAATAACTACAAGCAGATTTAAACAAAGTAATGATGCAAAGTTTTGAACAGGTTAAAATGGAAAAAATCCAGTTAATTCATTACATAGTTACATAGGAACTACTCAAAATAAAAAACCTGTCAACTAAGTACTATTTACCTTCAACGCCAGCAGGAGTAAAAATGTTTCAACAGAATAAAATCCACGATCAACAAAATCGCCTAAGAATAAGTAATTTGTCTTTGGACAGTCACCACCAACTTTAAATAACTCTTTCATGTCGTAGAACTGCCCATGAATGTCACCACAAATCTGACAAAAAAACATAGGAAGAAAAAGTGAAACATTTCAAATGTTTTTCAAATAATTGAAACTAGTTCAATTACTTTATACTTTAGAATTACAGCATGACCAGGATGCATCCGTTGGTTTATCCTCATTTTGGCCTAGAGGCTTAACTTTGAATCACCAAAACATGCTAAGGTGGTGTAAGGCTACATAAATCAACCTCCCGTAGATCTTGCAAGAGAATAAACTAACAGATGCTTATTTCACATCACACTCCAATTAATGATCATCGAAATTTAAAAGCATAACAATTGCTCATATAGTACAAATGTTGTTTCATCTCTGATGTGTACAAGAACAAGAAAATCAGAACAAATTTTAGAATTGAAATGATTCATTTACATGATAACGTCAACAACAATTTTAAATCCATGTAAATTTAAGTTTTAATTCATGTTTTATTTTATTTTTAAACAATGTAAGGGAAGAGAAGAGTCCCTCCATAGGAACCCCCGTAGGAGTGAAGATGCGTGTCACATAGTGGGCGCAGCGCCTCATAAGAGTTACTTGCCAAAATTGTTTATATATTTTGAATAAAATAAAGAAACAGTTCCCTGATTTTCTTCTCTTGAGAGTTGTTATGAACAAGCTTAGTGTTTACCCTTTTAAGACTTTAGATGATGTTCTTAGGCCCTTTGCTTGATAGCAAAGGTCACATCCATCATCAACTTCTCCACTCCTAGTGCTCAGCACCATCCTATCTCTTCTGCCCATCATAATTTTGGTTATTAGAACAAGTTCAAAAATCTATTTTTTTATAAAATTTTTAATATTTTGTCAATTTCAGCCTCTAACCATCCACCAATGACAAATCAATTCTTAAAATTTGCCACCATTACCACAAGCACAAGGGAGGGCTTTTACACCGTCGATTCCAGAGTAGTTCTTTAGAGCAGCTGTTACAAAAAACAGAGTTAATAGAAACAAGGGTTTCGACTACTACTCCAAAGACAGCCCTTCTATCACTAGCACTTTGGCTATTCATCATCGACATCACCATCAATAATCCTCTTCTTTAGATTCAGCATTAGCTACATGTAGTCACTCAACTGCTGCCGCTCAAAGTTGACAGTTAAAAAAAATTGATTGTACCAGTATTTGTTCACCTATTTTTTTATTAGTTGTTTTAATTAACATTTTTTTTTAATTCAAGTTTTATGTTTATGTTTTAAATATAGTGAGCAAGGTGTGCTCTTTCATGGGCACCCCATACAAAATTTTGAAAAGATGCAAATGATAAAGAATGTCTTTTCATATGTACCTCCTTCGAGTTGTGCTATAATATTTATGTGTTTAGTGAGTTGAAGAAATGATTTCCTAATTTTGTGCGAAAATATAAGGGCTGCTTGGTTTTTCTTAATTAAATTTCTAAGATAAATAAATTACAGCATAATTTAAGTTCACATAATTAAAATACAGTATAGCAATTTTGACAAATTTGAATTGCAGTATAATGTTTCCCTATAATTAAAATTTTGATGGTTGAATGGGTGTAAGGATTTTGTAATGTAATTTTTCTTAAATAAAAAAATTGACTGGTGAGTGCCAGCAAAGGCCGACTAGTAGCAGTCAACTGAAAGCAAAGACTGTCCAGTTGTCAGCGAGTGTCAGGAAGTCTCGTCAAGGGACAACAAAGGTGTTGGTCGTTGCGCTAAGATTCCAAGCTATATCCATTATAAATGCCGGAGGTTGGCTGGCAAAGGGTCGGCGATGGTTGTTGGTGGACACCTATGGCTAGCAGGGGCCAGCCAAGGCAAGTGAAGGCCAATGTTGGCTCTTTGTGTTCTAGCAAAGTCACACTATGGAAGGTTGATCTGCTCTCAGCAATGGATGGGAAAGGCTGAGAAAAGCAAGGCGGTGACCTGCGATGGCATCAAAAAGCCAGTGACAACATTATATGCGAAGACATCGAGCATGAAAGTGAAATACGTGAAGGTGTCACGAAGGGGTTGGGCATGAAGGTCTCTTTTAGGAATAAAGAATTGCATTCGATTTGAGCACAATTCAGTTTACACCAATTTACCTATGGAAAAGGTTACGTCCATCATCAAATTTCTCATCGTCAGCAATCATTACCATTTTATTGTTCCTCCTGCCATCAATTTTCTTCAGTTTGAAAAGATAAAAATGATAACTTAAAACACTAATTCAAGGAATTTATTTTCATTGACAAAAAAACGGACGCTCATGTAAGAATTAAATCATTTGTATTTTTCTATTTCCTTCTTTTTTTCATTCTAAGCCCAGTATTATCCAGAAGAACTTGAAATTTGATAATTGCAAGACAGCGACAAAGAAACTAAAGTATTTTTAGAAAGTAGCAACCAGGAAATCTACCAACAGCTGCACACCATGCAAAGGAAACCAGCCAAGTTTAATCATTTCATATTTAATTCTACCCCGCTCAACAAGCATGCTTCAGCACCAAAGATTAAGAGAATTTCAGATTACTGTTAAACATGTATTTTTTTGTTTTAAATTATGTGACTTGAAAAAAGATAAACAAGATTTTTAAGTTCGACTTATAAAAAAAAAAATTATAAGTTCAAGCTTATGCAAGAAGAGAGGATGAAAAAGAAAATACAAAGTCGCATATTGATTTGGCAGTATGCTTACATCCACTTATATTAGGTATATGCTATTCAGTATTTTTAAAGTGATTTTTACATAATACACATCACCATTGAAATTTATCCTAAATCCAATTTTAGAATGATATATTATAGTGAAAAGAAGTTGAAATAAACTTTTGTACTAGTTTAAAACCACTTGGAGAAACTTTGCTAAATTTGATAGCATTTTCACCAAGAGTTCAAATAGAAAACATCAGAAGCCAGAAGTCCTCAGAATAGCAATGGAAGTTTTTGTCTTGGATCAGCACGCTTGAAGCGGTTGACAGTTCAGTTATAACTGCTATTAAAGAGCTATGCCATTTTATATTTAACGTTTCATGCACTTTGACTTCTTTGACAATGTGTTAAAGCATCCCTGTTACAAAGATACAAGAATTGTGCGAGTTAACTTTTCTGACTCAAACTTGAGTTGAGTAGGGAAAAGTTGAATTAAGAAGTCATTTTGAGATATTTATCATTTATATGAGACATGAGCCTTACACCATTAGTATCAATGAGTTAATACACCCCTCCTTCATATACTTTTTCAATGAAGAAGGGTCATTCCCAATTTGGAATAAATTTTCCCATAGTGTGCCAATGGAATTAAATGCCTTCAAAGAACAAGAACTAACTTGCCTTTTCTTAAGTTTCTAAGGTGGATCATGCAATCATGAATTCTAGCCATCCTCCTACATTTCTATGAGCTATGTTGAGCCTGATATTGCCTTCTTTCTAATGCCTCAACTTCTTCCAAAATAACTCGTGCATTTTCTGCAGCAGAAACTAAATATCTATTGCAGACACATATTAATGGAATAGTTGACTTCAAACACTTGGGCTCCATTTCGCATAAAGTTCATTTAAAAATGGTCTCAACTTAGACTTTTCTTCCGTACTTGAGGACAGGCTCAAGCTCTTCCAAACGAACTCAAGATTTTTGTAGAGCATATATACAAAATAGCTATTCTAGATGCATATTAATGGAATAGTTGACTTCAAACACTTGGGTTCCCTTTTGCATAAAGTTCATTTAGAAATTGTCTCACCTTAAATTTTGCTTCCATACTTGGGGACAAACTCACTTCCATATTGTTCCTTTGATGCCATCCACTAGTATTGGGAATTTGCATCTCTTCTAATTAAGACACATTCTCCTCACTCTTTGGGATGAGTAAGAGGGTCTACCATAAGAAACTCTGTCAATCGGGGAATATTCAACCTCCTTACACTATTCTTAGTACTTTGGCAATGCTAGAAAGGCCACCTCATCATAGAAAATGAGACAATAAAATTTTCTACATGTAGTTATAATGGTATGCATTTCCTTTTTGGTATTTTATCATATTTTGGAAAACCAAATTCATCATTTTCTGTTTAAACTAAATTTTCATTTTACAAATTCAGCTCTATTTCATATCCAGGAAGGTGTTGATTAGTTTCCCCATCATTTACTAGAGGCTCACTCAAATGTAGAATAACCTTGACCTAGCACGATAACATCTTCCTTCTTCAACGGCCCATACATCAATTGAACCTTGGTCATACGAATTAATTTTGCCCACCTGATATCTCATATTTTTATCAAAGAGCCTATTGAGTATCTGCCTCTTAATTAAATCACTTAATAATATTATATTTACCATGTTCAGGAATTCTCTTGGTCACTTTTAATCATCCAGTGATGGTTTGACTATCATTTATGCACTCATGGAGGTGATGATACAACTGTAAAGTTCTGACCTGAGCCTTGTACTAACTCTCTGATTATTGCTACAAGTTATTCAGATGGAATTGTAAGAGTTAGCTCTCTAATCATGTGAAATGATTGCATTGATATCCGTTACAATTATTATAAAAATGATTCTTATATATTTGTTTTCAGTTCAATATTATATCTAAATTAGGTATTTTATATGGATTTATTTTTCATTTTATTCTCTCAACTCGTTATCGTTGATTTTGGTCATAAACTTTTATTTTTGTTATTTTTTAAGATTGTTTTGTTTAGTCATAGAGTTAACAAATATGTGATTTTTGACAAGAAATAGGGCAAATGAGAAATTTGCTAACACAGATCGTAAGTAGTATAATATGTTGACACTTCATGCTTTTTCTGAATTTTGGAATAAAATGGTTAAGGGTTTTTTCACTACCTTCAGCGACAAAGGAAAACTTTAACAAAAAAGGGGGCTTCTGTGACGAAGGCAACCTTCAAGGAAGCCAACAATAAAAGTAAACTATAGCAACAAAGGTGAACATCAGCAATGAAGGAGGCCTTCAAGTAATCCAAACAACAAAGGTGATCTTCTTATCAATGAAGGTGAACTTTAAAGGGAACTTCAGTGACGAAGGCAACCTTAGTGGAAGCTAGAGACGAAGGCAACCTTCGAGGAAGCCAGCGACAAAGCTGAACTTCAACGACGAAGACAAACTTCCATGACAAAGGATACATTCAAGCAAACCAGTGACATAGGCAATCTTCAGTGTAGAGGGGCAACGGCATAAGTGTCGCACCAATAGATGGTTCCTCCATGTAAGTATTTTTTCATTCAATTTTTCTTACTCCAAATAAGTTTTTTTGTTCTCTTGTCAGTAAGGGTTCATTTATTATTAAAAGGTATATCTTCCATTTTGGCAAAAATTTGCACTACATGGTAGCAACAGGGAAAACAACAATTTTTTTCTTTATATTTGTGTTTGTAAGGATTCTTTTGTTTGCATTTTCTGCATGTTACATATGAACTTAGAAAATGCTCTCCATGATTTTTGATACTACATGCATATTCTAAATTTTTTTATTCCAATAAGAAATTTGTATTACTTTTTATCTTATATTTTTTCTTGTGTTTGAATTTTGTAAATTGTTAATAAGTATGTCAAAAAAAAAAAGAAATAATTCAAAATATCTAGATGATGCAACTTCTTTTGAAATATTTTGCGGTTTCAGTGGACATGAAAATGATTTAAAAGAGAATGGCAAAATAGTTAGTAAAAAGAAAAGATTATGTTAATGATGATGACAACTATAACTTTCAGAATTGTGAAAATTTCTCCAATAATGATAGTGGTATATGTGAGGATGATAAGTTGTTTGATGCTAACACTGATCCATATATGAAATTTGTTGGATGTAAATTACCTAAAAATCAAGTGATTTCAAGCAAAAAGAAAGTTGGTTGTGATGCGGAGAACAAAAATATGGCAATATTGATTTTTTGGATTCTACAGATAATGCATGTGTTTATGGCAGTAATCAACATAGAAGACCAAAAATGGAAAAAGTTTTGCTCCTCAGCAGAGTTATCCGATTTCATTTTGTTGTTTGAATACCTTTCAACACAGAACTTGATGGTCAGTATCAATTTATGAGGTTTTATGTTTGTTTTAGTTTTGTAGCATATAAAGAACGTTTTAAGGCTGGTTGTAGACATTATTAAAGTTGATAAAAGCATCTTGAAGAGACCCCAAGAGGGTCAATTATTGATTTTTATAATTTTAGATGGCAATAACAACATATTTTTTATAACTTAGGCAGCTATGAAAGAGGCTAGAAATGGAAGTGATTTTTGAGTTTGGTAAGAAGAGTTTACATTTATTTCAGATAGATAGATAGGTTTACTAATTGTATTTGAAAATGTTTTGCCTGATATCAATAATAAATTCTGTGTGCAGCATCCGCATAAAAAATTTTAAAATTGCTAGCAATGAGGGAAAAATCTTAAGAGACGTATTATAGAAGGCAGCAAGGACAGTAACAATTAATCAATTTAGTGAACATAATGTGGATTTGAAAACATTAAATAGAGGTGCTTTTCAATAGTAAAATAAGAAGCATTCATCTGAATGGTTATGATCTCATTTCTCTTGCACCTCCAAGTGTGATACATCTCTAATAGCTTGTGTTAATGCTTAAAATGCAGCATTTGTTGATGCTAAAGAATTATCGATATTGTCAATCCTTGAAGCCATCAAAAATTTAGTTATAGCAAGAATTCAAAAGAACAGAGATCAAGCTAAGAAGTGAAATACATTGTTATTCCCTAAAAATAGATCAATTAGATCAAAATAAATAAAATGCATGATCTTGTGTTGTAATCAAAGCAAATATATTAAATTATTAAATGGCATCAATGCAGGAGGCTCAGTTTGCAGTAAATTTACGTATGAGATCAAGCAACTGTCGAAGGTGGGAACTAATTGGTATTCCTTGTAAACATTTTTATAGAGTTATCAACTTGCAAATGGAGTGTGAAGCTTATGTGCACCATTACTATTAGGTGAACACACATATAAAGGTGTATAAGCAAGTTGTAATGCCAATGTATGACCCCAATGAGTGGCCCAAAAGCGATAGAACACCTTTATTGCCTCCACAATACAATAAGCTCAAGAGAAGTCGACCTAAAAAAATTTTAAGGAAAGCACCTGATGAACCCATGGGTAGAGGTGTGCATTAGTTGGATGAATCCAAAAATATGAACCAAACCAAACTTATCTAGATGGTTCAGTTCGGTTTATAAATAAATTGATTGATTTAAGATAAAAATTCTGGAATAATTGATGTTAGATTTTGGTTTGATTTACTATTTATCCAAACAAAATAATCCAAAAATTAACTTTAATTAAACATTTTAAGAAAAATTAAAGATTGTGATTTAACAATATTTAATCTAAAGGCTAAAATCACATCATTGTCAAAATAGCCCCCTAACACTTTGAAACCATCTAAAATAGTTCATAGACTAATCTAAATTCAATATTAGTTCCTCTACTCTAATAAAGGGTAAAAAATAGCCCCAATATTTCATTTTAATACCGTCATGTTAGCACTTACTATGAATAAATGATATTTTGGAAAAAAAAAAGTAATTGAAGTCAATAATTATTACAATGATTCTTACCATAGACCTTATTTTAACATAATTGATAGTCAATGAAATTTAGTCGTGAAACTAAATTTGCATCAATTTTATGAATTTAAGAACTAAATTGAGATTTACACGAGTTAATAAACTATTTTGGACAATTTTAAGGAGTCAATGAACTACGTTTCCAAATAATATATATATATATATACACACCTCGCAAATACATAAATACTTTAATGTGTTAAATATATAAAATATTTTTAGCATCACACACGCACGCGCGCACACACACACGCACTCGTGCACACACACACACACACACACACACACACACACATATATATATATATATATATATATATATATTAATTGATCCCTACAAAATAAAAAAATGTTTTAAAATTTAACATATTCAAAGGTAATAAAATATATGATTGTAATAAAATTTACAAAGATTAAAACCAATCAAAATATTATTTAAATAATAAATTTTGTCACTATATATTTTGTATAACTTTTTCAATATAACAAAATATTTCAGTTTATTAAAAAATCAAAATTAAACTCATTAATCTAAGAAATATCTTTAAGATAAAAATGGTAATCATGCCCTGCATTTAAAAAAAAAAAAAATCAATCTAGCTTAAACACATTCATGAATGTAGGACTAAGAATATAATTTTAAGAGAACTAGTACATAAAACAATAAACTAAAAATCTAGGACCAAAATCAGCAATAAGAATAGATAAAGAGACCAAAATAAAAATAAGCACTTGAATATATAATATATATAATGGTGGGTGAAAGTGCTTAATTAGTAATAATAAAAATTTGAATGCTAAAATTGTAGTAGTTAAGAACTTGAGTACAATGTGCATAAATATCCCTTGATTTATCACTATTTACTTTCTATAGGTTTGACATTGGCACTTCCATTCTCGCACCTGACAGTGTCATCAATAAATTAACTTTAACGCTTCAATTCCTTTTGTTTTTTTGAAATTTATGAGCAGTCTGCTATGCATTAATTTTTTACTCGAACTAGTTACTAAACTATGGCACAACATAGAGCCTTAAAAGGTACAAGAATAAATGCAGAGAGTACATCGGGCTATTTCAGTTACATGTAGTTCACTAAGAGTTAAAGGCTGGCACAACCATTGATGTTGAGATCCATGCTAGCTCTTTAGTAGACCTTATGGCAATGGCTCAAAAGAACTTGGACTCTAGATTTAAGATTTGGGGAATTTGCTAGTGCAAGTTCATAGAGACAGCTTGAGCAGAGAATAATAGACATTATATGGGGCAGCATATTGAAATACATCGTAGAAAAGATACAAGAAAGGCTTTTCTCTATAGTATCTTTCCGAGGTCAGAAGTATGAAGAGGCAATTGCCCTTTATATAGATAAAAATCAACTTTCTTCAGCATTTAAGAGTTGCACATACGAGACAAGACATCATACTGGAGTGACCTAAAAGTTCTTGAACAAGCTTGGACAACATGCAGGCTCATCTAAATTAGTAAAGGCCAATTTCTTTTTACTTTATTATCTATTTATCTATATCTTTAAAGATTTTACTTGCAAACATAAATATATGTGCAGTCATCAATAAAGACATCACATGACTAAGAATAAATAAGAACACTTGTAATGAAGCAAGTGTGGAAAGTTTGCAAATATGAGATGGGTTATTGCAATTCTTTTTGCAGTAAAATAGTTTTTAAGCTAAAGCATTTCATAATTGTTGTTAAACTAATTATGCTCTAGCATAGCATTACTCATATTACTCATATTTTTAATAAATTTTTTTGTTGTGTCCATATTCTAAAATCTAAAAGCAAATTATATCCCTAATAAGTTTATGCAAGCCATTCAAAAAATAAATAAATTTATGTTCTTCTTACCATATTATCAAATCACATGTTATTGTATATACTAATATTTTAATAATTGCACAAACAAAATGAAAAAAAGGCTTAAATACAAGAAAATGTTTTTATGTGAATGAAAAGCTAAAAACTCTCCATAATGTGCAAGCAAGGTTCATCAACCACACATGCTCGTTTAATAATTATAAAATTAATTTTCCATCTAACTATTGTAAAGGGTTTCCTCTTAAGAGAAGAAAAAAATAAAGACAATGAATCATCCAAAAACTAGTGTGAGAGATTTGCTTATTATTAATCAAACACAAGTAGGCTAAATGTAACATACATTTTCTGAGTTAATAAAGAATGTATAGCTAAATCATCTTGAATAATTTATAAAAAGACATGTATAAAAATTTATGGTCTGAAGATTGATGGGTTTACATAGATCTCTGTTATGCTCATTTCCACTTTATGCCACACCTCCTAAAAGCATGTCATCTTTATTCAAACACAATGCATATAAGGTTACAAGTTAAGCTTTAAGCAACATTTTCATGCAAACAAATAATATTATAATACTTTAGTATCAAAAAAAATGCACTACTCTCACGCAGAAAAATCATCCCCTAAATTAATACTTGCGGAACATCAAGAAGAAGACTGAATGCAAAACAAATGATGCACGCCAAGCCCAAGATAAGGTTCATTATATGCTTTGGGTGTGATTTTAAAGATAAATCTAAGGTTTAAGCAAAATTAAAAGAAAAGATGCATGAATGATAAAAAAGGATGTGATTCAAATAAATCACAATCTATAATAATTTTAAAATAAGATTGTCTTGTGATTTAAATAAATAAGAATGATAAGTAAATTTTTGAAAATAAACTTTTGACATATATAACTTGTGAATTTGTCTGCAAAAAATTTGAGAGATTTAGAATCTCACAACTCTTGGTACTAGAATTTGCTAAGTTGTAACATTTGCTAACAATGTCTCAGGGGTCAAGCAAATCCGGGTTAACAAAAGATGTTATTGAAGTAAAATTAATCAAGGCCTCTTGCCCTAATACAAGAAAGAATTCTCTAGAAGTTTGTAGTCCTTGTTTTGTACTTTTAAATTCAGTCCATACATCATTGTTACTTTAAATTTCAGTTACTCAGCATGTTTTAGTTGATTATAATCCTGATAGAAATGTTCTTTCTATCTTTGTATGTTATGTATCCACAAGAGCACACAAGTTTAAGAAAGTATGTCTTTTATTTCAAAATTAAAGTACAATAGAAAATAAAAGCCTTATCAACAAATTTATAAAGCCTTAAATCAGATATCCACTAATCCTTGAAAAAGGTCTAAAGTTGTGGCTAGTGATATGTAAATGCAATTTATATATATATAAACTAGTGATATGTGTACTTTAATCTGATGGTTGATCATTGTCCTCTGAAGGCCATGGCCTATAATCTATGTAATCATATGATGGTTATAGCAAGTGATCCTTGTACTTTAATCTAATGATTGTTATTGAAGATGCATATGTTATCATCAACCACAAAAAATTGAGATCCTTGGAAAAAACATTTTTTTCAAATATCATCTCAAATATAAAATAACTAAAAAACACAATAAATTTATTTATTAATATTTTTTAAACATCAATTAGAATAAGCTTCCCATCAAATACCAAGCTTAAGAACATTCATCTTCAAAAAATTTAATAACTGATATTCATCAAGCAAATTTGAGCACTTTATCTGAACCTCTTATAAAGTAACTCAAGAGTGATCAATATTCAATCTATCTCTCTAATGAGCAAAATATCTATGAAATTCACCATTAGTAGTCGACATAATCTCATCATCAAGTATGCCTCTGTGATTAACTATAGTATTGTGATTATAAAGGGATTGGAAGTGGATCCGCATGGAAGAGGTGGAAAGAGGGAAATTCATAGTATCGTTAGTTGGCTTATCGTACAAAGTTAGATTTGCTATATATTAAAAGCTGAGTTTAACTCGAGAATCTAGGAATCTTAAACTTGTAAACAATAATACCAGCATGTTTAATAACTTTAGAAATATTTGCTCTCCTTATATTTAACTTCTTTAAAATTCTAGTCAAAAGCTTCATAAAGTTATATGTAGCATTACCTTGCCCCAATATTGAACTACATGTCATTATTTAAAGCAGCATAAATTTAATAATAATCATGTATTGAAATTACTTTTCTTCCAATCTCCTAATATGAGATGTACAAGTATTGTGCAAAAAAGGGCCAAGTTCATCTGGCCAGAACTCAATGGGTAACACTACTAGATCAATAAGTTGTATGTTGATAACATATAACTAATTCAAATAAACTCATATCAGTAAATTTATTGACAAATGACTTATACTCAATCTCAATCATTAATAAAAATTAAGTCCCACACAAATGTATGATCCCTAATTAGACAATGCAAGTAAATCTCTGTGACACCTGTTTAACTAAAGTTTTCCATCAATTTGTGGATGATAAACAGTGCTGATTATAAGTGTGACACCTGTTTAACTAAAGTTTTCCATCAATTTGTGGATGATAAACAGTGCTGATTATAATGGCGCTCCCATTTTCTTCCAAATGATTTTTTAAAAGTAATTAACAAATATAACATTCATATTCAAGGCCATAATTTTGGGAAGAACACGGAAGTTTACTTCTCCAAAGTATAACTTAATAATGCATGATTAAGCAAGTATTTGAGCATAAGTTCTAAATAAAACCATTAGATTAAATAAGTATGACACTTGGAAGTAGAAATCAATGCTTAGAAACTAATTAGACCAAAAAGATCCTTTTTGTTCTATAAGAGCCCAACTAGCCAAAATTCTGCACAATTTGTTTAAACTAGATTGGAATTTCATAAAGCAGATCAAATCATAATTGTGATTTTAAAAGATATTCTAAACGTTGAAACAAGCTATTCAACCGAACCATTCACCTAAACAAAATTTCAAACAATTTAAAGAGGCGCACACGATCATCAACCTAGAGATAAGCTAGAAGATTATAGAAATTATCATCGTCATCATTATGATGTTGATGATGATGATATAACCTGAAGGTAAAGATAGATGTGCCTACCTATAAAAATATATCAATCCAAAAATCTTCGATAATTAGCTAATTAACATGGATAATATTTTTAATTGTCAGGCCATGACAAGAGAATGGCAATTTAGGTTTATCAAATTCAAGTTAGCGAGACAAACAAACATATGACAAATAAAGGAGTTACAGAGATAATGAGCCCTTGTGTCGCCCTACAATTCTAACTCAAAAAATGATATTTGTTAGGTTATGTGTGTTAATAGTCAAGCTATCATAAAAATTACTATAAAATATAAATTCTTGATCTCTAAATTAAATATGTTAAATATGATGACAGAGTCATGAATTTCTCCAAAATAAACCTATGAAGTGGTTATCACCAAATTAGAATGAGAGAAGTGGATGAATGAAAAAAACACATTTAAAATTAATGATATATTATCTGTACACCAAGTATCATTATGAGCATTATGAACCATGTATAAACATCCATATATTGAGAGATTCTTGATGATCTATTTCGATGATATATTAATTTATAAAAAGACTATAGATAAATAAATGGTACCTTATAGAAAAAAAAATTTAATATTTTAAAACTAAGAAATTATATCTAAACCTTAAACAATATAGCTTCATAACCTTATTTGTGATATTTATGGAATTTGTTATTTGTAATGAAAATATAATCACAGAAGCCAACAAAAGTCAAAGTGATATGTGAAGCCCACACCTATGTTAATCCATGATGTAGAAGTTTTCACAGATTGGATACCTTTGATAAAAGATGTATACAAGGAATTTAGCATAAATATGACACCAATTATAAACAATCTAAAGAAGAGAGGATTTGATATAAATCCATAATATAAATAATTCAAAAAATAAAATCTAATTGGAATCTAATAATTAATAATGATAAGATAATTTTTAGAAATAAAAATTTGATATGTATAATTTGTGAAATTGTTTAAGAGAATATTTGAATAATATAAAGTCAAATTATTTTCCAAGTTATAACATTTGCAGAAAATATTCCAAGCCCCACGTAAAACCAATAACAAAGAAATCTAAATTAAAGAGATTAAAAAGGAAACTACCAAAGTAATGCCAATCTAGGCCTCACATTGGAACAAAGGGAAGAATCTCCAAGATATTCGTCACCCTTGTTTTGCACTCAATAACCCACATCTACAAGAGAAGACAAATTTGAGAGAGTAACTATTTGTATTTCAAGTTTAACATCACACATTAAAAAAATTAAGCATTATTTATAGATTTATAAGGTTTTAAGGTAATGAATCAATTAATCATAAAGAAAAATCATAATGGGAGTGATTGATGACCCACGTGATGTAATCTAATGACTGCAGCTAGCAATTGATGAACTTTAATTTGAAGATAATAGTTGGTGATCCATGTGCTTGAATTTGAAGATTGAAGTTGGTGATTAGTGTGTTGTCATTTTATACTTATGGCTAGTGATCCATGTGATGTTATTAGATGGTTAATGTTATTAATTCGTATGTTGTCATCTAACAATTGAAATCTATGATCTTTGAGAAAAAAACCCAATTTTTCAAACATAATTTCAAAATATAAAATAATCATATGAAAATAAAATTACAAAATAAAAAAAAATGCTGACTTATTTCTTAATATTTCTAAGCATTAATTAGAACAACACTGCGGCATGTGTTAATGTGATTCCATCGATGAACTTATATATTAAGGCAAAAGATTTCATACCAAGTATTTTGAATTTGAGTGAATTTTGTAAAATCAATGTAGCAACTCATTTTGTAGAGATGTGCTAATGATGAATGAAATACAATAAAGGTATGGCTGTACAGATCTGCTTTTGTACTATAATTTTTGCATTTAAATTAAATGAAAATTTTTGTGATCTTAATGATTACTCTATGTATTAAAAGTTATATATTGTGTTAATGCCAAAAAACAAATGATGCTACTACTGTCATGGTCACTTTGAGTCGATCAGCTCGAGCAGTGACATGGAGAAGAAACAAATTCGTGACATTAAGTAGACACTAGATCTGTGATAGTATGTGGGATACAAATCATTAAACGGCACAACAAACAAAAATATTTTGGGACATTAAAATCAACAATAAACCATAAACAAAAGATACAGATGGTATATGCTAATAGCATAGACTTGTTGGTTTGAAAATTTCATGTTTGTGCTGAAATTCAGCAGTGGATTTTTAACTTTTAAAGGCTTACATCAAAAGCCCGTTGATTGTGCACGCAGATGTTAAACCAAAGCATTAAGGTTACAGCAAGAACTTGGACAAAAACGTAAAAACTTTCAAGGAAAAATAGCAAGAAACACTCTAAGAAAAGACAACAAAAACAGCAAATTAATCAACCGAAATGCAGTAATCACTAAGCAGTGAGTTAAATAAGTCGTTAAAAAATGGAAAGATAATATAGTGCATTCTCACAGTGACAGGGGCGTCGACTCGCTGGACGTTGCTCTCCTCGACAAGGATCTCCATGGCCTTGAGACAGAGAGTCTTCACTTCCGATTCATTTAGTGGCTCGCACCGCTTTAGCTGCTCTATTTGCCGGTCCAAGTCTGACATCTCCCCCCGTGAGCCGTAGCTCACGCTCGTTCCGTCGCTAATGCCACGTCTACCTTAGCGGGCTCTCTCGCCGGAACAAATATCGCACTTATATAATGTACGAGACGAAGCGGCAGACCCCAAATTGTTCTTTTTTCTCAACCGGAATTGCTAGATAGAGCCCCTGAACTATATACAACATCTTGTCCATGTGCCCGTCCACAAGCCCAACCCTTGCCCCCACCACGCCCTGCCTATCGACCTACTTTCCATATGCTCAGCCCTTGCCCACGAACAAGCCATATGAGCAACACTGACATAATTCAACTTCCAATAAAAATTTCAAATAAAAAGATAAGTTTGATTTTTTTTTCATTACTGCTTATATATATATATTGAAATCATTAGACTTTTGTAGCATATTATTACTAAATATCCACATAAAAATAATATATTTTACCTTTTTTAATTATTATTAATTTATGGGTTTTTACTATATATCCACTCAACTTTTGATTTTTAAAACATTTTTATTTATTTATTTATTTCACTTTATTTTCTATATAGAATTATATTTAATTTTGCTTACTCTAAAATTATTAGAATTTAGGCTTCAAATTATTTCTTTAAGAAAAAAAAAAAAATATATATATATATATATATTATTGCTTTCATAAATAATATTAAGCAAAGTTTATCAATTTAAGAGGTAATAAAAATCATTAATTTAGCTTAAATATAATATCAATATTATAATTTAAACAATGTAACCTACAAAGCAAAACTATATTAATAAAACAAATGTTACTAGGATGAGTTGCTAAAGTGGATGAGTGGGTATATACAAAAGAATAAGGCAAGGAATAAGTATATTTGTATCAAAGGTTGAGTTGCTTCAATTGATGATAAGCTTTAAAAAATTATATCTGAAAATTTGACACATTTAAGTATAGATTGTTTGATGTTCTTACTAGAAATGTTGAGTTTATAAATTTTGCTTGTATTAAATGATCTTACATGCTTTAAATTATATGGCGGGGACTAATACTTGATGAATCACATTGAAGACAATGATTCTTATAATTTGGCCCACTTCCTGGGATAAAGATTTGACTATTATTATTATTATTGTGGCTATATTCTTCCATATAATAACTTCTAAAATGTTATTTATATAAATTTATTTAATAACAAAAATTGAAGAGATACTTATTTTACATAAATCTCTCTCTCTCTTTTAAGATACTCATTCAAGTTATATCAGAATTGATTACATACATAAATACATATGGAAGATTTTTATGAGATGAAACAAACATTATCTATATAAGATAATAGTAAAGTGTAACATCCAAAGATCAATGTCAAGCAAATATAAATAATAATAAAATTTAGAAATTCTAAATTGCAATATAAATTGATTATAAATTTGCATGTCCATCATTCATGACAAATAATCCACACAATGTTGCTAACTCTAAAATAAAAGGATATTGCATTGTTCAAATATTATTACAAGCAAATTTGAAATGAAATTAAAATCTAAATAACTATTAATATGATGATTAAGAGATCTTTAAATCCAACAAAAGTCTATAGAAGCTCGCTAAAGTTTCACACCTAACAAGCAGCTAGCCCTTCCTAGATTTTCTCAACATTTAAAAATATATGTTAATAAAAAGTATGTAAAAATAATAATGTAAATTACTATTTGCACATACAAAGCAATAAATAATGACTATAACTATCTCAAACAAGCTGTAAACTACAGCACTATAAAACAACTTATAGAAAGAATTTTGCATACAAAAAATGTAAACAGTAGTAAAAAATTAAGTGTATCTATCATTTTTATGTGACCAACTTAATGAGACTCTACCCATTGTATCAGTAAGAGACATGTAAAAAGCATACTATGAAGATATTCCACTACTAATCAAAATTTTACCCAAGAGTATGTGTGTGTGTGTGCGTGTGTGTGTGTATGATGGTGAGTCTTTAAACGAAGGTTGTCAGTCCTTTCCTAGTGGACATGATCTTTCACCATATTTCTTCTTTGTGCACTAATAGCACTCTCAGTGCAGGTCACTAAAAATATTCCTAACACATAGTCCCTATCACAGAAACTCAATCACAAGCATTTATGATAGAATTGACAAGTGTAATTCTATGTAAAGTACAAAGAATAATTAGAATGCTCTATAGTAAAGTAACAAAATACAAAATAGAAAATCACTAAATCCACATACCTAATGTTCAACAAAAAGTAAGCACTATACCTACAACTATAATGCTTTATATATAGAAATTTAAATATTTTAGAAAAAATATTTTTTTATTCAACAATAAAATTATTTAAGGTTTAAATCTTATTATTTTTCTATTATTTACCTAATAATAGTAAAATCCAAAAAAATCCAACATATATATGTAATTTTATCAAAATAATCATTTGATTACATAAGATTATGTAATTATTAATTAATATCATTTTTATACAATTATAGAGGTTAATGTTTAGTCATTTGAGTAGGGTTTAAGAGTTTGATCTCTTAAGTAATAGTTTAATTACTAAATAACTATATGGTTCTACTAGATTATACATGTTTGATTACTAATGAAATGCTTAAATATAAATTTTAAGTATGGGTTTGTGTTTTAACATGATCTCATTAGGCTAAGTACTATCAACGGTTACAAGATTAAGAAAATATTCACTCCTATTGGTTCTACCTGGGATAATAATTAACCCTTAAATATCATGAGTAAGATTTTATAATTTTGTCATAAAAGGGTACCATCTTTCCAATGGAATCAAATATTGGGAAAATGTGAGTGGTTAGCTTTTGAGTGATTAGATTTACTAAGGATTATTACCATCTTCACTTCTTAAGGTTCAAATATTATTTACTAAGTAGCAAATGAATATTATCAGCATACTATGATAGTCTTTATACAATAGAGTGTGAAACAAATGGTCTATTCCTAATATAAGCCATAGTGTGTAATAAGAAAGGTTATGGTGCTAAATAGTGGATTGGCACAAGAAAAGATAACCTCTTCACTTTCTCTTCAATTAAACTCAACTCTAGGTTATTATCAAAGCACCAATCAAAAACTTAAGTATTCTAACTACTCGATTAAAGTTAACCAAGCGTATAAAAGGGATTAGGGTTGGCTAGATCTTCAATGTGGATTGCAATATTTGAAATAAAATAAATGATTAATAGCATGGTTTTATATATTCATTGATTAACAAAGCACTAATAAAACTTCTAAGCTATATGCTATGGAGTTTAAATAA
Source organism: Gastrodia elata (assembly GCA_016760335.1). NCBI lineage: Eukaryota > Viridiplantae > Streptophyta > Magnoliopsida > Asparagales > Orchidaceae > Gastrodia > Gastrodia elata. Next base: position 106,091,504 of record CM028669.1, on the reverse strand, counting down.
TATTTTAGTTATTTATTAACACAACTAATAATTCTCCATAATGGATTATATACCTAAATAGAAAATATGGCTTAAATGATTACAACATGAGGAATAAGAAGTGTTAAGACTAATTGATTATAAGTAGGATACATATCTTAATCTAATCATGATGCTCAAAATTGTATAAGTTAATCCCAAGTGGTGATTAGAAAGCTCCATTGAACCAAATAGGCTACCCATGCAAGGTGATAATCAAACCTAGATCACACATTAGAAATTCAATTTAATATTAATTTTCTTTGAATTCTATCATCTTAGGATTATTTAGTTACTTAACATTTGAAATACTTATCTTAATTAAGAAACTAAACATGCTTGAAATATGAGTGAGAAAGGATAATATTATTAATCTTCAAGACTTAAATTTGTCATCTTTCATTAGACAAGCCTAGGATTTTATCATTCAAGTTAATCTAATTCTATGTATTAACATGAACTCTTGTACCACTATATATAATGAAATCTTAACTTTCAATGTTAATGATTAATCAAGAATAATTAGCTTTACTAGATAATTACCAAGTATATATTGATTTTTATTACGATAGATCAAATTATTTTAAACTTAACTATATTGTACAGCTAATTAGAGTTTATGGTTTCTCAAACCAAATTATGCATTATTAGTATTCTATTAGATCATGTTTATTAATCAATAATTAACCCATAATAACAAATATCACCTTGAGGATTGCTCTCAGTTGGATGAGTAATAAGCAATTTATCAAGCTACATAAGTGCATGCTTCTTTTAAAGCATCAAAAGATTATAATGATTAGTCTTGAATCAAGCTAGTCACTTCAAAGGGCTAGATTGATCGATAATCACAAATGTTCATTCTCAAGTTTTTTTTAGATAGTTTCCCTACTAGTTAATTTGCACCTTATTGATAGGTTTCTGGTGGTCTCCAATGACTATCATAGCTTTCTGTGGAATCTCAAAGATGGTAGATGTCCTTAATTATTAGCTAAGAAGTATATTTAAGGTCTCATTGAGTGGAAGGAAAGGCTATATAACAACCCAAGTTATTACCCTAGCCAATTAGGACTAATTTAAGTTCTAATTTTTATTTTAGTGCACTAATTAAGTCATTAGTAGTTCACCACCATGACCTAGTCCAAATCAGAGGTCAAATGGATCAAACCATAATTTTGAAAATTTTAGGAACCATAGAAATTGACCTAATTATTTTGACCTTAGATAAAAAATTGAACTTCGTCATTGCACTCATTACCCCTAAATTAGCTAAGGGTGATATTATGGTGGCAATTGGAAGTTATTAAAAATTCATCAAAATTTTAATAATATTTAATTAATTAAAAATTTGAGATAATTAATTCGACATCAAAATCAAAATTCGACTTCTCCATTGTACTTGTCACCTCCAAATTGAGTGATGTTTTGGACACGTGGACTTTATCAAATATTTTAATATAATTAAATACCCTGAAAAATAAAAAAATAAATACTCATCAGAATTGAAATCCGATATCGTCGTTGGATTGCTCACCCCCAAATTAGCTAAGCATGAATTTTTGGGATTTTTCGAAGCACGTTTATAAAATCTGACCTTTATAGTAATAAAATAATTAAATAAAGGAATTAAAAATCTCCATTTTTGTCTTCTCCCTCCTTCTTCCTTGGTTAGGACCCCCAACTTTCACTTCACCTGCTGCATTCTAAAAATTTTTTCTCAAGCCCCTGCCATGCTCAGCCTCCCCTCTCTTCTCCACCTCCTACCATCCCCTTATCTCCATAGTTGGGATGAGACAACTCATACCCATCCCATCCAAAGCCATGCCTTCCATTCTCCTTAAAAGATCTTCAGCTCTCCTCCTTTCCTCAATTTGCTCAGTTGAAGCTCTCCCCACCATTCTCCATTTTTACTGTACTATTTGTTGAAGAGAAGCTCTCAGCCTCTCAAGCTCTCAAGTTTCCAAGGATCCTTAGAAGGAACTACCATTTGCAAGTCTAAGATACCTCCATTTCCCCCATTGAATGGATTCAATTGCTACTTCATTTTGCTCTTATGCATATTATGCATCCTTAGAAATCTGTGATTTGGATATGGAATCCATTAGAGCTCATTGAGATAGAAAAATTTAGGGAAAACATTAGCTATATTTTTCCTTCTTTCTGCATACCTGAACATTTAACATCCATGTTTGTGTTGTTAAAATAATCATTTTGTGCCAAATTTAAAATCATGGAAAGGTCTCAGAAATACTTTTCCTTCGGTATATGGCATCGCACGTGAGGTACCCAAAATTGGGAGTATTTGAGTGCGAAAGGGGACTCGTTGCGGTTTTCGCTTAAGCGAAATCACCATCGGGCACTACCGCGCGCCGTAGCACCATAGTTTCAAAATTGGGTCCACCGTAGCGCGCTGCAGCGGCATAAAATTTGATGAAGCATAAAAATTTGATGAAATTAAATTAAATATGCCGCAGCGCCTGAACGTGCTACAGCACGCCACAATGTTGCAATCTGCCATAATGCACCGCAGTGCCTAAAAGTGCTGCCACATGCCACAGCACATCATCGCACCTGGTTTTCAGCCAGAAGGTGCCACAGCGCGCCGTAACGTTCAGAAATGTCCGAAAGTGCCCATAACTATCCGGAATTGCCTGGATTTGTAATTTTTCGCATTCTAATGACCCTAGAATCCTAATGGGGCCAAAATATATTAAAGCTAAACTTGGATTTAGTAAAATTAAGCATTATATAAAATTATAGGTGATTTTTGAATATGAAAAAATTAGGTTTTGACCCCTTTGATAAGAAAATAGAATCATAATATTGAAATGACCATAACTTAATTATTAGATATCAAAATTTAGTATTCTTAGACTCTATGGAATCTTTGGACAGTAGAAAACAATAAACTAACTGAATTTTTAGATTTTACTAAGCAAAATTACCAAAAATGCCCTTATAGGTTAAAAATCTTTAAATTGGACCTATATGACTTTATATTTATCTAAATTTGATATACATACTATCTATCTTCATGTTTAATAATAAAGAATCATTTTGCATCAATAAAATTTAATTTAGATCTCTTAATCAAAAAGTAATATTTTAGACTTCTAAGTAGGGGCAAAATGATCATTTTGCCCAAAATTTTGGTTAAGTGCCATTAACCTCTAAAATATCATTTAGATCATTAAAATAAGTAATAAAACTATTTTAGAATTAAATTAGACTCTTAATCTCATAAATTAAGTGAATTGTTAAAAATCCAATTTAAGGCTTATAAAATTCAATAGTAAAATCTATTATCCCTTAACTTAGTTAAAACTCATCCTTAATTTCTTTAAATGAATAAAATCAACAAATAGAGGTAAATTATAATAAATTCTATCAACTCTTAAAATTTCCTAAGTCATTCCATTAGGAGCTCATCAGGGTACACACTTCACTTTAGGATCTTTTTCTTAAGATTAGGAATAGATACTAGGTTAAATTTCATTTATTGAATAAAGTGGATTATTTAATGAATGGAACTTTGGCTTTATTAGTTTTTAATTTTTCATACTTTAATTATGATTATTTTATCTTTTAATTTTAAATTAATACTTGGAGATTCATCCTATTAAGTTTTAATTTTATTTGATAGGGTTTGTCTTAGTCATTAGTTCACATTTAAACTTGAACTTTAGTTCTTAAGATTTATCTTGGGATTATGTGATTAATTTCAATTCGTGATATTTAATTCATAATCCCTAGCTTAGTAGATCTTGATCAAATCTTAATTTAGAATATCTAAATTCATCAATTAAGATGTGATGATTTTTTATTTAACTTATATTCATTATTGATTGAATTAAATTAGAACTTGATCAGTTCTAATTATTTTTAACTTATATGGTCGTGCTTCTAAGTTACACTTGACAGTAGGAATTGGAGATCTTGAACTGGTGTATATTAGAGTAGTTAAAATGGTTTAATAGATAACAACTGATATCACCTTGTGAAGTAGAGTCCCTTACTCACTATTATGTTACTTGTGCTTTCGCATTTATTGTACTTGTGCCCTTACCTTGAACATTTCATATAATAACATTGTTGTATGAAATAAAAACTTAGAATAATTAGAATAATATTTGCATAGGGTTCAGTTACTTATTGATCTTATGTATTTTCCACACTGGATAGGGGTAATGAGAAATAAGGATTACTTAGCATTACTTATTGAGGAGTATTGTATTAAGTTTGAAACCCAAAAAAATTCTTACAGGCGTGCTTGACTCCTCAGCTACTTCTTGATATGTCCACAGAAGTAAAGTAAATAACTAAATTTTACTGCATTTGTGATTACTGCCTTTTTAGTTTAGTTTATATTTTGTTATTCCAGCCTAGCCTCAGATGATGCTAGGAATATACATATACTTGTTGCAGCATGCTAGATTAGCCCTCCTTCTGATATGACAGTCATTACATACCCGTTTACTATTTACTATTTGATATTTTACTATGACATTTTATTTCAGTTAGCCTTACTTTATCTGCTTACTTACTTATATGATGCTACTTTCTGTTACTACTTACTATACATATCACAGTCATATTATTTATTTTTAATCTGTATATGTCATATGATCATCAGTATGTTTATGATGAGTCTTTTCATTCAGTATTTTCTTTACTTTACTTATACTTTTATGCCTAACCTTATTACAATTTTGGTATTGAGGTATGTTCTTTTACGTCACATATTGTCTAGTTATAAATACCTCTATTTATAGCTTATTCTTTCCTTTGTATGCTTGTAGCACCCATATGCCTTGCTTATTTTATAGTCTAAATAAAATGATTATATCATAAACTCATGAAATATTAACAGCCTAAAATATACTTAGATAATATGTCTAACAGGATTTTCCTTTTCTTGGCTAGGGCCTTAGGATTGTGAAACTAACAATGTCAGGATCTAATCATTTTGTGGAGCTTGTGCCTGTGGAGGAGCCATTCTTGGAAGAAGAGTAGGTTGGAGCTGAAGAATAATAGATTATTTCTCTTTTATTCTTATGAGGATGAGAGCTTAATTTCTCTTTAAAACTTATTTAAATGTTGTAATAATACAGGTACCATGGACTGTATTTTCTTTACTGTGCTATTTATTATGAGTTGCATGTTTACTCTTCCTTTACTTGTATTGTGGTGAAATGGATGCATGTTCTACTTTCTTTTTGCTTTTGCACTCTATGTTTCCATTTACTTAGTGATTGATCTTCCTTACATGCATTATGGGCACATCCTTCCCTTATTAGTGGATTGTGGATTATACCTAATCCAATGATAAGTGGGGGATTTGCTAGAGTGGCACACCTTCCCATGACCTAATCTTGAGGATCAGGAGGTGGGGCGCCACAGGTTAAGGTTCACTTTGAATATCTTAGGTTTGCATAAATAGGACTTTCAAAAAAGGGCCAAATAGAGCTCTAAGGTTTACTTAAGAAATTACTTAGATACCACATTAAATTATTTACAATAAGTTATTTATGATTGTAAGAGTGGTTTGGCTTGAAACTCTAGGAGTCTTATGGGCAATTATGGTGAATTTTATATTTAATGATCTCTTAGTTTTTCCTAAGGCTCTCCCACTGTAAGTGTAATTAAGGCTCAATTTTTGGATCATTAAATTCAAAATTATGTATTGCTTTGTCCATATATAATTTAAAGTTCTTGCATTTGATCTTACACTTTAAGAGGTCAAGGATATCTCTATAATTAGGGATTTTCCATTGCAGGTTTAATCCATATTATTGAATTTAAATAAAATTGTGGGATTGAATGATGGTAGTTCAATTATTTTTGCAGTTTAATTAAAATTTAGATATGTAGAATTAATCTTAGCCACTCAATTTACATAATATTCATTGACTAAACTTCATTCATCGGATCTTCGCAACTAATAATTTGTCATTGCGCAATTAATCGAAATTGTTGAACTTGTATTTAAGATTTTCATAATTAATTGATTCATATGATGAAATCTCTTTCATTTGATTCCTTCCACATTTCAGATTTTTTGAAGTCGTTAGATCACCAATAAAATAATTTATATAAATTTTAATTTAAATAAAAATCAATTTAAATTAATTTTATCCTTGATTATAATTCAAAATTAATATCATTTTTATTATAAGTCAATTAAACTATAATGAAAAAAAAAACATAATAATTTTTTTAATTTTGAAAAATAGTTTATAGGATTTTAAGAAGTTTCTAATTGTCATTATTTATTAAAAATTTTCTCTTAATTCAAAAAATTATCAAACTTTCATAAAATTCATTACAAATATACTCTAATTTTTGGCATCTTTACTTTGAAAAAAATTAATATTTTTGAAAATATATCAATTGTAAATTTTTTTCAAAATCTTTCTTTTTCCTCAGTTAAAATAATTATCCAACTTTTAGATTGGGGTAACATTATAGTCTTCCCAACTTTAATGTATATTATCTAGTTATGTGCTTTTGAAATAAAGATTTATTATTTTTATTATGTGATGAGAAATAATGAATTAAGAAAAATTCTAACACATACCTTAAATTAAAAGATGAGGATATAGCTTCATATATCTAGTTCCTTATCTCAAGTGACTTCTAAGCCTAATAATCTAGTAACTATCAAAATTCTCATATATAAAATAATTAAGTCACAATATGTCTAAATGATGAAATCAAACATCTCAAATATTGAGTACATGTATGAAAAAGAATGGGGAATTTTTTAAACTTTTCCCAAAAGTGAAATATTTTATACAAGTTAAGAAAGAAAATAATTTTAAAAATTAATTAAAAATAAATTTATGACAAAAATTTTGAAATAGATATATATTTGCATTCCCCAGATTGAATTAGATAAGTGATAAAAATTTCATAATTTTTAGAGATAAAATGAGCAAAAAAAAAAAAAAAAAAAAAAAAAAATATATATATATATATATATATATGAAATTAATTTTAAGTAAATTTATATACTTTAATTTAATTAAATTAAATTTAATTTTAAGACTAATATTTCCTTGCATATGCTTTTTACCTTTCATACATCATCATGCCACTATTTAGACTAATATGAGTTAGCCTAAAGTATGTATGATCAACTAGGGTTAAACCAATTATTTAGATGCACTTTCTAAAACTTTCGAAAACTTCTAAAACTTTAGTAAGTCAATCTTTTCACATATTTTAATTTATATACTTCTTCAAGGTGCATAAGTATGGCTAATCAAAATAGATGCCATCTAAACTTAATTATGACTTGCCTTAATACTATCTATAATATATGCAACCTTCATTAAGGATTATTTAAGCTTATTAAGGATCTAAATAATCACATGAAAATTTTCAAACCAAAACTTTAAAGCTTGAATGATTAATTATTGCATAGATATGACAAGCTAAATCTTGAGTATGTGCTTAGCTTTACTATGCTAATTATTTTAGTAAAGCCTATCATGTATTGATATTTTTGAAGCAAATAGTAACCCTACTATCCTTAAAGAACCATGCTAACTTAGATTTTCATGAGAATACATGCTTATCATCAAATCAAGCTAAACTAGTCTAAGTCTTTGCTCCTTATTTAAATGTCTAAATTTGTTATTTATTTTGACTTGATTAAAGACCATTTCACATTATATTAGTAAATGTTCATGATTTGAATAATACTTAACTCTTTAAATCTTCAAGATAGCATAAATAATTAAATATTATGCGTTAATTTTGCTAAATTTTATTTTAAATGGCATCCTTCATTCTTAATGAATGTGTATTAAGAAATGATGCTTTTTAGCATTTTAAGGGCCAAATAAGGTTCAAATATCTTATATAACACCTTAATGATCTTATTTAACTTTGATTTAAAGCCAATTAATCAAAACTCCCATTGTCACCATAGGAGTAAAATAGTTTAGGCCTTGCTTAATCTTAAGTATAACTTTAATTACTACTATTTTAGCATTTTAATATTACATGTTAAGCTTTTATTAGGATAAGTAAAACATTATTAGATTAGATTTTACTCATGTTTAGGCTATAGACTTGGACCTTGTGTAAAAAGATAAAATAACCAAGATTTTAAGCTCTTACTTAAATGAGTAATTACCTTAGATAATTTAATCATCCACATCATTCCTTACTAATTTTTGTGTCAAATCATGACCCTTACTATAATAATCCTAGTTGTTATCCTAGATAAATTCAAATACATTAAGCTAAACCAAATTCTAATTTTAATTTCATTAGACTCAATGGGTCATTTAAACATAACTTTAGAAGTTTGGGATCAATCAGAGTTAAATTGAGAATTTTGATATTTTTGCTAATTTTTGAATTCTGAAAAAAATACCTAAATTAATTGGATCTCCAAATTAAAATCTGAGTTCATTTTTAAAGTTCTCATGCCCTATTAGCTAAGGGTGAATTTTTGGGAATTTCTAGAGCTCATTAAGTCCTAAATTGGATTTAAAAAATTATTAAAATATATAATTAAATTAAATGATTTATATTAATTTAATTATATATATATATATATTATTTTTTATTTGCTGGGATTTGCTGCCTGGACCGCGGCAAATCCACAATGGGGTCTCGACAGCAGGGCAACATACCCGTTGTATGGATGCCCTAGCATGCATCCTAACGCATCTGATCCTACTGCTTGCATTACTTGCGTTGTGATCTAATACTACCCGCTCGATCAGCATCTGTCATCCAATGATCCAGATCCCATCCACGATTTTGTTATTCGAGAGCCACATCAGACCGTCAAACCCCAATGACTGCGTGATCAAATGGCTACGAATCGAGCTCCCCCTGTTCACCACCGTCTTCGTTCGATCCTTCCCCGGCAGAAGAGATTTCGCCCATACCATCCACATCGACTTTGTCTACCACTCCCCCTGCCTGGTAACCTAGACCGTTAGGAACTTACCATTTCTGGCTGAGCCGCCTTGGCAACCTAGAGGATGGGGAGGAACCCCATTAAGGATGGGCTGTGGAAGACAGCTCAGGCCGAGCCTGAGCCATAGCTCCTGACCTCATCACCACCTCTGGACTCTCCCTTGATCTATAAATACCTATTGAGAATCACAGTGAGCCCTTTTGCTCACTGTGTCCCCTAAATTCCCAGTTGCATTTCTCCTGAAGTCCCCGGCGATCTCAGTTGAACCTGCAGCTAGAACCACTGACAGTGGGTGAGGTTTGGTGTTCAAACCCCCAGGCATCCAAGAGGAGCTTGAGTATCCCAGTGTTTCTTGCTTTGCGCGGTTCGTCGTCTCTCATTCTCAACTCAGGTACAGCCCCTGACAAGCTAAATCTTGAGTACGTTCTTTGCTTTACTATGCTAATTATTTTAGTAAAGCCTATCATGTATTGATATTTTTGAAGCAAATAGTAACCCTACTATCCTTAAAGAACCATGCTAACTTAGATTTTCATGAGAATACATGCTTATCATCAAATCAAGCTAAACTAGTCTAAGTCTTTGCTCATTTAAATGTCTAATTTTGTGATTTATTTTGACTTGATTAAAGACCATTTCACATTATATTAGTAAATGTTCATGATTTGAATAATACTTAACTCTTTAAATCTTCAAGATAGTATAAATAATTAAAGATTATGAGTTGATTTTGCTAAATTTGGTTTTAAATGGCATCCTTCATTCTTAATGAATGTGTATTAAGAAATGTTGTTTTTTAGCATTTTAAGGACCAAAGAAGGTTCAAATATGTTATATAACACCTTAATGATCTTATTTAACTTTGATTTAAAGCCAATTAATCAAAACTCCCATTGTCACCATAGGAGTAAAATAGTTTAGGCCTTGCTTAATCTTAAGTATAACTTTAATTACTACTATTTTAGCATTTTAATATTACGTGTTAAGCTTTTATTAGGATAAGTAAAACATTATTAGATTAGATTTTATTCATGTTTAGGCTATAGTACTTAGACCTTGTGTAAAAAGATAAAATTGCCACGATTTTAAGCTCTTACTTAAATTAGTAATTCCCTTAGATAATTTAATCATCCACGTCATTCCTTACTAATTTTTGTGTCAAATTATGACCATTACTGTAACAATCATAGTTGTTATTCTAGCTAAATTCAAATAAATTAAGCTAAACAAAGATCTAATTTTAATTTTATTAGACTCAATGGGTCATTTAAACATAACCTTAGAAGTTTGGGATCAATCGGAGTTAAATTGAGAATTTTGGTATTTTTGCTTATTTTTGAATTCTGAAAAAAATATACATAAATTAATTGGATCTCCAAATTAAAATCTGAGTTCATTTTTAAAGTTCTCATGCCCTATTAGCTAAGGATGAATTTTTGGGAATTTCTAGAGCTCATTAAGTCTTAATTTGGATTTAAAAAATTATTGAAATATATAATTAAATTAAATGATTTATATTAATTTAATTATATATATATATATTATTTTTTATTCGCTGTAATTTACTATCGGGACCGCGGCAAATCCACAATGGGGTCTCGACAGCGGGGCAACATACCCGTTGTATGGATGCCCTAGCATGCATCCTAACGCTTCTGATCCTACTGCTTGCATTACTCGCGTTGTGATCTAATCCTACCCGCTCGATCGGCATATATCATCCAATGATCCAGATCCCATCCACGGTTTTGCTATTTGAGAGCCACATCAGACCGTCAAACCCCAATGATTGCGTGATCAAATGGCTACGGATCGAGCTCCCCCTGTTCACCACCGTCTTCGTTCGATCTTTCCCCGGCAGAAGAGATTTCGCCCATACCATCCACATCGACTTTGTCTACCACTCCCCCTGCCTGGTCACCTAGACCATTAGGAACTTACCATTTCTGGCCGAGCCGCCATGGCAATCTGGAGGATGGGGAGGAACCCCATTAAGGATGGGCTGTGGAAGACAGCTCAGGCCGAGCCTGAGCCATAGCTCCTGACCTCAGCACCGCCTCTGGACTCTCCCTTGATCTATAAATACCTCTTGAGAATCACAGTGAGCCCTTTTGCTCACTGTGATCCCCTAACTTCCCAGTTACATTTCTCCTGAAGTCCCTGGCGATCTCAGTTGAACCTGCAGCTAGAACCACTGACAGTGGGTGAGGTTTGGTGTTCAAACCCCCAAGCATCCAAGAGGAGCTTGAGTATCCCAGTGTTCCCTGCTGTGCGCGGCTCGTCGTCTCTCCTTCTCAACTCAGGTACAGTCCCTGACAAGCTAAATCTTGAGTACGTGCTTTGCTTTACTATGCTAATTATTTTAGTAAAGCCTATCATGTATTGATATTTTTGAAGCAAATAGTAACCCTACTATCCTTAAAGAACCATGCTAACTTAGATTTTCATGAGAATACATGCTTATCATCAAATCAAGCTAAACTAGTCTAAGTCTTTGCTCCTTATTTAAATGTCTAATTTTGTGATTTATTTTGATTTGATTAAAGACCATTTCACATTATATTAGTAAATGTTCATGATTTGAATAATACTTAACTCTTTAAATCTTCAAGATAGCATAAATAATTAAAGATTATGCATTGATTTTGCTAAATTTTATTTTAAATGACATCCTTCATTCTTAATGAATATGTATTAAGAAATGATGCTTTTTAGCATTTTAAGGGTCAAAGAAGGTTCAAATATGTTATATAACACCTTAATGATCTTATTTAACTTTGATTTAAAGCCAATTAATCAAAACTCCCATTGTCACCAATAGTTTAGGCCTTGCTTAATCTTAAGTATAACTTTAATTACTACTATTTTAGCATTTTAATATTACATGTTAAGCTTTTATTAGGATAATTAAAATATTATCAGATTAGATTTTACTCATGTTTAGGCTATAGTACTTGGACCTTGTGTAAAAAGATAAAATACCCAAGATTTTAAGCTCTTACTTAAATGAGTAATTACCTTAGATAATTTAATCATTCACATCATTCCTTACTAATTTTTGTGTCAAATTATGACCCTCATTGTAACAACCATAGTTATTATTCTAGCTAAATTCAAATAAATTAAGCTAAACAAAGATCTAATTTTAATTCCATTAGACTCAATTGGTCATTTAAACATAATCTTAGAAGTTTGGGATCAATCGGAGTTAAATAGAGAATTTTGGTATTTTTGCTTATTTTTGAATTCTGAAAAAAAAAAAAAATTAATTGGATCTCCAAATTAAAATCTGAGTTCATTTTTAAAGTTCTCATGCCCTATTAGCTAAGGATGAATTTTTAGGAATTTCTAGAGCTCATTAAATTCTAAATTGGATTTAAAAAATTATTGAAATATATAATTAACATAAATGATTTATATTAATTTAATTATATATATATATATATATATATATATATTATTTTTTATTCGCTGGGATTTGTTGTCGGAACCGCGGCAAATCCACAATGGGGTCTCGATAACGGGGCAACATACCCGTTGTATGGATGCCCTAGCATGCATCCTATCGCTTCTGATCCTACTGCTTGCATTACTCGCGTTGTGATCTAATCATACCCGCTCGATCGGCATCTATCATCCAATGATCCAGATCCCATCCACGGTTCTGTTATTCGAGAGCCACATCAGACCATCAAACCTCAATGACTGCGTGATCAAATGGCTACGGATCGAGCTCCCCCTGTTCACCACCGTCTTCGTTCAATCCTTCCCCGGTAGAAGAGATTTCGCCCATACCATCCACATCGACTTTGTCTACCACTCCCCCTGCGTGGTCACCTTAACCGTTAGGAACTTACCATTTCTGGCCGAGCCGCCTTGGCAACCTGGAGGATGGGGAGGAACCCCATTAAGAATGGGCTGTGGAAGACAGCTCAGGTCGAGCCTGAGCCATAGCTCCTGACCTCAGCACCACCTCTAGACTCTCCTTTGATCTATAAATACCTCTTGAGAATCACAGTGAGCCCTTTTGCTTAATGTGATCCCCAAAATTCCCAATTGCATTTCTCCTAAAGTCCCCGGCGAGCTCAGCTGAACCTGCAGCTAGAACCACTGACAGTGGCTGAGGTTTGGTGTTCAAACCCCCAGGCATCCAAGAGGAGCTTGAGTATCCCAGTGTTCCCTGCTGTGCGCGGCTCGTCGTCTCTCATTCTCAACTCAGGTACAGCCCCTGACAAGCTAAATCTTGAGTACGTTCTTTGCTTTACTATGCTAATTATTTTAGTAAAGCTTATCATGTATTAATATTTTTGAAACAAATAGTAACCCTACTATCCTTAAAGAACCATGCTAACTTAAATTTTCATGAGAATACATGCTTATCATCAAATCAAGTTAAACTAGTCTAAGTCTTTGCTCCTTATTTAAATGTCTAATTTTGTGATTTATTTTGATTTGATTGAAGACCATTTCACATTATATTAGTAAATGTTCATGATTTAAATAATACTTAACTCTTTAAATCTTCAAGATAGCATAAATAATTAAAGATTATGCGTTGATTTTGCTAAATTTTATTTTAAATGGCATCCTTCATTCTTAATGAATGTGTATTAAGAAATGATGCTTTTTAGTATTTTAAGGGCCAAAGAAGGTTCAAATATGTTATATAACTTTGATTTAAAGCTAATTAATCAAAACTTTCATTGTCACCATAGGAGTAAAATAGTTTAGGCCTTGCTTAATCTTAAGTATAACTTTAATTACTACTATTTTAGCATTTTAATATTACATGTTAAGCTTTTATTAGGATAAGTAAAATATTTTAGATTAGATTTTACTCATGTTTAGGTTATAGTACTTGGACCTTGTGTAAAAAGATAAAAATAACCAATATTTTAAGCTCTTACTTAAATGAGTAATTACCTTAGATAATTTAATCATCCACATCATTTCTTACTAATTTTTGTGTCAAATCATGACCCTCACTGTAATAATCCTAATTATTATCCTAGCTAAATTTAAATAAATTAAGCTAAATAAAGTTCTAATTTTAATTCCATTAGACTCAATGGATCATTTAAATATAACCTTAGAAGTTTGGGATCAATCGGAGTTAAATTGAGAATTTTGATATTTTTGTTTATTTTTGAATTCTGAAAAAAAAAATACCTAAATTAATTGGATCTCCAAATTAAAATCTGAGTGCATTTTTAAAATTCTCATGCCATATTAGCTGAATTTTTGAGAATTTCTAGAGCTCACTAAGTCATAAATTGGATTTAAAAAATTATTGAAATATATAATTAAATTAAATGATTTATATTAATTTAATTATATATATATATATATATTATTTTTTATTCGCTGGGATTTGCTGTCGGGACCGCGACAATTCCACAATGGGTTCTCGACAGCGGGGCAACATACTTGTTGTTTGGATGCCCTAGCATGCATCCTAATGCATCTGATCCTACTGTTTGCATTACTCGCATTGTGATCTAATCCTACCAGCTCGATCGACATCTATCATCCAGTGATCCAGATCCCATCCACGGTTCTGTTATTTGAGAGCCACATCAGACCGTCAAACCCCAACGACTGCATGATCAAATGGCTACGGATCGAGCTCCCCCTGTTCACCACCGTCTTCGTTCGATCTTTCCCCGGCAGAAGAGATTTCGCCCATAGCAACCACATCGACTTTGTCTACCACTCCCCCTGCCTGGTCACCTAGACCGTTAGGAACTTACCATTTCTGGCTGAGCCGCCTTGGCAACCTGGAGGATGGGGAGGAATCCCATTATGGATGGGCTGTGGAAGACAGCTCAGGCCGAGCCTGAGCCATAGCTCTTGACCTCAGCACCACCTCTGGACTCTCCCTTGATCTATAAATACCTCTTGAGAATCAGAGTGAGCCCTTTTGCTCACTGTGATCCCCTAAATTCCCAGTTGCATTTCTCCTGAAGTCCCTGGCGATCTCAGCTGAACCTGCAGCTAGAACCACTGATAGTGGGTGAGGTTTGGTATTCAAATCCCCAGGCATCCAAGAGGAGCTTGAGTATCCCTATGTTCACTGCTGTGCGCGGCTCGTCGTCTCTCATTCTCAACTCAGGTACAACCCCTGACCCCCCCCCCCCATTTTTTTTCCAATCTAGCTGGATTCAGCTCGACTCATGGCTCTTCCACCCTAGATGCTGTGATAGGACCTTACCTTAACTCCCCAGTAGGTATTAAGAACTTCTAGTATGGATTGGCAGTGGAGCAGACAGTGTAATTCTGTTTGAATGTGCACTGATAGCCGATCCTTAAGTCGTTGGTTTGCGACATTTTCTCGAGGCATTGCATCCCATTTCGAAATTTAAATCCCTTTGGGAGTAATTGTAGACCGGTAGCAATCCCTAAGCTTACATCTTTTAAATGCTGCGAGTAGCACCCCAGTGACCCCTCCATTCCCGGGACTATTCAAGTGACCCAATCGATTCTCCTTCATCCTCTGATCAAGAAGGAATAGATCTTAGCTCGTGGTGTTGGATCTGTGAGGAGAATTCACTCCTCACAGGTGTGCCGTAGAAGTCATCTCGGCTAAGTAGCACCCCGGCGATCCGGCGAATCCCAAATGGGGGTTCCTATCTCAATCGACGTGTCTAGTGTCATGGATGGTGTAGCCATCATGATCCCGGCTTGGCATGGCTTGTGCGTGGCGAATTGCGCGTCGAGAGCAAACCCTAGAAGTTATGGTATCGGGCATAGCTATGGGGACGATCTACAGTGCCAGGCTGCGTCAGACCTTGACCCGCACGGTTTTGATTTCGGGCCGCAGTTAAATAAATGAATTATGGAATTATAATTCTTATGTTAATTAATTGAGAAATAAATTCCCTATGGTTTGGATCTAAATAAAAATATATAATAAATTAATTAAATAACTTTAGTTATACTTATTCAAATTGTATGATCCAATATATCATTTTAATCAGAAAAATATAAGGAATGATAGTATAAATTAAAATCAAAGATCTAGAGGTTAGATTTTATTTAATTTCCTAATCTTTCTCTATTTTCATTTAAATCATAATTAATTCATTTAATTTTCAAAAATATTGATTAAGGTCTCTGATTGCCCATGAGACTATAAAGAACCTATTTAAGTTATTAAACATAATTTAAGACTATTAAATTTGTTAATCACCCTTAATTACCCTAAAATGGGATTAGTGAAATAAGCCTTGGATTAAACTCTGAATTTTGTTAATCAAGTTCCTAATGCCTTCTTAAGTGTAGTAGAACCTATAAATATGCTGGATCATCCTAGTATGCCTTAGTTCCCTTAATCACCTTAATTGGCTTTAAGGTGTGATTAGTGATAATTAAGCTAGTAATGCTACCAAATCTTAAGTTAAGTATTTATTCCACTTAATTAATCAGTATAAAGCTCATTAGAATAGACTTGAATCAATTTAATTAATTAAATCATAATTTCCCAATTTTATCATAATTTCTTTGGGCCTCATCCATTAACTTACTCGCGTAATAAATTGAATAGAAAATTTAATCATTTCACTGTCCTAAAACTGCTCCCATTGCAAGATCACTAACATCACATATGATTTTGAAGGGGTGATCTCAGCTAGGAGTGGAAATTATAGGAGCTGAGATGAGAGCAGATTTTATGGCATTGAATCCTCTTATGCAGT
Organism: Gastrodia elata; assembly: GCA_016760335.1. Lineage (NCBI taxonomy): Eukaryota > Viridiplantae > Streptophyta > Magnoliopsida > Asparagales > Orchidaceae > Gastrodia > Gastrodia elata. The sequence goes on along the minus strand of CM028669.1, from coordinate 106,074,851 downwards.
TTTCATCAAATTTATATTCAACATCCTTTCCTAGAAGCCGGCATAATGGTAAGCTTAATTTAAAGAAATCTTTTATGAATTTTCTATAAAATCCCGCATGCCCAAGAAAACTCATAACTCCTTTTACATTAGAGGGTGGGGGCATTTTCTCAATAACCTCAATTTTGGCCTTATCTACCTCAATTCATCTCATTGATATATGGTGGCCCAAGATAATTACTTCCTCCACCATGAAGTGACACTTTCCCCAATTTAGAACGAGATTAGCCTCATATTTTCCTAGGACTTTACCCAAATTTGTTAAACAGTTTTCAAAGGATTCTCCCATAACAGAAAAATCATCCATAAAGATCTATAGGAAGTCTCCTATCATTTCAGAAAAAATGGCCATCATACACCTTTGAAAAGTTGCAGGTGCATTACATAGGCCAAAGGGCATCCTCCTGAAAGCATATGTTCCATAGGGGCATGTGAAGGTTGTTTTTTCCTGGTCTTCCGGGGCTATTAAAATCTGACTGTACCCTGAGTAACCATCCAAAAAACAAAAGTAAGAGTTTCTTGCCAGCCTATCTAACATCTGATTAATGAATGAGAGAAGATAGTGATCTTTCATAGTTGCCTTATTTAATCTCCTATAGTCTATGCATACTCTGCACCCCGTAACATTTCTTATAGGAATTAATTCATTATTTTCACTCAAGGTCACGGTCATCCCACTTTTCTAAGGGATCACATGAATAGAACTTACCCAAGGGCTGTCCGAAATTGGAAAAATGATCCCAGCATCCAAAAGCTTAATGATCTTATTATGCACCACCTCTCTTATATTTGGGTTTAATCTTCGTTGAAGCTCTATGGAAGGTTTGGAGCTATCTTCAAGCAGAATGCGGTGCATACATAAAGTAGGACTAATACCCTTCAAATCGGCAATGCTCCATCATATTGCCCTCTTATGCTCTCTTAATAATGCACACAATTTAATTTCTTTGGGTTGGGCTTAACAAAGAAGAAATTATTACTAGTAGAGATGTTCCCTCTCCAAGATAAACATATTTTAAGTGTTTGGGCAAAGGTTTCAAGTCCAATTCAGGTGGTTCATCTATAGATAGCTGCATTCTTTTCCTTTTCTGAATTAACTCATCAATATTTTTTTCTTCCTCTTCAATTCCAACTTTTTCTTCTTCCTCTAGATCTGATTCCTCTATTTCTACAGAAATTAGCACCTCTTCTACTGCATTTACTTCCCAACATTCCTCATTTGACATAAATGGATGCTTCATAGAATCTTTTATGTTAAAGCTCACCTCCTCCCCCTCACAATGAAGACTCAATTCTCCCTTATAAACATCGATCATAATTTTTCTAGTAGCAAGAAATGGTCTCCCCAAAATAATTATAGGAATCTCCTAGTTTTCATCTTCCATTTCCAAAATAATAAAATCAGTGGGGAAGATAAAATTATCAACTTTTACTATAACATTTTCCAAGATTCCTATTGGAGTTTTTACGAATCTATCGGCTAGTTGGAGAAGGACTGAGGTAGGTTTTAAAGAATAAATTCCCAATTTTTTTAATATGTAAAATGGCATTAAATTTATTGAGGCACCCAATTCATATAACACCCTTTTAAAAGAATGATTTCCTATTGTGCACAGAATGGTAAAACTTCATAGATCTTTTCTTTTAAGAGGGATTTTCTACTGGAGAATGGCACTACATTCCTCAATCGATGCCACAGTTTCCTTTCATCTATTTTTCTTTTCCTCGATAGTATATCCTTCATGAATTTTGCGTTACTGGGCATTTGTTCCAATACTTCAGCAAAGGGAATATTTATATGAAGAGTTTTGAAAGTTTCAAGGAATTTTTGGAAATGGTTGTTTAGCTTCTCCCTTGCCATTCTTTGAGGATGGGGAATGTGAGGAGTGTGGTCAGAAGATTTGGTTATCTGTGTATTAGTTTCCTCATTCATTCCTTTAGCCTTGTCCTTAGTGATTTTTTTTTCTTAGTTAGTTTCTCTCCCAAACCTTGAGAAGTATTTTCAGATTTTTTAAGTACCAAAGGTTCTATAATTTTTTCACTTCTCAAAGTTATTGAATTTCCTAATTCATTCCTATAGTTATGGCTCCCACCAAGAAGGGTTGATTTAGTTTCATCATGATCTCTTTTATTTTTAACTCAATTCTTTGGATAGCTTTTTCTTGATTTAAGAGTGTGTGTTCATGTCGATTTAATGTTGCATCCGTTCCATTCATAAATTTAGTTGTGTCCATTTTAAACTCTTGTAAGGAATGCTCTAAGCTTCTTCCCTCCTTAGTGTATTGGGTTCTGTAGTTTTGAACAGCATTCACTCCCTTAGTTTCTCCCTCATGATCTGAAATATGTTGCCTTCCCTCTAGTTCTTGGGTTAACATGTCAATTTTGTTTCTTAATTCAGCAATTTGATTTAATTCGTCACATTATCTACCTCAAGCTTATTGGAATGTGGCTGCTCAGTTGGCCATTGGTATGCGTTGTTAGCCATTTCCTCGAGGAGATCAAAGGCCTCCTCGAGGGTTTTACTACTTAGTGATCCTTCTGTGGCTACATCTATGAGTGTTGTTGTGGGTGCATTTAATCCATTGTAAAACATCTGCACCTACATCAACAAAGGAAACCCAAGTCTCAAGCAGTTCTTAAAACATTCCTAGCCATCATACAAGTTCTCACCATATTGTTGAGAGAAGTTTGAGATTTCATTTCTCAGCCTGGCGGTCTTTGCAGGCAGAAAATACTTGGCTAGGAATTTCCTTGCCAAGTCATCCCAAATCCTTGTAGACTCACCAGGTAGAGAATTGAGCCATACCTTAGCTCTGTCTCTCAGCGAGAATGGAAATAATCTCAATCTCAAGGCATTATTGGATACCCCATTAAATTAGAAAGTGTCACATATTTCTAGAAAAGTTGAAATATGTGCATTCAGGTCATCCGATGCCATCCCACTAAATTGATTATTTTGGATCATGTTCAAGGTGGATGGTTTTATCTCAAATTTATTTGCTTATATAGTAGGTCTAACAATGGCATTTTGAACTCCCTCTACCGTGGGAAGTGCGTATTCTCTAAGCAATCTTCTCCTAACATTTACCACAGGTTCTGTTGGGTTTATATCTAGATCTTCCATTTGTGCATTTTGTTGGTTCAATAAGACTTGTTCTCTCCTAGCTCTCAAATAAGTTCTCTCTATTTCTGGATCATAAAATAATTCAGTAAGATTCCTCCAACTTATGCAATTTAGGGGTAACTAGCTACAACAAGTTCAGCAATCAGCACAAATAATAGCACAAAATTCAATAAGATAGTATGCAATAAAGTTCAGCACAAGTTATTTTTGCAAAATTTTCAAATTTTTCTCAAAGTAAAGAAATACAGAAATTAACTACAGCTATGTAAGCATATGCACAAGTTAAGTAATTCTAAATCACTAGTTGCTAGAGAATTGTACTTGATACAAAATGAAAATCGTTTCCCGGCAACGATGCCAAAAACTTGACAGACGAAAATACACGTCTGCGTTTGCACGCAAGTGTATGTGGTCTGAAGTAATAAATGGAAAGTTTAGTTTTTGAGATTTATCAAACCTCAGGGAATGATTGTTTTGATATCGAGTTGTATTTTCTTTCACTAATGCTTAGATAATAATTTTGGTTGATTTTTGTGGTTCCTAATTAGCAATACACAAGACTTGAGTTAAGATACGATTGGATTAAAAAAGAGAGAGTTGAGATTTTGTTGTAATATATGCAAGGGGTTGATTATATTACTTCATTATTCAAATGTAGACATGTAATTTATTTAATTTGGTTGTGAACACCATTGGAATTGGAGTATCCTCCAATTACATTAGGTTCAAGTTTAGTGCACAAAGAGAACTCCTTATGGGTTCTTCACTAGCACATAAACTCTTTTGAGATATTAATTGATTAGTTAGATTTTGATCTCATATGTCTAGGTCACCAAAACATCTTATAATTATAATGACCTCACAAGCAAGATTCCATCTATCACGTGTCATGCGCTTTACATGCAGTTTAGCTGGATGAAAGGATGCATTGGGTCAATGGATTTTTGTCACATAATCCATGAAGTTCCCAATGTCCTTTCATCTCTTTGACTTTGATGAGCAGCAAAGCAAGGTAAATGGAGAGCTTGGTTCTCAAGCTTCAATCTTTTGGAGAGCTATTAAGGGATGGTGCAAGTGGGCCTTGAGAATTCTGTCACGTAATTCTTAGCTCGACTCGCACTACCTTCCTCACTCTTACCCAATTGATGAGCATTGGAACACAAGCTCTTTTAATTTAAAATAACTAAGCATTCAGTTCATCCAAGCACTCGTTTAATAATAAAAATTAACACACAAATAGTTTTCATTACATTTAAATAATGTCATCACACAACTAATATTTACCTTACATAATTCTACAATTACATCTAAACCATCTCCAAGGGGTTTTTAGCCTACCATTACTAAGCAAGAAAGAACATACATCCAAGGAAATGTGAACGTCGCCATCAAATCACAGCAAGAAATTAATCAAGGGAGTTTAGGAAAAATACAAGGAATCACCTGGAGAAATTATGGGGTTCTCTTTATTTTCCTACACTATCCTCTTGAAGCTCCACCCTTCATTCCTTACTATCTTTTCTTATTTCTTATTCTTGGTCCTCTCTTCCCCTTGGAGAGTTCTCCTTCTTTCTCTCTTCTGCAGCCTTTCCTTTAGGTCTTTTGAGTATCCAAAGTTGGAACCTTTTCAAGGTCTGAGATTGACCCTTAAATAGGGATGCACTCAGCCTCAAAGATTTTAATGAGTGACCTTTCCTCTTCCTTAATTTAATTCCAAACCCTTTTAATAATTTTATTTGCTTAAACTACTGGGATTCAGCAGGGATTCAATATATCAGTTTTTAAGAGGCTGGGGGAGACCAAAGGTCACATTTTTGTGGCTTTCCCCATACCTCTTAATTACTATTTTCTGGAAACTTCTGGGCCGTCCGCTGCAGCGCGCTGTGGCAGTGGCGTTCCATTTACCATCCCACAGTGGCAGCTGCATTTCAAATCCTTTTCTGCTGCGGTGCGCTGTGGCAGCAGTGCTCCAAATGAATTTCTTGCACAATAGTTAGTAACTTTTTGTTCGGTCGCTGTAGCGTACGCTGAGGTGCGCTGCGGTGCGGTACATCAGACAATTTGCAGGATCACTATTCAATTAGTTTTAACTATAGTTTTATAAAATGAAAATTTACCCGCTACGACGCGCTACAGCAAAAAACTTGCAGGATCACTGTTCAATTAGTTAACTATAGTTTTATAAAATGAAATTTCACCCGCTACGGCGCACTACAGCGGGCATCTTGCAAGATCACTATTCAATTACTTGTTTGTATAAGGTTTAATATTCAATAAGAAATAATGATGTAGCACGCTGTGGCGCGCTGCGGCGTGCAACTTGCGATTTCACTATTGAATTAGTCATTTATAAGGTTTCAATAATTAACGAGAAATGACGTTGTGGCGCATTGCGGCGTGCCACTTGCATTTTTTACTATTCAATTACTCTTTTATAAGGTTTTAGTTTATCCTTATTAATATGATGTTGTGGCACACTATGGTGAGCCATGGCATGCTACAACGGTTGTGCTCTAGGTCTGCAGTTGTACTTCTAGGTCAGGCAATTTTATGGGGACGCCATGGCGTGCTGGAGCGCGCTGCGACGGTTCTTGTCCAAAATTTAGTAAATCAGCCCTTGCAATTTGTTTTCTTCAGTTTCCTAAAAAGACATCAATTTCTACTCAAAGTATTGGGAAATATATAGTGATATGACTATTTAAACACTAGATTTTTGCTACAAATTCTGATTACATCAGATATTACCCTGGATCCAAGATTTGAACCCCAAATGTGGAGTTTAAGTCTAGAATTCTTAAACTTGATTTATTTGATTAAAATTTGAGTTAAGTGAGAAAAATGATAATAATTAAGTCATAGATTTATTTACTTAATCCTTTATAGTTGTCACTTGATTATGATTTAGAACTTCTTAAGTTCTAATGTTAACATTTAGGTCGTGAATCTGAGATTATACTCAATAGATGGTTATTGAAGATTCTAAACTTGTATCTTCTCAGAATAGTTAAATTTGGATAAATTAGATAGTAATAAATATCGCATGAGTCTAGTTGAGTCTCTTGCTTATTTTGACTATTGTTGCTCTACACACCTTAAATATTGAGCCTTTTTCCTTGGACATAATAGGTGAACTCAGGATATGGATAATCTATCCTAAGTTAGTGTTTGAAAAGCATAAACATTCATTTAGTTATTTCAATGTTTTCAGTTCAGTAGGGTATGTCCTAGCTTAATTTGCCTCCTCAATTCTAGTTTTATTATAGAATAGACTCGGACCTAGCCCAATGCTTAGCTAGGATGGATACATGTCTTATTCTATAGGTTCCACTCGAACCTAGCTCTGATGATGCCTAGGATGGACACATGTTGAACTTTCTATTCAGAGGCACTGTATGGCCTATTTCTGTTATGGTAGTACTATGTCTTAGGCGTACTTTTACTTCAGTTCAATTCAGTGCTTTATTTTACTTTGCAACATGCTTCAGTGGCCTTACTTTTTAGTGCTTTCAGTTGCTTTGCCATATACTTCAGTGGCTTTACTTTCAGCTCATTCATGTACTTAACTTGCCTTGCCACATGCTTAAGTGGCCTTCTTATATATTAAATCTGCATGCTTGTATATATGTTTCTATTTAATAGTTATTAAATATTGGCACGTTTAGGATGCTAGTTTTGTATGTTATTTCAGCATGTTTCAGTACAGTTTATTTTTTTGTGAAATTAGCATGTATTCATGTGATCATAAGCATATTAGGATGAATTCTTCAGTACTTGTTGTTATTTTGCTCTTTAGCCTCACTTTGCTTAGTTTTGTGCTTTGTATATTACTTTACATACTTGTTGTTCAGTTATTAATGTAATATTTATAGCTATTCTTTTCTTTTTAGCTTGATGCACCTTAAATTGCTTGCATATTTAAAGTAGTTAATGTGATATCTTTAAATATTCAGTTCACTTAAATTAGCTTAAAATATACTTAGATAATTTATCTAACTGTAACCTTTTTTTTTGTTGGCTAGGGCCCTGGCATTTTTGATACCGACAAATGTCAGATTTGGTGCTGTTCATTGGTGATTTTGCAACAGAGGAGCTAGCACAGGAGGAGGACCTTCATATGGCCGCTTAAATAGATTTTTCTTTTCTGCAGTGAGCTTGAGAGATCTTTTCTGTCTTTTAAATTTTCAGTCTATAATAATTAATTTCTGGATGTATTCACTTTCTGCACTTTGACCTGAGTTACTATTTCTTTTACTCTTCTATACTATGCTGTGAGGTGGATGTTATGTTATACTATTTTTTGCTTCCGCTACTTTGATATGTTGATGTATGTTTATAGTCCTCTAGTAACAAGTCTTCGGCTTATGGCGGGTTGGGTCATACTTGACTCTACTTAGGTTGAGGATTTGCCATAGTTGGAGCACCGTATTCCTCGTGATTATGCTAATATTATTTTAGCACAGTCGCGGAGGGCACGGGGTGCCACAGTTGGTATCAGAGAATAACATAAGGTGTCAGAATGAGATATGTGATTCCTTTCTACCTAATGGACCGTTCTTCTGAAGTACAAACATCAATATATAACATCCATAACATAGAACTATCGGTAACTGTCTAAGAAATGTAGAATGAAAATACTCATATCCTAAAAAAATCTAGTCATCTTTGGTTGATAAAAACTAGTACATTTTGCTATTAGGATCAAATGGAATATGGAGAGTCTGACTTGGATTATTATCTGCATGCCTTCGAGTTGGATTGGAGCTATAGCTTTAAGTGGAGATAAGAGAGAAAATGGCAGCTCAAAGGAGATTCAAAACAAGCAACCTTAGTCTTGGACAAGCTTCTGCATCAGTCAGCGTATCGAGGGCTTGACTTTCCTATCTATGCAAGGAGTGGTTGAGCTGAGTAGAGTCAGTCCTGAGGCACATAGAGTGTCTAGAGTCCCTCTTAGTTAACATTGTGATGGATCAGATGTTGGACTATACGGGGGTCTGGTGGTATGATACCATCAAGAAGCTCGAACGGATATGTAAGAGAAAGTGTCAAGAAGTGACCCTAGAAGATTTTTGTGTTGCATTTAAGGCTGAGTACATTAAGGATGTTTGAGTGTTAGTTAGAGTAATTGTCACTTCTTGTTGCTTAAATGATTTTAGTTGTATGGTGATTTTTGGCATTTTTATGAATCTTATGTAAGTCTTTATTTCAAAAGTAATGAGAATTTTGGCATCTATTGGAGATTTAATTATTATCTTTCCTAGAATGATTCTAAAATCTAGCTTTGTATTGCTCAAATAAAATGGATCCTGGATCACCTCCTGCGGCTACGCCTAACAAAACTGCTGTCACTTCGAGCAGTTCTTCTGATGAAATAGCTCATCTTCAGTAATGGTGGTAACCTTGTTGGAGAATCAGGCTCAACAAACATTAGCAATGCAAAAGATGATGTTCGATCGCTCAGTACCAGCTGTGGATGCTACCCCTGCTGCTCCTATTCAGCAACATCCTTTTCCTTCCCATCATTCTATGGATGGTCTTCTCCATAACTTCTAAGATTAAGGCCTTCCACCATCAGTGGAAATTTATCTACAATGGACATAGCCGACCGGCTGAAAGCTATCAAAAATGATCTAATCAGTTTGAAAATCCCAAATTCAAAAGCCGTCCGTCTCACGACACATTTGTTCCATACTGAGGCAGAATATTGGTGGGACAAGGTTCAAAATAATAGATTCGTTGATTATAAACTTGAAGATATCCTTTGGGATGAATTCGTAGAGGCATTCAAGGCCAAATTCTTTCCCCTGTCTGCATAGAATATCATAGCGGACACAATTCTGAGGCTGACACAAGGAAGCCGTTCTATCGCTGACTACGAAAAAAAGTTTTGTAGGTTGATTCATTTTGCCCCAGATATGATCTAATCTGAATCGGCTAAGTGTCATCGCTTTCTCAACAGATTGCAAGATTCACTGAAAGATCTGATTGTTCCGCTCCGTCTGACTAGTTTCTTTGAGCTAGTAGAGATAGCAAAGGTGCTTGAGCATCATCACTTAGAAAGAGATCTCAAGCAAAAGTGGCAATAAACTCCCCATAGGCATGAAGCCTTCAAAAAGCATAGACCTCACTCTGTAAAGGTGTATCAAATCAAAGATGCGCCCACTGCTGAACCAAATCAAAGCTATAACCGGCCTCATCCTTATGGCAAGTGTTACCAATTTAGCCATAAGTGCTACACTTATGGGTATCCAGGCCACCTGTTCTATCATTGCACCTACACAGAGATAGTGGATGGACTCCAGATTAAGCAGTCGTAGAAGAACTAAGTATTCAGAGCAACTTCGCTGAATAGGAGAGAACCAGGTTTAGCAATAATGCCAGCCCTTGCATTTGAAGTTGCTCGAGAGCAACCCTCAGCTCCTAGGTCCTAGAACAATCCCAGGAAGCAGGTAAACAACCATCCTACTAGTCCTGTGCGAGTGTATGCTTTAACACCTCTGGAAGCCGTAGAAGACAATAATGTGGTTTCAGGTGCATATTTTTGAAATTCTTCTTTTTAAATTACATTTTCAGTATCTTAATTATTACAAGCTATTAATGTGATTCGTATAAACAATTTAGGCACACTATCTCTTAATGACCAGCCCTGCAATGTGTTATTTGATACTAGTGCTAGTTATTCGTTTATTTCTGAATGTTTTGCCAACATTCTTAAACCACACTCGTACAATTTAGCAAAATCATTAAGTGTTGGACTTCCATTTAGAGTCCAACTCAGTACTCATAAGTGTTGTAATGTTAAAATCCCATTAAATGGTCAAAAGTTTGACTCCAAATTAATTATCCTGCCACTAGCAAACTTTGATATCATCCTTAGAATGAATTGGCTCAGTGACCACACTGTCATGATAAACTACTGTAACGCCCCGTCCCGTTGCCGCGCGCAAAAGAACATATACTATAATTAGCGGCGGAGCGGTGTGTCACTCGGGAGGACGGGTATACAAGCAAAAACCCGTCTTCCCAAATAGGCGGGTCTAAGACTGAGCCATGCTGAAAGCTACTGACTTGATCCTAAGAGTAGGATCGAGAGCCAATACTTAAGATAAGAGTAGAGTACTTACCTTAAATATTAGACTAACACGTATATTGAATTTAAAGAACGAGTGAGGGTTCAATATACATCATCAATGTATCAGCATTTCCAGTATGCTGGTCACATCACAATATTAAGTATAGTAGTATAACAGAGTGCAAAAGCTAAAAGTAATACATCCATAATACATTCATCACAAGTAGTAAACATTCGTCTCAGAAAAAGAAAGTAAAAGATACATCCATAATTTATTACAAACTGTTTTAAATGCAGAAATATATAAAGTCTACTGTAGTACTGAAATGAAGCTGAATATAAAGGTAGATGCTTGATCCACTAAGACTCCACGTACTCTTCCTGGACCTCCTGTATGTCCTCCTGACCTGTCTCCACAAGCTGCTCAGGATCTAGCAAATTACCGGATCCCAAAAGTACCCCATATTAGACAAGAAGTCTAACATATCACAACTAACTATGCAGAAATAAAGTTAAATATAGGTAGAAGTATAGTAAAGAAAAACTGTAGGAAAGACTGGGGAAAAGAACTAAGTAAAGATAAACTGTAACAGTTAAGTAAGTAAGACAGTAAAGGCTAAGTAAGTAAAACGGTCACACAAATAAAAACTGAAAGTAAGGGAAATATCGAACACTCAGAAATCAGGATGAAAGAAATGCTGAATGCTGTACCATATGCTACTGAAATGATGCACCCAAGTATGCCACACTACATATGCCACAGTTATATCACTGAATTATCACTGAAAGACTATGAGTGGTACGGTCCAATGTAAACATACCCTAGTTGGGAAGACAGTGTGGTGACACAGAGGCACCCTGAAATTTCCCAGTCTGTGTATGTAACATTCCATAACCCATACTACATCACTGATACTCAAGTGTCACTATACAACTGATACTTCAAACTCATGTTTATGCTTATGCTCATGCTTCTTATGCTGAGTGAGAGAAAATCTAGAAATCCATGAAGAATGTAGAAAGCCGATAATGATTCTAAGTCTCCACTGTGCAGAATCCCTCTAAAAGGATTCTGACTCCTAATTGTTAAGGTGATATTTGGTTAAAGTTACACATTTGTTTAAGGATCACTAGATGGAGTGATTGTATACACATATTTAGTATAATGCAAAAAGAGTGGCTCCTATTACTTAGTTTGATTAGGTCGCCCTAACAAAGCGATCTTCTCAAGAAGGCATCACCCAATGGTTATTTTGTATCTCAAGCTAAGTATTAAGATGCTCTACTCACAACCATGCTCAGTGTCTTAAGGGAGGTAAATCTCATTGCTTAGTTTATCTGAGCCACACCTATTGAAGCGGTCTTTGCTAGGAGGCATTGCCCGTTGGCAACTTGTATTTCAATCAAACTAAGGAATGAGTACCCATTTAATACACTCTTAGCTTGAAGGATTTATTCTAATAGGACTGTATTCGTCTAATCCCGCAGGATAGAACATGCTCATAAGTCCTTATTAGAATGAATCCACTAATTCTGAATATTATTGGAGAACTAGTACTATGGGTATACTATACTACACCGTCCAATAATCGGGATTCTCACAAGATTACTTAATAGATCAAGGAATTATCAGAGCTAGTAATACTTATACTAAATGGGTGAGAATTATACAAGGTTTCACTACTTGTGATCAAGGATCACCCAACATGAATTCTACCACGAGGAGAAGTGTCACTCTAAGGTTTTTAGGTGAACTCTACCACAAGGGTTTAAGACCAAATTCTAAGGTTTCAAAGGTCATCTAAACTGCTACCTCAATGAATCACACAAGGATCTCCTACCACAAGGTAGATGTATTTTAGGTCTTTTATATATTTTCAGGATGATCTTACGGAGAAATGCTTAAGATCTCCCATTCTAATTTCTAATATTAATACTTTTGATTTTATTATGTACTTAGGTTTAGAATGATCAGACCAGATAATTAAGTCATCTGATCACACCTTAATGTAGGGCTAAGGGACTTAAATCCAAAATATTAAAGTTTAAGATCATTTATTAAATCAGATGGTTTTATTGAGCTTTTATGCTGATAGTCTTGCTTAGGAGCAAATCAAAGATCTTAAGGTTTAATTCAGATTGAAAAGTTACATAGGACTATTATTAACCTTAATTTGTCTAATTCAAATGTTTAAAATCAATATCAATTAGATGCATTTTTTTTTATTTGGAAGATGTCAAGTTCATAGTCTTGTAATCAAGTTAAGGTTCTTAAGGATTTGGACCTTAATTAAGTAGATTAGGGTTGGGCCCCTATCATTCTTCAATTAAGATCATAAGTTTTATTAATAATCAATGTCAAATTAGTGAGTTAATCACGTGTTATTGGTGGTAATCTCAGACCTAGATCAAGTCTTAAGAGCTTGATCCAAATCTTAAGATTTCTTAAGTTAATTAAGGTATTTAAGATATTCAAATTTAGATTTGTTCAAGTTATTCGCAATAAATTTATCTACCTGATTTCAATACATCTAACTTACTGTTATAAGTCAAAATGATAATCAAATTTTATAAAACATGGAATACTTAGTGCTAATCAAACCCTAATTCAATCCCAAATAGGATTAGCACATAGGTATAAATCCAACCATCAGAATTGTATGAAATTTGGCACACAAGTTCCATTTAATAATACAATTGATCAGAGCCTAAGTTTACTAAGATCCAGTAAGTATAAACCCTAATCTTCACTAATTATGATTTAACAAAATTATAGCATTATTTAAAATACATAATTCAAAAAAATAAATCCTCTAACACATGCATTCTACTCATCATAAGTAAGCTAATGGCACGCTAAATATGCAATTTGGATAAGTATAATTACTATATTACCCTAATTAAGATCCACTGTATTTAAGCAATAATAGTAAATCTAACCATTGGATGTGCAATTTAATTTTATATTTAGATCCCTGATGATTTTTTGATCATTTTCATATATAATACCCTAGAATTTGGACTAATAGATTAAAAGTTATTCAAATAATACATTCTGCAGTTTATTTTAATCAATTTCCTATGATTGGAATATTAGAATTATTTTCCTTAAGGAAAATAATTACAATAATTCCAATTTAAGAAAAATGGCTTGGCCCAATTTCCAAACCGCGCGGGTCGACCAGGGCCCGGGATACCCGATACTATCGCATAGTGTGGGTCGTGGGTCGACCCGGCCCGCACAGAGCCTTCATCCCCGCGCCTTTGTCCCGTCGGAGAGGACCGATTAGGGAAACCCTAATTGCCAAAATCTGGTGCATCCAGACCACGGTACGGCCAGAACTTGATTGCTACTCGATCACTGTGGTCAAACGCATCGAATGGGACCCGAAGCCCCCTGTGAGACGGTCTAGATCGGCCAAACCTTACTGACCCGAGGGCTCCTCCATTGGAGCTACTTTGGGGAGATAATTCTCCCCACAGAGGCCACGCCAGACCCCGGGCTTGATCCATACACCATCAAGGAGGTGAGGCGGATCAAAGCCCTCTGGTCTGAGGGTCTGGGATGGTCTGGATCACTGGGTCCTTACTCGACCGAGGCGATCCTTAAGGAACTCAACCCGATCGATCGATTCAATCGGTCGGAGCTAACCTAGATCTAATCTCGGTACCATTGGGTTCGAGACGATAATATGAACTCATACACATCAAAAGGAGAAGTTTCGAGCCTCATTGGCTCGAAACCAGCAATGGGAGTACCTGGATTCTCAGGCGAGCTCGGGGTGACTGGCTGAGGAATTGGCTAGCCTTAGCTGAGCTTCCAATCACTGTAATGGTTCCTGAGCACTAGGAGAGCCGAATATCAGTGGTTCAAAGCTCCTAGGATCACCTGGAGGAAGCTCGACAGATGGCAATGGCGGAGAAGGTAAGCAACTTTGATTGATCAGCAAGGATCAATCAGAGAAGTGCTAAAGCTATTTATAGCCTTAGGGGAGTACATGAAAGGTTCTAGAGAGCTTAATTGGGCTGGGGAGGACCGGATGGTTTGGGCCATGGCCGAGCTCTCGAATTTCTAATTCAAGCTCGGCCGGGTCACGAGGCCCAATTGGGGTCCCTCGGCCATTAGGGGAAGACTAGCAACGGCTCGCTGAGCTGGAGGCATGAGTGGGAGAAAAGTATGGCAGCTGGCAGTACGGGAGATTTTCCCTGTCGGGCACGCGAGCGAGTGGAGATGAAGATCCACAGTGCCGGACCCCTTGGATGTCGGCTGATTTGTCGATCAGATGGCACTACGACTGGGATCGCTCGGATCCTAACGGCCGACCACGGGAACGATCCTGGCCGTAGGATCCACGGAGTAGATCCAACGATGGATCCACGGTCTAGCTAGATCGAATCCTGGCCATCGGTGGAAAAAGCCAGATGCGCGGGACTGCGCTATCATGAGACTCGGGCTCCGCAACGGATCGCCCTCGGTCTGCACAGCGGATCCCGGCTGTTAATTCAATTTATAGAATATTTTTGCAATTATGGAATGTTAGAAACCCTTAAATGCAATTAGACTATTTTATTTAAATGTGATTTATGGCCTAAATGATTTCCAAATTGTACGAAAATTTCACCCTTAGCTAATTTGGGGGTGAGGAATTCAAAAATGCAATCAGATTTTAATTCTAAGGTCAAATTATTTTGGTTCCAATCTAGGGTATCTAGGCTGATCTAATTACCATTTTGAACTTTGAGAAGTTCAATGGACTTCAAATTTTCTAGATAGGCTCAGTTTGAGGTTCTATAAGCAATGGTGTTTGAAAATTGATCAGGTCACCTATATTTTTGCAAGGTAATAACCTAGGATTGTTACAACTATCTTAAGACAAAAGTCACCCTTCATTCCTAGGGCAAGCCTGAAACCTTTATAGGAAAAGTCAATACACAATTATCATTAATCAATGCTATTAAAGCTGAACAATTAATCAATAAGGGTTGTGATGCTTTTCTAGTCACTATGATGGGTGAAGTAAAAGAAAGTATCCCTCTCTATGATTGCAAAGTAGATAACAAATTCACTGATGTGTTCCTAGAAGATTTGCCTGGTGTACCTCCTCCTAGAGAAGTAGAGTTCTCTATCAAATTAATCCAGGTACCTAGCCCTTATCTAAAGCTCCGTATAGAATGGCACCTAAGGAACTTCAAGAGCTTAATGAACAGTTGCAAGAACTCTTGGATAAATGATTTATTAGGTAAAGTATGTCTCCTTGGAGAGCACCCGTTCTATCTGTAAAGAAGAAAGATGGATCTATGCGAATGTGCATAGATTACTGTGAACTAAATAAAGTCACCATAAAGAATAAATATCCGTTGCCTAGAATTGATGATCTGTTCAACCAATTATCTGGAGCTGTTATCATCTCTAAGATTGACCTTAGGTCTGGATATCGTCAATTGTGAGTAAGAGAAGATGATATAGGAAAGACCACTTTCTATACTCATTATGGTTATTTCAAATTTTTAGTGATGTCTTTCGGACTCACTAATGCATCATCAAATTTCATAGATTTGATGCAGCGAGTCCTTAAACCATATTTAGAAAAATTTGTAATCGTCTTTATCGATGATATCCTCATTTATTCTCGAACCTTAAAAGATCATGAAGATCATCTGAGATTAGTATTAGAAGCTCTGCGTGAACATCAATTGTATGCCAAGTTCTCTAAATGTAAATTTTGGCTTAAATCCATTGCATTCTTGGGACATGTAGTCGATGCCCAGGGTATTCGTGTAGGTCAAAACAAAGTAAGCGCTGTTCAGTATTGGGTTCAGCCTAAGTCCGTCACTGATATCAGAAGTTTCTTCGGATTAACTAAATATTACAGGAAGTTCGTTAAGGGC
This sequence comes from Gastrodia elata, assembly GCA_016760335.1. NCBI lineage: Eukaryota > Viridiplantae > Streptophyta > Magnoliopsida > Asparagales > Orchidaceae > Gastrodia > Gastrodia elata. Next base: position 106,058,730 of record CM028669.1, on the reverse strand, counting down.
TTTTCCCAGATCGCCTCACCTTTGACCAAGCTAACACAAAAAGCTGTTCCATTTGTTTGGAGTCCTAAATGCGAAGAGGCATTTCAAACCCTGAAGGACGCACTTTCTACCGCTCTAGTACTTGTTCTGCCTAAAAAAGCCTTGAACTATCAGGTGTACACAGATGCCTCTAGTATTGGTTTAGGTTGTGTGTTAATGCAAGAGGGTAAGGTAATCGCTTACACCTCCCTTCAGTTAAAACCCCACGAGAAAAATTATCCAGTTCATGATCTTGAACTTGTCGCTGTAATATTTGCCTTAAAAATTTGGTGACATCATTTATATGGAGTACAATGTTTAATCTTCACTGATCATCAGAGCTTAAAGTATATCTTCACTCAAAGAGAATTGAACTGCCATCAGAGAAGATGGTTAGAGCTCATCAGTGATTATGACCTAAGTATTCAGTGTTATCTAGGTAAGGCAAATGTAGTGGTTGATGCTCTTTGCCAACGTGCTACTCTATCAGCCATAATTTCCTCTAGTCCTTTAGAATAAGAATTTTGTAAGCTCAAGATTTCTCCAGTCAGTGGCAATATGATGAGTTCACTTCTAGTAAATATCAATGTGGAACCTACTTTTCATAGAGATGTCTCCATCTCATAGACTAAGGATGAAGACTTTCTAAAATTCAAATTAGATATTGAAGGTGTCCGTCGTTATGATTTGTTGATGCATATTGGCATAATTTATCAAGGAAATCATTTGTGGATTCCTAAATCCATGCATCGTGAAGTTTTGGTAAAAGACCATAATTCTAGATATCATATTCATCCAGGCAGTACTAAAATGTACCAGGATCTAAAACAATCATTTTGGTGGCCTAGTATGAAAAATAGTGTAGCCAATTTTGTGGCTAAGTGTCATGCTTGCAACTTTGTAAAGGTCGAGCACTGAAGACCCAGCGGTCTTCTGCATCCATTAGAAATTTTTGAATGGAAATGATTTGATATATCTATGGATTTTGTTATGGGATTGCCTCGCAAAAAATCTGTTGTCGATGAAATCTGGGTTATAGTGGACTGTTTAACCAAATCAATGCACTTTCTTCCTATCCGTCAGACTAACTCTGTGGAGAAGCTAGCAAAGCTCTATATCAAAGAAATTGTCAGGCAGCATGGTATTTAAAAATCAATAGTATACGATAGAGATAGCAGATTTACTTCTAAGTTTTGGCAAGCTGTGCACCAAGATCTGGGTACGACTCTCGCTATGAGTACAATTTTTCATCCTCAGACAGATGGTCAGACTGAAAGAGTGAATCAAGTTTTGGAGGATTTGCTTAGGCTTTGTGTTCTCAACTTTGCCGATTCCTGGGAAAATCACATTCCATTAGTGGAGTTTGCCTACAATAACAGTTTCTAAGCTAGTATGAAAATGGCTCATGAGTTATTATATGGTAAAAAATGCAGTACTCCACTAGCTTGGTTAGAAATAGGAAGCGTTCAACTTTTTGGGTCTGAGTTGGTTGAAAAAAATAATAAGAAGATTCATTTAATTCAGCAGATGATCCATTATGCTCAAGATCGCTAGAGTAAGTATCATGATACTCATCATCATCTCCTAGAATTCAATATTGGAGATTCTGCTTATTTGAAAGTCAGTCCAATGAAGGGTGTCTACAGATTTGGTGTAGTTGAGAAACTCCGTCCCCCCTATGTTGGACTTTTTGAGATTTTGTCCAAAGTAGGATCATCTGCCTATAGGTTGAATCTTCCTGATGACTTTGCAGCCATTCACAATGTGTCCCATGTATCATCATTAAGGAGATGTCTTAGAGACCCCGTTCATCTTGTTAAGCTTCCAGCAGTAGAAATTCAACCTGATCTTTCTTATGCCGAAGAACCAATCCGAGTCTTAGCCCGTGATCAGAAATAGCTAAGAAATCATTCAATTCCTATGGTTAAAGTCCAGTGGAAGAATCGATATTTGTAAGAATATACTTGGGAAAAATAAGTGATATGCATAATAAAAATCCACAGTTCTTTGCAAGTTCAGGTACCATTCCTTCCCTTCCTTTCTATTTCATTTAATATTTTAGTCCTTGTAGTACCTTCTTCACTAAGTGATGTTGGGGACGACATCATTCTTAAGTGGGGGAGCCTGTAATAACCTTAGTTATTATCCTAGCTAAATCTAGATTAAATAAGCTAAACCAAGTTATAATTTTGATTCCATTAGACTTAATGGATCATTTAAACATAACCCTAGAAATTTGGGATCAAACGGAGCTAAATTGAGAATTTTGGCATTTTTGCCTATTTTTGAATCTTGAAAAAAAATAATACCTAAATTAATTTGATCTTCAAATTAAAATCTGAGTTCATTTTTGAATTACTCATACCATAATTAGCTAAGGGTGAATTTTTGGGAATTTTTAGAGCTCAATATGTCCTAAATTGGATTTAAAAAATTATTGGAATATATAATTAAATTAAATGATTTATATTAATTTAACTATATATATTATTTTTTATTCGTTGAAATTTGCTGTCAGGATCACGGGAGGTCCGCTGCAGAGTCTCGATAGCGGGGCAGCATACCCGTTGTATGGATGCCCTAGCACATATCTTAATGCATCTAATCCTACGGCTCGCATTACCCACGTCTTGATCTAATCCTACCCGCTCGATTGGCATCTCTCATCCAACGATCTAGATCCCATCCGCGGTTCTATTATTTGGGAGCCACATCAGACCGTCAAACCCTAACGACTGCGTGATAAGATGGCAACGGATCGAGCTTCCACTGTTCACCGCCGTCTTCGTTTGATCCTTCCCCGGCAGAAGAGATTTCGCCCATACCATCCACTTCGACTTTGTCTGCCACTCCCCCTGCTAGGTCACCTAGAATGTTAGGAACTTCACATTTTTGGCCGAGCCGCCTTGGCAACCTGGAGGCTGGGGAGGAACCCCATTAAGGCCGGGCTGTGGAAGATAGCTCGGGCTGAGCCTGAGCTATAGCTCCTGACCTTAGCACCACCCCTAAACTCTCCCTCAATCTATAAATACCTCTTGGGAATCACAGTGAGCCCCTTTGCTCACTGTGATCCCCTAAATTCCCAGTTGCATTCCTCCCAAAGTCCCCAGCCATCTTAGCTGAACTTGCAGCTAGAACTGCTGATAGTGGGTGAGGTATGGTGTTCAAACCCCCAGGCATCCAAGAGGAGCTCGAGTATCCCAGTGTTCCCTGTTGTGCACGGCTCTCCGTCTCTCATTATCAGCTCAGGTACAGCCACTGACACCCCCCCTTTTTCTTTTTTCTGTCGAGCTGGTTTCAGCTCGACTCATGGCTCTTCCACCCTAGATGCTGTGATAGGACATTACCTTAACTCCCCAGTAGGAATTAAAGACTTATGGTAGGGACTGACAGTGGACCAGATGGTGTAATTCCGTCTGAATGTGCACTGACAACCGATCCTTAAGTCATTGGTTCGCGGTGTTTTCTCGAGGCATTGCATCCCATTTCGAAATTTAAATCCCTTTAGGAGTAATTATAGACCCGTAGGAATCACTGGGCTTGATCTGATCGATCGATTCGACTGGTATCGATCGATTCATTGCGAGCTTACATCTATAAAATGTCGCGAGTAGCACCACAGTGACCCCTCCATTCCCAGGACTAGTCAAGTGGCCCAATCGATTCTCCTTCAGCCTCAGGTCATGAAGGAATAGATCTTAGTTCGTGGTGTTGGCTTTGTGAGGAGAATTCACTCCTCATAGGTGCACCGTAGAAGTTGTCTCAGCCGAGTAGCACCTCGGCGATCCGGCGCATACCAGATGGGGGTTCCTATCTCAATCGACGCTTCTAGTGTCATGGATGGTGTAACCGACGGGAGCGAACCCTAGAAGTCTTGGTATCGGGCATAGCCATGGGGACGATCCACAGTGCCGGTCCGGGTCAGATCCCGCCCGTGCGGTTTTGATTTCGGGCCGCAGTTAAATAAATGAATTATGGAATTATAATTCTTATGTTAGTTAATTAATAAATAAATTCCTTATGGTTTGGATTTAAATAAAAATACATAACATATTAATTAATTAACTTTAGTTATACTTATCCAAATGATATGATCCAATATACCATTTTAATCAAAAAAATGCAATGAATAATAATATAAAATAAAATCAAAGATCTAATGATTATATTTTATTTAATTGCCTAATCTTTTTGTATTTTCATTTAAATTATAATTAATAATTTAATGTTCAAAATATTGAGTAAGGTTTCTGATTGCCCATGAGACTATGGAGAACCTATTTATGTCATTAAAAATAATTCAAGACTATTAAATTTGTTAACCACCCCTTAATTACTCTAAAGTGGGATTAGTGAACTAAGCATTAGATTAATCTTTGAATTTGGTGAATCAAGTTCCTAATACCTTCTTAAGTGTAATAGAATCTATAAATGTGTTGGATCATCCTAGTATGCCTTATTTCTCTTAATCACCTTAATTGGCCTTAAGGTGTGATTAGTGATAATTAAGCTAGTAATGCTACCAAATCCTAAGTTAAGTGTTTATTTCACTTTATTAATTAGTATAAAGCTCATTAAGATAGACTTGAAATAATTTAATTGATCAAACCCTAATTTCCAAATTTTAGCCTTAAGGAGGGTATTTTGGTTATTTTGACTAGAATATGGTTTAAGCACCCTTAAACCCTAGACACCTCAAGTAAAGTGATTATGATCAGTAATGGAATATATTAACATTAATTGTTAAACTTTATCACCTCATGATGGAATCCTAGTGCTTAGGTCCTAAAATCATTAAGTAAGCCCTTATAATCTTGAGTGATCTTAAGACCCTTCATAAAAGAATTAGCTTGATCAATGCTAAAGCTAAAGTTTCTAATCCTACTATCTTATTTAGGATTATTCATGAATTGTAGTCTTAATGCAAAAGCCTTGTAAAATCCTAAGTCTAGTTTTTAGCTTAGATATAAAGTGATCAAACCTTAGATCTTAGATCTTAGACCTTAGACATTAGATCATATGAGTTAATTGAATTGCCTTCTTTGGAATTCCTAATTGATTTATTGTTTAATCATTTTGAGACCTCCTTGTGGGTGTAGGATTTATTCAATCTCTAGAATAATGTAATTATCCAAGAGATTGGATATAGATCTTAGATTCTTACTTCTTGGTTAATTATTTTATCTTATAATATTAGATATGACCTTTCATTAAGATCTTAGTTTCTAAATCCTTCAGCTCATAAGATTACATGTCTTTAGATTATGCTTAAGTGTGAACCCTAGATCCTTATTAGGATATCACCATGGATCTAAGATTTGAACCCCAAATGTGGAGTTTAAGTCCAGAATCCTTAAACTTGATTTATTTGATCAAGATTTGGGTTAAGTGAGAAAAATGATAACAATTAAGTCATTAATTTATTTACTTAAGCATTTATAGTTGTTACTTGATTATGAATTAGAACTTGTTAAGTTCTAATGTTAACATTAAGGTCGTGAATCTGAGATTATACTCGATAAATGGTTATTGGAGATCCTAAACTTGAAACTTCTCAGGATAGTTAAATTTGGATCAATTAGATAATAATAAATATCACATGAGTCTAGTTGAGCCTCTTGCTTACTTTGACTATTATTGCTCTGCACACCTTGGATATTGAGCCTTTTTCCTTGGATATAATATGTGAACTCAGGATATGGATAATATATCCTAAGTTAGTGTTTGAAAAGCATAAACATTTATTCAATTATTTAAGTGCATATAGTTCAACAAGGTATGTCCTGGCTTAGTATGCTTCCTCAGTTCTAGTTTTATTATAAAATAAACTCAGTCCTAGCCCAGTGCTTGGCTAGGATGGATACATGTCTTATTCTATAAGTTCAACTCGGACCTAGCTCTGGTGATGCCTAGGATGGACGCATGTTGAACTTTCTGTTCAGAGGCACTGTATGTCCTATTTCTGTTATGGTAGTACTATGTATTAGGCATACTTTTACTTCAGTTCAATTCAGTTCTTTGTTTTGCTTTGTAACATACTTCAGTGGCCTTACTTTTTAGTGTGTTCAGTTGCTTTGCCATATGCTTTAGTGGCTTTACTTTTAACTCATTCTTGTACTTAAGTTGCCTTGCCACATGCTTCAGTGGCCTTCTTATATATTAAATCTGCATGCTTGTATATATGTTCCTATTGAATAGTTATTAAATATTGGTACATTTAAGATGCTAGTTTTTGTATATTATTTTAGCATATTTCAGTATAGTTTATATTTTTATGAAATCCGCATGTATTCAAGTGATCATAAGCATATTAGGATGAGTTCTTCAGTACTTGTTGTTATTTTGCCCTTTAGCCTCACTTTGCTTAGTTTCATATTTTGTATGTTACTTTACATACTTGTTGTTCAGTTATAAATGTAATGTTTTTAGCTATTCTTTCCTTTGTAGCTTGATGCACCTTAAAATTGCTTGCATATTTAAAGTAGTTAATGTGATATCTTTAAATATTCAGTTCACTGAAATCAGCTTAAAATATACTTAGATAATTTATCTAACTGTAACTTTTTTCTTTTGTTGGCTGGGGCCCTAGCATTTGTGATATCGACAAATGTCAGATTTGGAGCTATTCATTGGTGGTTCTGCAGAGGAGGAGCTAGCACAGGAGGAGGACCTTCCTGTGGCAACTTAGATAGATTTTCCTTTTTTGCTGTGAGCTTGAGAGATCTTTTCTTTCTTTTAAATTTTTAGTCTAATAATAATTTCTGGATGTATTCACTTTCTGCACTTTGAGCTGAGTTACTATTTCTTTTACTCTTCTATACTATGCTGTGAAGTGGATGTTATGTTATACTATTTTCTACTTCTGCTACCTTGATATGTTGATGTATGTTCACAATTCTTAGGTGACAAGTCTTCGGCTTAAGGCAGGTTGGATCATACCTGACTCTATTTGGGTTGGGGATTTGCTACTGTTGGAGCACTGTACTCCTCGTAATTATGCTAATATCAGATTAGCACGCGGAGGGCACGGGGCGCCACGCTCACACCCTTACGAAATCACATTTAGATCATATATTAATGAAAATAAAATAATTATGCTTTTGATCAACTTAACCAAAGATAGACTAGGCCAATCTCCTATTTTTTCCTAACATAAATGAACATTAGGCCAATCATATACATATTACTCATTCTCCATTTATAGGTTGTTTCTTGCTTATTTGGACCTTATCTGAACATAAATAGTATGATTTAACTCTCCTTAAGATCAAACTCTTTAAGTCACTGAGAAAGTGTATTACAGTACATAAATCTTTTTGAGATCAACAAAAATACAATAATTTCTTAAAATGCACCCCATGAATGCAATAAAATCAAGCTATAATTCTCACTTAAATTTTTATTTTTATTTTTAATGGCTTCTTAATGCACTCAAAATGAATCTCAAATTCTTATTAAGTTCTTAAATACTCATGGAAAAGAAAAGTATATCATCTATGAAGATGATAACATGCTTATCCAAATGCAACTTCAGAAGTCGGTGCAGGACCATAAAAAAGGAAGGTCCATTTATTATACCAAATGCATCACTAGAAATTCAAAATGACCATACTTAGTCTTCAATATAGATTCAAAAATGCACTCATCTCATATTTTAATCTTTTGATAGTTAGATTGTAGATTTCTCATGGAGAAAATAGCGATTTTAAATAAACGATCAAACAAGTAATAATATATGGGTAGTGGATATTTGTTCATGGTAGTTACCCTGTTTAATTATTAATAATTATGCATGCACACCTTGATCTACCTTTCTTTCTTACAAAAAATATTAATTCTCCCCATGGCGATGCACTCAACCAGAAGAATCATAAATTTGTTAGTTCTTGTGGCACCCCAGCATCACCGTAGTCATGTTAACTCTTAAGTTAACATGATTACGGTGAAGCGGTCACCAAATGACAAGTTCTTCACTTATAACTATTATACATTCATTCTAATCCAATATAATTAAGAAAATTGCCATTTACAAGAGAATTTCACTAAATTATAAATACAAGAAATTAGAGTGCAGAAGTAAAACATAACATCCATTCCATTACAATATAGTAAAATAAAATATAGAACTCAGAATAAGTGCAGTAAAAGAAAATACAAAGTAAACATGTATTATTACATCATATTTAAAGATAAAAGCTAAAATGAAATAAACACTCGCCCTCATAAGTAACAGAAGTAAAAGAACTAGAAATCTTAAGCAGCTCGATCCTCCTCCTGAATCCAGTCCTCAGAAGACTCCATAACTTCAAATAGATCATAATCCATCATTAATGGTTTCATAATGATATGACCCCCCAGCCAACAAAAAAAAAATTATTAGACAAAATGTCTAAATACATTTTAGGCTGATAAATTATTAAGTTCTCTTAAATATCACCATTAATTAACAACTAAGCAACAATATAGGTGCAAGAAAGCATATGAAATGAAAAAGTAGTTATAAACAATAAGTTTATACCTTAATAAAAAAAAGAGAAAGTAAGCACATATCTCCAACTATAGCTGCAACAAGGTTAAGTTAATTAAAGAATAAATACTTATAACTGAAAGGAAAACTCATCCTAAACCTGCTTGGCTGAGGCAGAATAAGCCATTCAAATTGAAAATATACATCAACCTCACTTAGCCTGCTTGGCTAAGGCAGGAGAAAGAAAAGTAGAAGTGCACCTAAAATTAGTACTACCATATCAGAATATTGACTCCACAAGTCACATCAAATCTACTACATACCACTCTTTCGACATACTAGCATGTGAACCACTAGGTGGACTTCACCTACAAACTAGCGTTCGCACTACTAGGTTGAATCAAATCTGAAAAGGCTTACTAATTAGGCCACAACCAACTTAACTAAAAACTAGAAAAACTAAAAGCACCGATAAAAATGAAAATAATATATATGAGAATTCAAAGTTAACATGAGATATTCATTAAATATCCTATGTCAACAACATATGACCAAGGTATAAAGCTCAAAAATAAGGTAAGTGAGACATTAAATATCAAAGTGAGCAGGAAACACTACTAAGACACATGTGATATCCATTGTTATCTAATTTATTCATTCTATCTATTATAAGTTACACATGTTTATGATCTCCAATTCTTATTATTGAGTGTAACTTAGACTTACGACCTTATAAGTTGAAAATAATTAGCACTGGCCAGTCCTAATTTGATTAAATCACTATCGACTATAAGTTAATTAAATAAATCAATTGACCTATTTTGATGATTTAAGCAACCTAAGTCGATCTTCAATAAGCTAAATCAAAATGGAAAGATTAAGAATTAAGCTCTAAATAATAGTACTTAATCACTTAATCTAATGGTGATCCTAAATGACTAAGACTTAGAATCTATACTCATGAATTAAGATTAATGCAAATCTTATTAAGCAAAATTAGACTTAATAGGATGGATCTTTAAGCTTAAGTCTAAGGTTAAAAGATCAAATAATCATTAATAAACTATAAAAATCTATAAACTGTTAAAACCAAGGCTTTATCTATCTCATCAAATGAATTCTAACATAAGATCTATTCCTAATTTCTAATGAAAGAGCTCTTAAACACTAAGATTAACACTCAGACACAAATCCTAACTAATGTTATTTAGAAATATTGAAAATAGATTAGAAAGATTTAAAGAGGAGGTATGATGTGGTATGAATCTCATATCATACAACTAACATTTTTACTTGGAATCTTCTTAAGGAAGAAAAATTAAGGTTTTGATTTGAAACTTGATTTATGGCCTAAATTACATGAATTACATTCAGAATCACTTCCTTTACTATTTTTAGTGATTAGACTATGATTCTAAGGCTTAAGAATGTTTAAATCTAAATGTGGGCAAATTGACCATTTTGCCCTTGCTTAAGCATTTAAAATATTCTTTTTGATTTAGGGCTCTAAAGTGAGAATTTTTAATGGCAATTAATTATTTACTGTCTAACATGAAGATATATTATAAGTACACCAAATTCAAATAATTATTAAGCCTTATGAGCTCAATTTAGGGAATTCTCATAAAGGAAAAATGGTAATTTTTCCTAATGGAATCTAAATTTTCTATTAGTTTATTAAATCTTACTATTTAAGGGTTCCATAAAACCTAAAATTACTATATTTTGATATGTATTGGCTAAGTTATAGCCAAAATAAGGTTGGGGTTTAAATATGTAAATTAGGGTTTCTTAAGAGGGGTAAAAAAAACCTAACTTTTCCATTTGATGTCCAAATTTAGTAAACTCAGTGGCCTTAGCTTCCCTTCAACACACTAATTACTTTAACTAGGAGTAGACCCAATTTGGACTTCATTTGGTCAAGTTATGACCTAATTAGGTTTAAGGGTGATTAGTGAGTGATTAGTACAATTAATCATAGAATCACAAAACCAACCACATCATAAGTTCTACTATACTCTATGAATTATCAAAAACTTGATTCACTAAATTTGGATCATTAATTTTGCTAATCTTTACTAATCAAGTTTTGGGGTGGCTAGGGCAAATTAAGAAATCTAATCACCCAATTCTAAATATTTTTGTAGTTTACTGTTTATTAGGTCTTCCTAATCAAAATAATTTATTAGAAGACCTAATTCGAAGCTCAATTGACCAAGTTGTGTTTAATTGAAATTTTCATAAAATTAGGGTAATTAGTGAGGGGTCCTTTGGAAAAATATAATCCAAACAGAGAAATTGACACTATCAAAGTAATATAGAGGTTCTCCTTATTATTTTAAGACCCAAATTGGGTGTATTTGGATGAGTGTGTGCAAAGTTATGATAGTTTGAACATTTGGGGATATTTAGGTAATTAATTAAGTGCCCTAAATGTCACTATGCAAAATATAAGTCCTATTGGAATTTGAACAGTACCACAATGATCCTCTATTTTTGCTAATCAAAATGACATAAAATTTTGTTATATTTGGATCATTGAATTAAAAGTTATTAATGTTTGAAGATTTTAGGATTTATTTGATTTAATTAGACTTAATTTAATTATACACATTATTCAAATAATAAAAGTTCAAATCAAATGGCACGCGAGACCCACCCTGATGAAACCCAACTGTCAGACAGCGAACATAATTGACCGGCATGGGACCCACGCATCGATCCAATCGGTCGACACATAGCCCCAGTGGGACCCACCACATGCAAATCCACTGAGGACACGTGGAATGCGTGAACGATAGGTTCAGAGCTGGGCCGGTTCAGTCTGGATTGGTCAGAAGACTGTAGCTCTTCCCCGATGGGGACCGTAACCCTAATAACTAGAGTTACAAAATACGCACAACTCATGATACTTCAGGCGGCATGCAATATATCAAAATGAAGATATGAACGAAGCCTATTGATTGAGCATATAAATTATGTATATTAGATATTAGGATTCTCCTAATCATCAGGCCATCTATCTGTGGGTGGAATGCAGAAGTGAATGTTATAGAAGTACACAAAAGGTGCCATAAGGGCTTTCATTTATCACCAAGGTGAGTAAAAATTTTATGATAGCCACTCATAAGATTAATCTTTGAAAATAATTGAGAGTTGGCTATAAGATCTAACATATCAACTAACCATGGGATGAGAAATATATACTTTATTGTGATCATATTGATGACATGATTATCAACACACATTCTTCAAGTGCCATCTTTCTTGAGTGTAAGTAAGGCTAGAATAGCACAAAGACTCAAACTCGCCCTCAAAAATCCTTTCCTTAATAATTCATTAACCTATCTTTGAGCTCAACTTGCTCTACTAGATATAATTGATAATGGGGTAGGTGGGGTAATTATGATTTAGTGAAAAAATAAATAGCAGGCTGAATGTATAACAATCCAAAGTCTAAATCTAAGCTAAACCAAGCATTAATTCCAACTCTATTAGACTCGAATAGCCAACTAAATCTAACCCTAAAATTTTGAGATTAATCGGAGCTCATTTGAGCAAAAAGGGTTATTTTGTCAATTTTAAGATCCTAAAAATTAGTTAAATTAATTTGATCTTCAAATTAAAATTTGATTGTAATTTTGAATTCCTCACCCCCAAATTAGCTAAGGGTGAATTTTGGCTCTAAATTGGATTTAATATCATTTAACTTAATTAAAAATAAATTTAATTTAATTATTTATTAATTTATTAAAACATTCAATGGTTTTAACCATTTTCGCACTCGATCCCATCTCTATTCCCAAATACGGGACAACTGAATGAAGCGATCTGCACCGCTCCGCATTTTTGGATTCGTGATCGAATGGTTATCTTTTGGTGCTTAATTAGATCCGTCGGCTATCGTTAGATCAAAATAGGGATCCAACGGCTGTATCCAATCCCATGATCAATTGTTAGCCCTCTGGGCATCAGGACCATTTCGTCCAAACAAACAAAGCGATCAGATGGCTATCGTGACTCGAGCCCTGTAGACCTTCGTCCCCAACTAGCCTATCCCCAACAAAAGGGATCCTGTCATACCACTGGTGCCAGTCTTGTCCCCCACTCTCATGCCATATGAGGAAGGTCATTACTTGCCTTCTTTTAATGGCAATGCACCCCTAAATGGGCCTTGAGGTCCATCTAGCTCCATTTGAGGAATTTATGAGTTAAGCTACAATGCCCTGTCTCATCACCGCGCGTAACAAAGATGTTTAAGGAGTAAGTACCCTAAGCAATTGGTGGCAAAATAGTGCATTACTTGTGAAGGATTTTAAAACCTTCCCATATGCAAATACTAAGAGTCTACACAAGGTAAAACTATAGTCTAATCCTTAAGATAAGTAGTATCCTTATCTTATATATTAGTTGGAATACTTATATGCATTGTAATTGTAAATATAAGAGAGATCTTTACAATATATATGAGTACTATATATGAGCATTTTCTACTGATTACATCACAACACTAAGCATCAGTAGGAATAATCAAAGTGTGAAAGCTAAAAGCAATTATCCCAACATTCATCATAGATCTAACTAGAAACACTCATCTTATAAAATAAAATAAAAGTAGCATACATCCAGATAATTATTACAACCCATTGATTTAGAATAAAAAGAGTGGAACTAAAAGTCACTTGATCTCATAACTAAAAAGTAACTAAAAAGTAAAGAGTAGATCTTTTAGTGCTCCACCGGGTCTTCTTGAATCTCCTGAATAGACTCCAATGCTGGCTCACCAAACTGCTCAAGATCTGATATATTGTCATATCCCAAAACATTAGTTTCCCAAGCAAAACAAAAGAAATGTACCTCGTGTTAGAGAATAAGTCTAACACCAACAAAATGCTACAACATACTTTTATACAGTTACATAATTTAACATTTAAATCAATCAAGAAAAAACTATGAAAAATATTGAAAAAACTAAGAGCTAGATTGTAAAGTAAGGCAACAATTGAAAGGAAATGCTAAAACAATCCATTGCAAAGATTGAAAACTGAGTAACCATGTTATATTAGGACCATGCTACATACTAATGTAAATGCATCAGAAATACCACTGAATTGTCATGAATACACAGTTTGAAGCCCACATACATCCCATTAGGAATTCAATATCATAATTCCCATTGCTTCCCATAATTCTTCTCTTGATGCACGCTACATATCTCAATTCATAATGATTCTTGATACTTGTTCTTATGCTTATGCAGTGTATACAGAAATTCTCTTAAAATAACTTTATCTTAAAATTTTTGTAAGCTACCACATGTTGAGAGTGCATATACATAAATATTATATTTCTAAGAAGGGTGACTTGAAACACTTAATTTGTTTAACTGCACTTATCAATGCGCACAAAGTTAAGGGATATAATCATTTTATAATTTATTCTCTCAAACTAAGTTGTTCAATCTCTTAATTAAAAATATAACTTAAGATATTCTAAGAAAGGTAAATTAAAATACTTTGTTTGTTTAACAGCACTTATTGATGTGCACAAAGATAAGGGACATAATCCTTTTACAATTTATTCTCTCAAACTAAGATGTTCAATCCACTACTTATAAGATAAATAATTTGAAACACTTAGTTTCTTTAACTGCACTTATCGATGCGCACAAAGATAATGGACATATTCCTTTTACAATCTATTTTCTCAAATTAAGATGTTAAATCCCCTACTTATAACCCGCTTGATAGAGTTGAAAAATTTATAATGATGTCATTATAAATTCATCTAAGACAAGATTATAATTTATACTTTCATTCTGGATGAATCACCCAATTTCCTATTTGTACTAAATTAAACCAACCTTATGGATATGTACTATAGTCTCCATATAATAAACACTAATGATTATCATATTATACTAACTACTTAGAAACCAAGGAAATTCAGACTAATGAATCCACTCTTCATTGGTGGTACTAAGCAATGGGGTTCCAAATTTGTGACATAAAAGTCACTCTAATTATTGAACTATCTCATTTAAGCTCAATCTATGGTTCATTAGGTTAATACTACCACAAAATAAAAGCTCAATCTAAGGTTCAAAAGATTCATCTAAAGGCCTACCTTAATGTGTATTCAATAAGATATCTCCTACCTCAATGTTTCCCTAATTAAAGATATAAAACACTTAATCTATAAAATCTAGCAAGATGATAAGAGATTAAAAACTTATAATCACAATATTTATCTCTCTATCCTAAGTTGAATTATGAAATCAAACTAAAGTACAACCATATAAAAGTTTATAAATTCAATCACTTAATTATAATGAAAGATTACCAAATTAGATCACTAACTCTTAAGTTTGATTACATATTTATGTCACGGGATAAAATCAACATATTATTAAGAATGGGTAATTTGAAAAAACATATTTTAATATTTGATATAAGATAAATTATGCAATCCTCTTAATTAAGAGAAAATCAAAAGAGTATAAGATTTGATCAAGATAATAACTCACATTATCATGCACATAAGATCTATAATTGATTTCTAAGTCTTTATGTTACTAATTTTTAAGGGCAAAAATGATTTTTATAACTTAAAGGCAGTTAAATCAAAATTTGGGCAAAATTACTAAAATGCCCCTACTTAAAGGTCCAAAATACAACTTTTTGATTTAGGGTTTTAAACTGAATTTTACTAATACCAAATAGTTACTTACTGTCTAATATGAAGATAGACAATGAGTACACCCAAATTGGCCACTCAAAAGACCTAAAGGAAATGCTACAGAAGAGAGAAAGAAGGAGAACTCTCCAAGGGGAAGAGAGAACCAAGAACAGGAAGGAAGAAAAGATAGCAAGGAATGAAGGGTGGAGCTTCAAGAGGACAGTGCAGGAAAGTAAAGAGAACCCTAGAATTTCTCTGGGTGATTCCTTGTATTTTTCCTAAACTCCCTTGGTTAATTTTTTGTCATGAACTGATGGTGACATTCACTTTTCGTTGCATATATGTTCTTTCTTGCTTAGTAATGGTAGGCTAAAAATCTCTTAGAGAGAGTTGAGATGTAGTTATAGAATTATGTAAGGAAAATATTGGCTGTATGATGACATTAATTAAATGTAATGAGAAACTATTTGTGTGTTAATTTTTATTATTAAATGAGTGCTTGAATGAACCGAATGCTTAGTTATTTTAAATGAAAAGAGCTTGTGTTCCAATGATCATCAATTGGGTAAGAGTGAGGAAGGTATTACGAGTTGAGCTAAGAATTATGTGACAGAATTCTCAAAGCTCATTTGCACCCTCCCTTAATAGTTCTCCAAAAGATTAAAGCTTGAGAAATAAGCTCTCCATTTACCTTGCTTTGCTGCTCAGCAAAGTCAAAGGGATGAAAGGACATTAGGAACTTCATGGATTATGTGACAAAAATCCATTGACCCAATATATCCTCTCATCCAGCTAAACTGTGTGTGAAGCGCATGATGCATGATAGATGGAATCTTGCTTGTGAGATCATTATAATTAAAAGATATTTTGGTGACCTAGACATAGGAGATCAAAATCTAACTAATCAATTAATATCTCATAAGAGTTTATGTGCTAGTGATGAACCCATAAAGAGTTCTCTTTGGGCACTAAACTTGAACCCAATGTAATTAGAGGATACTCCAATTCCAATGGTGTTCACTTGATTAAATATAGTAAATAAATTGCATGTCTACATTTGAACAATGAAGTAATATAACCAACCCCTTGCATATATTACAATGAAATCTCAACTCTTTCCTTTTTAATCCAATCATATCTTAACTCAAGTCTTGTGTATTGCTAATTAGGAACCACAAAAAGCAACCAAAATTGTTATCTAAACATTAGTGAAATAAAATACAACTCGGTATCAAAACAATCGTTTCCTGAGGTTTGATAAGTCCCAAATAGTAAACTTTCTACTTGTTACTTTAGAGCACGTACACTTGCGTGCAAACACAGACGTGTATTTCCTTCTGTCAGTTAGAATTCATTTATTGAGTCAATGGGTTACTCAATGGATGAAACCTTGATTTTAATAGTTTCTAGATTTCATGCTTTATTATGATTATTTTATATTCAAACTTTAGTCTAAGTTTAGAGATCCATCTTATTAAGCCTAACTTTGCTTAATAAGATAGCCTAACTTGTAGTATTGGGAGAATTCTAGATTTAAACTTTAGCCTTTAGGATCACCTTTGGATTATGTAGTTAAACCCTAAAATTAGAGGTTAATTCTTAATCCCTCAATCTTGGTTTATCTTAATAAAGATTGGTTTGGATAGTATAAATTTATTAAATAGGATGTGTTCATTAATTAATTAACTTATAAGCATCATTTATTAAATTCCATTAGAACCAGTTCAGTTCTAATTACTTTTAACATTATAAGGACATGAATCTGAGTTTGAGATTCTGAGTTTGTATAAATAGAGAATAGCTAGAAATGATAAATTATATAATAACAGATATAACCTATGTTTAGTAGAGTCTCTTGCTTACTATTAAACTTTTTTCTTTGCATTCCTTTTAATTTGAGCCTTTTTACATTAAATATGTCATATAAGATAATTTGATGCATGAAATGAAAACTTAGAAAATTAAGATAACACTTGCATTGGGTTCATGTTCTAAATGGGAGATTGTGTATACACATTATTGCCAATGGATAGGTGGTAAGGAGAAATAAGTATTACCTGACATGTAGTCATTGGGGACAGTTGTGTCGAGGTTCAGGAACCCACTTTAGTCTTGCAGATGTGCTAAACTCCTTAGCTACTTCTGGACATGTCCACAAAAGTAAAGTTAAATAGGTAATAATTTACTGCATATGTATTTTCTGCATCTTCAATTCAGTAAAGTTTTCTGCCTTAGCTTTGAGAAGCTAAGTGATATGCATGATACAGTTTAGTTCAGTTATAGTTCAGTGGCTTGTTTAGTCAATTTTTCTGATATAACAGTTTTAACATGTTACTTACTTTTTCTACTTTCTATTTACTTTTACTGTAGTTCAGATTTAATATAGTACTTGCTTGCTTATATGTATGCTAGGATGCTAGTTGTTGATTCAGCTTACCTATATATATTACAATTTAGTTTACTTCCTGTTAATCTATATAATTTTGTATGGTCATTAACATATGAGGATGAGTCAACTTTTTCAGTATATACAATTTATTATACATATATATTGCCTAATATTGTTGCAGCTTTGGGGTTGAGATATGTCTTTATACCTCACTTTTTGTTTAAGTTAAGAATATAATATTTATAGCTTTTCCTACTCCTTCTTAGCTTGTTGCACCTATTTTCTTGCTTTAGTTGTTTAAGTAAATGGTGGTATCTTAAAAGAACATACAATTGATAGCCTAAAATGTACTTAAGAGAATTTGTTTAGTTATTTTTTCTTCTTTTTGGCTAGGACCCTATCATTGTGAAACTGATAATGATAGATTCTGAGCTGTATGAGGTGGTTGAGCCAGGAGTGGGGCTAGATCAGGAGGAGGAGGAGCACCTTAATACTGAAGATCATTAGTTTCTTTTATTATTTTCTAGTGAGGGATAGTGTTTATTTTCTTTTCAGTTTAAACCTTTTAAATGCTATAATAATACATGTACTTTACGTATTTTCTTTTTCACTATATACTTTATTCTGAGCTGCATATTTCCTATTTTCTGCATTATGGTGTAATGGATATAAACTCATTTTTTTCTTTCTTCTGCACTCTGATTGATATGTATGTATTTAGTGAATGATCCCCCAGCTTCCTAAGTGCACATACCTCCCTTATTAGTGGATTGGGAATAATACCCTAATCTAGTGATAAGTGAGGGGTTTGCCAAGTGATGACCACCCCTTAATCCTATTTGGTTAAGGGGCGGGGCGCCATTGTTGGTATCAGAGAACACCATGAGGTGTCAGATTAGAATTTTCATTCTTATCTACCTAATGAATTATTCTTCTACCATATAGTCACAAAATGAATACTTGAAAGACATCCATATTACCATAATCATATACTCAGAATAAAGGCATAAGATGGAAAATACTTCTATAGATAATAAAACTTAAGTAAAGAACAAACTTAAGGGTAATAAGTAGTTAACTAACTTAAAAACATTCACAAAATCTATAGAATCAAAGAAACTAAAATATTAGGCCTTTACCTCTATACTAAAAGGTTTGAATCATATTTAGAATTTGACTATCAAATAAGCCAAAAATATGAAAGATTCGAAATTTGTGTACTGGACAAACTTCTTCAGCATGCCATTTTTAGAGAACTAGATTTTTCCCATTTGACTAAGGAGTAGCTAAAGTGCGTATAATCTATCTTAGATGCAATTGAGTGCCTTGATCACATTTGTATTTCATTAGTAACTTTGCTTTTACAAGATGAAGTGGAAGCCTGGTCGAATACTACTTCTTGAGAACTCACTAGATAATGAGCAAGAGAACATCATGATGATACCCTAACTTCCATCTCGCCTTAGTTGCAAAATGTATAGAAATTATTTTCTGCCATTCTTAATTAGTTTTCGTTCGCTTTCTAAATTGTTTCTTCCTTACATAATGATAGCGCAATCTACCTTTCATGATTCACAAAGGCTAATGGTATTTTCTCTTGAAGTTAAAATGTATTGTTTCCAAATATGGTGAAAGTGAATCCTGGACATTCATCTTCCACTCCCGTTGTATCCCATAGCTCTTCTGGATAGATCAATGCTTAGGTTGAACTATTAGAGCCTTAATAGATATTTATGCAAAGTAGTCAGACCCGATCAAAATGCTATTTGTTGCTCAAGACAACAAAAACTCCTTACCCGTATCTTGGTTCCTATGACCTATTATCCCTCTCAACCTTATTATCAGCTCATTGCTAAGCTACTTCATATTCGTATTCATTTAGGAACCCCTAATAGGGATACCAACTATTCTTCCCATAACTAGAAGATGCTAAATTTTTAGGGGTCTAGTTCGGATCTTGCTTGTAAGCCTAATCATGTATTCAAGGTGTCCTTTCCTTGATAGGGCAATTACCACTTCTTTAGCTTATTCAATCAAACCTTATATTCCATATGGTTAAGTCACACACTTCTGTGACTTATAGTAATAGTTTCTCTTTTGAGAAGTATCTTATCCAATTGGGTGAATAACTTCTCACTCCTTAAGTTAATTGAATTATTGAATCCCTCAATCTATTATTGGATAGGTCATATTTATGACTTGAAGTGTTAGCCTAGCCTATTCCTTAGATTTCAAACATATCATTCCTTTGGAATGAATGTATCCCCATCCTTTAGAATGGATAATTATAACCATAGGACCTTAGTTAACTGAGTCATAATTATGACTCTTGGTAGTAGCCATATGATCTGTTTCATAATATCCCATCCTAATTGGATGAGTAATCCATCGCCTTGATTTATTTTGTTAACCCTTACAACCTTAAAGTATTAAGTCACATTTTGTGACTTGATGTATCAAACTTCTCTTCTCTTGAGGCTAAATACCCAAATTGAGTAATCACCCTCTTTATCTTGGTATCATCCTTTTAGCCAAGGATGAATATTTTGTTAATAATAGAAGCCTTTGAGTGGATTAACTTTATGGTTAGTTCACCCTAGCCCTTCCTAGTGTGAGTTTACATCATGGTTATATTATTCCAACCTTTATAATGTAAGATCATTATTAGACTTGGTCTTATAATGATGTTTTATCTAGGTTTTAAACATGGAACCCATCTAAGTCAAAGAATATTTGTTCTTTGAATATTAAACCTTCCTTCAAGTTGCAAAGTGTTTGAATTAAATTCTTGGATTAGAATTTATAGTTATCTTTTGGAAACCCATTTTAGTTAAGCCACTTCTGGTGGCTTAATAAGTTAACCTGGTGTCTTTCCTTGTCCATCTTGATTGGATGGTAATTCCCTTTTCCTTAGTTTAATTTCATTAAGTGATGAATGTCACTTAAGTGTAATAGCTTATTTGTGAATGATCTTATTCCCTTTGAATAAGAAAATATTTCTTTCCAAGTAGTTTAAGCTTAGCCTTCAAAGGTGTGCCAATGTCATGATATGACTTAAGCATTAATTGATCACCCATGGAATGAGCTCTCCTTCAAACTAGTTTAAGTTTAACCGTTAGATCCTTAGTGATCTAAGTCACATCTGGGGAGTTAGATGTAAGTATCTAGTTCTAGAACCTTTGGGATAAGTCATAGAATATGACTTATGGTTGTAACTTTAGTCCATATAAAGCTTCCTAGCACTTACCCATTTGGATAAAAGTGTTCTGAGCCTTAACCAAGTTATAGCTTATGACTTGTATTAGTAGTCTTTTTGTAAACTCTTAAATCTCTAGTGTTAAGTCATCATGTGTGACTTAATGTCTTAAGTTATCCCTTAAACTTGTGGCTATGTATCCTAAATGGATATTCATCTTTTTTGCCTTAGTAAGACCCCTTAATAAGAGATGAATGTTTTTTTGTTAGTTCAAACCTAGTGTGTACTTTCTGACAGTGATGATAATGCTAATATTAACATAATCGCGGGGAGTACAGTGCTCCAGCTGTGGCAAATCCCTAACTTAAGTAAAGTCTGGTAGGACCCAACCTGCCTTAAGCCAAGAACTTGTCACCTGGAATTGGTAAATATACATCAATACAAATCAAAGTGGCAGAAGCAAGAAACAATATAATATGACATCCACATCACAATATAATATGAGAGTAAAAGAAATAGTAACTCAGATTAAATGCAGAAAAGTAAATATAGCCAGAGTTTAATTATTAAACTTTGAATTAAATGAAAGTAAGGATTTCTCAAAACCTCACTGCAAGAAAGTAAATCTAACTAAACAACAGTAGGAATATCCTCCTCCTGCATCAGCTCCTCTTCTGCGATACTGCCTATGAACAGCTCCAAATCTGATATTTGTCGGTATCACAAATGCTAGGGCCCCAGCCAACAAAAGAAAAAAAGGTTACAGTTAGACAATTATCTAAGTACATTTTAAGCTATTTAAGTGAATTGAATATTTAAGATATCACAATTAAAGGTTTTAAACATGCAAGCATTATAAGGTGCTACAAGCTACAAAGAACGGGATAGCCATAAACTAATCATTTATAGCTAATCAACAAGTATGTAAAAATAACATACAAAGCAGCAACTAAACATGGTGAGGTTAAAAGCAAAATAACTACGACTACTAAAATAAATATGCTCCTAACATGCTTATGTTCACATGGATACATGCTGAGTATATAAAGAACACAAGTGCTAAAATAGACATACAATTATAGCATCCTAAACATGCCAATATTTAATACTAATCAATAAGAGCATATATACAAGCATGCAGATTGATATGTAAAAGGCCACTAAGACATGTGGAAAAAGTAAGATAAGTACATGAATGAGCAAAAAGTAAAGTTACTAAGACATGTGGCAAAGCAAGTCAAGCACTAAAAGAAAGGCCACTAAGGCATATGGCAAAGTAAAACAAATACTAAAAACTGAACTGAAGTAGAAGTAAGCCTAAGACATAGTATTGTCATAACAGAAACAAACCTTACAGGGCCTCTGAACTGAAAGTTCAACATGTGTCCATCCTAGGCATCTGCAGAGCTAGGTCCAAGTTGAACTTATAGAATAAGACATGTATCCATCCTAGACATTTGCAGAGCTAGGTCTGAGTATATTCTATAACCAAACTAGAACTAAAGAGGCAGACTAAGCTAGGACATACTCTACTAACTAAAAATATAGAAAAAACTGAATGAATGCTATGCTTTTCAAATACTAACTTAGGATGTATCCTCCATATCCTAAGTTTACCTATTATGCTCAAGGAATGAGGCTCAATATTCAAGGTCTGCAAAGTAATCAATGTCAAAGTATGCAAGAGACTCAATCTAGACTTATATGATATCTGTTGTTTTCTAATTTATCCAAATTTAACTATTCTGAGAAGATACAAGTTTAGGATCTCCAATATCTAGCTATCGAGTATAATCTCAGATTCACAACCTTAATGTTAACATTAAAAATTAAAACTTAATAAGTTCTAATTCATAATCATATGACGACTATAAAGATTCAAAGTAAATAATTCAATGACTTAATTTCTATTATTTTCCTCTCTAAACCCAAATCTTGATTAAGTAAATCAAGATTAAGGATTCTAGATCCAAACTCCACTTTGGTGTTCAAATCATGAATCCAATATAATATCCTAATAGGGATCTAGGGTTCACACTTAAAACCCAAATTAAGGTTAAGGAATCTTATAAGCTTAAGGATTCAGAAACTAAGATCTTATTTGAACGGTCACTCTATTGGTTATAAGATAAAATAATTAATTAAGAACTAAGAATCTAAGATCTATATTCAATCTTTAGGATGATTACATTATCCTATAGATTTAATCAATCCTACACCCACATAGAGGCTTTAAATGGATTAAATAGTTAATTAAGTATGGGATTCCAAATGAAGGTAATTCAATTCAATTAGAAGATTTGAAGACTAAGTTCTAAGGTCTGAGATCTAAGATCTGAGATCTAAGATTTGCAGTTCTGATTTCTTAGATCTAAACTAATAAGTCTAAGTTTAAGGTTCTTTAAAGCTTTTGCTTATGCTTTCAATGAGACTATAATTCATGAACAAGCTTTGGTAAGATAGCTAGGATTAGAAACTTCAACATTAATATTAATTTAAGCTAAGTCTTTTTTCAAGGGTCTTAAGATCACTTAAGATCTTAAGAGCTTACTTAAGAATTTTAATGTTTAACATTAGGTTTCATTCAAAAAATGATACAACTTAGCAATTGATATTAATACATCACATTATTGATTATTATTACTTTAATTGAGAATTCTAAGGTTTAAGGGTACTTAAACACATTTTAGTCAAAATGACCAAAATACCCCTCTTAAGGCTAAAAATGGGATTTAAGATTTACTCATCCAAATTGATCCAAGTCTATTTTAATGAGTTCTATATTGGTTAATGAAGTAGTATACACACTTATCTTAGGTTTTGGTAACCTAATTAGCCTTATTAGCACTAATCACATTTTAAAGCCAATTAAGGTGATTAAGGAAAATTGGGCATACTAGAATGATCCAAACTTATTTAAATGCTCTACTATACTTAATGAAGCATTAGGAATTAGATTTACCAAAATCAGAGGTTAATCTAAGGCATAATTCACTAATCTTAAATTAGGATAATTAAAGGGTGATTAGCAAAATTAAAGATCTTAAATTATTTTTAAGGGTCTACATAGGTTATTTATGTATGGCCTCATGAGCAATCAGAGACCTTAATCAATAATTTTGGATATTAAATAAATTTATTATGATTTAAATAAAAATAGAAAAGGATTAGACAATTATTTAAAATCTAACCATTGTATCTTTGATTTTATTTTATATTATTATTCATTGTATTTTTCTGATTAAAATGGTATATTGGATCATACAATTTAGATAAGTATTGATTATATTATTTCATTAATACATTCTGAATATTTATTTAAATTGAAACCATAGGGAATTAATTAAATTCATTTATCAACTATTTATTAGAAGGAAAATAATTCCAAAATTCTTTAATTAACTTGGCACGGAGATCGAACCACGTTGGTCAGAGTGGAGCCTGGCTGGACCGGGACTATCGCACCGCGCGGGCCTGGCCCGAGGCGACAATGTCATCATCCCCACACACCTTCCACGATGGGCAGACCTAGGGGATCTTCAGCACTGAAATTATCAATGCTCACGCGATGACGACAGCTCAATTTAATCCCTACACGTTCCAGGAGTCAAGACACATCGATCCCACCATTTATCCCTCTCTGGGATGTACTAGTTTGCCGGATGGCTATTCGATAGGCTCGGTCCTAATCACGACATCTAGGGTTTACTGTGAGGAGAAAATTATCCTTACAGAGATGACCATTTGGTCAGATCTCAACTCCTACACGTTCCTGGAGGTGAGGCGGATCAGAGCCCTCTGGTCACAAGCTTTGGGGTGGCATGGAGCGTCGGGTCCTTACTTGAGCTCGCCTATGAACTCGCAGTTGAAACCAGATGATCGAACGATCAAAATATGCTAGCCTAAACAATATGGACAATCACATTGGGTTTCCTAAGTGGCTAAGGAAATCTAGGCGACATCCAGAGGCTCATCCAAAAGCTTAAATGGAAAATTGAACTCACTGAGTTCATTGGGAGAAGCTATACCTGACAACTGAGGTTGTAGGCATGGCCGAGGGGAATTGAGGTGAGCTGGACCTTCCCAAGCAGCCGATGAGAGTTCACAGGGAGTCTAAACACTAGACGGGCCCTCTATCAGCTATATGCAGCACTAGATGTATCAAAATTTGTTGAGAAGATGGGGAGCTTTAGATTAATTTAACTGAGCAATTGAGGAAGCACAGTGAGCAAAGGGACTCATTGTGATATCCTGAGGGTATTTATAGGTCTATGGGAGGCCTGGGGATGGTTACCAGGGCTTGGGCATGGAAAGAGGCTCGGGCCAAAGGGGAGGTTTTGGTGCAACAGCCAGGGGGCAATTCGGGGAGACTACTACTAATTGGAAGAATGAATCTTTCCCGTACTACCACAGGGGATGGAAGGATCTTGGTTGTCGTGGGGGACCAGACGCAGATGGGCGAGGCTAAGGAGACGATCCACAGTGCTTGGACTCGTGCCCGCCGTCTGATGGATTGACCGTTGGTCTTGGACGGCTCAGATAGACTACTTAAGCGAGATAGATGGTAGCCTTCTGATGCGCATGAAGGATCCAATGCCTGGGATTAGATCTTAACCCAAATGAGATCCCGTTGTTGGATTAAATGCGCCAGGATGCGTGCTAGCGCATCCATTGGCTAGATTCCACGCGCCACTATCGGGACCCTGCAATGGATCTATCGCGGTCCCGACAGCAAATCCCATATATTAAAAACATATATATATATATATATATATATACATATATATATATATATATATTTAATTTAATTAATATTAATTCATTTAATAATTAATTGAAATCCTAATTAATTTGATAAATTCAATTTAGGATTAAATAAGCTCCAAAAATTCCCAAAAATTCAGCCTTAACTAATTGAGGTGTGAGAAATTTAAAAATGAAATCAGATTTTAATTTCGAGATCAAATTAATTTAGGTATTTTTTTAAGGCTTAAAAATAGCCAAAAATATCAAAATTCTCAATTTAGTTCCGATTGATCCCAAACTTCTAGGGTTAGTTTTAAATGACCCATTGAGTCTAATGGAATCAAAATTTGAACTTGGTTTAGCTTAATTTATCTAAATTTAGCTATGATAACAACTAGGGTTATTACATTAGTTCATCATAATCTTATCCTTTAAATAGAGTTTAGCAACCAATCTTTGGTTTCATTATTAGAATTGGTCTAATAATGGTTCTTTAATTAGCTTTTTATCTTTGATTATAATAGAGTAAGTAGTTAAAGAGCTCTAATTCCTTGATGCCAAGCCTTTTGGATTATAATGTGCTGAATTAGAATCATTAATATCATTAATATCATTTAGTCTTGGTTAAGTTTTATAGTGACTAAACTAGTTTACCTAAGCTTTCTTAAGTGATGAGCATCACTTAAGTGTAGAACACTTAGGATCTTTGATCCTTTATTTAACATGTGCTTAGTATGTGATGTCACCTGCAAAGTAGTAGTCATACCTTATAGTTCTAAGTCATGTGTTATGACTTAAGAGTTAATCTTTAATTCCTTAAAGTTACCTTCAACTTGGATGAATGTTAGCATTTCTTTCTTTTGTTGCTTTCCTTATTGGGTGATGGTTATCACTTAGTTTGGTTTAGTTTCTTTAATCTCAGAACCTTGGTTAAAATTCCTAGCCTTATCTTGTATGGTAAAAGTTTGAAGGTCCAGCCTTAAATCATAAGTTTAATATTGGATTTTAAAATTTGGAATCATTGAGCCTTCAAATATCCTTAAACCTTAGTTCCTCTAAGTAGTTTGAAATCTTATATTGAGAATTAACTCTTAAGTTCTTGGAAGTTATAAGGAAGCAAGATACTCAATCTAGACTTATGTGATATTTATTATTATCTAATTTATCCAACTAACTATTCTGAAAAGATACAAGTTCAGGATCTCCAATATCCAGCTATCGAGTATAGTCCCAGATTTACGACCTTAATGTTAACATTAGAACTTAACAAGTTTTGATTCATAATCATATGATGACTATAAATATTAAACTAAATAAATCAATGACTTAATTATTATTATTTTCCTCTCTTAACCCAAATCTTGATTTAGGTAAATCAAGATTAAGGATTCTAGACTTAAACTCCATCTTGGTGTTCAAATCTTGAATCCAAGGTAGTATCCTAATAAGGATCTAGGGTTCACACTTTAAAACCCAAATTAAAGATCAGGAATCTTTTTACATGAAGAATTCAAAAACTAAGATCTTAATTGTAAGGTCATTCTAATATTATAAGATAAAATAGTCAATTAAGAACTAAGAATCTAAGATCTATATTCAATCTTTAGGATAATTATATTATTCTATAGATTCAATTAATCCTACACCCACAAAGAAGGTTTCAAAGGATTAAATAATAAATCACTTAAGGGATTCCAAAGAAGATAATTCAATTCAATTAGATGATCTAAAGTCTAAGATCTAAGGTCTAAGATTTGATACTTTTAGACTTAAGCTAAGATTTAGAATTAAGGATTTTACAAGAGTATTTCTTTTAGGATTCAAGCTTAAGGATCAACTGAATTAAGCTATTAGACTAGGGGTCTAGCACTTAAAGGTAATTAGGCTTAACTCTTAAGAAAGAGGGTTTTAAGGACACTTAAAGTCTTAAGATTTTAAAAAGACTAACTTAAGATTTCTTCACTTAGCATCAATATTATTAACATAAGATTTCAGAAAGGTGCTAATAATCTAACCAGAGATATTTTACTAAATTTTTAAGGTTTAAGGGGTGCTTAAACACATTTTGGTCAAAATGACCAAAATACCCCTCTTAAGGCTAAAAATGGGATTTTAAGATTAAATTATCTAAATAAATTCAAGTCTATTTTAATGAGCTTCATATTGATTAATGAAGTGAATAAAACACTTGACTTAGGTTTTGAATAGTTAATTTAGCTTAATTAGTAGTAATCTCAATTTAAGGCTAATTAAGGTGATTAAGGAAATTATGGCATATTAAGATGATCAAAACTTAATTATAGTGCTAACCTACTTAAAAAGACATTAGGAACTAGATTCATCAAAATCAAAGACTAATCCAATGCTTAATTCACTAATCTCATTTAAGGATAATTAAGGAATGATTAACAAAATTAAAGATCTTAAATTACTTTTAAGTGTTTATATAGGTTATTTATGGTCTCATGAGCAATCAGAGACCTTAATCAATATTTTTGGATACAAAATGAATTTATTATAATTTAAATGAAAATAGAAAAGGATTAGACAATTATATAAAATCTAACTATTGGATCTTAAATTTTATTTTATAATATTATTACTTGCATTTTTATTATTAAAATGGTATATTGGATCATACCATATGGATAAGTATATCCAAAGTTATTTAAATAATTTATTATGAATGTTTGTTTAAATTAAAACTATAGGGAATGCATTTATCAATATTTCTTAAATAACCGCAACACAAATCAAAACCGCGGGGCTCAGGAGAGGCCCGACCCGATGCGCTAGTCATCGTCCCCAATACCCCCCTTACGCAGATAGCCGTGGGGAGGGCACCTTGTGTAACAACCCTAGGTTGTTACCTTGCTAAACCATAATCTAAACCAACCATTATTTTAGACTCCATTGCTTTAGAACTTAAAATAAAGATTTGCCTAAAAATTTGAAGTCCATAGGACTTCTCTAAATCCAAAATAATATTTTGATCAGTCTAGATGCCCTAGCCTAGACCCAAAATATTTTGATCTCAAAATTAAATTTTGATTGCATTTTTGAATTCCTCACCCCCAAATTAGCTAAGGGTGAAAATTTGGTGCAATTTAGAAATTATTTAGGCCATAATTCATATTTAATTATATTGGTCTAATTGCATTAAAGGGTTCCTAACAATTTGATTTTGCAAATCTACCCTTATACCCGATTAAATGGCCGGGATCCACTGTGTGGACCGCGGGCGATCCGCTATGGAGCCGGTCACGCGACAGCGGAGTCCCACACATCTAACCGTTCCGCCTTCTTATCCAACAGTCAAGATGTGATCCCGCGGAACCACGAATCGACCATTGGATCTACCCAACAGATCCTACGGCCCAGATCGCTCCCACGATTGGGCATTAGGATCCGAGCGATCCGAGCCATTCCGCCATCTGATCGATAGATCAGACGGTATCCGAAGGTCCCACGACTGTGGACCTTCCTCTTCCTCTCGCCCGTGCCTGACAAAATGAATCTGGCGGATTCCAGGCAGCCAGGTCCTATCCCCCACTCCCGCGTCCACCTCAGCATGCCATTAGGACCCCTCCTGTAATGGATTGGAGCCCGGTCGGGTGTCGTGACCCAGCCGAGCTCGAATTGGAAATTTGAGAGCTCGGCCATGGCCCGACCTCTCGGGTCCTCTCCAGCCTGAGCCAGCCCTCCATAAGCTTCCTTAAGCTTGTCTGAGGCTTTAAATAGCCTCATCAGTCTTTCTCCTATCCCTTTGCTGCTCAATTGCCCCAAATTCCCACTGTCTTCCCTTCCGCCATTATTGAATTCTCGAGCTTGCGTAGGCGATCCCCAGATGTCCCGGTGTGCGTACCGTTGATAGGAGAGTCTCCTGGTGTTCAGGAACTCTCAAAGGAAGCTCAGTAAGCCCGACATTGCTCCTATGATGTCTACAACCCTTCGGCAAAAACCAGGTACCCCAGTTGCTGGTTTCGAGCCACTGAGGCTCGAACTTCCTTCCATTTGATTCGTATGCCTGTGTATTGTCAATTTGAACCTAATTTAATCATCACTAGGACCTAATCTAGCCCCAATCGATCGATATGATTGATCAGGCTAAGTCACTTAAGGATCATCTCGGTCAAGAAAGGACCTGACGATCCAAACCCTCCCAAACCCTCAGACCCGAGGGCTTCGATCTGCCTCACCTTCCTGATGGTGTAGGGATCGAGCCCGGGGTCTAGCATGGTCTCTGTGGGGAGAATTGCCTCCCCACAGTAGCTCCATTAGAGGAGCTCTTGGGTGAGTAAGGTTTGGCTGATCCAGACCATCTAACAGAGGGCTTTGGGTCCCATTCGGTGCGTTTGGTCATGGTGAAGGTGTGGTGATCTTTTGTGGCACATGGCGTGGTCTGGTTACACCAGAATTTGATGATTAGGGTTCCCCTAATCGGCCCTCTCCGTCGGGACAAAGGTGCGGGGACGAAGCCCTATGCAGGTCGGGGCAGCCCGTGACCCCCGCGGTGCGACCGTCCCGGGTCTTCAGGCCCCGGTCGACCCGCGCGGTTCGGCTAATGGGCTGAGCCCGTTATAATTAAATTATATTAATTGAAATTATTTTCCTTAAGGAAAATATTTCAATTATTCAAATCATAGGAAATTGATTAAATAAAAATACAGAATGTATTAATTTCATAAATTTTAATCCACTGGTCCAAATCTTATGATATTATATATAAAAGTGATTAGAAAATCATCAGGGACTTGAATATAAAATAAAATTTAACATCAGATGGTTGGATTTTCCATTGTTGTCTAATTATAGTGGAGCTTAATTAGGATGATTTAGCAACTATATTTAACCAAATTATATGATTAGGGTGCCTTTAGTTTACTTATGATGAGTACAATGCATGTACTAAGTGAATTATTTTTCTAAATTCTGTATTTCAAATTATGTCTTAATGTTGTTAAAGCATGAATAGTGAAAATTAGGGTTTATACATATTGGATCTTAGTGAACTTGGGATCTAATTAATTGTATTACTTAACATGATTTGTATGCCAAATTGCAATTAGTTCTGATGGTTAGATTTATAATTATGTGCTAATCCATTTGAATGGATTTAGGGTTTGATTAGCACTAATTATTTTCTATTTTCTGAAATTTTCCTTTTAATATGACTTATAATAGCAAGCTTGATGTATTTAAATCTTGTAAGTTCAATTATTGAGTATAAATGAAACAAATCTAAACTTGAAAACCTTAATCACCTTAAGTAATTTAAGAAGTCTTAAGACTTGGATCAAGCCTTTAAGACTTGATCTAGGTCTAAGATTGCCACCCATAATACATGTTTAATCCACTGATTTGCCATTGATCTATAAATACACACTTGATCTTATTTAAGACATGAGAAGGGATCAACCATAATCTACTTAAGTTAGATCCAAATCCTTAAACCTTAACTTAATTGATTTGATTATAAGATAATGAACTTGACATCTTCCAATAATGCAGCTGATTTGATATTGATTCTAAACATTGAATTAGACACATTAAGGTTGATAATAACTCTAGGTGATTTTCTTAATTTGAATCAAAACCTTGAGATCCTTGATTTTCTCCTAAATAAGAATAATGGCATGAAAGATTAATAAAATCATCTTGATTGAATAATTGATCTAAAACCTTAATAACATCTTTTGATTTACATCCCATAATCCAAGATCAAGTTGTGATCAGATGACTTAATCATCTGATATGATCATTCTAAATCCATTATGAAGTAAAGACCTTAAATATAATCTCAAAACCTAGAAAAGGGAGAATCTTAAGCATTTCTTCATATGATCATCTTGAAACATTTAAATGACCTAAACTGCTTATACCTTGAGGTAGGAGCACTTGTATGATGCATTGCGGTAGAAGCTTAGAAGATCCCATAACCTTAGAAATTGATCTTAATCCCTCGTGGTAGGAGTCATTTTAAGACATTAGAATGGTACTTCTCCTTGTGGTAGAATCCATGTTGAGAGATCTTTGATCACAATTTTGTGAAACCTTGTATAGGACTTGCCCATTAGCTTAGGCCTTAATA
This sequence comes from Gastrodia elata, assembly GCA_016760335.1. Lineage (NCBI taxonomy): Eukaryota > Viridiplantae > Streptophyta > Magnoliopsida > Asparagales > Orchidaceae > Gastrodia > Gastrodia elata. Next base: position 106,027,145 of record CM028669.1, on the reverse strand, counting down.
GTCTTGATAATTCCTTGCTTTATTAAGTAGACTTCTGTGAACCTTAATCATTGGGTGGTATAGTATAGTATACCCACACTACTGGTTCCCAGTAATATTCGGGATTGGTTGATTCACTCTAATAGGGACTTATGAGCAGGTGCTATCCTGCGGGATTAGATGAATACAATACCGTTAGACTAAATCTTTCAAAGCTAAGAGTGTATTAAACGAGTATTCATTCCTTAGTTTGATTGAAATACAAATTGCTAATGGGCAATGCCTCCTAGAGAAGATCGCTTCAATAGGTCTGGCTCAAACAAACTAAGTAATTGAAGTCACCCTCTTTGAGACACTAAGTGTGATTGCGAGTAGGGCATTTTAATAACTTACTTTGAGATACAAATTGCCAACGGGTGATGCCTCTTATCGAAGATCGCTTCATTAGGGTGGCCTAATCAAACTAAGTGATGAGAACCACCTTCCTTGCAAGGACACTAAGTATGTGTATACCATCATTCTATCTAATAATCCTTAACTAAATCTGCAAATTTAACTAATTACCGATCTAGAAGCTAGGAGTCAGAATCTTTTTAGCAGGATTCTGCATAGTGGAGACTTAGAATTCATTATCAGCATTCTAATCTTTTACGGATTTCTGGATTTTACTCATATAGAATAGAAGCATGGGCATAAGCATGAGCATGGACTTGAAGCATTATTTCAGCGATAATATATGAGTATCAGTGATGAAGTATGGGTTACGAAATATTACATCACATACTGGGGAATTTTGGGGTGCATCTGCATCACCATACTGTATTCCTAACCGGGTGTAGGTTTACATTAGACCGTACTACTCATAGTCATTCAATGATAGTTCAGTGACATATTCATGACATACATGGTGTGGCATATTTGGGTGCATCATTCCGGTGACATATAGTACAACATTCGACATTTCTTTCATCTTGATTTATGAATACTCGATGTTTCCTTTACTTTCAGTTTTCAATTGTGTGTCAGTTTTACTTACTTAGCATTTACTGTCTTACTTACTTAGCTGTTACTGTTTTTCTTTACTTAGTTTTTTTCCCCAATTTTTCCTACAGTTTTTCATTACTTTACTTGTTACTTGTATTTAGCTTTATTCCTACATAGTTAGTTGCGATGTGTTAGACCTTTTGTCTAACAGAGGATACTTTTGGGATCCGAAAATTTGCTAGATCCTGAGCAGCTTGTAGAGACAGGGGAGGAGGACATACAGGAGATCCAGGAGGAGGACGTGGAGCCTTAGTGGATCGGACATCTACCGTTACTTCCTATTTTATTTCAGTACTTGAGATAGACTTTCTATGCTACATTTAAATTAGTCTGTATTAAATTATGGATATATTTTTTTTACTTTCTTTTTCTGAGATGAATGTTTGCTACTGCTTGTGATGAATGTATTCTGGATGATTTTCTTTTAGCTTTCGCACTCTGTTATACTACTATACTTAGTATTATGATGTGATCAGCATACTGGAAATGCTGATATATTGAGGATGTATATTGGATGCTTAAACCACTTCTTTAAATCCAATGTATGTGTTAGTCTAATACTTAAGATAAGCATCCTACTCCTATCTTAAGTATTGGCTCTCGATCCTACTCTTAGGTTTGAGTCAGCAGCCTCCAGTATGGCTCAGTCTCTTAGACCCGCCCTTTTGGGAAGATGGGCTTTGCTTGTATACTTGTCCTCTTGAGTAGCGCACTACTCCGTCGCTGAACATACACATAATACTTGTCTTTTGCGCACGGCGACGGGGCGGGGAACTACAGCTTGGACTGCCAAATTCGCCGCCGATAGGCCACACCACGACCAGCATTCAATCGCCACACCTTTAGGAGGTCAAGGCGCATTGATTTAACCTAGTAGCCCTAACTGGAATGGACTAGAACACAGGATGGCTACTCCACTGAGACTTCCATTTTTAGACAATTAGGGCTTACTGTGAGGGGATAATTCTCTTCATAGAAGCCACAAAACGGGTGGAGTTCGATCCCTACACCATCAGTGAGGTGAGGCGAGTCGAACCCCCAAGATTTCATAACATGGGGTGCAGCCATTGCTGGATCCTTACTCAGACTCAGCCAAGGCTCGGCCGCTAGCTCGATTAATCGATATGATTGATCAGAGCTAGCTCAAACCCTGGCGACAATTACATTTAAGGGTTTTAAACATGCAAGCATTATAAGGTGCTACAAGCAACAAAGAACGGGATAGCCATAATCTAATCAATTATAGCTAATCAACAAGTATATAAAATGAACATACAAAGCAACAACTAAACATTGTGAGGTTAAAAGCAAAATAACTGTGACTACTGAAATAAATATGCTCCTAACATGCCTATGATCATATGGATACATGCTGAGTAAATAAAGAACATAAGTGTTGAAATAAACATACAATTCTAGCATCCTAAACATGCACATATTTAATACTAATAAATAGGAGCATATATACAAGCATGCATATTGATATATAAAAGGCCACTAAGACATATGGCAAAAGTAAGATAAGTACATGAATGAGCAAAAAGTAAATCCACTGAGACATGTGGCAAAGCAAGTCAAGCACTAAAAGAAAGGCCACTGAAGTATGTGGCAAAGCAAAATAAATACTAAAAACTGAACTAAAGTAGAAGTAAGCCTAAGACATAGTATTGCCATAATAGAAATAGCCCTTACAGGGCCTCTGAACTGAAAGTTCAACATGTGTCCATCCTAGGCATCCATAGAGCTAGGTCCAAGTTGAACTTATAGAATATGACATATATCCATCCTAGACATCCGTAGACCTAGGTCCGAGTCTATTCTATAACCAAACTAGAGTTGAAGAGGCAAACTAAGTTAGGACATACTCTAATAACTGAAAATACGGAAAGAATTGAATGAATGCTATACTTTTCAAATACTAACTTAGGATGTATCTTCCATATCCTAAGTTTACCTATTATGCTCATGGAATGAAGCTCAATATTCAAGGTGTGCAAAGTAATCAAAGTTAAAGTATGCAAGAGACTCAATTTAAACTTATATGATATCAGTTGTTATCTAATTTATCCAAATTTAACTATTCTGAGAAGATACAAGTTTATGCATGGCCTCATGAGCAATCAGAGACCTTAATCAATATTTTTGGATATTAAATAAATTTATTATAATTTAAATAAAAATAGAAAATGATTAGACAATTATTTAAAATCTAACTATTTGATCTTTGATTTTATTTTATATTATTATTCCTTGCATTTTTCTGATTAAAATGATATATTGGATCATGCCATTTGGATAAATATTGATTAAATTATTTCATTAATACATTCTGAATGCTTATTTAAATTGAAACCATGGGGAATTAATTAAATTCATTTATCAGGTATTTATTAGAAGGAAAATAATTCTAAAATTATTTAATTAACCCAGCCCAGAGATTGAACCACGCGGGTCAGAGCGGAGCCTGGCTGGACCGACGCTGTCGCACCGCGCGGGCTTGGGCGGACCTGGCCCGAGGTGACAGTGTCATCGTCCCCGCACACCTTCCACAATGGGCCGACCTAAGGGATCTTCAACGCTACAATTCTCGATGCTTAGGTGATGCCGGTAGCTCAATTTAATCCATACACGTTCCCGGAGTCAAGACGCATCGATCCCACCAATTAGCCCTCTTTGGGATGTACTGGTTTGCCGGATGTCTATTCGATAGGCTCGGTCCTAATCATGACATCTAGGGTTTACTGTGAGGAGAAAATTCTCCTCACAGAGATGACCATTTGGTCAGAGCTTAATTCCTGGAGGTGAGGTAGATCGAAGCCCTCCGTCATAAGCTTTGGGGTGGACTAAATCGTCGGGTCCTTACTCGAGCTCACCTATGAACTCGCGGCTGAAACCAGATGATCGAATGATCAAAATAGGCTAGCCCAGACCATACAGACAATCACATTGGGTTTACTAAGTGGCTAAGGCAATCTAGGCAACATCCAGAGGCTCATCCAGAAGCTTAAATGGAAAACTAAACTCATTGAGTTCAGTGGGAGAAGTTGAATTCGACGACTGAGGTTGCAGGCACGGCCGAGGAGAATTGAGGCAGGTTGGATCTTTCCAAGCAGCCGACTAGAGTTCACAAGGAGTCTAAATACCAGACGAGCCCTCTATCAACGGTTAGTAGCTCCAGAGGTACCAAAATTTGCCGAGAAGATGGGGAGCTCCAGAGGAATTTAGCTGAGAAATTAAGGAATCACAATGAGCAAAGGGACTCACTGTGATATCCTGAGGGTATTTATAGGTCTAAGAGAGGCATGGGATAGTTACCAAGGCTCGGGCTTGGAAAGAGGCTCGGACCGAAGGGGAGGTTTGGGTGCAATGGCCAGGGGGCAATTCGGGGAGACTACTACCAGCAAACGATCACCCTGAGGGTAAAAGAGGAAGAACAGGTCTTTCCGTACTGCCACAGGGGCTGGAAGGATCCTAGTTGTCGGGGGGGGGGGGGGGGGACCAGATGCGGATGTGGCAAGGTGAGAGAGATGATCCACAGTGCTCAGACTCGTGCCCGCCGTCTGATGGATCGACCGTTGGTCTCGGACGGCTCAGATGTACTACTTAAGCAGAATAGATGGTAGTCATCCGATGAGCGCGGTGGATCCAATGCCTAGGATTAGATCTTAACCCAGATGAGATCCCGCCGTTGGATTAAATGCGCTAGGATGCGTGCTAGCGCATACATTGGCTAGATTCCACGTGCCGCTGTCGGGGCCCCGCAGCGGATCTGTCGCAGTCCTGACTGCTAATCCCATATATTAAACACACACACACACACACACACATACACACACACACACACACAGATATATATATATATATATATATATATATGTGTGTGTGTGTGTGTGTGTGTATATATATATATATATATAATTTAATTAATATTAATTTATTTAATAATTAATTTGAATCCTAATTAATTCCATAAATCCAATTTAGGATTAAATGAGCTCCAAAAATTCCCAAAAATTTACTCTTAGCTAATTGAGGTGTGAGGAATTCAAAAATAAAATCAGATTTCAATTTGGAGATCAAATTAATTTAGGTATTTTTTAGTGCTTAAAAATAGCCAAAAATACCAAAATTCTCAATTTAGTTTCGATTGATCCCATACTTCTAGGGTTAGGTTTAAATGACCCATTGAGTCTAATGGAATCAAAATTTGAACTTGGTTTAGTTTAATTAATCTAAATTTAGCTATGATAACAACTAGGGTTGTTACATCAGTTCATCATAATCTTATCCTTTAAGTAGAGTTTAGCAACCAATCCTTCGGTTTCATTATTAGACTTGGTCTAATAATGGTTCTTTAACTAGCTTTTAATCTTTGATTCTAATAGAGTAAGTAGTCAAAGAGCTCTAATTCCTTGATGCCAAGCCTTTTGGATTCTAATTTGCTGAATTAGAATCATTAATATCATTAATATCATTTAGTCTTGGTTAAGTTTTATAGTGACTAAACTAGTTTACCTAAGCTTTCTTAAGTGATGAGCATCACTTAAGTGTAGAACCTTTAGGATCTTTGATCCTTTATTTAGCATGTGCTTAGTATGTGATGTCACCTTCCAAGTAGTAGTCATACCTTATAGTTCTAAGTCATGTGTTATGACTTAGGAGTTAATCTTTAATTCTTTGAAGTTACCTTCAACTTAGATGAAAGTTAGCATTTCTTTTTTTTGTTGCTTTCCTTATTGGGTGATGGTTATCACTTAGTTTGGTTAGTTTCCTTAAGCTCAGAACCTTGGTTAAAATTCCTAGACTTATCTTGTAAGGTAAAAGTTTGAAGGTCCAGCCTTAAACCTTAAGTTTAATGTTGGATTTTAAAATTTGGAATCATTGAGCCTTCAAATATCCTTAAGCCTTAGTTCCTCTAAGTAGTTTGAAATCTTATATTGAGAATTAACTCTTAGGTTCTTGGCAATTATAAAAGGTGGCCATCCATCTAACCTCCAATTACCAAGGTAATGCAATTTATTAAGGAATGCATTGTTGAATCTGCCACAAAGTGCCATGATTGTAACTTAGTCAATATAGGACTTCTTGAGCCTATAAATATTCTCAAATGGAATAGGTTTGATATTCCCATGAGCTTTCTCATGAGTTAAGATCTAGTGCTAACTCAATCTAGGTTGTAGTTAGCTAACTGACCTTGTTAGCACTTCTCATTCCGCTTAGTTATGCAAATTTATATGTTGAAATTGGCCAAATTCTGTATTAAGGAAATTATCAGGGTGCTCGGTGTCTCTAAAGTGATTGTTTCCAAGAGAAATGATATCATGACCCCTTGTCATCATCCTCTTGATTTCCAGGAAGATGATCTTGTCTGCCTAAAGGTAAGGAACCTACCATCCTGGATTAACTAGTAAGCTCAGTCCAAGAATTGTTGAACCTTTCTAGATCCTATCCAAGATCTAGATCTTCAACCTGTAGACTAAGTTTCTCAATGAATTTTATAGAGTACACAAAGTGTTTTGCATTTTCTCTCTCATAAAGTGCTTAAGAGATAACCTCATCACCTTATCTCCATCTCTCTCAATAGGAAATTTAATCAAATCTATCATTTGTTGTAAGGGCCGTTAAAATTCTGGGTAAGGATTAAGGGCAGCAAAGAAGCCGTTCAATCCCAATGGTCAAAGTTCAATGGAAGAATTGTTCCTCTGCAGAAGCCACTTAGGAGAATGAGTCAGTTATGCGGTCAAAATACCCAAAATTATTCAAGATTCATGGTACTTCCTCATCTTTCTTACTTATTTTTTATAAATTTCATCATGCATCATTCCTTCTACTTAAGTGATGTTGGTGATGACATCGTTCTTAAGTGGGGGAGTCTGTAATAATCCTAGGTTGTTACCACAGTTAATTAGGACTAAACCATGTCTTAATTTTGATTCTATCACTCTTAAATAGTCATTAGGACCTCACCCTGAAGTTTTGATCCAAACCAAGAGTTAAACATATCAAACCCTAATTTTGGGAATTTCAGGAACCTTAGAGTTTGATCTAAATAATTTGACCCAAATTGAAAATCGAGCTTCGCCATTGCACTCATCACCCCCATATTTGCTAGGGGTAAAGCTTTGGGGGCATTTGGAAGTCGTTAGATTTTTTTCAAATATTTAATATATTTAAATTACCCCGAAAAAATAGGAAAGATAAATACTCGTCAAAATCAAAATTCGACTTTGCCGTTGTGTTCCTCACCCCTCAAATAGCAAGGGGTGAATTTTCCATGTTTTTCTGACCCCATTTAATAGCTTAAATTTATAAATGAGATTTAGATGTAATATTCATTTAAATTAGTATTTATTTAATTCTCTATGGGCCCACTTTTTTAAATCTGCCATTTTAAAGGCCAGTGGGTCCCTCCTTTGTAATTGGGTTGGGTCCTTAGCCCGTGTGATCTACGCAACCCATACAGCCCATAATCTGTGCCCCTGCTGCGGCCTACGCGTGTCGCTCGCACGACATTCGGCGGTCGCAAATCGCGGAGTGGCCACATGCAGGCAGCATTGGAGGCTCTGTTAAGCCTCCATTAATGTCTCTAATCGCATGCATAATCGGGGTTTGGAGGTTCTGCAAGTTGCAAAAATTTTTTGAAGCTCCTCCTCGTATGTTTGGACCTATTGCCGCATCCTTTAGGTACTCCTCCCTCGTCTTATCCATTTGCTCAGCTGATTTCCTAAGTTCTTATTTATTATTGCATGCATCGATCTGGAGAACCCCTAATTGTCCAATTAAGCTCGGATGAATATTGATCTAAGCCTAAATCAAATAAGCCTGGTGATCAGTTGAACGTGTGTTAGAGGAGCCGTGAGCTTGAACTTAGGGCATCCAGTTTCAAAATCCTTAGTTAACCTTCGTTCGAGTTCTCAAGCTCGATTGCTAGGCCTCGTTGTGAGAAGAATGGAGGAGTTTTGGGTTTGGGCGGATCGAACTGGGATTGACTCACTGTCCTTGTTTGCATTGCATGTATGGGACCCGCCAGCTATCAAGCCGCAGTTCGTCAGTCTTGTTCGCTGCGCTGTGGGGCCCGCTAGCTATTTAATTTGATAATTAATTTAATTGAAGTGTTATTAGTTAAGTTAAGTCTATTTAATTAATTTAATAAATCCAAGATGCTTAATTATCCATAACTTTAGATCTACACATCCAAACATAGCAAATATATAAGACATTTTAATAAATAAAATGAGAGGAACATTATGGTAGTCTCCAATTTTTTGTTGGATGAGTATTTAACATAGTGACATTTTAGGACCCCTAATTAGTTCAAAATCCTAAGAAACTTCCATTGCTCATACTTTGCACATACTGATCCAAACATAGTCAATATGAGTCTCATTTTAATCAGGAGATCATTAGGAATGTTGTGATAATGTTAAATTTGTGTTGGACTGGTAGTTTGACTAATGACATTTAGGCACTTTCCCTAATTACTTTATTTAACTTATAATTTTTTTTAGCTATAAATTAGTCAATTTAGCTCTAAATTAGGTCATCCAATATATCATTTTGATTAGGTTAACTTAATAAACAGTAAACTGCAAGAAAATTTAGGTTTTGATATTTAGATTTCCTAATTTATCCTAATCATCTTAGAACTTATTTAGCTCATAACTTAATCAAATGGAGTTCAATTTGGGTCTACCCCAGTCATTACACTTAGTATGTTATGGGTAAGTTATAACCTCCGAGTTTGCTGAATTTGGACATCATTTGAGAAAGTAAGGTTTTTGGATCTTTCCTGAAACTCTTAAATTACATATTTGAACCCTAATTTTGTTTTGACCATAACTTAACCAAATGATATCAGAATTTAGTGATTTTAGACTCTATGGAATCCTTAGATAGTAAACAACAAAAGTATAACTAAATTTTTAGACTTTATTATGTAAAATCAACAAATTTCTCTTATAAGCTAAAAATCTTAAATTGAGCTCACCAAGCTTAATCCTTGTTCAAATTTGGTGTATTTATAGTCTATCTTCACATTAGATAATAAGTAATCATTTGGCAGCAATAAAATTAAACTTGAAACTCAAAACCAAAAAGTACCATTTTAGACCCTTAAGTAGGGGCAAAATAGTCATTTTGCCCAAATTTAAGGTTAAGTATCCTTAGATATTAGAATCTTAATTTAATCACTAAAATCAATAATATAAATGATTTGGAATCAATTTAGGAACTTTTAGACTCATAAAATTGATATTTTAAGAAAAACCCTAAAATCCTCTTAAATTTTCCTAAGTCTTAATATAAGCTTCATAAGGTAAATTTAGCTCACCTTATGCCCTCCATAAGTTAACTAGATCAGAATATAAAGATAATTAAGATTAATTAACATTAATGCTTAAAATTATTCATTCTAATCCTATATCATTCGTTGGGAATTTTCCTTAGGATTTTTCTTAAGCCTTAGAATTTCTTCCTTAGGATTAGAGATGTAGAGATCTAGGTTAGAGTTCATTCATTGAGTCAATGGGTTACTCAATGGATGAAACCTTACTTTTAATAGTTTCTAAATTTGATCCTTTATTATAATTATTTTGTATTCAAATTTTAATCTAAGTTTAGAGATCAATCTTATTAAGTTTAACTTTGTTTAATAAGATAACCTAACTTATAGTATTGGGAGAATTTGGGATTTAAACCTTAGCCTTTAGGATCACCTTTGGATTAAGTGATTTAACCCCAATATTAGAATTTAATTCTTATTTCTCAATCTTGGTGTATCTTAATCAAGATTGGTTTGGATCATCTAAATTCATTAATTAAGACGTGTTGATTAATTATTTAACTTGTAAGCATCATTAATTGAATTCTATTATAGCCTAATCAGTTCTAATTGCTTTTAACCTTATAGAGTTGTGAATTTGAGTTTATACTTGATAGTAGAGTGTTGGAGATTCTTAGCTTGTATAAACTTAGAATAGCTAGATTGGATAAATTAGACAATGATAGATATCACCTATGTTTAATAGAGTCTCTTGCTTACTATTGAATTTTGTGCTTTGAATTCCTTGTAATTTGAGCCTTTTTACATTGAATATGTCATATAAGATAATTTGATGCATGAAATGAAAATATAAAAAATTAGGATAACACTTGCATTGGGTTCATATTCTGAATGGAAGATTATGTATACACATGACTGCTAATGGATAGGCAATAAAGAGAAATATGGATTACCTAACATGTACTCATTGGGGAGAGTTGTGTTGAGGTTTAGGAATCCACTTCAGTCTTGCAGATATACTAGACTTCTTAGCTACTTCTGGATGTGTCCACAAAAGTAAAGTAAAATAACTAAAAATATACAGCATATGTATTTTCTGCCTCTTCAGTTTAGTACAATTTTCTGCCTTAACTTGGAGAAGCTAAGTGATATGCATGATATAGTTAAGTTCAATTATAGTTCAGTGGCTTGTTTAGCCATTTCCTTTGATATGGCAATTTTTACATGCTAATTATTTTTTCTGCTTTCTATTTACTTTTATTGCAGTTTAGCTTTAGTATAGTACTTGCTTACTTATATGTATACTAGGATGTTAGTTGTTGATTCAGCTTAACTATATGTAGGACAGTACAGTTTACTTCCTATTAATATGCATACTTTCATATGATCATCAGCATATGAGAAGGTGTCATCTTTTTCAATGTATACAATTTATTATACATATATATTGCTTAACCTTATTACAACTTTGGGCTAGAGGTATGTCTTTGTACCTCACTTTTTGTTTAAGTTATAAATATGTTATTTATAGCTTTCCCTGCTCCTTCTTAGCTTATTTCACCTATTTGCTTACTTTAGTTTTTTAACTAAATGGTGGTATCTTAAAAGAACATACTATACATAGTATAAAATGTACTTAGACAATTTGTTTAATCAGTTTTTCTTCTTTTTGGCTCGGGCCCTATCATTGTGAAATCGATAATGGTAGATTCTGAGCTATTTGAGGTGGTTGAGCCAGGAATGGAATTAGATAAGGAGGAGGAGGAGCACCCTATTATTGAATATTATTAATTTCTTTTATTATTTACTTATGAAGCTGAGTGCTTATTTTGCTTTCAGTTTAGGCCTATTAAATGCTGTAATAATATATGTACTATATGTATTTTCTTTTTCATTGCATACTTTATTCTGAGCTACATATTTCCTATTTTCTACATTATGGTGTAATGGATGCAAACTTGTTCTTTTCTTTCTTCTGCACTCTGATATATATGTATTTAGTGAATGATTCCATTGCTTCATAAGTGCACATCATTCCCTTATTAGTGGATTGGGGATTATACCATAATCTAGTGATAAGTGAGGGATTTGCTAAGTGATGACATGGCGACCACCCCTTAATTAACTAGGATTAAGTGGTGGTCATCACTGGGCAATCCCTCACTTAGCATTAAATTAAGATTAACCATTCATAATCCACCAATAAAGGAAGGATATTCCATAAGTAGAGCAAATGAGCTATTCACTAAATGAGTATACTAGAATATCAGAGTGTGGAAGAAGAAATACCAAATATTTACATCCATACATCCATAATAAGATAGAGAAATATCCAACTCAGAATAAATATGCAGGAAAAGAAAATACAATCAAAACCTGTATTATTACAAAATATAAAAAGTTTAAATAAAGTAAAGTTAAACACTTAGCCTCACAAGCAAAAATAAAAGAAACTAATGCTCTGCACCGGCACAATCCCCCTCTCAAACAAGCTCTTTAGAAGGCCTAACAACCTCCAATAGCTCAGAATCTGCCATTATCGGTTTCACAATGACAGGGTCTCAGCCAAAAGCAAGGAAAGTATGATTAGACAAAATGTCTAAGTATATTTTAGGCTAAGAAATTTATGTATTAAATGATATTACAGATACCCTAAGTAATTTAGGAGCAATAAAGCAACTAAAGAAAGTGGTGAAAATTATAATCACATATTTATAACTAAAGCAAGATGTGAGGTAAGCACATACCTCAACTCAAAACTGCCTAAAATGGTTAAGCAACATTTCTATGAAAACTGCTAAATACAAGAACATCATAAGTAAATATGATCAATTCTACATATATTGGTTTTATAATATAATATAAATATAACTGAACTGAAATAAAATATTAGCATCCTAACATGCTTTCATATAAAATCAATATCTACTAAGCAGATAAATGTTTAAAATTGTTATAAAAGTACTATAAATATATATAAGTGCTGTATAAAGTATTGAAGAGAATCAAATTAAACATATTATGAAAATACGTTATCTCATGAGAACATATGCCTACTTAGACCTGCCATAACAAAAAAATGGTGGCAAATCTAGGCACAAAAATAAGCTTCTAAAGCATCTAGGATCAAACATCATAGATCAACAGGTTCATACCATTTCAAAATCTAGGATTAAATACCTAAAAATTACCATCTCAAATATATAACCTCCAGGATCAAACACCTGGGCACATAACTACATTTGAATCGTAATATGAAATAACACTGTAGAGGCAGACTAAGTAGAACAAATTCCATTTTAATTACTAAATAATTCAATGATTCAACTTATAATTCATTCATTTGATTATTCATGAATATGCATTTATGAAATTCCAAAATATAGAACATTCATCAAATATCCTATGTTCCATATAATGTGTCACAAATATAAAGGTCCAAAATAAGGAAGTAAAGTATACAAATACAAGGTGTAAATAACACTACACAAAACTCTATGATATCACTTATTTTCTAATTTAATTTGTTCTAATCTAAGGTTATACAAGCTTAGAATCTCTAATATCTAACTATCAAGTATAACTTAGATTATCGGTCCCAAAAAGTTTAAAACAATTAGAACTAATCAAGTTCTAATATATTTTAATCAATAATGCTTATATAAGTTAATTAATAAATCATGCATCCTAATTGATAAATTTAATTAAATCCCAAGCCAATCTTAATTTATATAATTCAAGATTGGGAGATTAAGAGTTAAACTCCAAATATTGAGGTTTAACCTCTCAATCCAATAGGTTCTAAGACTAATGGTATGAGGTTATTCTAAAATCTCATAAGCTAAAAATTAATGCTATCTTATTAAGCAAAGTCAAGCTTAATAAGATGTATCTCTAAACTTATACTAAAGTTAAAATATAAAATAATAATAATTAAAAGATGAATTTCTAGAAATCTATAAAATCAAGGTTTCATCCATTGAGTAACCCATTTACTCAATGAATGAACTATAACCTAAATTTCTAAAACCAATTCCTAAGGAAGAAGATCCTAAAGATTCAAAGGACTACTAAAGAATTAATATTTAGGATAAAGAGAAGATTTAAGCATTGATGTTAATCTTAATTATAACCTATTATGATATGATTTCTTTATGGAAGGCATAAGGTGAACTAAACTCACCTTAAGAAGATTTTAGGACTTGGGAGATTTTAAATGAATTTTAGAGTTTTTCTTAAAAATGACAATTTAATTTATCTAAACATCCTAAATTGATTTTAAATCAATTATATTATAGATTTTAGAGACTATATTACGATTGTAAGGCTTAAGGATACTTAAACCTAAGTTTGGGCAAAATGACCATTTTGCCCCTACTTAAGGGTCTAAAATTCAACTTTAAGATTTAGGATTTCAAATTAAAACTTATTGATGGAAAATGGTTACTTACTATCTAATATGAAAACAGATAGTAAGTACACCCAAATCAGATAAGGATTAAACATAATGAGCTTAATTTAATGATTTAGCTCATTGGGGGCAAATTAGTAATTTTACTAATTGAAATCTAAAAATTCAATCAATTTATTGTTACTTATATTCTAATGATTCCATAAAACTAAAAATTACTAAATTTGGATATCAAATGGCCAAGTTATGGCCAAAACAAATCTAGGATTTAAATATGTAAATTTGAGGATTTATAAATGGGTTAAGAACCAAACTTTCTCATATGGTGTCCAAATATAGCAAACTCAGTGGCTATAGCTTTCCTATAATATACAAAGTACTATGGCTAGGCTTAGACCCAAGTTGGACTCCATTTGGTTAAGTTATGACATAATTAGGGTTAAGGGTGATTAGTGAGTGATTAGTAAAATTAATCACAAAATTATAAAACTGACCACATCACTAGGTTCTAATCTACTCTAGGAACTATCAAAAAGTTAAATCACTCAATTTGGATTATTAAATTTGCTAATATTCACTAATCAAGATTTGGGATGATTAGAGCTAATTAAGAAATCTAATAACCAAAACTTAAATATTTTTATAGTTTACTAATCTACAAATTCTCCTGATCAGAATTGTATATTGTATCTCATAATTTAGAGTTCAATTGATCAAGTTATGATAAATTGAGATTTTTAAGGTTTAAGGGGGTAATTAGGGAAGGGTCCCAAAAGTGATTAGCTAAAATACAATCCCAACAGAGAAATTTACACTACCAACACACTCATAAAGATTTCTTGATTAAAATGAGACCCATAATGGCTATGTTTGGATTAATGTGTACAAAGTTATGGCTAATTGAAGTTTAGAGGCATTTAGGTAATTAATTAGGGGTCCTAAATGTCACTAGGTGAAAAATACCTCATACAGGAAATTTGATAGTGCCATAATGATCCTCTAATTTTACTGATCAAAATGACATATATATTTAATATATTTAGATTATTGGTTTACAATTTATGAGGGTTTGAAATTCTGTTAATAAATTTTTTAAATAGAATTAAATCAATTCATATAACAAGCTTAAATATTTAATCCTTAATAATGAAAAGCAGAGGGCTCCACCGCTTGCGTGGTGCGACAGATGGCATGACAACCCACAGAGCAGGACCCACGGCACAGAGATGCGGACAGGCATGGGTCCCACACCCACGCGTCGCGCAACGGATATGCCAGGAGCGTGCTGTGGGTCCCACCTCGCTATCCCGCGAGAAAAATAGTCCGCGGGTCGACCCAACTTCGCCCTCCTCCCACTCTAACTATAGTGCTAGGGCACAACCTTAGTCGGCTTTCCCGGTGATGGAGAGGCCCGACCCGCAGGGCAACGGCTAGAGCTTGACTTGACCCACGTATCGGTGCTTGAACCTACGGCAAAGAATGGCTGTGCCACCAGCAAAATCGAACCCGATCGAGCTTGATCGGGTCCGACCAATTTCTAATCCATAGGATGCAATAGGTAATCGGAATAAGATCGCATTAAATGAATGAAAGTCGAGGGAGATCAAGTACCTGACGATTGACGGTTAAGAGCTCGGAGGGTGCACAGGAACTCGATCTGGATCGGCTTTGACGCGAAGAGCAAAATGGATTTGAGATGAAGACTCAAAGGGGAGTAAATTGGCGACTTGAAAAGCTCTGGAGTGGTGAGGGATGGCCATGCGATGGAGGAGGCTGACGTGTGCACGAACACGAGACATGCATTGAGCTCCTCCATTGAAACGAGGGAGATGGTCCCTCGACCGTGTGATCTTCTAATCGGACGGATCGGAAGCTCTGTCCGATTAGATGGAGGAAAAGAGGAAAAGGAATGGCATTAGCTATTTAACTAATGACTGCCCTTAGAAATTTGAATATATATATATATATATATATATATATTAATATTCAATTGATTCATTTGATTTTATTAATAAAAATTAATTAATCAGATGCATTCCATTCCAAAAGTTCTCGATAAATCACCCTTAGCTAATTGAGAGGAGAGGAACGCAATGGTAAAGATGAATTTTGATTTCGATGAGTATTTAATTTTCGCATTTTCTGGGGTATTTAAAAATATTAATATATTCGCCAAAAATCCAACGACTTCCAAATGCTTCCAAACATCAGCCTTAGCTAGTTTGGGGGTGATGAGCGCAATAATGAAGTCCAATTTTTGATTTGAGGTCAATTTAAACAGTTCAAGTTTCAGGGTTTCTGGAATTCCCAAAATCAGGATATGATCCCTTTGACACCTAATTTGAACTAGGTATTTAAGGTGAACTCCTAATGACTTAATTAGAATACTAGAATATAAATCAGGACTTGGTTTAGTCCTAATTGACTTAAGTAACAACCTGGGTTATTACAGACAATCACCCCTTAATTCTATTTGGTTAAGGGGCGGAGCGCCATAGTAGTTAAGGAAGGGTCCTAAAAGTCATTAGTCAAACTACACCCCGAATGACAAAACCAATACTATCAGAATCATCTTGGCATTCTCGTGAACAAAATGAGGTATATATTGCTATGTTTGGAACTAAGGTTACAAAGTTATGAGCATTTGAAGTTTCTAGGGTTTAATGGCCATTTTGGAAGTTTTGCTAATTAGTCATTAAATCAAACTAATATTAAACTAACATTAATTTAATTAAATAAATTTGTAGGTCAGATAGTGGAGAATCCCACATTGGATCGACTGTAAACAAGCGAGTCCCACACCAGGCACGATAGAGGGTTATGGCAGGACCCATGGGGCTGACTCTGGAGGGGAGGCGATGGCAGGACCCACCCAGAATTCTGCATTTGAAAAAGATAGGACCTGTAATCCTTCGGTCCAACATGCGATGGTCCATCAATACAAGGGTCAGGTCCGGGTTAACCTGGCCTGACTTCGGCCTAAAATTGGACAATGGATCGAGGCCGAAGCCAAACTTCTAGGGAAGACAAATTGCCAGCCCTCCTGGTGTTGCCGGAGGCCAGTCCACATGCCAATTAAAAGGTCTCAGATAGTCCTTTCATTTGACCACTGAACCGCTACCGGAGGTGGACAAGAGCCTCGGCAAACAAAAATCATAGGTGATCAGCTCGGGATAAAATGACTCGATTGTAGGTCACTATAAGCTAATCTAAGTCAAGCAATCAACATTCGAAATGAGAAGATAGGATTTGCACAATTAAATTTGTAGATCAAAGGTACCTTAAATGGATTGCTTGGATTAGGGCTTAATCAGGATGCAACAGCCGAGCTTCGGAGGCTTCAGAGGACTCACAAAATTGCGCAAACTAACTCATGCTAACATTTGGGAGTTTAATGGAGGGGTATCGGTGGAGCCTCTGAGAGTTCTAGCTCACAGCATTGGTCATGTGCTGCAGCTCAACGACATGCATCGAGCAGCTAAAGACAAAGGTTCCCGGGCTGTCCGATCAGACGGCCTGATCGAGCAGCTAGGATGCCGACACGCAATAACGGGTGTGACCCTATAAGGAAACACGATACCTGACCTGATAACCAGGACGGTGGGTCCCACGGTAGAAAACTAGAATTTAAATAAAATTCAAATTAAATTTGTTGAATTTTATATTAAGAATTGGGATGTTGAAATTTCCAAAAATTTACCCCTAACTAATTAATGGGTGATGATCATGACGGCGAAGTCGAATTTTGATTTTACAAGTATTTAATTATTTTATTTTTCAGGGTATTTTAAATATATTAAAATAATTGAGGAAAATCCAATGCCTTCCAAATGCTTGGGTGGGGTGATGAGCGCAATGGTGAAGTCAGATTTTTAATTTGAGTTAATTTAGAAAGGTCAAATTGCATGGTTTTTGAAATTCCCAAAATCAGAGTTTGATCTATTTGACACTTGAGTTTGACCAAAACATTAGGGTGTGCTTCTAATGACTTATTAAAAGTATTAAAATCAAGATCTGAACTTGGTTAAGTCTTGATTGACTAGGGTAATAATCTTGGGTTGGACGGTCATTGCTTGCCTTCTTTTAATAGCAATGCACCCCCAATCGAGCATTGAGGCCCATCCATCTCCATTTGAGAAATTGTTGAGCTGAGCTCTAGGGTCGAGCTCGGGCCCTGACATGCTCTCCCATATCCATCCTCCAGCATCTCTGTAACTATAAATAGCCTCAGTCCTTCATAGTGAGTTCCTTTTCTCACTATGATTGGCTCAGTCTCCCTCAGCTCTTCTTGTCATGTCTCTGCAACTCCCAGCAATTCCAGCTTCTTCCCTAGCCATTCGAGAGTGTGGTATGGGGTTCAAATCCCCTATGCAAGTTCCTGTGATTGTCTAAGGTGCATGCATCCATCTCCAGTCCTCTGTCTTTGTAAGATCAGCTCTCTAGGTACTACTTTCTATCATATTGAGTTGTGTGGACTAAGTATCTATCCAAGCCATTAGGATAGCTCTGAAATTCCTTTTATTTCTTTTTAAGCCCTTAGGTCATCTATGCACAGTGATTTGGACTGGGGGAGCTCAGTCTATATAGCAAGAACTTGCTATTTATATTGAGCAATTATTTAGTGGAGTCAAAAATACTCCACAAAAAATTAGGGATCAGTCCATCCCAATTCTGTTTTGTGATTGCTTCATAGGCTAATCAAATTCAATGTGATTGTCCCTAGGGATTGGACTAGCACCAATCGATCGTATTGATCAATCAGGTTGCCGTGCTTCATGATGAATCCATAATTTATATCATCAATAAAAGAAAAATTTCATACAAGTCCTTATTAAAAATAACCCACCTTGATCAAATTCTATTTTTTTTTAGGTAAAATGTGAGCTTAGCAATTTCTAGGAGAATCTGGAGTATTTCTGCAATTTCTGGGGAAAAATCACTGCAACGCGCTTAAGCGCACTCCAGCTCGCTACAGCGCGCCATAACGCACTCAGGATACTGGCATGCAGCAAGCACTGACCTAAGGAGATTTCTGAAATCTGGAGCGATTTCGCTGTGGCGTGCCACAGCGCGCCATAGCGCGCTACAGCGGTTAAGTTTTTGAACTTAAACTGCTATAGCGCACTGCAGCGGGCGAGTTTTTGAAACTCAATCGCTACATCACGCTACAACGGGCAACTTTTCAGACTTAAAACAGCTACAACGCACTGTAGCGGGTGTGTTTTTAAAAGTCCATCACTACAACATGCTACAGCGGGCAAGTTTTTGGACTTAAAATCGCTACAGTGCGCTGCAGTGGGTGAGTTTTCGAAACTCTATCTCTACAGTGCGCTAAAGTGGGCGCCTAATTTTTGTCTTCTCAGGGCATTAATTGTGGCTGAGACATGACCTCCCGGCTTGCTGCTGTCTCCCAGCTGCTATATCTTCTGTAGCATAATATTTTTCTAGAGGAAAAGGAGGGTTTTGAAATGGTTATGAGATTTTACAATGGAAAAGAAGTTGTCATTCCAAGCCTCAAGTGGGCTGTGCATTCATGACAGCTGAAGTATTGAGGGAAGAGCCAGAATTTGGATGCAAGAGAGGAGAATGACTCCTCTATAAATACAGCTTCTTTTTACAAAAGAAGGGTTCCCAATTTTCACTCAAAAATCCTAGCTTTTAGAAGGCTGCATAGAAAAATAAGGAGACCTCTCTAAGGGAGGTTGAAGAAACTATTGCTAGAGGAGAATGAAGTCAAGTTGCACTAAGGAGCTAAGGGAAAGGAAAAGAGGAAGAAGAGGAAGAAATCCATTGAACCCCATTAAGGGCTATTCCTAGAAACTTCTAAATCTTGCTTTTGATTTCCTTTTAGTGGAACATGAAAGGGTCTTCATCCTTATATGTTTTTTTTCTTATCTCAGCTAAAATGGAAAGCTAATCCCCCTTGGGGAGGGTTGGGCTGAATCTATTGTGATATGTAAGGGATTTAAACAAATGTTGGAGAACTTCCTTAAGCATTGAATTAAAAATTTGTGTTGAATGGCTTAATGTCTTGTGCTCCATGGCTCATTGCTTAGTTTAGAGCTGGAAATGCATGCATTGGTGCTTTGAACTATGTGAGAAGTTCTTGAGCCTAATTGCACCATGCTCTAAGCTCAACTAAGAAGTAGAAGCATGTGAGCTAAGACGCTCTAACTGAGCTCCGTTGCTTAGCATACATGAAAGGAGGAAGAGAATTTATTGAGAGCTCATGGATGATGTGACATAGTCCATGGAGCCCAATGAAACTATTTCTTTATTTGAACTGCACATGATGCGCGTGATGCTCATTAGTGGAATTAATGCTCATGAGATCGTTTAACTAAAACTATTATTTTGGCAACCTAGACGTAGGTAAACTAAGATGCCCTAAGTGTGATCTCATGAGGATCTTAGTGTTGAAATTGAACCCTAGTGTGTTCATTTCATGCACAAGATTTGAACTTGTATAAATTAGAGGAAGACTCTAAGGAATGCAATGTGCACTTGATTATTTGGTATGACCATAAAAGAATGATAAGTGCTTGAGAAATAATTCAACATGAGTCCCATCAATTCACATGGAGAAAACCCAAGTCTCCTATCTAAATCTAACAGTTTCTTAAATCAGAATTATTTCTTTGTTAATGGAACCAACTCAAAACTAAAATCATGCCGTTTAAACATTATTGAATATAGATATACCTTAGTAACAAAGCACACCATTCCATGAGAATGATAAATCTCAAAACTTATCATCCAAATTATTACTCAGACCACGTACACTTGCGTGCAAGCGTAGACGTGTATTCTACAGTCTATTACTTCACAGTGTTGATTCTAAGTAAGGACCCAATGACTGGGCACCTCCTAAGCCTTGTGGTTATGGGGTTTTGATCTGCCTAACCTCCCTGATGGTGTAGGATCAAGCCCTGGCCGATTGGTGGATCATGTGGGGAGTATTCCACCCCCATAGTAAACCCTTAAAGTAGGGCTCGGTCTAGTAAGGTCTCGGCATCTCCGACCACCGGACAAAGGGCTTCTTAGCCCAATAAATGTGCCTGAAGTCAGGCAAAGTGCAGTGATTAAGATTGAGGGGCGGAATGACCTGGCTATAGAGAATTGAACTTGGGAAGCTAACCCTAGCTATTAGTTATTGGGAGAAGAAAGTGGGGGAAAGGAGATGCACAGTGATGGGTCTGGTTGACTCTGACCCATGCCTTTTGGAATTAGGTTTTTAATAAATATGATTTTATATATTTAATTTCTTTAAGGAAATTAAATTAGAAAATCATTAAACCTATGATTTAATTAATTAAAATATTTCAAATGTATTTTTGACAAAACTCACTCAATTTAAATCCAAATGGTATGTTCCAATACACCATTTGATAAAAAAAAAATACAAGGAAACCGAATCTAAAATAAAGTTATGGCTTCTGTGATTAAAATTTCTAATTTTTTCTAATTACTCTAAAATCTTAATTATTGAATATTAATCTCTATTATTGTCCAAATTGCATGATTAAGATCTCTAAATATACTTGTGATAGAAGAGAACTTAATTGTACAATCCAAATATTTTTCTAAGATTTGTTTTTATTAATCACCTCTTAATCACCTTAGATCTTGATTAGTGCCTAATTTATTATTTTGAGCTCTATTTTAAGTAAACTTAGTGTCATTTAGCTTCTTATGTTATTTAAAACCTATTGGTAAGTTTGGAAACAAATTTCATGCTCTAATTTCCTTAAACTCTTTTATTAGCCTTATAATTGATTAGTGCAATTTAAGCTTCTTTTTAAGTCCAAAGTTGGTATTTAAGGTTCCATTCCTCTTATTAGATAATATAGAACATATTAGAACTGATTAGGATCAATTTGGAGCCATAAATCTCCAAAGCCTAATTTTGGACCCGTAAGGGGTATTTTGGTCATTTGGAGGTTGATTTAAGTGTCCTTAAACCTTAGAAGCCTATTCAAAAGCCTTAAATTGGTAAGATAATTGATTAACATCATTTCATAAGCTTTTAAACTTAAAGAATGGATCATAAATATTAAACCCTAATTCTTCCTAAAATTTACTTAAGAAATAATTAAGGTACTTGAGGTAGATCTTAGATCTTCAATATTTCTTCATTAAAAGGATTTCAATGCTTAAGAATTAACTTAACAAATATTTAGAATGTTCCTAATGCTTATCCTAAATCTAAGTCTTAAGTAAGTTCTTAAGCCCAACTTTAGTTAAGCTCTTAAGAGCTTAAACTTAATTCCCAAAATCTTAGATTTTAGAAGTTTAGTTTTATTGAGTGATTAAGATACTCAATAGATGGAGCCTTCTTAGAATTTGCAACCTTTATCTCATTTAGAATAAATTTGCATACTTAAAGATTCTTTAGGAACCTCCTACATGCTTAATTCTTTAAATTCTCTTCTTAGTGGGTTAAGTGTCCAAATCTGTTGTATAATAAAGTTATTCAATAGATTGAATCTAGCTCTTAGATTTATAAGTTTAACTTGATTATTTTATCTTATGACTTTAGACTTCAGCCTTTCTAAATTAGAATCTTATCATCTTCTTTGATCTTTAAGTCCTTATAATTTTCTATCTTTAGGGTGAGATTTATGTGTGAAACCTTAGATCCTTAGATGTTAGCAAAGCTTAAAGCCCAACTTGGAGTTTAACTTTAAATCTTTAAATCTCGATTTTTTTTATCAAGACTAATCATGGGTTATTAAAATATATCAATTAAGTTATAAATTAATTATTTGAACTTATAGATGATCTTTTTTAATTGTGGATTAGAACTTGTTAAGTTCTAATGTTTAGCCTTTAAGGTCATAAATCTGGGATTTTACTTGATAATTAGATATTAGAGATCCTAAGCTTGTACTCTTTTAGAATAGATAGAATGAATTAAATTAGATAACAATTGATATCACATGTGTTTTAGTAGGGTCTTGCTTAGTATGACTTTGTTGCTTTGCACACCTTGTATTGGAGACTTATACTTTTGTCATATATAGATGAACATAGGATGCTCAATGAGGATTCTATGTCAATTTAAATAACATATATACTATTAAACTTAATTAGCATATTCAGTATTTTCAATTATCAGTTTAGTAGAGTGTGTCCTAGTTAGTCAGCTTCTGTAGTTCAGTTCTTTTGCATTAGAGTCAATTGGATCTAGCTCTATAGTTGGCTAGATGATACATATCTGATTCTATAGTTCAGATGGATTTAGCTCAGTGGTTGGCCAGATTATATATGTGGGACTATCTATTCAGTGGCTTAGTTTAGCTAATTTTTGTTATTGCTATACTAACTTAGGCACATCTCTAAATTTTAGTGATTATTCAGTTTCAGTGCAATTTTAGTGGCTATGTTGGCCAGGTTTCCTATAATAGCATGTTTTCTTAGTACTTTCTATTCAACACACTGTACTATTGTTTCAGTATTATCTTTATTGCTTATATGGTGCTAGAGTTGCTTTCACATTATGTTCAGTTCTGTTTTGCTTTAGTTCAAATTTAATTTCTATTATAATTAGCATAATTTAGATGATCATAAGCATATTTAGAACTTTCCTTTAGCTACTTATAGTCTTAAATAATAAAATAAATAATTAAATAAATATATATATATATAGCTTAACTTTGTTGTAGCTTTTGGAGGATCATCTAAGTTCCTACCTCAATATGCTACAATAAGTTCTTTCTACCTCAATGGGTTAACGCTTGTTAGAGTTTCCTTACATACTTTATTTTATTAAGTTATCCTCCCTCAACCTAGTACCTATCCCTTCCCATTAAGTTTTTTGGGATCAATGTTTTTTGATCATGCTCTATGATAGTGCCATGTAATGCTATGAGCTTCTCTAAGTGTCAAGTAGTCTGTGTGGAATGAATTGCATAGATGTGCTCAGTCCAGACAATGAGAACTAACTATCTGGATAGAACCATTATCTAGTGAAGGTGAAGTCACTCCATTGGAATTAAGAGCTCTAATATAGCACAATTCCACTCCTAATCACATCGTGTAGCCTATTAAATTGATTAATGGATCTTCGAGGTTCGAGCTAAGCCCTGATCGATTGAATCAATAGATCGGGCTACAACATTGTTGTACAGTGCTTAAGCCTGAGTAAGGACCCAACGATTCAGCCACTTCCAATTTGATCCAACTTGACACCCTGATGGTGTTAGGATCGAGCGCCATTCATGTGGTGGCTTCTGTGGGGATAATTGTCTCCCCACGGTATACCTTAAGTGCTATAATTTGGGTAGTTTAGAGAAACTAAGCTCCAGAGCTTTTAGCATCCTTGATTATAGTTTTTTAGCGCAAATGGTGTGCCTCAGTCCAGGGGTGGTGAAACGATCGAAATGGAGCAGTGGTGTGGCATGCATAAGTAGAATTGGGCGTACGAAGCAAGCCCTAATTTTCTGTTTGTCAGAGAATTCCCTACATTAAAGGTAAATAGAGTCGGGTCAGGCTAAACCCTAACCCACGCGATTTAGAATTTTAGTTATTAATTTAACCTAGATTATCAAAATTATTTTCCTTAAGATTTCTTAATTAAAAACATTCCAAATGTATTATTGGAATAAATCAATCAATTTAAACTTAAATAATATGAGCCAATATATTATTTTGAAAAAAAAAATGTAAGGAATAATAAACCATAAGAATATTTTAATTTCTATGATTATTTTTATTAATTTTTTCTAATTACTCTAAAAATTAATTAGTTAATATTAATCTCATTTCTTAGCCAAAATGCATGATTAAGGTTTCTAAATTTTTCTTAGATAGAGGAGAACTTAATTATGAGGTTAGAAATATTTTCCTATGATTAATTTCACTAGTCGCTCCTTAATTACCATAAACCTTAATTAGCAAATTAATATGCCTAATTAAACTCCAATTTCAATTGTAATAGTATTTATGGACTCCTTAAGTAATATAGAACCTATTTGTAAGTTCAAAACTTATTTTTATAATCAAATTTGGTTAATCACCTCTTAATAACCTAAAACTTGATTAATGCTCATTAAGATTAATTCTAGTTCAAATTAGATGTTTAAGGTGTCAATCTTCATCTTAGATAGTAAGAAACCAGTTGGAATTGAGTAGATTCATTTTAAAACCAGTAACAATTGCCTCTTAACTATCGTCGAGTAATACTAACTCAACTATAATCAAGTGATGGCCGTCACTAATACCACAGATAATAAACGAGACATCCATGACATTGATCCTAAGGTAAGCAAGACCTTAGTAGAAACATAAGGAAAGCAGTAAAAAAAATTAGAAAAAGGAATTCATGGATTATCCACATCTATCCATTCACATACAATGCATAAAATGCAGAATAATAAGAAAGAAACTAATTTATTATATTTAAATTAAATATGAGCAACATAAATTTTAATATCAGCAATTTCTTCCTTTTTTGATGGCCACAAGCTTCGCTTGACCTTCTATCATAAGCACACCCATAAGTGCAAGGTCTGATTTATAACCTAATGCTGCCGCATGTACATATATGACAGGACCAAGCCAATAAGGAAAAATATTTTTGGACTTATAAAGTCTAAGTTCAATTAAGCTGAAAAATAGCATATTCTTGCATTTAAGAGATATTATCAACATAATAGTAAGACAAAAATCAAACTATAGAAATATTATAAAATAACTGAAAGTATAAAACTATATAAAATTGAAGTAAAGTAAAGCTGATGGCATACTGAATACTGAGAAAGAATAAAAATAGTATATGATCTGAAACTGAATAAATAGCATATAAAACTATGCTATATGCCACTGAAGTCATGCATCGTATATGCCACGATACTGTATGCCACTGATATACAACCAAAATATTACTGAATTGCTATGAACTGTATGATCCAATGTCTACATACATCAGGCTAAGAAATATAGTTTACTGTGATGCCGATGCATCTTTAATTTCCCCTGTTAATGTATGTAGCATTCTGTAACCAATAAATCATCACTGATACTCATACTTCATGCTTATGTCTCTTACACTACATGTCTTAAAATCCAAAAATCTAGAAAATATTTTAAAATCAGATAATGAATCATATGTCTCCATTGTGCATAATCCATCTAAGTGGATTCTGACTCCTAGTTATAATTCCAATAATTTGTTTTACTTAGGATTTTACTAAGCAAAAGTGTTTTCCAAGAGGCCACCAAATCCTACGATACCTACATCTACTTACATTATGCTAGACTAGGAAATTGAACCATTTAGATTTCTCATATAAAATTGAGATGCTTTACATATAAAAAATTTAAGAGTAATAAAGCATCGAGATACCTTAATGGTGATGGTGATCAATGATGAGGAAGGCTTGATGGGATCGACAAGTTCCTTTGCCAACAAAGAGAAGAAGCAATGAATCTATAAAGATCGACATCCTTCTTCCCTCACTGAATGAACATTCGATAGTGAAGAAGGAAGATGGGCGCTCTAACCACCAAGCGGAGAGGGTGGTTGGCTACTGGCACCCTCGACCATGGAAAGGAGGGAGAGGCATTCTCATCTACAAGCTAAGAGTGAACGAGAGATCGAGTGAAGAGTGGAGGGTTTTGGCTAATGGGAAAGCAAGAGAGTAGGTTTTAGAACTATTTAGAAATCTATTTAAAGTCATAACCTAAATCAATACAGTCATTAGATTAAAATCAGATGTCTAAAATTTCTCAAGCTCTGATCAATAGTCATTTGAACTCCAAAAATTAAACTATATATCGAAATAAGCATCTCGACAAGACAAACACTCGTGTCTAAAATTATCAGTATTTTATTTTATATTAATTTTTAAGTGAAAAACTTTAAAAATTCTCTGCGATTAATTCGGAGCTCGAAAACTCAGGAAACTTTAAACAATGCATCCTCATATGATTCTTAACTTAAATATACAAAAATTTCTAAATTTTGATATATTTTTTATCAATTATCAGCTTTTGAAGTTTAAGCTTCACGAATTTATTTAGGACGACTCGAGATCCCAACTGCGCTCAAATTTTCACAAGAGGATCTGCTCAATACGCTTTATTTGAGAATATTTTTATTTAACTTTTATTTAACATGAATTGAAATCCTAATTTTGACTTAATCCTCTTGGATTTTGAGTTAATCACTATAGTAATAATATCAGGTTGATATAGTTTCCTTGAACTTAAAATCTTATTTTTGACCCTTAAGGAGGTGTATTTTGGTCATTTGACCAAGGATTATTTTAAGTGCAATTAAGAATAAAAAATTAGTTCATTTATTTAAAATTAGTAAATTAAATGCTTAAAATCAATTTAAGATCATTTAGACTTGAGGCTAAACCTTAAATTTCACTAAGTTTAATTAAGTGAAATATTAAAATTCCTAATGTGTATTTAGAATATACATTATAACCTCTTTAATTGCATTTCAATTCTTAATAAATCAGTTATAATCAATTTAGACAATTATTAGACTTTTCCTAATACCTTTTGTAAGTATATCTTTAAGTAGATCCTTTAGTGAAATTCCTAGAAAATTTCCTAATTGATTTAGACTTAGATTTTCATTTCTAACTTTTAGTAAATTCAATTCTACTGAGTAATGGAATTACTTAATACATTGAATCTTGATTACGTCTATGTTTCCAGCTAAGAATTATAAGTTTGATTATTTTTTCTTCTAACTTTAGTCTTTCAGCCTTTTTAAAATTAATAATTCCATTTTAATAAAATTGATTTCATTCCTTAATATTTTTAAGCCTTTATGATGAGAATTTGTGAGAAACCCTAAAATCTTAGATATTAATACCTTGGGTTTAGAGCTTAAACCCCATGTTACAAGTTTAACTCTAAATACCTTGATCTTGATTATCATAAATAAGATTGGTTTTTGAGATGATAAATATATCAATTAGGATGATTGATTATTTATTTTAATCTTCGTAAGTGACACTTTCTGATTTTTGAATTAGAACTTGTTATGTTCTAATGTTTAACTTTATAAGGCTGTGAATTTGAGATGCTTCTCGATAGTAGGATGTTAGAGATCCTGAACTTGTGTTCTCTCATAATAGATAAAATAGATAAATTAGATAATCATAGATATCACATATATTTTATAGAGTCATGCTTACTTTTGACTTTGTTGCTTTGCACTTTTTATTTCTTAGTCTTTTTTTCTTTAACATATTACATAAGATGAATTTGATGCATGAAATAAAAATATAGAAAATTAAGATAATATTTGCATCGAGTTCATTTTCAGGATGGGTGATTGCGTATACACTTTACTTTCAATGGACAGACGGTAATGAGAAATAAAGATACTTGGCACGTACTCATTGGGGGGAGTTGTGTCTAGTTCGAGAACCCATTTCAATTTTGCAGACATACTTGACTCCTCAACTATTTCTGGACGTATCCACAAAAGTTAAGAAAAATAACTAAAATTAACTTGCATATGCATTTCTGCCTCTGCAGTTCAGTTCGGTTTTTTTGCTTTAGTTTTGAGAAGCTAAATGACCTTAATGACATGATAGTTATAGTTACAGTACAGCTATAGTGGTTTTATTTGCTAGGCTTCTAATATGTCCGTTTTACAAGTTTACTTTTTGTTTCTACATGCTTTTACTTTTAATTCAGCTTTTGTACAGTCTTTACTTTGACTTATATACATTATGATACTAGCCTTGATTGAATGCTTTACTTTGCATACATACTTATATATATATATATATATATATATATATATATATATATATATATCATAGCTCAATTTTACTCTCTATTTAATTAGCATACATTCAAATGTACATGTGCTTGTTAAGATATTTTTTTAATAGTTATAATTACTTTATTATCTGTATGTGTGTGTGTGTGTGTGTGTGTATATATATATATATATATATATATATATATATATATATATATATATATATATATATATTGCCTAAACTTGTTGCAGCTTCTGGCTTGAGGTGTGTTTCTTATATACTTTTTTTGATAAGTTATAAATGCCTTTATTTATAGCTTTCTATTACCTTTATGGCTTGCTTTTCCTTAGCTTACAGTTGTCATTAAATTTAAATGTGATATCTTAAAAATATAGAATTTATTAAATTAATATAAAATGTACTTAAGCAATTGTCTAATGTAAGATTTTCTTTTCTCGGTTGGGGCCTTGGATAATATAAAACCTACATATCATATTCAGAGCTTTTGTGGAGTTAGCTTCATGTGAGAAGCTTAGCCAGGAGGAGGACCCTTCTATTACTGTTGATTCTTATATAGTTATTATTTCTAATTGTGAGGATGAGTGTTTTCTTTCAGTTGAACTTTTATTTAAATATTGTAATATCTCTAGGTCTGAATGTATTTAGTTTTCTACACATTTATTTTGAGTTGAGTTATCTTGAATTATGAATATGGATGTCCTTTAAATAGCTTCCACACTTTATTGTTTATGTATGCATATTTGATGATTGAATTATGAAAATAGATGGCATATCTTGCAATTATCAGCAGATTAGTGAGAAAACATAATCTGTCTATAATTGAGGATCTATTATAGTGACCACTCTACCAAAATCATGTTAATGTACGTGTTAGTATGATCAGGGAAGGGTCAGGGATCCACATAAACAAACCTAATAATCGGCAGCTTCTCTCAAATCCCAATCGTTTTGCGGTCCTAAGCACTTGATAAGACTGTGCACATTTACCTTCACTCAGATCCCTCTTCGACCATCAAATCGCAACCACAACACAATGACTATGATCTGATTTGTGATCACTCATTATGGGTTGTTTGCATCTAGGCTGTTGCACCTTTTCATTCGATACATCAATTACATGGCATCACTCTTGATACTGTTCATCTTCATTCTCCCTTCGCCCATTCCCAACAACAAGGATTCTTCTTATAATCCATGCTAGAGTATGTTCCCCACTACTAGGCTATGTGACTAGATTGTTACTCACCTTTCCAATAATAGTTAAGCACTCTCAGTGAATCAAGAGGCTCAGTTGATCCGCTATCAACATTTGGAGAGCCAAGCTTTTAATCTTGAGTTCAACTCCATGGCCTGTCCACCTGAGCTTCTTTTAGTATACAAAAAGCACGGGAGATACTCTCAGAGTCTTTTTGTACTCTCTATAATCTCTCAATACTTATCCTAGTCTTTTGTATTCACTCACTCCCTCCCCTACAGACTAGTCACCAGCCAACCTTCTCGAGAAACTCCCAGGCTAAGCTTTGTGCTTATGCTTCCAATCCCTAATTGTGATCATCAGGAAGCTTCTTTGAATTAAATCAGCCTCTGGATAGCAAATGTCCACCTTTGATCACTCATCTCCTTCAATGTTCAGGTATTACACCATAACTGAGCTAAATTGGCTCTCTTGACCTTCAATTCTATATGTTTTCTTCTCCCATTAATTTTCTAAATGAATGACTATTCCATGCGATTAGAATTAGACAATGACTTTGTGGTTCGACAGTGAACTAGACTCTGGAAATCACCATCTGGTCGGGGTTGTTGCCCAAATTACCAAGTAATAATTCCCAGCAATAAGCCCAGATTTGGGTGCCTAATTACTAGTAATTGTATTCCCTATCGAACAAAGTTGATAGAGATGGTATGTTGAGTGCTAAACCACCCAATGTCCTCTGGGCTTACTCAGAAAGTGACAATACTCTATAGTACTGAAGCTTGAGTAAGGTTCCAGCATCGTAGCACTATTTCCAGTGTGCTTGAAGGGAGCTTCACTCTATATCGACACACTGAATGTGTTACCTTGAGCTCAAAGCTTAAGGTTGCCTCTATGGGGAAGATTTGCTTCCCATAATAAATCATAGAAGAAGATTAGGGTACCCTGCATTTCGGCATCTCTAGTGCTCCCGCAAGGGGCTTCATGGTGCATCTAGTGCATATGGATGCAAGGAATGTTTTAAGGTCAAAACCAGGTCGTGAGATGCAAGAAGATGAATAATAACGGGTCGGGCTGAGTTTCAACCCACATGATTTATAATGGGTGATCTAAATAATAGATTAATTGGAATTATTTTCCTTCTGTTTAGTCCTTCTGAAATTAAAATTCCTATGGTTTATTAATTAGAAATTTTCATTTAAAATAATGAAAAAAATTAGTCAATTCAAATTAAATTTTGATGAACATATATACCATTTTGAATAAGAAAATGAGTAGAATATGAATCTACAATAAAGTTTCACTTTCTGTATTTAGAATTCTTAATTAAGCACTAATTTTCCTTAAAATGAATTTGTAAATATTAGGCTTAATCCTTGGCCAATCTTCATGATTAAGGTCTCATTCTTTTCCTTTAAGATAGGAGAATCAAATAATTATGGAGTAAATAATATTTTCCCAAGCTTAATTTTGTTAATAACTCACTAATCACTTTAAGCCCTAATTAGTGAATAATTTATTCATTTGATCTTTGACGTTAGTGATTAAGGTGTCTATTGATTCCTTAGTCAATGCAGAACTTAATAATAACTTAAGTTTCCATTTTCAAGATTTATTTTGCTAACACTCCTTGATGAGCCTAAACCCTAATTAGTGGTCAAAAAGCTCAATTCATAATTAACTTTAGTGTTTATGGTGTTGAACTTCTCCTTAGACAGTAGAGAATCATTTGGAATTGAGTAGATTTAATTTGGAACCTCAAAACCTAAAGTTAGCTTTTGGATCTTAAATGAAGGGCATTTTTGGTAATTTTGAGTAAATCTTAATTTAAGTAAAATTAGTACTTCTTAATCTGTCCATTACCATTAAAATTAGTATGTAAAGTTCTTAGAACCTAGTTTAAGTCAATTTGACTCATTATTAGTTCCATTTGCACAAATCCTAGTTGTTGCCCTAATCAAGCTAAGTAAATCCTAAGATGAGCATATGTTGATTTAAAATCCACATTTTCTTTCATAATTCTTAAATAATACTTAATAAAGCATCTATAGCCAGCTTAGACTCATTTTGGACTTGTAAAATCTTCTTAAAGTAAAACCTAGTAATGGCTTAAGAGTCTGCATGACTATTTGGGTGTAGAGAATTCACATTCTCTGTTTTAGTCTTATGATTCAATGTTCTAGTAGTTTAGTTTTATTGAGTAATGGATTGACTTAATAGGTTGTGTCATAATCAATAAGCTATAGGTTTTAGCTTAAACCTTAACTTTAGGCTAAAAGTATTTTTATTATATCTTTTGATCTTCGATTAGCTGTCCTTATTAATAGTGTTAATAATTTCTTATATTATTGAGTTTGATTATTCTCAATAGGATTTCCTTAAATTATAGCCTTGGAGAGTTTAAATAAGTGAAACTAGGCCTTAGATATTTATAACCTTGAGTTAAGAGGCTCCAACCCCATATGTTGGAGTTTATGTTAATATATATATATCAATTAAGATGATTAATTTAATTATTTAACTTCTATAAGCAATATTGTCTGATTTTAAGTTAGAGCTTGATTAGTTCTAATGTTTGACTTTATAGGACAGTAACTCTGAGATCATACTAGATAGTAGGATATTGGAGATCATAAGTGTAATAACCATAGGTTCTTGCCTTGTCTAATCTAGATTAAACTAAGAATTAATTATTGTTCCATTAGACTCTAACTATTATTATGACATAATCCTAAGAATTTGGGATCCATCAGAACTCAATTAGATCAATTGATTATTTTGTCAAATTAATTGACCCAAAAAATCAGCTAAATTAAATTGATCTCCAAATCAAACTTTGCTTGCATTTTTGAATTTCTCACACCCAAATTAGTTATGGGTGAAATTTTGGGAAATTTTGGATGTTACTTAGGAAAAAATTTATTCAAAATTAAATTGGAGAAATTGTAAATAAGGAATCCACAATTTAACTAATTGCATTTTTGCTCTGTATCAGTTGATAGAT
The DNA here is from genome assembly GCA_016760335.1 of Gastrodia elata. NCBI lineage: Eukaryota > Viridiplantae > Streptophyta > Magnoliopsida > Asparagales > Orchidaceae > Gastrodia > Gastrodia elata. Next base: position 105,994,472 of record CM028669.1, on the reverse strand, counting down.
TGACCAGATCCATTGTGCGGACCATGGATAACCCACTGTGGCGCTTGTTCCACATAGCAGCTACTTTTTAGGTGCCATTTAGTCATCTCATTCCCTCCCTTGATCAATCAAACAACCAGGAATCTTCCTAACACTGTTCATCTCCGTCTTCAATTTTTGATACGCACCCAAAAAATCTGAACCGTCTACCACGCTAGCAGTATAGGGGATTTTCTCTATCCCTCACTCTTGCTGATCCCCAACAACCTATGGAGTCTGATCTTCTGAGTCCGCCGTTATCAAGCTAGACCCACCCACAGCGCCCTTAGGCCAGCCAGCCCAAGCCTCTCCCTAAGCTTCAGGGCTATAAATATCACTGAAATTATTTTGCAGAACCCTTTTGCTCACTGAAAGAATCCTCATACACTCTTAATTATTTTAAGGAGCATTGCATTCCCATCAGGTTTTCTTAGAAATTTATTGATCCCTAAGTGAATATAACCACCATTCTCCGTATTTTTGTGGGCAAGGCTTGGTATTCAAACCCCCAGTAGTTGACCAGGAGTTCAAGGTACCTATCTGACCATTCCTAAGCCATGTGGTACCCTTGACTCTCAACATTTTAGCTCAGTCCTTCATTCAGGTACCTACTCTACCTAAGCTATCCATGCTCTTATGGTAGTCAGAATTATTTCAAATTTTATCTCTATTAGGTGTCTGAATATTTAGGATGATACTGCGATTAAGTTTTAAGCCTTGGCTTGGCCTAATAGCATGCCAGACCATGGGAATCCACCATCTATATGAGTGTTGATAGCCAGCATGTGCACGTCCATCCCAGGTATATGGTGTTCAATTGGGCATCCATTAGTCATTAAGTGTAATGGCGAAGGTGTAGCAATCATTTGGGTTGATCAAAATCAATCATGTTAGTTCAATCGATAGAAACCAATCAGACTCGTAATACGCACTACAGTGCATAGTTGCGAGTAGAGTTTGATGATCTTGATAATCATCAAGCAAGTTTAGTAGCTCAATCACTCTGTTTGTAGTTCCTGATTGTCTAAGGATCAAGACGGAGTGACAACGAGGTTTATATGGGAAGAATTTGTTCTCCACCTTCAGATTTTCATTTAGGGTGATTAGGGTCCTTACAAACCTGTGTAGCCCTGAACCCTACATGCTCATGTTAACACTAATATTAATATGATTATGGTGGAGCGGTCACAGTGTGACAAATTCACAATCATAGCCAGATTAGGTTTTTCTCCCTAACTTACTGATAACTGTATAATTTGCCACCTAATTCTATAATTCATTCATCAAGCATGCATATGAAAAGAACAGAGTATGAAAGAAAAGTATATAATATTCATATCCATAATGCATAAGTAAGGAACATAGCTCAACTCAGTATAAAAGTGCATAAAATTAAATACATCCAGAATCTAAATTATTACAATACTGAATTAAAGTTCAAATGAAAGGAACACTCATCCTCACAAATGGAAAATAAAGATTATCTAAGCCTCAACATCAGCAAGAAGTCCTCCTCCTGGCTAATTTACTCACCTGAAGCTATCTCCATAAACAACTTTGAATCTGATATGTTGATTTTTACATGCCAATGCCCCAACAAAGAAAAAAAAATTCTTACATTAGATAATTGTTCAAGTATATTTTAGGCTTATTTAATAAAATCTACAATTTTAAGATATCACATTTAAACTAAATAATAGGAAAATATTAAAGGTGCAACAAGCCACTAATAAATAGGAGCTATAAATAATATTTTATAGCTTAACAAAAATGAAGTATGTAAGAAAATATACCTCAAACTAGGAGCTGCAACAAGGTTAGGAAATATATGTATAAATGACTGAAAGTAACTGTAAGCGCTGAAAGAAATTCTAGGATGCGTATGATCAGCTCAAAGTATGCCAATTAAACAAGTAAATCTAAACAAATGCACAATAGTAAAATAAGTTCAAAATCCAAATCAAGACTAGCATCCTATAAATATAAGTAGCAGTAAAAGACTATACTGAAATAGTAGAAATAACATGCAGAAAAAGAGAATAACATATGAACAATATCACAACTGAAGATTGGCTAATAAAGCATATGTAATTGTACTGAAACTGAAGGTAACACTGTAATTAGACTTGTGCCTGGATTAGTACTTCCATAACAGAAATATAATGGAAGTAAGTTCGAGATCATGCACCGAATAATTCTTCTCATGTAGATTTAATTGACGAGAAGTATATGTAATCACTCAAACTTCTTAAATCAACATGCATCCTATACCAACTCCAGATGCATTAGTGTATACTTGGTAGTCTAAACTTTCTATTGGCAGAATGAGCACTGGGGAAGTTGAGAGTGCATCTTTCAGCTTTTGAAATGCTCCTTCACAATTAGAACTCTAGAAAAAAGGAACAACTTTCTGAGTCTGTCTTGTCAATGAAGAGGCAATCTGAGAGAAGCCCTTAACAAATTATTTGTATTAACTGTCTAGTCCCAAAAACTTCGAATATCAGTTACTAACTTGGGCTGAACCCAATTTGGGATAATGCTAACTTTCTTCTAGTCTACATTGATTTTTTGGGCATCAACTATATGACCCAGGAATGCTACAAAATCTAACCAAAATTTGCACTTGGAAAACTTCACGTACCGCTGATGTGCATGCAGTGTTTCCAATATTGCTCTGAGAAGATCTTCTTGCTCTTTCAAAGTTTTGGAGTGAACAATAATATCATCAATGAAGACAATGATGAAATTGTCCAAATAAGGCTTTAGTACTTGCTGCATCAAGTTCATGAAAATTGATGGTTCATTGATGAGTCCAAAGGACATCACAAGGAATTCATAATGACCATAATGAGTGCAAAATGTTACCTTCTTGACATCAGAATATTTCAATCACAACTTGTGATTCCCCAATCTTAAATCAATCTTGTGGAATATAATATCACAAGATTATTGATCGAATAGATTATCGATCCTAGGTAGTAAATACTTATTCTTATTGGTGACCCTGTTTAACTCATGATAATCTATGCACATATGTATAGATCAATCATTTTTTTTAACAAACAATACTAACACTACCCAATGAGACATACTAGGTCTGATAAAACCCTTACTTAGGTGCTCTTGCAGTTTCTCATTTAGCCTATAAAGTTCCTTAGGTGCCATTTTGTACGAGGCTTTATTTATAGACTATGTTCCAGAAAGTAACTCAATAAATAACTATACTTCTCTTACTAGGGGTAAACTAGGCAAGTCTTCAGGGAATACATCAGCAAATTTACTCACAACTTTACTTTCAGCAAGAGGGACGCTCTCCTTTGCTTCACCTATCATTGTGATGAGATAGGCAACACATCCCTTATTAAGCAACTTCTCAGCTTTAATTGCATTGATTTACAATGCTTGTGTACTGATCTTTCCTACGAAAGTTTTTGACTTACCATGGTAATGAAGTGTGACCTTCTTCTTTTGGCAATTGATAATTGGATTATGCCTACTAAGCCAATTCATACCGAGTATAATATCAAAATTGGCTAAAGGTAGAACAATCTGCTTGGATTCAAATGCTTGACTATTTAATGGAATTTCAATATCACAAAATTTGTGAGCACTAAGTTGGGTACCAGAAGGAAGTCCAACATTTAGATATTTTGCCAATTTATATGAACGTAGACTAAGGATTTTAGCAAAATATTTAGAGATAAGAGAATGGCTAGCCCTGGTGTCGAATAACACATTGTAGGGTTTGTTAGTTAAGCACAACGTTCCTATGATTAATTAATGTGATGCATCGACTACTTGCAAATAATACAATATGCAGGAATAGAAATACTTTTGCAAAAGAAGACAGGTTCAGAAATGTGTACCCAAAAACCACGTTATTATCTTCTATAGCTTCAAGAGGAGTTATAGTATAAACTCGGGCAGGACCAATAGGAGGACTGTTGTCATGCTTCCTGAAATTATTATGGTTTTGTATTTTGGAAGCAACTGCTTGCTCCTTTGTTGACTCAAAAAATTCAATAGGAGGAGGTGGCAATATCACCACCCTCGTATCTCTCTTATTTAGAGGTGCACAAAAGACTTGATTCTGCAGAGAAAAATTGATGCGAACATCATACATCGTTTCCTGTTGAGTGCAATGGCAGAATAATGGCCCTGATGACCTGTAATATTCCAAGGTTGTTAATATCTATTTATTAGTTGGATCAATCTCATACCTTTTCCATTAGTCTCTAATAATTATTAGAAGCAAGCCTAGAAGTTTTGGTCCAATTTGGAGATCAATTAGATCAAACCCTAATTTTGACTTATTAATTAATTAAAAAAATTAAAACAATTATTTTGACCTCCAAATTCATATCAAAGTTTGCCATTGAACTCCTCACCCTTACATTAGCCAGGGGTGAAATTTTGGAGATTTTTGGAAGTCGGCAAAATTACATGAATATTTTAATATATTTATATATTCAGAAAATTAAGATTATTAAATTAATCTCTAATTTGAAATCTGACTTCATTTTTGAGTTCATCACCCCCAACTAGCTAGTGGTAAAATTTTAGGAATTTTTGGAGCTCATTTGGATATTCAACTTTAACTAATTAAAATGAGCATAAATTAATATTTAATTAAATTATCCACTTAATTCTTCCTTCTTATGACATCTACCCATCGTTTGAACAAACAGCGGGCTGAATCGAAGACCTCCATCATGCGATGGAGGGATGATTTGATAGCTCATAGCCATTGGTCCCGAAGCAAGCTTACGTGTGGCACGTGTCCACGCACACGGAGCGCTGGGACAAGACCACCACTACAACCGCATGTGATTTCCTCTCATGATCTTTATCTCCTCCTTGATTCATCCCAATATCCTTCTCGATCGTCAGCCTACAGCATCAGCAAGCCATAGTTAGCAATTGAAAACCTAATGGTGAAGCTAGGAACATCCCCAACTCGGACAAAAACCTCCCGACATGGTTATTTTTTACACTCTCCCCGTATGATGTAAAGCTAATTAACAAGTTAATTGTTTTGTTTGTCAATTTTATGTACTCCACCATCGATTGCCAACCTCAACTAGATTCGAATGAGCCCAATCAAGGCACGATTGTTTACGCCTCATAGTGTTCCACAGTATATTCTTACTACAAGAATAAATGCTTGATTTATGCAACAATTATTTTGTTTACCTATTTAATGCATCACTCAATCGATTGTCAGTCTTTATTGGGCTCGAGCAAGCCCAATAGCGACTCATTGTTACCAATTTCAATAGTGTTGAACAAGAAACCCTAGTTGATTAGGGTTTTACTGCTAAGTAATGAGGACTGGAAATTCTATGTGCTTCTTGAAGATCTCAAGGAGAGCTCTGTTTTGACATGTCGCATGCCTTGTGAGATACATGGTCGGCAGCAAATTTTGATGCCCTAGGCATCTTATCTCTGTCGCTTCGACGGGGAGATTTCCTCAATGCAGGTTGGGCTGGGTTGGGCTCAACCCATGTGTTGTCCATTGGGCCTCAAGTCGAGGCCGAAGGAGTTGGGTCTGCATGCGTGTAGAACTATTAAAATTTAATAGATTTAAATAGTTAAATTAATTTGATCATAAAGCATTCAAAGCTTTATATTTTCCGATTCGTTAATCCAAATATATTGATATTACATATCAAAATGACCAAAAAAAATGTAAGGAACAATATTATGATAATAAAAATATATTTTGATAAATTATTTTGCTAATCACCTTTTTAATTATCATTAAGAGTGGTTAGATCCCATCTTATCCAAATGATGTCCAAATTCAGTGTACTTACAGTTGTTTTACTCATTAAGCTATTATGAACTCATAGCCATTGTTTACATATTAATTAAAAATCATTTAGATTTTGAGTTTTTGACTCATTAATTAATTATTATTTTAATCCTAAAAATAAGATTTTCTTTATTTTTACTTTAAAACCCTAAATTAACTTAGGGAAACTTAAATATGAGCATCAAATGATATATTAAGTAGAGAAATGATTAGTTCGACCTAAGTCTTGTATTAATCCTTATGCCCTTAATCCCTAAGTGAGACATAACTAAATGAAAACTTATGATTTAACTTGATCACATCCTCTTGTAAGAAGAGTAGAGATTGATCATAGTTATGATTCTTATGAGTAATAGATTGTCCTAAATCTTTAGAGAGAAGCCATCATAATTAAATCACTTGGACACTCAATCTAGCATGTTCAATGATTGAATCCTTAATAAATCTTGTTGAATAAATTAAGTATCTATTAAGAACCTACCTACTGCTGTGTTATGCTTAACATATCATGCTTAGAATATGAATCTCTTAAATCTCATTATATGAGCTAAAAGTATTCAAGTGATTTACCTTATGAAGAGTGAATTATCATCATATGATAAGTAAGAAGATTATAACCATTAGGTTATTGATGATAAACATTAAATAGCATCTTAGATCAAACCCTTGGAGAGCTATTATTTATGATGTCATTTAAGACTTCAACTTTGTAAAAATCACACATAAGTGAATAAAGAAAAGATCATTCACAATGTGAATTAACAAATAATATTAACCTTATTTAAAGGTCAAGTTTGATTATCCATACACTTTAGATCTCCCAAGAAGTAATTTATCCTTTGGATAATATATTCAGGTGGCTAGTTTAGATTATTGAGCTTTAATGCTTAAGTAATTTTAAGTGAAAAGTGAAAGTAAAGTTAGAAGTAATATTAAGTGATAATACTTACCTTGTGGTGTTATTAGAATTTATGAATGGAAATTGTGAGAAAATGACCTTTGTGATGTATTGAAAATAGACTTAATTACCTAAGGCGCTAATGAAGTTTATAACCTTTTTATATTAAATAAAATTGAAATTTGAGAATCTAATAATAGGATATTAGGACATTGGCAACCTCAGTTCGTGAGAAAATAGAATCCTATATGCTAAAATTAGTAAGATAATAATGAAGGTTAGGTAATCTTATCCTAGTAAGATTATTTTCCTTAAAGAATTGTCTTATTGAAATGATAACATTGTAAAATCATTAGATTATAATAAGTAAAATAATATTATACTTAGTATCATAAAGAACCCAAGATTAAATTACTATGATAATCATTAAATGATAACCTCCATTATTAAATATGAATAGAATATTCTTTATTCAACGAATTAACTTCTTTCAACTAAATTATAGTAAAACTAAGAATATAGAATATGGAGTGATTTGTCATCTTTTAATATGTAAGAATGACCTAGCTGTCTTATTATTATTAAATACAATCATTATAATACAATGATAGACTTAAATCTCCAAATGTATAAAAGATTTGAATTAGAGTCTTATGTTAATAAGACCTACTGCCTTATTGAAATCTTATTATAAACTTATAATATATAGTTTAATTATTATATCCTTAAAAGAAATAGAAATGTCTAAATCTTAGATATTGGTGTAGACTTAATCAATCCTTAAGTCAAGATTAAGAGATTGAATAGAAAGTTTTAGCATAAAGATATGCTCTAAAAAATGAAAGTTGGATGAACCTTTGGGTTTAACCCTAGATATGTGATTAATGAACATTTAGTGCAAAGATTATTATGAATTAAACCTCTGAAACATTATGTATAGGCATCGATGAATCTATTTTGGTAACTTTGAATACCACATTAGAAATGATTACAATTATAAAGTTAAGAAAAATATCATGATATAATTGGTTGATAACAAGAAGCTATCATAACTTAGATTAAATGAGAGTGATCCTATATTATGAGAAATAAATTCTTAAACCAACCTTTATACTTATAAATTATTTTGTGATCTTATAAAGATTAATGAAAATATTATTTTCCAAAAACCACATTATTATATTATACTTCTATTGACATAGAGATCTTTTGATACCTAAGTTAATTCAGGGCTTAATTAGCCCCAATCACTAGCATAGATAATTAAAGTAGAAAACAATGGATATCTTATGGTTTATAATAAATTATTGATCCTTGAAACATTGCAACACATTATGGTCAATTCCATGAATTCATACATTAAGATTTTTGTGCATATAATAAATATTTAAATAGACTTCAAAGGGGTTTTTACTTGGTGGATATTAGTACAATTGTTATTAAGCATAGGCAAGCATTTGAGTATCAGGAGACCACATCATTCCTCACGTATAGCTTGGAGGGGGAATATGTGTGTTTGTAGTTTACCTCACTTAGTTATAGTTGAGTAGACATACTCAACTCCTCACATATTTTGTGCCACAGAACTAAATATAAGATAAATAAATAATAATACAGCTTACATTCTCTTATGATTGTAATGTTCAGTGCCTTCAGTCTTTAAGGTTGAGATTGTTTACTTGCTTACCTTGTTGCAGCACCTTACTTTATAGTCTATATACATACAATTTGTATAGTGTAGCCTTACTTACTTGTCACTACACTGTCTTTTGTTGTTATTGAGCATTTGCTTTATTTGGAAATATGTATGCTCCACTTACTTGCTTAAGTATATTTTTATATGCCTTATTAATCTATTTGATGCAGGATTAAATAGTTACATATAAAGCAAAATTACTTGCATACTTTACAGTCTTTGACATTATTTTCTTTTCTGATTAATCCTTTGCATTATACTCCAGTTAAATAAAATGTAAATGGCTAATGTGATATTTGCTTAACAAAATTAATGTTTTATATAGCCTTAAATTATGCATAGACTTTTTAAAGTCTAACCACTTATTTTATTTTATTTATTAATTGTGTCCTACCGTATTAAAAATCAAATACGATAGATTCAATAGCTATATATGGATCTTGAACTCAAGGTGGATTGTGTTCAGTCATTGTAGTTCGTGCACCCTTCCAATCTCTAGATTTTTATTTTATTCATTTTAGAGGACATGCATTCTTCATTTAAAGCTTGTATAAATATTATTAAATTTTGTATGCTACTTTACTAATTTGTTATGCATCTATTCTTCTATTATATGAATGGTTGTAATGGTATGAATGCTTACTTTCATTTTTTATGCAGCTAGTTTTTCCCCTATAAAGATCATTAACTTCCCATAGTACTTAATAATGGTTTTGTTTCACTAATACATTATTAAGTACTATAATAACACTCATTTTTGGGTTATATTACATAATCTAATAATGGGGCATTACATAGATTACAAGTGAAATAACGATGGCCGAAGTGATAACACTTACCATATGGATGAGGTCTATTGCAAACCTTAATTGGTTTAGATGATGAGGAAGCTTTGATCTGATAAACTTTAGCATAATGAGGACAGTGCTTCTTGAATGCCTCATGGAGGTTAGCAATCGCATGCATTTTTCTCTTCAAATCCTTTTTTGATTAGTGGTTCTCGATCACTCTTGCAGTTTCAACCAACTAGGAAAAGTCAAGAAAATGCAAAGGGAGTATATGGTCTTTGATGGAGTTCCACAGACCACTCTAAAATTTATGGTACCTTGTGGCTTCTAATATAATTAAGTCAAGAGTGAAGCGAGTTATCCTACTGAACTCTATCTCATATTCCAGGAAAGGGAGCCTGCTTTCGTTCATTCTTAACAAGGTGTCTTCAATAATATTCTGCGCTGACAGAGGGATAAACTTAGCTCTAAATACATCCACAAATGTATCCCATGGAATGTCTTCTATGTCAAAGTCAGTGAAGCGAGTGCTTTTGATGTTGTCCTACAAGTACTCAGCTTCCTCTTGGAATATGTGAGTTGTATGATGAAGTACCTTAAAAAGTAAAAGCACTTACAAGGTTCTTTTGCACCATTTTGAGCCAATTCGTTGTGTCCATGGGGGATAGGTTTCCACTTAAGGTGGAAGATCTTAACCTTAGAAAACTATGAAGAAGTCTATCCGCTGACTGATGAGAAGTGTGAGAAATATAAGTAGCAGGAACTATTGGTGCAACATTATTGGTAATGGTAGAAAAATGAATTGCAATGAACTTTTACATTGCAAAAGCCCGATGAGTTTGATTCTCTAGCATAGCAGCTACCAAGTTCTCAAGGAGCTGACCTCATTAGAGGCACTACAAGAAGTACCAGTGGTTTTGATGGGGGTAGTCATTGGAGGAGATCCTGGATTCATACTGCTTAATGAAAGACAAACATTATTTTGGATTGAAAAGAGAAGCACGATATAGTTTAACTTACATTTCTTTACTCATTAAAACTTTGAGCATTGAATGGGAAATAGGAATGTAAAAAATGAAACATATAACAATTTTGGCTTGATAAGGAAGGTACAATCACTCATGACCAAACTACTAGAGTAAACGCTAAGCCATCCAATAAGCTTTGTGGTGAACGTAATACTAAAATCAATGTAGGTGATGAAATGACACTTTTTTCTGTATTTCCTTTCGAGTTCCAAGTGATGGCAATCCACCAATACTCAGATACATCTTGTAGGAGAAAGATTACAAGTTGAAGAAGAATATAATCTAGGCACTCTATAAAGTCTAAAGCTGAGTCCACTCAGTTCAATCATTCTCTCGCTAGAATTGGGAACTGAAATTCTCTAAAAGCTGGATATTAGAGAAGCTTGTCAAGTACTAAAACATCATTGGCTGAAACTCCTTCCATGACCCCACCACCACTTTGACCTATTTAAAAGTCAAATTCCCAAATGGATTTGAATCTTGCAATGTAGTAATCAAGTTAATTGGATATTTCTAATTCATACTTTTATTCTGAACTGTTGAGAATATGACAACTATGGATGTTCTATTTTAATGACTGCATTATAGAAGAATAGCTCATTAGATTGATAGGAATACAAATTCCAATCTGAAACTTAATGGTGTTCTCTAATACCAACTATGGAGTCCTGACCCCACTGTTATCATGTTAAAACAAATATTTACATACTTATGGTGGAGCGGTCATCATATGACAATTTCACAATTATAATCAGATTAGGTTTTTCTCCCTAACCTACTAATATTTGTAGAATTTGCCACCTAATTCTATAATTCATTCATCAAACATGCATATGAAATTAACAGAGTGTGGAAGCAAAGTATTGAACATCCATATCCATAAAGATTAAGTAAAGAACATAGCTCAACTCAGTATAAAAGTACAAAAAGTAAATATATACAAAATTTGAATTATTACACTACTTAACTAAAGTTCAAATGAAAGTAACACTTGTCCTCACAAATAGAAAATAAATACTATCTAAACCTTAGTAGCAATAGTAAGGTCCTAATACAGGCTAAGCTCCTCACCTAAAGCTATCTCCATGAACAACTCTGAATCTGAAATGTTAGTTTTTACATGCCATCGCCCCTGCCAAGAAAAGAAAAATCTTGCATTAGACAATTATAAAAGTACATTTTTGGTCGATTTAATGAAATCTACATTTTTAAGATATCACATTTAAACTGAACAATAAGCAAATATTAAAGTACAATAAGCCACAAAGAAATAGGAAGCAATAAATTGTACATTTATAGCTTAAAAAAAGTGATGTATATAAGAAAATATACCTCAAACCAAGAGCTGCAACATGGTTATGCAATATATGTAAATGTCTGAAAAAAACTGTAAGTGCTAAAAGAAAATTCTAACATGCGTATGATTATCTCAAAGTATTTTGATTTACCAAGAAGCAAATCTGAACAGATGTACATTAGTAAAACAAGTTCAAAATCCAAAACAAAACTATCATATTTTAAATATAAGTAGCAATAAAACACTATACTAAAATGGTAGAAATAGCTTGCATAAAAAGAGAATAAAATATGAAAAATACCACAATAGAAGATTGGCTAATAAATCCACTATAACTGTACTGAAATTAAAGTAACACTTTAATAAGATATGTGCCTAGATTAGTACTGCCATAATAGAAATTGGCCAACATATCGATTGAACAAAAAGTCCCACATGTACCATCTAGACCACTCATGGCTAGATTTGAGTTGTACTACAGAATCAAAAATGTATCATCCAAACCCTCTCATGGTTGGATTTAAGTCGATTCTGTTGCAAGAAACTAAATTGTAGAGATAGACTAACTAGAACACACTCTACTAAACTGATAACTAAATCCACTAAATGAACTGAATAATAATGATGATGTCTATGCATTTCAAAGATAATCATGGAATACTCATAAAATATTCCATGTTCAATTAAACATGCCAAAAATACATGGCTCAAATATAAGGAGTACAGAGCAACAATAACCAAAGTAAGTAAGACTCTACTAAAACACATGTGAAATATATTGTTACCTATTTTATTCATTCTATCTATTATGAGAAAATGCAAGTTCAGGATCTCCAATTTCCTACTATTGAGTAAGATCTCAGATTCATGACCTTAAAAGTTAAACATTAGAACTTCACAAGTTAAAATTCAAAATCAGAAAATATCACATACTGAAGTTAAAAAATTAATAAATCAAGTTAATTAATGTATTTAATTAACCCTTAACCAATCTTGATCAAGAGAATCAAAATTTAAGAATTTAGAATTAAACTCTAAAAATTGGGGTTTAAGTTCTAAATCGAAGGTGCTAATATCTAAGGATTTAGTATTTACCACACAATCTCAATCTAAAGAAAGAGAATTATAAGGGCTGAAGATTCATTAAGATGAAAGAATTCAAATCTTAGAAAGGCTGAAAGTATAAAGTTAGAAGATAAAATATTCAGACTTAGTTTCTAAATCTATGAACAAGATGCAATCTTTTGAGTAATTTCATTGCTTAATAGAGATGAATTCACTAAAGGCTATCAAAGAGAATATAAGGAATTTAGCATTTAAAGGCTTCTAAATTTTAATTCTTAATAAGATGAAGATTACAAATTTTAAGAAAGGCTTAATCTATTGAGTACTTTTATTGCTCAATAGAACTAAATTACTAAAATCTAGAACTGAAGAGGTTAAGGTTAAGACCTTATGAAATTAACTAAGATTGGCTTAAGAATTTACTCAAGATATCTGCTTATGGGTAGAATTAAAGAGTATTCTAATAATAATATAAGCAGATTATTACAAACTTTATGAGCATTAGTTTGCATCTAAGGAGATAACAATAATGGATCCCAAATTTTCCTTAAGACTTTTGCCTATGAAACTAAATTAGATTTTTTGGGGAACATTAAGATTTATCCTTTAGACCTCATTCTTCAACTCTAAAGGATATTTAAATGGTTCTAAGCATTCAATTTACTAATATTAAGGATTTAGTCAAATTTCTAAGGCTTAAGAGCCCTTAAACAACACTTGATAAAAATGTCTAAAATACCCCTCCTTAAAGGTTAAAAATGAGACTTAGGGTTCTAAGGTTCCAAATTGAATCTGCTCAATTCTAATAGGTTCCTTACTATCTCATGAGAGGATAGCCACCTTAAACATCAAGCTTGAACTTAAGATAAACCTAACGAGCACAAATTAATATTTAGGGCATTAAAAGATGATTAATCAAATTAAGCCTTTAAAGTGATTTAATAGCTTATAAATAAGTTCAATAATGCTTAGGGAGTCCATAGATACTAAGATCAATGAAATCAAAGCTTAATTAAACTAATTATTCATTAATCAAGGATTATGGTAATTAATAAATAATTAGTGATTTAAACATTAGAAAATATATCTAATTACATAATTAAGTTCCTCTCTATCTACAAAAAATTTAAAGACATTAATTATGCAATTTGGGCAAGAATTGAGTTAATATTAACTAATTATATTTAGAGGTAATTAAGGCTTAATTAAAAAAAAATCTAACCATAAAAATTAAATTATTCTTACATTTTATTGTTCATTGCATTCTTCTGAACAAAATAGTATATTTGATCACACCATATGGATTTAAATTGAGCATTTTATTTCATAAGTACATTTAGAGTTATTTGAATTAATGAATCATAGGTTAATAATTAATTGACCAATTTTCCTTAAGGAAAATAAATCAAATAAATTGATCAATTAGTATAACTTACTATGAAAGACATAAGTCAGGTCCAGTCTGACCTGACACTACTCATATTCCACGCTGATCATCTTTCTAGAGCTCGATCACTACATCATCAGGGTGCCAAGATGGATCAAAACCCCATTGTGGCTTGGCATGAAAGCGGCTAGGATGCTAGGTCCTTACTCGGGCTATAACACTATTCAGTGTTGTCACTCAATTGATCGATATGATGATTCAGGACTACTCCTGAGCCCCAAGATGATTGCATTGGGCTTGAATGACTAAGGCATGCAATTACAAAAAGTGAAAGTAGTTAGAATGGATCTCAAGCATCTATGGTGTGACTTTGCCTCCACTGGTTGCTGGATATATCCAAACAGTGAGCTCTCATTATTTGGACTGAGCTCTCACTACTCAAAATGATCCACACAGACAGCCTATCATACTGGAATTGATCACAGCATTACAAAACTAGTAACACCTCGTCCCGTCATCGTGCATGATGATGATAATAAAAACACATAGTTGGCGGCTGAATGATGCAATAGTTGGGGGAAACTAAACTTCTTCTAATCTGACTAAATGTTGAGTACTAATTCTTAAGATAAGTGTAAGAACCTTATCTTAAGTATTAGCTACGGTTATACATAGTGACTTTAAGAAGGGTAATAAGAATATATCTAATGTATTTAAGCATTTTATATGAGTTTAGGGTCAATCACATCTCAATACTAAGTATAATAGTAATAATAATAGAGTGTAGAAGCTTTAGCATTCATCCATAACATTCATCATAGGAGCTAAGTAAGAATGCTTATCTTAGAAAATAAAGGAAAATACATTCAAATTTAATTATTACAAACCAACAATAAATGAAAGAGCAATAAATAAAACTCTCATCTCATAGGATGAAATAAACTATGTCTTCACTGCAATACTACTACTCCACTAGCTCCTTCTGAAGCTCCTGGATCTCATCCTGAGTGGGTTCCAAAATTGGCCCTTTAAACTGCTCAAAATCTGACATTATCAGTTTCACAATGCTAAGGCCCCAGCCAAAAAAAGGAGAAAAATATTATGTTAAATGATAAGTCTAAGTACATTTTAGGCTACAAACAATATTTTCTTATATTTAAGGGATTTTATTTAACATTCAATAAAGACATAAATCAAACTGTAGAAAACTAAAGTAGAAACTATACTGTAAATCCAAACACTAAAATTGAAAGCAAGAAAACTATAACTAAATAAGGTACTGAAAGTAAATCAAGTAAAAAGAAATTGTAAACTGAATAAAACAGAATATAGAATTATGATGTATACCATTGAATACATATCTAAATATGCAGTTGAACATGATATAAATATGTTGTGTTATGGAGACCATTTAGTTCATCATGGACAAACTAGTGATGCTACTATGAGCCTCCAAGAGGTTCCAAGGCGATTCGAAGCAAGAAGTGAATTTTAAAAACAACACAAATGTTGCAGCGCGTCGTGACACACTGTAGCGCGCTCTGGCGATCCCAACTCAAGACGGGGGGCACTATCGCACTTCTCAACGGTTGGCAAAAAGAGAAGCAGGCATCGCAGTGGAAGTCGGTGATGTAGCGGAACCAATTTGAGATGCGGGCGTTACCGCTTGCCACAGCAGGTGCGAACCTGAGATGTAGACACTTTTGCATGCTGCAGTGGGTACTAACCTAAGACGCAGGAGCTACGGCACGCCGCAACGGGTCCCAACCTGAGAGTTGGGCGCTATGGCGCACCGTAGAGCTTGGCAGAAATCTGCTTCAATCCAGGTTTCGTCCTAAGAAAATTGGAGGGCATTTTGACCTTTCATGCTCTAAATTTTAGCTGGGTACTTAAACAAAGAAGTTGGGAGCAGTTTAGAGTGTTAGAATTTTAGTTTGGAGGCTAAGTCTTGCTATGAGGAGGAGATCCCTAGGTGAAGCCCTAAGGAAGTTGCTGTACAAGATATCCCTTGCAAGTTGGATGAGAGACTCCTGGTGGTGGCTGCTTCTGCTCTTTTCCCTATTATAGTAAGAGCTAGTGTATTTTAGTTAAAGAGTAAGCTCTTTGTAACTCTGTAACCTCAAGTATTTATAGTGAATTTTTTTGTGGTGTGGCTCAATAGTTTTTCCCTTTCTTTAGTTTTCCACGTAATCTTTGGTGTTTGGACTTTTTGTGTACAGTGATCGCTTGCATGCATGTGTTATAGTTTTATTCTTGTATTTTTGTGATTTCAAGTGGCTTAGTAATCGTCAATGCAACCCCAATCATAAAATGAAGACAACGCACTCAGTAAAACCGCTTCCGATGTAGATATTGTGTGCTGGAAGTTCTTCGTGCTCAAATCACTAACAAGTGGTATCAGAACAAAGTTGCCTTATTGGTCCTGGAAGGGTGTGCTATTTGAGTGGGAGCAATAGCCGAAGAGATGAGACACAAGATTGAGAATTTCAACGGAATGAACTTTGTGTTTTGGAAAGTGCAGCCGAAGGACCTGCTCTAGCATAAGAAGTTGTAACTTCGATTGAAAGGAGCTGACAGAAAACCTGTAGCTATGGCTGATGAAGAATGGGAAGTTATTGATAGAACCGCACTGTGTTTAATTCGTTTATCATTGTCTTCTTCTATTGCTTTTAACAATATTAAGAGAAAACCACTGTAGATCTCATGAATGCCTTGATGAGGATGTATGAAAAGCCCTTGGCTTTGAATATAGTTTTCTTGATGAAGAGATTGTTTAACATGAAGATCATGGAAGGCCATTCAGTGATTGAACACCTCAATGGGTTCAACATGGTGAAAACCCAGTTAAGTTTGGTGGGCATCAGTTTTGATGATGAGGTTTAAGCTTTGTTGTTCCTCTCTTCATTGCCAGACAGTTGGGTTGGGCTGGTTACAGCCATCAACAATTCATCAGTAAATGCATCATTGAGGTTCAAGGACATAGTCAGGCTTGTGATGAATGATGAGGTGTAGAAGAAATCTCATGGAGATGCATCTACCTCAGCACTGAATATTGAGAGCAGGGTAAGACACACTAAAAGGAGACATAGTAGAAATAGGTTAATGTATCAACAAAGAAAATCAAGACCCAAAAAGGCAAAGTCAAATTGTTGGAACTGTGGGAAGGTAGTTCACTTCAAGAATGATTACCCTACCTTAAAGAAATCAAGTGGTGGTGGTAAGATTATAAACCCCCACAATGAATATTTCAGCTGAGGAGGATTAGGATGATTTGATCTTCTTACTTATCAAAATGGAGTCCTGGGTGGTGGACTCAGGCGCATCCTTTCATGTGACTCTGTCTAGGAGTTCCTTCAAGAGTTATACCAAGGGTGACTTGGGAAAAGTGTATCTTGGAGATGATAAGGCATGCAACATCATTGGCAAAGGTGATATGGGTGTTAAGCTACCAAGCAGCACAGTTTGGAAGCTCAAGGAGGTTTAACATGTGCCTTGTCTAAGGAGAAATCTAATTTATGTGAGCCAGCTAGCCAGAGAAGGCTACAACACCTGTTTCATTGGAGACTCATTTAAGGTCACCAAGGGTGCACTTATTATTGCACGAGGCAATATGGAAGGTACACTTTATCTAATCAATAAAATGTCTGATACTATTGCAGCTGCAGAAGAGAGAGATGTATATTTATGGTACCCGAGGCTTGGCCATATGAGCGATTAGGGGTTGAAATCCCTACAGTCAAAGGGGAAGCTCCAAGGACTGAAGTTAGTAGACTTGGATTTATATGAAGACTGTGTGTTGGGCAAATTGAAGAAGGTTTCATTCTCCAAAGTTGGAAGGGAGCTGAAAGGCAAGAAGCTTGAGTTGGTGCATACAAATGTATGGGGGCCAGCTCCTGCTTCTTCCATAGGTGGAGCTATATATTTCGTCACCTTCATTGTTGAACATACGTGGAAGGTATGGGTATACTTTCTAAAACATAAATCTGATGTATTTGATGTGTTTGGAAAGTGGTTAGCTTTGGTGGAGAATGAGACAGAATTAAAGCTTAAGTGCTTAAGGTCTGATAATGGCGATGAGTATTGTAATAGGGAGTTCAAAAAGTTCTGTGCCTTGAGAGGCATAAGAGGGGGTTCTGGGCTGAAGCATGAGATTGCATGCAGGTCTCCCAAAGCAATTCTGGGCTGAAGCTATTAACACGACAGTATATCTAATCAATCGGGGACCTTCTGTACCCTTGAATGAAGGGATTCTTGAAGAAGTTTGGAGTGGAAAGGAGGTGAAACTGAACTATTTGGCTGCTCATCCTATGTGCACATTGATGTAGGATCCAGGAGCAAGCTTGACGCAAAGGAAATCAACTGCACATTTGTTGGATATGGCACAGGTGAGTTTGGTTATAGGTCTTGGGACAATCAGAACTAGAAGATCACCAGAAGCAAGGATGCCACTTTCAATGAAAGTTAAATGTACAAGAATTGTATTGGAGTCAAGACTGACTCCAAGGATGCTTCAAATGGTGAGCCCTAGCACATAGAGATTGATGATAATAATGAGCCAAAGGTTGAAGTACAAGAAGAATCTTAGTAGGGTGTCAATATTGAACCATAAATACTCATGTTTAGAGGACCACAAGAGTCACAAAACTACCACATAGGTAATCTCCTTCTTTGTTCTATTTGTTACTAATGAATGGAGGTGAACTAGAATGCTTGGAAGAGGTACTTTAGGTTGAAGATTCAATCAAGTGGAAGGCTGCCATGAATGATGAAATAATAGCACTCATCTCAAATGGGACATGGGAGTTCGCACCTCAACCCGCTAGGCAGAAGGCTCTTCAGAACAAGTGGGTTTATCGGGTGATGGAAGAACCGAGTAGGAGCAAATGCTATAAGGCGATGCTTGCAGTAAATGGTTTCCAGCAAAGGCAAGGGGTCGACTACAGTGAGATCTTCACCCCAGCTATGAAGATGACAATTATCAGGGTTGTGCTGACTATTATGGTTGTTGAGAACTTGTATCTAGAGCAAATGGATGTTAAAACTGCATTTCTTCATGAAGAGCTGGAGGAGGAGTTGTACGTGCAACAACTTGAAGGGTACAAGGCTCAAGAGAAAAGAAAATGTGAGCTAGTGTGCAAACTCAAGAAGAGCCTCTATGACTTGAAGAAAGTGCCAAGGTAGTGGTATAAAAGATTTGACATATTCATGTCAGAATCTAGATACAAGAGAAGCTAGGCAGATCACTGTTATTATATATATCATTCTATTGCTATACATGGATGATATGTTTATTGCAGGATAAAACATGGAAGAGATGAGAATGCTGAAAGGGCTTATGTCAAAGGAGTTTGACATGAAGGACTTGGGGCTGACCAAGCAGATTCTTGGAATGAGAATCAATAGGGAAAGAGGTGCAAGAACTCTGAAGGTGTGGCTGAAAGAATATGTTGAAAGTGTGCTGAAAAGATTCAACAAGAGTGAAGCAAAGCCAGTGGGCACTCCCTTAGCAAGTCACTTCAGCTTACAAAGGAGCAGATGCCAAAGTCTAAAGAAGAGAAGGAGCATATGCTGAAGGTTCCTTATATTTCAGCAGTTGGGAGCTTGATGTATGCGATGATATACATGATACCGAATATTTCCCATACAGTGGGAGTGGTTAGTAGATTCATGGGAAACTTAGGAAAGCTCCATTAGGACACGGTCAAGTGAATCCTAAGGCATCTGAAAGGTACAGCAGGCAAAGCTTTATGCTTTGGAAGATCTAATATTGTTATACAGGGTTATGTAGATTCAGATCTTGCAAGAGATGTTGATAGCATGAGAAGCACTACATGTTATGTGTATACATTAGGAAGCGCAACAGTGAGCTGAATCTCTAGGCTACAAAAATAGTATCACTATCTACCAATGAGGCGGAATACGTGCCATTACAGAGGCAAGTGAGGAGATGATCTGGATAAAGAGTTTTCATGGCAAAATTGAGCATGGAGCAGGAGGATGCGAAGCTCTATAGTGATAGTATGAGTACTATTCATTTAGCAAAGAATGCAGCAATTCATGCCATGACAAAGCACATTCAACTCCGTTACCATTTTATCCAGACACTGCTGGAAGAAGGACAACTTGGATTGGAGAAGATCCACGCTTCTAAGAATCCAACCGATATGCTTACTAAAGCTGTAACAGTGGAGAAGCTGAAGCTATGTGCAAATTTAGTTAGTCTCGATATGTGAAGAGAGAGTGAGGGTGAGCCACACCATGTTCTTGATAAGAATGGAAGAAGATAATAAAGAATCAAGGTTAGAAGTGGAGGAGATTTCTTAAGGGTCTCAAAGTGGGAGATTATTATGTTATGGAGATCATTTTGTTCATTATGAAAATACTAGTGGTGCTCCAGTGATCTTCCGGGAGGTTCCGAGGTGATTTGGAGCAAGATGTGAAATTCAGAAATAGCACAGGCACTGTAGTGCATCGTGGTGCACCGCAGCATGCTCTGGCGATCCCAAATTGAGACAGAGGCGTTATCACGTGCATCAACGATCGGCAAATAGAAAAGTAGGAGCCACGATGGAAATCGGCGCTACAGCGCGCCACAGTAGACCCAACCTGAGATGCAGGCGCTATCGCGCGCTGCAGCAGGTGCCAACATGAGACACGGGTGCTACCGTGCACCGCAGTGGGTGCTAATATGATAAACTGTGCGCCATAGCACCTGACAAAAATATGCTTCAGTCCAAGTTTCATCCTAAGCAAATTGGAGGGCATTTTGAATCTTTCAAGGTTCAAATTTTATCTGGGTACTTAAGCAAAGAAGTTGGGAGGAGGTTAAAGTGTTAGCATTTTAGTTTGGAGGCTAAGTCTTGCTGTGAGGAGGAGATCTCTAGGTGAAGCCCTAAGGAAGCTACTGTGTAAGATATCCCTTGCATGTTGGAGGAGAGACTCCTGGTGGTGGCTACTTCCTCTCATCTCTATATTAGAGTAAGAGCTAGTGTATTTCAGCTAAGGAGATAAGATATTTATAACTCTATAACTTTTAAGTCTTTCTAGTGGATTTTCTATGGTGTGGCTCCGTTTTTCCCGTTCTTGGATTTTCCACGTAATCCTGGTTGTTTGGATATTTTATGTGTTATGATCTCTTGCATGCATGTGCTGTAATTTTAGTTTTATAGTTTTGTGATTTCAAGTTGCTTTGTAACCATCAACGCAACTCCAATCTTAAAATGAAGAGAGTTCACTCAGTCTAATCGCTTCCACTATAGATATTATTTGTTGGAAGTTCTTCGTGCTCAAATTATGAACATAAATATGCATGACCTTAATGCCCCATAGAATCCCACATTCCTAGGGGAGCACAATGCTCTGCTAACATATCCTAGATGAGCAAAACTGCTCCATTAATAGATCCTAGGTGAGAATAAATGATATGTTATGCTTATGTGATTTATGATATGGCAAGGAGTTTAATATAACAAGTGCTTTCAAATCATCAAAACTAGAAAATAAAAATAAATATCCCTTATTGTTGTCTAACTATTTAACCTATATTTCTTAATATGCACATTCACCTAATACCATATTAATCAGAATGTTTAATCATATAAATTATATAATTCATATTTAATTCCACTTCAGTCAACATTTACTCAAAATTATACTTTCATATCATCCTAATTTATTGCATGTTTAATAGTAAATATACATAATTAGAATGTCTTAACAAAGGTGGCATTAAACAATTAGTTTGTTTAATGATATATCTGGAATTTATAGCAAAAATATAGTGCTGAAACATTCATATCATTCTATATATCCCTATACTTTGAGTAAAAAATGGTGCATTTTCAGGAAAATGAAGAAAATAGATTGCATGGGCTGAATTACCAAATTCTTGGTCAAAACTACCACAATGCACCATGGCCCGCCACATCGTGCCATAGCGCGCCAGAGCGCACCATGGCGTCATATTAACAATTCTTCACCTGGAAGCTAAACTACAGATCTGGATGAAAGGCCGCTACAGCGAGCCATAGCGTGCTGCAGTGCGCCACAGCGTGATGTTGCTGAAATTAAATTAAAACCATACAGATGAGTAATAAAAATATTTTCGAAAGTATGTCCGCTGCTATGCGCCACGGCGCGCCGCAGCGCGCCACAACATTATATCTCGAGGAATTATTAAAACTTTATAAATGAGAAATTGAATAGTATTACGAAACCTTCTCCTCTGTACCATGCCGCAGCAAGTAAATTTTCATTTTTATAAAACTATAGATGAACTAAATGAACAGTGAATCCAAAAGTTTGTCCACTGTAGCGCGCCGCAGAATGCCACATCGAATGCTGCAACGACCGAGCAAAAAAGAAACTAAATTTCATGCAGGAACAGCGTTTGGAGCACTACTGCTACAGCGTGCCGCAACAGAACAGGGTTTGGAACGTTGTTGCCGCAACACACCGCAGCGGAACAGTATATGGAATGCTGCTGCCGCAGCGTGCCACAGTAGATGGTCCAGAAATTCTAGAATATCAATTAAGGCAGCATGGGAAAGGCCACAAAAATGTGACCATTGGCCTTCCCCAGTCTCTTGAAAATAGAAGACTTTATCTTTGCTGAATCGCAATAGATTTTAATAAATGGAGCATAAAAAGGGATATGATTAAAGTCAAGGAAGAGGAAGAGCCACACCATTTAAAGTTTTGAGGCTGAGTGTATTCCTATTTAAGAGCCAATCTCAAACCTTGAAAGGGTTCTAACTTTTGATATTAAAAGACCAATAAGGAGGGGCTGCTAGAGGAGGAAAAAGGAGAGGGAAAGAAGGTGACCAATAATAGGAAGAAAAGGAAGACAACAAGGGAAAAAGGGTGGAGCTTCAAGAGGATAGCACAGGAAAAATCCAAGATAACCCCAGAAAATCTCTGGGTGATTCCTAATATTTCTTCCTAAACTCCCTTGATTTATTTCTGCAGTGAACTAATGGCGAGGTTCACTTTTCCTTGTTTGTATGCTTAATCTTACTTAGTAATGGAAGGCTAAAATCCCCTTGGAGAGGGTAGAGATGTAGTTGTAAGAATATATAACGGATAATTGGTGTATGATGACATTATTTGAATGTAATGAATGAATGATTTTATCATTTATATTTAAGTGCTAGAATGAATGTTGTGAATGAACAAAAAATTTGAATTATTTTATTTAAAATAATTTGTGTACCAATGCTCATCAATTGGGTAGGAGCAAGGAAGGTAGTGCAAGTAGAGCAGAGAATTATGTGAGAAAATTCTCAAGCTCACTTGCACCCTTCCTTAAAAGCTCTACCAAGAGATTGATGCTTGTGAATCAATTACTCTATTAACCTTGTTCTGTTGCTCAGCAAAGTAGAAGGGATGAGACGATGTTTGGAACTTAAATAGATGACGTGACATAATTTATTGACCTAACACATCTTCCCATCAAGCTAAACTGCGTGTGAAGTGCATGATGCATAGATAATGGAAGTCTTGCTTGTGAGAGCATCAGAATTAAAAGATATCTTTTGGTAACCTAGATGTAGGGAATCAACATCTAATTAATGGATCATGATCTCATGAGAGTTTATGTGCTAAGGAAGAACCCCATAAGGAGTTTATCTTTGTGCACTAAACTTGAACCTAATGTAATTGGAGGGTACTCCAATTCCAATGGTGTTCACTTGATTTAATAGAGCAAGTAAAAAGAAAGTACACATTCAACAATGAAGCTATACCACCAACCCTTGCAACTATTATAATGAAATCTCAACTCTCTCCTTTTTAATCAAATGGTATCTTAACCCAAGGTCATTTGTATCGCTAAACTAGAAACCAAAAATAAACCAAAATTTGACAACTAAACATTAGTAAAAGAAAATATAACTTGGTCACAGAACCACCATTCCCTGAGGATCAATAAATCTTGGAAATTAACACTTTCTACTTATTATTTCATACCACGTACACTTGCATACAAACGCAGACGTGTATTTCCATCTGTCATTTAACTACACTTATCCTCACGTGTAGAGATATGAGATAAACATCCTATTACAGTTTATCCTCTCAAAATAAAATGCTCAAATATTTACTTACAATATACTTTGGACTCAATATGTATATCATGAACTGAACTGCACTTATCTAATTAATTAAGATAAGAGCAAAACTCTATAGTTCTATTCAGGATAAATCAACAAATTCTATATTCTATTGAATCAAGTCAGTTATATGGATATGCACTACAATCTCAATATGATAATACTAATATTAACTTTATTAGGAGTTCTAAATTGACTAGTTTATTAAACAAGGTATTTTAATCTATAGAATCCATTCTCCATTATAGTAGGCCCTAATCAAATAGCTCCAAGGAAGTGATACATAAGTCATTAAAATTAGGTTAACTACCACACTTAGATAAGTTCAAACTCAATCTCCTGAGGTTATTTTACCACAAGGACATAATATTCAATCATCTAAAGTTTATGAGGTTCATCTAAAGGCCTACCTCAATAAGTACTCAATAAGGAATTTCCTATCTCAATGTTATCTTAGCTAGAGTTATATTTAATCACTTAGGCATAAAGCTTAACTCAAGAGATCCAAATGTCTTATTACTTACATTATTTACATTTATAACCTATAATTACAAGGGATTTGTTCTACAATCATGGTAGTATAATTGCATGCTAAGTCACAAGATTAATCATTGATTAAAAAAAAACCAATCAAGTATGCTAATCTTTTAATTCCTAATCTTATGATTGAACATTCAAGTCCTGAAATAAAATATTAAATATTTAGGAAGTTATTGTTTGAGAATCAAGCACATTTTATTAATTAATTAAATATTGATTCATGCTAGTTTTATTAAGAGAAAATCAAAGGATTAAGCTTAATATTAATATGCAAAATCATATTAATCATTTTAAGACTTAATAATTTAACATGCCAAATTGTATGATCAAATGATAAATCAAAGGTTAGTAATTCAATACTTATTGTTTAATGAAGCTAAGATCAATAATTTAAATCAAGTTTGATTAATTAATAAGCTTAATAATAGCTAATTAAGGTTTTAAGTTAATTAAGGATAATTAAAATTTAACATACTAAAATAAAAATGTAAGTTTATTAATAGGGCTAAGTATTGTCTGAGGATCACATGGATACCAAAATTATCAAAATCAGAGAATTATAGTGTATGATATTCACTAATTAGGGTTTTATGTAATTATAAATTAATTAGCACAATTAACCATGGAAGAGTAAATCTAACATTATTATTAAGTTCTAAATATAATAATGAAGAATTAGAGACTATAAGCATATTATTTGGATAAGTAATGCTGAAAATTTTCATTAATCATAGTTTAATGCAATCAGGGAACAATTAACAAAAATAATCACAAAAACTAAAATACTTTTGTAGTTTATTGTTCTACACATTTTTTTTAATTAAAATGGTATATTTCACCAAGATGTTTGGAGTTAGATTGATTAAGTTATTAATATTTGAATAATTTAAATTTCTATTTAAAGTTTTAATTAATAGTGTACTGTTACCCTAAACTCACATGCATGCGCCTTAGGGTTCTTGGCCGCAGGCCAAGAAATACACACGCAAGCTGTTACTATCCGGTAGCAGAGCCACATGGATCAGGGTCTGACCTGACCTGATACTATTCATCTTCAGCACTCAAGAATTTCCTGACAACCTCGAATTAGAGTTTAATCTAATTCGCAAAATTCTCCTTCGCCTGGCTATGCCACTGCCCTCAGTGGATCACTACACTTTTATCTGGTTGAGACGCATCGATTGAACCATAAAGCCCTAAGTGGCAGAGCTGAGATTATAAAGGAGTCACTAGCCTTATTTCAGCTCTGTCCCAATTTTTGGGTTTTACTATGGGGAGGAAATTCTACCCACAGAGGCTAAGCCACGGCCAGAGCTTAATCCCTACACCATCAAGGTGTTAAGGCAAATCAAAGCCTTATCCTAGCTCATTCTGAAAGCAACTGGAGTGCTGGGGGATTTTTGGGGCTCCAACACTGTTCAGTACTGTAGCATGATCGATCGACAAGATCGATCGGGACTCATCCCGAGCCCTAGGGAGTTTGCATTTTGTTCTAGTGGTCCTAAAATACATCTATGCTTCTTATTAGATTGAATTAGAGTTCCAATTTTATCAGATGTGAATTGGCTTTATTGATAAGTACTCTATCCAAATATTTATTCATCACTGTTTGGACAAAGCTTTTTATCCAATCAGCCATGATCTAGATGATTGAACACTAAGCTATTCCCTAGCCATTCACAGAGTTAACCTAGGGCGCGATTAGAGTGACATTGAGCCAACATAGCTCAATGGAGTAAGGGAGGTACTTGGATTGAAGGTTCTCTCTAATAGGGAGTTGATTGGATTCTTAAGGTGCCTAAAGCACTACTAAGGATTGCTTGAGCTAATATGAGGGTCTGAACACTCTACCACACCCATTGAATGGCTAGGGAAATGCTGGGAACAATAATGACCATTGAGAAAAGTTGAGGGAGTGCATGGAAAATTTAGGATTCAAAGTTGAAGTGCACAATGAGCGAAGAGCTCACTGTGGGGGAAATAAAGGCTATTTATAGTCTCAGAGAAAGCTTGGGGGTCGGGTTGAGGCCCAAACTTAGGTCTACGAGCTTGGCACCCGATTGGAAAACTGAGATTGATTAGGCCCCAAGACCTAATGGAAGTAGCCTAACATAATTACATATGGCTATTAACAGCTTTGGTAATGTGTCTTGAGAGTGGGGGCCAACTTATGGCACTAGCGTATGAGAGATTTCTTTTATAGGGGAAACAGTTGAGCGAGGGACAAAGATCTATAGTGCTGGAATGCACGGGATCCATCTGATTGATCAAAGGAATGGAGCAATGGTCATGATAAGATCCTGCATAACGGATTACCATAGGGATGATCATGACCGTTGGATCGCAAACACAATTCAACACATGTGAAAAAATGTGGCTTAGATCCAATCGGAGTCGTCTAATTCGTGTGGATAGACGGCCAGGTGGCGCTGTCTCCGTTGTCATGCGATCCGGGCTCCATAGTGGATCGTTCGTGGTTCACACAGTGGATCCTAGAGGAGCTAAGCAATGGAGGGTATGACAACAATTAGGAATTGTTTGCATCCCTTAAGTGCATATTTCCTCAAATTAAATTAATTTAATTAAGGCATAAATGACCTTCAAAAATTACTAAACTTGCACCCCTAGCTAATTTGTTGTTGAGGAATTTGAAAATGAAGTCATAATTAGATTTGGAGATCAAACTGAATTATATTTTCTAGGGTTCTAATACTAGCCAAATTTTCAATTCAACTTATTGAGGCCCGATTAACCCCAAAACTTTAGGGTTAGGTTCTAATGGCTAAATAAAGACAATGGAATGATAATTAGAGGTTAATTAAGCTTGGATGAGTCAAAGTAATAACCTAGGGTTATCATAAAACTACTCTTAGAGCACAAATGGATTAACATTGATTCCACCAGACTTAATGGGGAAGAAACAAGTACTTGAGTTGGCGAAGATGACAGGTTGCAGGATCTGAGTGCTGAAGTGGGGACCGACTTGAGCTTCAGCAGCTTCTTGGAAACTTGAACGTCAGGTTGCATCCATTGATCACCAAGGGTTAGAGTTGAGTTGCCAGCTGTTGTCATGACAACATGAAAGAGAAGCTGAGCACTTGAGGAAGCAGAGGAGATGGAGATGCAATTAAAGATGCATAGTGAGCAAAGAGCTCACTGTGAAGGTTACGAAGGCTATTTATAGCTAGAGATGACTTGGGGAGGACTGCCATAGGATCAGGCTCGACCTGATGGATTGGCTCTTCATGTTTCCTAAATAGGATTGACTAGGCCTCATGGCTCGCTTTGAGAGCATAACCAATAATGGGAAGATGCTAATGGTCTTGCCGACATGGCAATGGGAGTGGGGACAGCCCTGACTGCGAATAATACGAAGGAATCCCTGCTATCATGTTCTAACAGAGGAATGAGATGATAAACATGCGCAAAATCGACTGGGACCATTGGATTGATCGAGAGGAACCGCACTACGTCGGTGATGTGCTCCTTTGCAACAGTTAAGCTGGGTCAGATTGCAGCCGTTGAATCGCTACTGCGATCTAATGTTTCAAATGCGGCCCGAGCGACGAGAGGAGTGGACTGTAGGATCTAAGGAAGGATGGCATGCCAATAGTTTGGATCGGCTCTACCTTTTTGAGCTAGCTGACCATTGGATAATTTAAACGATTTAAATAAAATAAAAAATATAATTAAGTAGTATAATTATTCCAAATGAAATTAAATTCAATTTATGACTAAATGACC
Source organism: Gastrodia elata (assembly GCA_016760335.1). Taxonomy (NCBI): domain Eukaryota; kingdom Viridiplantae; phylum Streptophyta; class Magnoliopsida; order Asparagales; family Orchidaceae; genus Gastrodia; species Gastrodia elata. Next base: position 105,966,087 of record CM028669.1, on the reverse strand, counting down.
TCTAAATATTCCCAAAAATTCACCCTTAGATAATTTGGAGGTGAGGAATTCAAAAATAAAATCAAATTTTAATTTGGAGATTAAATTAATTTAGCTAATTCTTAGTAAAAGAATTTTACAAAATTGTTAATTAATTCAATTGAGCTCTGATTGATCCCAAATTTTCAGCATTATGGTCAAATGACTAGAAAAAACTAATGGGATAAGAATTAAGGAATGGCTTTGCTTTAATTAGCTAGGGTAACAACCTAGGGTTATTACAGAACCTGACATCCCCTTAGAGGGTGTGGCGACCGGAGATCGAAGTTCGAGAGTCTCAAAAGAATGATTCATATATTAAAAATATACATTTATGAAAATAAAAAAAATAAAATACATAAATGTCCATATTTATATTCAGAGCCATTCATATATGAATTTACAATAGTTTAATATTTACAATAAAGATTTAAACATTCTCAATTTCTCAAATCTCTATCTCTTCTCTTCTTTTATTACTTAGGCAGATCTTCAATGCTTTAATTTTCAAAACATGAAAAATTCAATTACCAGTCAGGTAGGAGTACTCAAATCATTCTTATAAGAGTAATTCTAGTATCATATAATAGGTATAAATCAAATATAGAAATGACTAAAATATCTGCATAGCATTTGGAAAAAAACAAACTTTGAAATAATGCTCAAATGAAAAATAGCTCAAAATGAGAAGCCCTGCATGTCAGATTTGAAATTTAATAAAAAAGTTATAAATAATTTTATCAAAAACATTTGTAATATAAAGTCGAGTCCATAGACTCCTGAGCCCAAATGGGTAAACCCATAGGCATAACCTTTAGGAGGCTTTTCTCACTACCCGTCGGAAGTTTAATCTCAAATTTGAAACTGATGGTGTGTCTTTCATCTAGATTTGCCCACTTCCTAATAAGGGCTAAATTCCTCCATATGACTCCCAGGGGCTGCCTGCAAGCCCAATCTGTACAAATTCTCAGTGTTACTTTCCATCCTCCAAAGATAAACACCACAATAATATATATCACATTTCATCTTTTTGTTACATGCTTATTTGATAAGATTTTTTTGTAGATTTATAAGCGGTAAGCAGTTTTGAAATAATGCTCAAATGAAAAATAGCTCAAAATGAGAATACTGAAATAAAACTTATAAGTAGATTTACGTACCTGACTGTTTTGATATAATATCAACCAATTCAATTTCTTTGATCTGCCAAAAATAATTTAATTGATTAATTTAATATTTTATGCTTTTAATATAATTTGTAATATTAGGTTTCTAAAATGAATATTTAAATTAATTTATTAAGTTACTAATTTTGAGTAATTATTATTATGCCTTATAAGGTCAAATTAGGATCTGCCTAAGTAATAAAAGAAGAGAAGAGATAGAGATGTGAGAAATTAAGAATGTTTAAATCTTTATTATAAATATTAAACTGTTGTAAATTTATATATGAATTGCTCTGATGTAAATATGGACATTTATGTATTTTATTTTCTTTATTTTCATAAATGTATATTTTGAATGTATGAATCATTCTTTTGAGACTCTCGAACTTCGATCCCCGGTCACCATAGAGGGCTTCGGGGTACAAATGGCACGTCCTAATGCAAGGATGCTGCTGCAATTGGAATCAAGGCGCGAGGCCGCCTAGCTGTTGACAATTTGATGGAAAACCCTAATCTACGTGTTTTGGAAGTGAGTTATTCAAATAAGTTGATTAATCAGAATTAAAATCCTTCTAATAATTCCCTTATAAATCTTAAATTTTATAATTGTATAATTATAAATTTTCATTTAAATTAATGAAATAAATCAGTCAATAAAAATCCAATTTCCATGATCAAGTATATAATTTTAACCAGAAAAATGTACCGATCTTAATCTACAAAAATATTTAGATTTTTTTGATTAATTTTCTTAAGTTTTAATTACTTTAAAAATGGATTCATTAATATTAGGCTTAATCCTTAGTTAAAGTTTATGATTAATTAGATAGAGGAGAACTTAAATATGGAGTAAAAAATATTTTATTATACCTCATTTAGTTAATCACTTACTAATCACTCTAAATCATAATTAGTGAATATGTAGATCATTAGTGATCCTATTTTAGTAGTTTAAATGTTTAATGATGAAACAACCTTGAGTTATTACCCAGTCTAACCATTCTAAAACCTCTTCCATTAGTCTCTAATTGCAATTAAAAGCAAACCCCGATAATTTGGTTCGATTTGGAGAACAATTGGATCAATCAATAATTTTAGTTAAATAATTTAATTAAGAAAATAAAATAATTAAATTGATCTCAAATAAAAAATATAATCATATTCTTAGATTCCTAACACTCAAATTGGCTATGGGTCAACTTTTGATGTTTTTTGGAGTCAATTTGGTCAAATTAAGTATTTCAAAATTTTAAATTTATCTACACTTCCATTGGGGTAAATTTTTTTGATTATGAATGCGCCCATCCATCTTGATTTCAGCTTTCCTGGAAAGAATCTCAACCTGGAAGTAAATAATAGTACCTTCATTCTCGGTTCTAAGTGCTTTGGTTTAATTAGCTTATCGTGCCATTTCTTTGTTCTCTTCTTGTACAGCTTGGCACTCTCATATGCACCCAACCTGAATTCATCCAATTCATGTAGTTGTAGAACTCTTTTCTCACATACTAGTTTGAAGTCAAAATTCAATTTTTTAACTGTCCAAAAGGCCCAATGTTCCAACTCTACTAACAAATAATAAGACTTAACATAAACCAGCTTGTAAGGGGACATTCCTAAAGGGGTTTTGAATATTGTTCTATAAGCCCAAAGTGCATCATTTAATTTCATGGACCAGTCCTTTCTCTAGGATTTGCCTTAATTCTAGGTTTGACACTTCTACTTGACCGCTTGTTTGAGGGTGGTAGGCAGTACCTACCTTATGCTTTACCCCATACCCCTTCAAGAGGGTTTCTAATTGTTTATTGCAGAAATGTATTCCATCATCACTTATTAGGATACGGGATGTGCCAAACCTAGCAAGGACATGATCCTTCAAAAATTTGATTACGGTTTTGGCATCATTATTTGCATAAGCTACAGCTTTGACCCATTTGGAAACATATTCAACCCCCACTAATATGTAGTTGCTCGAATTAGAGATGTGGAATGGTCCCATAAAATCAATCCCCCAAATATCAAATAGTTAAACTTCAAAGATTTCATTCAGACTCATCTCTTTTACCTAAATTCCCCATCCTCTGATGTTGATCACAACTCTTTACAAAATCAACAGCATCCTTAAATAATTTGGGCCAATAAAATCTAGATTGCAGCACGTTTGCTACCGTTCGATCGATACCATGATGCCCTCCATAAGGGGATGTGTGGCAATGATATAAAATGTTATTTGTTTTAGATTCAGGCACACATCTCATTAGGATTTGATCGAAACAGTGATGAATCCATAATTTATACTATAAATAAAGGAAAATTTCATTTATTTCTCATATTAAAACTGCTCCTTAATCCAATTTTGTCTATCTGTTTCAGGAAAAATGCTTATCCAACAAATTCCGCGCAATTTAGAGAATTTTCCAAAATTTTTAAAGGAAAACCGCTGTCGCGTGCTGCAGCAGTTCAGTTTGCGAACCGCGGGCGCGATCGCGCGCTGCAGCTGTTCAGTTTGCGAACCACGAGCGCGATCGCACGCTGCAACTGAGCATTTTGCGAAACACTTGTACGATCGCGCGCTGCAGCGCCCTTCTTTGCAATCCGTTTTCTCCATGGCGTGCTGCAGCGGCCACTGATTTTTCTGTCTGACAGGTGTATTAATTGTGGCTGGGATAAGACCCCCAACCAGCCTTTTCTCTCCAGCCATCATTCCCTCTGCTGCAGCTCTATTTTTTAATGGAAAGTAACCTCTTTGATGTGATGAGGAGGATAAAATAATGGAAAATATTGGTCACCTCACCATAAATTGGAATTTGCCATCATTACTTAGATTTTTTAAAAGGCATTGTTGGTTTTGATCTTGAGTATGAGGATGCAACCACTCATCTATAAATACTTCCCCTCTTGAGTAGAGGAGGGTTCCAAAAATTGCTCACTTCACCTAAGTAAAGAGAGGGGTTGCATAGAAGAGAAGAAGAACTTCCCAAGGGTGGAGGAGCTCAAGTTGCTAAGGAGAAGGAGGAGAAAGGCAGCACTAAGGACCTAAGAGAGGCACTATAACCAAGGAGAAGAAGAATTCAGAGAACTTTCCAAGGAACATTCCTAGTACCTTCTAAACTCTTGTTTTGTGATTTCTCTTCTTAGTTGATCATGAAAGGGTCCTTATCCATGTATGTGTTCTTTTTCATATCTTTTGTAATGGAGAGCTAAACCTCCCTTGAGGAGGGTTGGGGCAATCTCACATATTTTGATAGTTACTATAAAATGTATGAAGTTTTTCTCAAGTATTAATAAAAATTGTGAACTTAATGACTTGCTAAAGAAATGTATAAGACTATTATGGACTTGAATGTGGACCAAAGGAAAAGGACTTCTTAATTCAAGAACTAAGTTGTCTTATGCTCCATAGCTCACCTTAGTTTGATGCTAGATTTATGAGTGCATGAGAGCTTAGAACTATGTGAGAAAGTTCTTGAGCTTAGTGCACCTTAATCTAAGCTCAACCAAAGAGTTGATGCGTGTGAGCTAAGACCCAATAATTGAGCTATGTAGCTCAATATAATTAAGGAAGGGAATGGAATAGTTGTGTGCTCATGAACAAGGTGACATAGTCATTGAATCCAATGAAATCAATCCCTCATCTCAATTATGTGTGATGCACGTGACGCTCTTAGTGGAATTAATGCTTATAAGATCTGAAAAGTTAAAAACCCTCATCCTCATGATCAAGAGATGAGGTAAAATCTATAAACCTCAAATCTTATAAGGATTTCTGTGCTGAAATAAAATCGACTGTGTGTTTATTTCGTGCACAAGATTTGAACTTGTAATTCTTCGAGATAAAACTCAAGGAAAGACAATGTGCACTTGATTAAGATTAAGAAAATGAAAGATAAATGCTTGAGGAATCATCATATATAAGTTATCTATCATGTCATGTGGGAGAAACCAACTCTCCTATTCCTTTTATTTGACTTATTTTCTACTACTGTGATTGTCGCGCTTGTTCTGGAACCAACTTAAACAAGACATCGATAGCTTAAACATTAGTGATAATAGATACACCTTAGTAACAAAACATCCAATTCTCTGTGGTTCGATAAATCCCAAAAACTCAAACTTTTCACTTATTACTTCAGACCACATACACTTGCGTGAAAGTGCAGACATGTATTTCAGGTCTGTAAACACCATTTGTATAGGAAAGGATCATACCAAAAGTAATTCTTAATATCAGCAAGAAAAAAAATTAGGAAAGGTTTTAAAAAGATGTGAAGAATCAAATTTAATCTTAAATTTGGAAAAAATCCATTTCATGGTCGAAGAGGGTATTATTCTTGGTCATTTGATTTCAAGGAGAGGGATATAAGTCGATAAAGCAAAGGTTGAAGTAATTGAAAAACTCCCCCCACCCATCAATGTAAAAGGAGTTAGAACTTCCTTGGGCACGCAGGTTATTATAGAAGATTTATCAAGGACTTCTCCAACATAAGTTTGCCGCTCTGTAGACTACTAGGGAAGGATGTCGAGTTCAATTTTGATGAAAATTGCTTAAAAGGTTTAAATGCCATAAAAACTGCTTTAATCTCTGCTCCAATTATTTTTACTCCAAATTGGGATTTACCTTTTGAAATTATGTTTGATGCGAGTGACCTTGCAGTTGGTGCTATCCTAGGGCAGTGAAAGGAATGAACCTTCTATTCAATTTACTATGCTAGTAAGCTCTTAGATAATGCTCAAAGAAATTATGCTACCACCGAAAAGGAACTCCTAGCTATCATCTTTGTCTTCACTAAATTTAGGTCATATCTCATCGGGTCTAAGACTGTTGTTTATACTGATCATGCAGCTATTAAGTATCTCCTTCAGAAGAAAGAAGTAAAACTTCGCTTGATACGATGGGTGTTTCTCTTGCAAGAGTTTGATCTTGAAATCCGGGAAAAGAAGGGGAATGAGAATGTGCTTGTAGATCATTTATCTAGATTGACGCATCTCGATAATGATAAGTTGACCGAAATCAGTAAATCTTTCCCCGATGAAAAACTCTATGCTATTGCTTCAAATCATTCTCCCTAGTTTGTTGACTTTGCAAATTATCTTGCAGGAGGAGTCATAACAAAAGGCATGAGTTACTAACAAAGAAAAAATTCTTTACTAACATTAAAAATTACTTTGGGTATGATCCATTTTTATACAAGTGTTGCAATGATCAACTCCTAAGGAGATGCGTTCCTGACTCCGAAATTAGAAATATTCTCTCATTATCACACATCCCAGTATGGAGGGCACCATGAGATTGAGCAAACAGCTACAAAGGTACTTCAATCCGGATTCTTTTGGCCTCGCTTGTTCAAAAATGCTGCTGACTTTGTCAAAAGTTGTGATAAGTGCCAAAGAACCAAAAACTTAAGCAAAATGGATGAGCTTCCTTTGAACGGAATTTTTGAAGTTGAGTTATTTTATGTGTGGGGAATTGACTTCATGGAGCCATTCCATTATCCCAAACCAATGCGTACATTCTTATGGCAGTGGAATATGTTTCCAAATGGGTTGAGGCGTTAGCATGTTTGAACGATGATGCTAAAACTGTTATTAAATTTCTCAAGGAGCACGTGCTCGCTAGATTTGGGACACCCAGATTCCTAATCAGTGATGGGGAAAAACACTTCTACAATAGACAGTTGAAGAGTGTCTTAAAAAGCTATGGGGTGCGACATAAGATGGGTACTCCTTATCACTCTCAAACTTGCGGGCAAGTTGAAGTCTCAAATAGGGATCTTAAGCAAATTTTAGAGAAAATTGTGAACCAAAATAGAAAGGATTGGACTTCAAAGCTTCATGACACCCTGTGGGCATATAGAACTACCTTTAAGACCCCTTTAGGAATGTCTCCTTATAAGCTCATTTATGGTAAATCAGGTCATCTTTCGGTAAAATTGGAGCACCGTGCCTTTTGGGCAATTAAAAAATTAAACTTTGACTCCCAAAAAGCAGGTGCACAAAGAATGCTGCAATTAAATGAGCTTAACGAATTCAGATTAAATGCCTATGAAAGTGCAAAATTATATAAAGAGAAAACTAAAAAATGGCATGATAAGATGATCAAGCCAAAACATATTCAACCTATAATGAAAATACTACTTTTTAACTCAAGATAAAGATTATTTTTAGGAAAATTGAAGTCAAGATGGACAGGCCCATTCACTATCACTAAGGTTTTCCCTCATGGAGCGGTTGAAGTCACTTCCAATGGTGGCACTTTTAAGGTAAATGGAAATTGCCTGAAGTTATATTTAGAGGAAGGAATTTTACAAGAAAAGGGAGGATGGACCCTTCAGGACCTCCCGGATGAGGGTATCACATAAAAAATCTTTCTCGTGTCGGGCTGAGACATTAAAACAAGCGCTCATTGGGAGGCAACCCAAGAATAAATATGTTGTATCTTTTTATTTGTATTAGTTATTTTGTACTTTTCCCTTTAGTGTGTTTTATTTTGTTTTTGAGGAATGAAATTTTGGATTCACATATTCCCAAATCTTTATAGTACTTGAAAATGATAAAATTTTCTAAATTTTTTAAGAAATGAAAGTCACAAAAATATCAATAAAGAAAATGATATGAAATAAAAGGGTGCTTAACAAAAAGTGATCAAATGCATTGATTGTATTAAAACTTTTTATCTAAGGAATTAAGGTAAATCTAATCTCCAAAAATTTAAATCAATGTTATGAACTAAGTGTGGGGGAGAGCATTGGACTAAAGACAAGAGATTATGGTGAGTACTCTAATAGAGTGTGCTAGGCTCCCGTAGGACTTCATGATCACAAAAATCTGAATTGGGGATGAAGAAAAGTATTTCTCCCTAAAAATGAAAAGAGAAAAAAAAAACATAAAAAGGGCTGATGAAAAATATTACTCCCAAATGAATGCAATGAAAAAGGATGATGAAAAATATCTCTTTTTTAATCTATTCATCTTTGTGATTCATAAGAAGGAGCACATATGGCACAAAATTCTTGAGTATTTCACTACCTCTCTAGTCTAGGTTTCCATGGAACCTTCCTCAATACCTAGTAACATACATAAAAATCAAATACTTGGAGATTAACTAATTAACCTTGCTTCATATCCAGGATTAGAATATCTAATGCCAAAGGGTTTGGATCATTTTAGTTAAGCACATGCCTTGAATTACAAATCAAAATCTAAATTGATATCTTTTGTTGTCTATCATAAAAAAAAAAATATTTTGAACTTACTCGAGGATGAGCAATAATTTAAGTGTGGAGGTGTAATGAATCCATAGTTTATACCCTAAATAAAGGAAAATTTCATTTATTTCTCATATTAAAACTGCTTCTTAATCCAATTTTATCTATCTGTTTCAGGAAAAATGCCTATCCAACAAATTCCACGCAATTTGTAGAATTTTTCAAAATTTCTAACGGAAAACTGTTGCCGCGCGCTGCAGCGGTTCAGTTTACGAACCGTCGGCATGATCACGTGCTACAGCGGTTCAGTTTGTGAACCGCGGGCACGATCGCGCGCTGCAGCGGTTCAGTTTGCGAACTGCTGGCGCGATCGCGTGCTACAGCGGTTCAGTTTACGAACCGCGGGAACGATCGCGCGCTACAGCAATTTAGTTTGCGAACCGCAGGCGCGATCGCGCGCTGCAGCGGTTCAGTTTGGGAACCGCGGGCGCGATCACGCGCTGCAGCAATTCAGTTTGCGAACCGCGGGCGCGATTGCGCGCTACAGCGATTCAGTTTGCGAACCGCGGGCGTGATCGCGCGTTGCTGCAGAGCATTTTGCAAAACACTGGCGTGATCGTGCACTGCAGCGGGCTTCTTTGCAATCCATTTCTGCTATGGCGCGCTACAGCGGCCGCCAGTTTTGCTGTCTGACAGGTGTACTAATTACGGCTGGGACAAGACCCCCAACCATCCTCTTGTCTACAGCCATCATTCCTTCTGTTGTAGCTCTTTTTTTAAATGGAAAGTATCCTCTTTGATGTGATGAGAAGGATAAAACAATGGAAAATATTGGTCACCTCACCATCAATTGGAATTTGCTGTCATTACTTAGATTTTTTAAAAGGCATTGCTGGTTTTGATCTTGAGTATGAGGATGCAACCCCTCATCTATAAATACCTCCCCTCTTGACTAGAAGAGGGTTCCAAAAATTGCTCACTTCACCTAAGTAAAGAGAGGGGCTACATAGAAGAGAAGAAGAACTTCCCAAGGAACGTTCCTAGTATTTTCTAAACTCTTATTTTGTAATTTCTCTTCTTAGTTGATCATGAAAGGGTCTTTGTCCATGTATGTGTTCTTTTTCATCTCTTTTGTAATGGAGAGCTAAACCTCCCTTGGGGAGGGTTGGGGCAATCCCATATATTTTGATAGTTACTATAAAATGTATGAAGTTTTCCTCAAGTATTAATAAAAATTGTAAACTTAATGACTTGCTAAAGAAATGTATAAGACTATTATGGACTTGAATGTGGACCAAAGGAAAAGAACTTCTTAACTCAAGAACTAAGTTGTCTTATGCTCCATAGCTCACCTTGGTTTGATGCTAAATTTATGAGTGCATGAGAGCTTAGAACTATGTGAGAAAGTTCTTAAGCTTAGTGCAGCTTAATCTAAGCTCAACCAAAGAGTTGATGCGTATGATGCTAAGACCCACTAATTGAGCTCCGTAGCTCAACATAATTGAGGAAGGGAATGTAATAGTTGTGTGCTCATGAATGAGGTGACATAGTCATTAAACCTAATAAAATCAATCCCTCATCTCAACTATGTGTGATGATGTGATGCTCTTAGTGGAATCAATGCGTATAAGATCTTAAAAGTTAAAAACCCTCATCTCCATGATCAAGAGATGAGGTAAAATCTATAAACCTCAATCTTATAAGAATCTTTGTGCTGAAACAGAACCGACTGTGTGTTCATTTCGTGCACAATATTTGAACTTGTAATTCTTCGAGATAAAACTCAAGGAAAGGCAATGTGCACTTGATTAAGATCAAGAAAATGATAGTTAAATGCTTGAGGAATCGTCATATATAAGTTATCTATCATGTCATGTGGGAGAAACCCAACTCTCCTCTTCCTTTTATTTGACTTATTTTCTACTATTGTGATTGTCGTGCTTGTTCTAAAACCAACTTAAACAAGAAATTGATAGCTTAAACATTAGTGATAATAGATACACCTTAGTAACAAAACATCCAATTTTATGTGGTTCGAAAAATCCTGAAACTCAAACTTTCCACTTATTACTTTAGACCACATACACTTACGTGAAAGTGCAGACACAAATTTTAGGTCTGTCAATAGCATTTGTATAGGAAAGTATCATACCAAAAGTAATTCTTAATATCAGCAAAAAAAAAAATTCTTTGTTGAAAGTTAAATTCTTTTGGGATCACTTCCCCTGCAAGAAATTATAGAGGCTAAAATGAGAGCAGATTTTGTTACATTAAATCCCTTTGTGCAATTTTCATCAAATTTGAATTCAACATCCTTTCTTAGAAGTCTGCACAAAGGTAAACTGATTTTGGAGTTCTTATGAACCTTCTGTAAAACCCCACATGCCTAAGAAAACACCTAACTCCCTTTACATTTGTGGGTGGGGACAATTTCTCAATAACCTCAATTTTAGCTTTATCTTCCTCAATTCCCTTTTTAGATATAAGGTGACCCAAGATAATCCTCTCCTCTACCATGAAGTGACACTTTTCCTAATTCAGAATAAGGCTAGTTTCTTCACATTTCCTTAGAACCTTACCCAAGTTTGTCAAACAATCTTCAAGAGATTTGCCCACTACTAAAAAATCATCCATAAAGATCTCTAGAAAATCACCTATCATGTTAGAAAAAATGGCCATCATGCTCCTTTGAAAAGTTACATGTGCATTGCATAGACCAAAAGGCATCCTTCTAAATGCAAATATTCTATAGGGGCATGTGAAGGTTATTTTCTCTTGGTCTTCTAGGGCTATCAAAATCTGATTGTAACCCGAGTAACCATTCAGAAAATAGAAATATGGGTTTCCTGCCAACCTATCTAACATCTAATCAATAAATGGGAGAGGATAGTGATCTTTTCAAGTTGCCTTATTTAGCCTCTGGTAGTCTATACATACTCTCCACCCCATAACTTTCCTAATTATAATCAGTTCATTATTTTCATTTAGAGTCATGGTTATCCCACTAATCTTAGGGACCACATGAATTGGACTTACCCAAGGGTTATTCAAAATTGGGAAAATAATACCAACATCCAATAGCTTAATGATATCCTTATGCACCACATCTTTTATATTTGGGTTTAATCTTCATTGAGGTTCTATGGAAGGTTTATAGTTGTCTTACACCAGGATATGGTGTATGCATAAGGTAGGACTAATTCCCTTCAAATCAGTAATGCTCCATCTTATTGCCCTTTTATGTTCACTCAACAACTTACACAGTTTTGTCTCTTGAGTTAAGCTTAATAAAGCAGAAATAATAACCAGTAGAGAAGTTCCCACCCTAAGATAAATATATTTTAAGTGATTGGGCAAAACATTTAGATCCAATTCAAGATGTTCATTGATAAATAACTACATTTTCTTCCTTTCCTGAATCAACTCATTAATTTTGTTTTCTACCTCATGTATTTCAGCTCCTGTAAATCAAATTCCCCTACATCTTTAGAAATTAGCACCTCTTCCAACACATTGACTTCCCAACGCTCCTCATTTGGCTAAATGGGGTGCCTCATCGAATCCTTTATGGTAAAACTCACCTCCTCCCCCTCACAACAAAGACTCAATTCACCCTTATCAACATCTATCATGGTCTTGCTAGTAGCAAGGAATGGTCTCTCCAGGATTATAGGAATTTCTTGATTTTCATCTTCCATTTCCAATACAATAAAATCAGCAGGGAAGATAAATTTATCAACTTTGATTAAAACATGTTCTAAGATTCCCATAAGAGTTCTTTTGAATCTATCAACTAGTTGGAGAAGGACTAAGGTAGGTTTTAAAGAACTAATTCCTAGTTTTTTAAATATATAGAATAACATTAAATTTATTGAAGCCCCCAAATCACACAAAGCCTTTTTAAAAGTGTGATTTCCTATAGTGCAAGGAATAGTGAAACTCCCAGGGTCCTTCCTTTTAAGGAGAATTTTTTGCTGGAGAATGGTAATATATTCCTCAGTCAAGGCAACCATTTCCTTCTCATTTATTTTTCTTTTCTTTGAAAGAATGTCCTTCATAAGCTTAGCATAACAGGGCATCTGTTCTAATGCTTCAGTGAAAGGAATGTTTATGTGAAGAGTTTTAATTATTTCTAAGAATTTTTGGAATTGGATGTCTAACTTTTCCCTTGCCATTCTTTGTGGGTAGGGGATGTGAGGGGTGTAATCAGAAGGTTTAGTCATATGTGTGTTAGTTCTATCATTCATCTCTTTATCTTTATCCTTATTAGTTTCTCTACCTCATTTGATCCCTCTCCCAAAGCCTTAGATGTATTTTCAGAATCTTTTAATCCCACAGTTTCTGTAATTTTTCTACTTCTTAAAGTTATGGAATTTTCTAATTTATGTTCATTTAGTTGCATCATAATTTCCTTTAATTTTAACTCAATTCTTTTGACAACTTTTTCTTGATTCAAATGAGTGTGTTCATGTCAATTTAATATTGTATCAGTTCTATTCATAAAATTGGTTGTGTAAATTCTAAACTCTTTTAAGGAATGCTCTAGCCCTCTTCCATCCTCAGCTTGTTAATTTTTATAGTTTATGATAGCATTACTCCAATTTCTCAATTATGATGAGAAATCAGCTGCATACCTTCAAGTCTTTGGGTTAACAGGTCAATTTTATTTCTTAGTTCAGCAATCTGATTTGACTCGTTCAAGTTGTTTCACCTTCGTTTTGTTTGAGTTCAGCCGCACAGTCGGCCATTGGTATGCATTGTTTGCTATTTTCTCAAGGTGATCAAAAGCCTCCTCAAGGGTTTTACTACTTAATGATCCTCCTGTGGCTATATCAATAAGGGTCCTTGTGGGTGCATTTAATCTATTATAAAAAACTTGCACCTGTATCCACAAAGGGAACCCATGATGTGGGCAACACCTTAAGCAGTACTTAAAGCGTTCCCAGTTGTCATACAAATTCTCACCATGTTTTTGAGAGAAGTTCGAGATTTCATTCCTCAGCCTAGATGTCTTGGCAGGTGGGAAAAACTTGGCTAGAAATTTTCTTGCCAAGTCGTCCCAAGTCCTAATAGACTCACCGGGTGGATAACTGAGCCAAAGCTTAGCTCTATCTCTCAGTGAAAATGGGAACAATCTCAATCTTAAGGCATCATCAGATACACCGTTAAATCGAAAGGTGTCGCATATTCGGGTCATCCGATGCTAGCCCACTAAATTGATTATTCTGAATCATATTCAACGTGGATGGTTTAATTTCAAAATTATTAGCCTGAGTAGGAGGTCTAATAATGGCATTGGGAACCCCTTATACAGTGGGAAGTGCGTATTCTCTAAGATGTCTCCTCCAAGCATTTACCATTAGTTCTACTGGGTTTACTTATAAATCTTTCCTCTAAGCATTTTGTTGATTAAGAAATACTTGTTCTCCTAGCTATGAGATAAGTTCTATTAATTTCAGGATCATAAAAGAATTCAGCAAGGTTTCTCCAACTCATACAGTTAAAGATTCACTAGCTAGAGCAAGTTACAGTAATCAAATTCAGTAATGTAAATTCACCCATAAATGACCAACAAATAAAAATTTTAGTAATGATAATAAGCAATAACTTTCAACAATAAATTTTTCTTAAGAAGTTTTTCGAATTTTTCTCAAAAGCATGTAAATAAAGGAAACTAAAGCAATCTAATTTTTATTTTATAAAAATAATCACATATATGATTACAGCTATGTAAGATTATATGCACAACTTAATTAGATCTAAATCACTAGTTACTAGAAAATTATACTTGATACAAAACAAAATCGTTCCCCAGTAACAGCGCCAACAACTTGACAGACGGAAGATACACGTCTGCGTTTGCACGTAAGTGTATGTGATCTGAAGTAATAAGTGGAAGTTTTAATTTTGAGATTTATCATCCTCTGAGAATGGTGGTTCTAATACCAAGTTATATTTTTTTTCAATAATGTTTAGATGTTGATTTTTGGATTGATTTTTAGTTCCTAATTTAGCAATATAAATTACCTTAAGTTAAGATACGATTTGATTAAAAGGAGAGAGTTAAGTTTTCATTATAATAGTTGCAAGGGCTTGGTGATATAATTTTATTTTTTGAATGTATACTTTAAATATTTGTGCTTACTTAAATCAAGTGAATACTATTGGAATTGGAGTTATCTTCCAATTATAGTAAGTTCAAGTTTAGGGCACAAAGAGAGCTCCCATTAGGGTTCTTCCTTAGCACATAATCTTTCATGATATCATGATTTGTTATTAGACTTGATTACCTACATCCAGGTTATCAAATAGTATCTTTTATTCCTATTGATCTCACAAACAAGACTTCCATTAACCATGCATCATGCGCTTCACATGCGGTTTAGCTAGATGGGAGGATGCGTTGGGTCGATGGACTATGTCACACCATCCATCAAGTTTTCCAACATCCTCTCATCCCTTCTGCCTTGCTGAGTAGCAGAGCAAAGTTAATGGATAGCTTGGTTCACAAGCATCAAATCTCTTGGTAGAGCCTTTAAGGAAAGGTGCAAGCAAGCTTGAGAATTTGTCACTTAATTCTTAGCTCTACTTGCACAACCTTCCTTGCTATTACCCAATTGATGAGCTTGGAACACAAGTTCTTAAAATAAATAATTTAAATTATATTCCATCCAAAAATTTATTTCAACATAAATAATAAATAATAAGATCATCTTTTCATTCATTCAAACAATTCATTAAAGCATCACCATACCCTTACAATTTCATACAATTACATCTCAACCCTCTCCAAAGGGATTTTAGCCTTCCATTACTAAATAAGCAGAATCACACATACAAAGAAAAGTGAACCTTACCATCAGTTCATAGCAGAAAGAAATCAGAGAAGTTTATGAAGAAATACAAGGAATCACCCGGAGTTTTTTTTGGGTTCTCTTGGACTCCTCATGCACTTCCTCTTGACTGCTCTGCCCTTTTCCTTTGTTGTTTCCTTCTCCTTATTATTCTTGGCAAACCTTCTTCTCTTTGGAGATTTCTCCTATCTCCTCTTATTGCATCTATTCCTTTATGGGACTTGAATGTCAAAAATTGAAACCCTTTTAAGGTCTGAGATTACCTCTTAAATAGGAGAGCTCTCAGCCCCAAGCTATTAATGATGTGACTCTTCCCCTTCCTTGGTTTTAATTAACTCCTTTTTAATGTTCTATTCACTATATTCTATTGGGATTCAGCAGAAATAATTTGTGGCCTTCCCTATGCTGCATTTATGGTTATTCTGGAAAGTTTTGGATCATCCGCTGCGGCGGGCTGTGGCAGCAGTTTTTCAAACACTGTTCCGCTTCAGCACACTATGGCAGTAGCGTTCCAAATACTATTTCACTGCGGTGCACTGTGGCAGCAGCATTCCAAATACTGTACCTGCATGAAAGTTTGTATCTTTTCCTTCGGTCACCGCAGTGTCCGCTATGGCGTGCTGCGGCGTGTGATAGCGGATAAACCTTTGAAATGACTATTCCAATAGTTTACCTATAGTTTTCATGATTAATAAAATATTCTATTGTGGTGCGGTGCAGTGGAAAATACTTTGAAAATGTGGATCAATAGGTCACATAAAGTTTGTGTGAATAATCAGAAATGTCATGGTGGTTGAAAGTACAAAAGCACAGAAAATTTACTGTTCAATTAGTTCATATAAAGTTCTTGAAGATTAATTAAATATACTGTCGGGGCGCACTGTGGCACACCGCGACAAGCTGCAGTGGTTTTATTCCAGATCAGTGCAAATCCTTATGAGACATACCGCGTTGTGGGGTGCTGCAGCGGTTTATTTTACAAAAATGCAGATTTAGCACTGTTCAAGTAGTCCAATAAGATTTTAATTCATCTTTAAGAAATGACGCTGTAGCACGCTGCGACGCGCCGCAGCAAAAAGTTTTTTGAAAACACTGTTCAATTTCTCTTTTATATGATTTTAATTTAACTTATAGAAATGATGATATGGTGCACTGCAATGGCCTTTTCTCCAGGCCTGTAGTTCAGCTTCCAGGTAAGGGAGTTAATGAGATCATCCTGGCGCGATGTGGCCCGCTATGGAATGCTATGGCGCCCTATGGCACGCTGTGGCAATTTTCCTTCCAGGTCCTTTTAGATATTCTTCCAGGTGAATAATTTTCATGAACCGCCATGGCGCGCTGCGGTGCGCCACGGCGGTTTTCTTCTAGAATTTTAGTAATTTGCCCAGATCTTTGTTGTTCTCCATTTTCCCCTTAAAAACATATGATTCCATTCAAAGTACCATATTTTATATGGTGTTTAAAGATGTTTTGATACTAAATTTAGCTATAAATTCCATATATATCAACATACACATCACCTCTACCAATAATGTTGTACACCTTATCATCTCCAAGATACACTTTCCCCAAGTCACCCTTGGTATAGTTCTTGAAGGCACTCCTCGATGGAGTGGCATGGAATGATGCTCCTGAGTCCATAACCCAGGACTCTGTGTTGATAGGTGAGAGGACCAAAGCATCTTGATCCTCCTCAGCTAAAGCATTTATAGTGGGTTTCATTAGTTTACTACCACCACTTGGTTTCTTCATGGTAGGGCAGTGCTTCTTGAAGTGACCTGCCTTCCCATAATTCCAGCAATCTGGCTTTTTCGATTCTTGATTTACTTTGCCGAGACATCGACCTATTTTTGGTATGTCTCCTCTCAGCTTGTCGCCCTCTGCTTTTCGCATTCAGTGCTGAGGTAGATGCCTCTCCCTGAGACTTCTTCCGCACCTCTTCATTCAGCACTAGCTTAACGATGTCGTCGAACTTCAATGATGCATTACCTGATGAATTGCTGATGGTTGTAACCAGCCCATCCCAACTGTCCGGCAATGATGAGAGGAACAATAGAGCTCGGACCTCGTCATCAAAACTGATGCCCACCAAATTCAATTGGCTTGTCATGGTGCTGAACCCAATGATGTGTTCAGTCACTGAATGGCCATCCACCATTTTCATATAAACTGTCTCTTCATGAATAAAACCTTATTCGAAGCTGAAGGCTTCCTATACATCATCGTTAGGGAATTTATGAGATCTATAGTAGTTTTTACATTAAAAATATTAAAAGCAACAGAAAAAGATAATGATAAGCGAATCAAACCCAAAGCGGTTCTATCAAGAACCTCCCAGTCTTCATCAGTCATAATTACAAGTTTCTTGTCTGCTCCTTTCAATGGTTGATACAACTTTTTCTGATAGAGCAGATCCTCCATCTACATTTTCCAGAATGCAAAATTTGTTCTGCTGAATTTCTCAATCTTGTGTCTCATTTCTTCGGCCATTGCTCTCACTCAAACAAGCAAACCCTCCTTAGCAACAAGAAAAATAACTAACTCTCTGATACCACTTATTGTTGTTGAGATACGCAAAATCTTCTAAGCCTTTGAGGATTGAGGAATGCGTTGACGATGACTAAGCAAGTCTGGAAATCACAAAATCACAAGAGAAAGATCGTAGCATATACAATCATCCAAACACAAAGATATAGGCGGAAAACACAAGAATGAGAAAAACTACGGACCCACACCAACAAGAAAATCCACTATTAAAACTTCAAAGGTTACAGAGTTATAAGAGCTATATCATCTCAACACAAGAGTTAAGCTCTACTCTAGAATGAAGAGGAGGAATAGAGGCTATCACTTGGAGTTGCTTCACCACCTTGCAAGACTTGTCTTGGACAGCAGCTCCCTTAGGGTTGCTTCTAGGGTTCTCCTTTATACAGCCACTTAAGCCTCCAAACTGATTGCAAAAGCCTTAGAAAGCCTTAGGTTTTCCACCACTACTTAGGCTTAAGTAGCTAGCTCCATTTCGGACGCAAAAGTCCAAAATACCCCTCAGATTTCTTCAGATTGAGACCTGGAACGAAGCAGAACTCTGTCGGCCGCTACGGCATGCCTTAGCGGCCAACTTTCAAATAGTATCCACTGTAGCGCACTACAACATGCTGCAGCGTACTGTAATGATTGACTTTTGAATCTTGAACCACTGCGGCGCGCTGCAGTGCCCGCATTAAATCTGAACCCTATGATCTGCCGCAGTGCACTGTAGCGCCCCGTCTGATTTCGCTGCGGCGTGCTGTGTAGCACACATCTGATTCCACTATGAAGCATTGTAGCAACTGCTTCAGAGTTGCTGACTGTTGAGGCGTGCTGTGGTGCACTACGGCGCCTGCGCTGTTCCTGGACACCAAAGTCTCCACAACACAACAGTTCTTCCTTGCTAGTGATGTCCCCCACAATCAACTGCCCCCTAATAAACTATTGCAGTCTTCATAAATCCCTCTCAGCTTCTATTAAAGGTTGTTGAACCCTGGACGAGTCCCCAGTTCTTCCCTCTATGTGTAAACTCGACTCCTCTTCTAGTCGTTGGATCAGTGTTTTAACCCTCCAGCATGCAGCTGAGCATCTTTCTAAAGAATTTTCATCATTGGCTAAGGCATCAAGAGTGGATTAGATTGGGTCAACTACATCTGTGACTTAAGCTTGGCTATTGCTCAGTGAATCATCAGACACAGCATACCAGGTTTTCCCTTTGCCGAGTACTGAGCTATCCATTCGTGTAATTGAGGATTCTAATTACAATTTTAGATTACCTCCAATTGACTACTAGCCTTAATCGAGTTTCATTAAAGTTGATCAAGTGGCCTCTAGCTTGTGCATGTATAGTGGGCTACAGTGCCCGAGCCCCCAATAAGGAACTGACGAAGCCGACAGTCTCTTGTCGGGAAAGGATGTTCCTTGGGTCAGCATTTTACACAAGGAACATGACATGAGGGGTTTTTGGCTGTGAATCCAACTGTAGATTACTCAATCTTTGGAACCCCTGATGAAACTTCGAGTTCCATTTGATAGAGCTCGTTCTTAGCTTTAATCCAAACTGTTAATTGTGCAATTTGAGGCTCAGTGCATCTCCCCAAGGGCATTCTCCTTCTCCATTTGTACTACCAAGAAGGAGAACAGTGTGGGTCAAGCTGAACAGAGGCCAATGCTATTCAATAGTGCTGGCTCATCGAGTCCCGTCGACCCATATAGTTCCGAAGGGGCCAGCCTGTCGGGTCTCGGTCACCCAACAAGGTCCGAGTGCTGAAATTGAATTATTCCATTTGATTTTCATATAAGACAAAGTCTAAACTTAGGGATTTAAATGGAATTTAGGGTTCAATAATTTTTAGTCATCTTATATCCAAAATTAGCAAACTTATATTCCAAATTAATCAAAAAAGCATATAGAATCTGAT
This sequence comes from Gastrodia elata, assembly GCA_016760335.1. Classification (NCBI taxonomy): domain Eukaryota; kingdom Viridiplantae; phylum Streptophyta; class Magnoliopsida; order Asparagales; family Orchidaceae; genus Gastrodia; species Gastrodia elata. Next base: position 105,946,399 of record CM028669.1, on the reverse strand, counting down.
TATGCAATAATATTTAGTTTTTTGTGATTGCTTTTCTTAATTAAGTACCAATTAACTTAGAATTTTATTAGTACATAACTTACTTGTTTATTATCCAATTTTTATAAACTTAGTCTTGTTTTGATCATCAGGCAAAAGAAAACCCTAATGTTAAATTAAATATATTTTTTAAAATTAATTTAGCTAAAAATTATGCTTTAGGATGATTAGTCTAATTAAGGATCTAGAGAGCTCCAAAATTTATAATCTTGCTATCAACCGCTTCATTAGGATGTGTAGATTAGACAGCATGATTAGAATTCTGATTTGAATCCATTTGATTTATAATAGCTATCATATCTCTCAAATTACCAATTTTCCCTTAAGATTAAGTTAAGCTAATCCTTATGGTTTAGACCATTGGCCTTGCTGTCTAATCTATTATTAAGCCTATATGATAGGTTAAGTTAGCCTAGAACCAATTAGTTTGATGGTAAGATGAACCAATCTTAATTTAGATGATTGAAATCCTACTTAGGGCTTACACTTGATTAGTAACCATTAGCACCTCTTGTAAGCCTAATTCAGTGATCAAGGTGTCCTTACCCCCCTTGAATAGCAACTTACTTATTAGAATACTCAACCAAAACCTTAGAATTCTAGTTTGGTATGTCACATTTTGTGATTTAAGGCATTAGCATTTCCATCCTTATTAGACATCTAACCTCATTGGATAAGAATCTCCTTATCTTCCTCAATGTAGAGGAAAATTTAATTATGAAAAATAAGATTGTGTTTATGTAAATAATTTTGTTGATCAATCACTAGTTACGTTAATCCTTAATTTTGCTTAATACACTAATTAGACTATATTAGGTAAACCATTTACAAAAATAAGGTGCTAATCTTTAGGAGTGGCTTTAAGAAGAAAACTTATAGACTGTTTGTGCCATTTAGATCAAATTAGAGAAAATTATTTGCAATTACTCTTAAATCATTTAAGACTCATTATGATTTATATTTAAATTTTAGAAGCTTTCTTTTAGTAGTTAGAAGGATTAGAATATTGTAGAAATATTTAAAAGATAAGATTAGATCACATGTTAAATGGATTATAGTTAAAAAATTTAGGTAGGGTGCCTTATTTGTGACACTTTGAGGTAGAACTCTAGATTTACCACATGAATCTTTAGAATTAAACCTATTCCTGTAGTAGGGATAATCCAGTAAAAAATTAAATTGAACTTACATTTTTGTGGTAGTAAATCCAAATGAAGGATTTTAGATGATTTTATCTTGGAGCTTAGTTTCAAACCATTAGCATATGGTCAAGTTTTTTATAGTTTTGAAGATCCTCAAATAAAAACTAGCTTGATTAAAACTTAACCTAGTGATGATATAAGTATTATCATATGGGAGTGAAGTGCACATCTATAACCTAACTCTTATTTCTTTTGACTTGAGAAATTGGCTGATTTTCCCTATAAGGAACTATAGATTTACTGTCTTATCTACAGTATTTAGATACGCATAGTTCATGTCAGGACAAACATTTCAATTATAATGTATGTTATGAGTTGGGTTTTGAACACCTTAGTTTGGGGTACAAACTATAAAATAATATATGTCTCCTATCCCTATGCACAGGGATAAGTGCAGTTAAGCTACTTAAGTGATCAATTTTACCTTCCTTAGAACATGCTAATTATATGTATGTACTCTTAACATATGATGAACAAGGTTAAATTTGTGATATGATTTCAAAATTTGTTGAATATAGTGTAATTAAGATCTAAAATATGTATAATTAGATAATTCTTATGAAAAATATTTCTGAATAAAATGGTATCTAGATTAATATGTATATTATGTATATTAGGATATGATAGAATAATTAGATAGATAAAAAAGGGATATATTTTCTATTTCTTAGATTTTGGGTTATCTAATCATTTCAGTTTTAGCATAATATGAATTGCATAAGCATAGCATATTTAGTTGTACGATGCGTAGCACACCTAGGATCTATTAGCGATGGGATTCAAAGCACACATAGAATCTATGGGATGTAGTATGGCATCAAAGTTAGGCATGCATGTGGCATATTCTGTAGCATACTCAAATCCTTATTTAGTTGGCATAGATTACAGTTCAATTACATATTTAATTCACCTTACAACCTTACTTTAGTTATTTTATTTACAGTATGCTTGTTCTATTTAAGTATTACTCCGTCTCTATTTTTAGCAGTTTGATTTACAATTACAAATTTAATTTTAGTTTATACAATTTGATTTATGTTTTAATATTTATTTATTATTATGATGAGTAATATCCCTAAAATGATAAGAAAACACTGTAATCCAAAAATTTACTTAGACTCATTGTCTAACACAATAGTTTCTATATTTTGGCTGGGGCCCTAGCATGGGAAACCGACATGTCAGGTTTGGAGTAGTTTGATGAGCCAACCTTTAAAAAATGTCTATGTGGAGCCCTGTACCCTCCATGGCCATGCTAATACTGAGGTCAACATAGTTATGGTGAATATAGTCACAGTATGACAACCCTCCCAACTCTAGCTAAGTCTAGTATAAATCCAGCCCACCTTAGTTTAAAGATTTACCACCTGGAACTGAGGGTCAAGTATCAAAATATTAAAGTAACGGAAACAAATAAGAGTATAACATCCATATCACAGCATAATAAAGAAGGAAAAAATAGTAACTCAGCCCAATGGAAAAATGCATAAAATAATTACATCCAAAATATAAAATTATTACAAAGTGAATTTAAAAGTAAAAGGAACACTTATCCTCATAGCTAAAAATAAATCTAGCTAAGCTATAGCAGCATGAAGGTCCTCCTCCTGGCCAATCTCCTCTCCATAAGCAATCTCAATGAATAGCTCCAAATTTGACATGGTCAGTATCAGATTGCCAGTGCCCTAGCCAAAAAGAACACCAACTGATGTAGGATGGGGGTGATGACATGTAATATAATTGAATCCACCAATTAATTAACGAAATTAACCTCGCATATTTAAGTTACTATAAGATATGCAAGTCACTTGTTGAGAATAAAGAGAAGTATTGTAAGCATTTAAAAGTAACGAGAGCTAGGATTAAACGAGCACACTTGTAAGGTAGGAGGAAAGAAAATAAAAATAAAAGAAGAAGATCTTACGAGAGTCTTATTACCGAATTAGCTCTACATAGAGTTTGAAATGGAATATCTTTTGCCTCAGAATATTCAAATAAATTATTCTGTGGAAATATCATATTTCTTTGTATTCTAAACATAAGTGGAGAAGAATTTGTGTGCGGGTCATAAGGTACATTTCGCTCACTATTTCTGGTGGGGCATCTGGTGTCAGGTTAGGTTCTTGAATTGTGTTATTATTATTTTTGTTTTCTAGGGCCTCAAATCTTCCTATGAACTCTCTACAAGTTTGTTGATAGAAAAGTTAAATTATCGAGCTGCTCTTACATATTAAGAATATCATTCTCACATCTATGAATGAGCATTTGATTTTGATATGGGTGACCACTGTGAGTAGTCATAGCTATCCGAGTAGATAATGAAATAACCAGTTACGAAATTGTAAATCTCTTGTCGGTTACCCAAAAACTAGATTTATAATGATAAATATAAAAAAAAACTTTTTTTTCTTGAATAATTCTAATGAGGTGGATATGAAGAAATTAAAAGTAAGAAAAAAAAAGAATTTTTTTTGTTATTGTTATTATTTTATTTTATTTTTGTTTCTTTTTTTTTTGTGGTTAAAGATGATATAAATTATAATCCTACTAAATTTTAATCAAACTAATGTACTTTTAATATTTAATAAAATAAAAATTATTATGAATTAATATAAAAATGTAGAACTATATATGAGGATAAATTTATCTGATACTAATCTGATGTAGGATGGGGGTGATAACATGTAACATAATCAAATTCACCAATTAATTAATAAAATTAACTTTATATATTTAAGTTACTAGAATATATGCGAGTCACTTGTTGAGAATAAAGAGAAGTGTTGTAAGTGCTTACAGGTAATGAGAGTTAGGATTAAACGAGCACACTTATAAGGTAGGAGGAAAGAAAATAAAAATTAATGAAGAAGATCCTACGGGAGCCTTATTACCAAATATGTCGTTTACGATAAAGAAGATTTACTTCTACGAGCAGTCCTTCACCATAGATCGAACCTTCTTTCCTTGAAAGTTTTTCTCCAAGAATTGCAAACCACACCTCAAGAAGTCTTTCTCTTAAGAATGAACCTCACATAACATTAAGAAGAATAGAGTTTTTTTTATATCACTTGCAATGTCATAATACATGTGAGGGTGGCCAATTTATAGCCAGAAAATACATACCAAATGACTATAAAAACTATTAACCAACCTCTCATGAAGGACTAAAGTGTCATTTCCTCTAAAAGACCAAAAAAATTATATACTTACTCTCTCATGAAGGACTAAAATGTCCTTTTACACAAATGACCAAATAAACTATAAACCAACTCTCTCATAAAAGACTAAAGTGTCCTTTTACATAAAAATTCACATGACAATATATGGGCCAGGATGAAGGCCAATTTATGGAACAAATACAAAAGCCCTTAGGACTCAAAAATAGGAAAATAAAACATAGTACCATTTAACTAATTTATGATCTAGCACATCGATGATGATTTTGTAGATGTCCTGCACTACAAACTTATAGTTAGATAATTTTCTAAGCACATTTTAAGCTAATTTAAATGAAATTAAGTATTTAAGATATCACATTTTTACTAAGCATTCAAGTAATTAAGGTGCAACTAGCCATAAGAAATAGGATAATTATAAATTAAGCATTTATAATTAAATGAAGCAAAGTATTAAACTAATTTACCTCATTTAGAAGCTGCAACAAAATTAGCAATACATATATAAATAATTGAAAAAGAACTAAAAGTAAACTCATCCTAACATGCTTATAATCATGAGAACATGTGCTGATTTATATAAAGGAAATCTGTACTAAAATATAAAAGAGATGAAAATAAGACCAGCATCCTAAAGTATGCAAGAACTAAGCAAAATTGAATTGAAAATATTGAACTAAAATAAACTGTAAAAGCATGCAGGAAATAAAAATAATGCAACTAAAATATATGGCTAAATAAGCCACTGAACTGAAACTGAACTGAAGAGTAGAAGTATGCCTAAGCTAGTACTATCATAATAGAAACAAGCCAAAACAGGGCCACTGCACAAAAAAGTTCAACATGTATATCCCCTTAGGCATCCATAGCGCTAGGTCCGAGTTGAACTTATAGAACTAGACATGTATCCCCCTAGCCAACCACAAAGCTAGGTCTGAGTCTATTCTATATCAAAAGAATTGAATTGAATAGGTAAATTAAGTCAGGACACACTCTACTAAATTATGAACTGAATAAAGTTAAATCATGTTTATGCAATTTCAAACTTAACACAGGATACTCATCAAATATTCTATATCCAACTAATATGTCCAAGGGAAAATGCTCAAACACAAGGTACACAAAGCAACAACAGTCAAAGTAAGCAAGAGACTCAATTAGATATATGTGATATTTATTATTATCTAATTTAATCCATTTTATCTAACCTGGGCTAGTATAGACTTAGGACCTCCAATATCTAACTATCCTGTAAAATCCCAGATTTATGATCTTAAATTGACAATAAAACTTAACAAGTTTAAATTTATAATTAGGAATAATGACCACAAGAGTTAAGTATATAAATCAATAACTTAATTAATGTATTTTAGCAACTCAAATCCAAATCTTGATTATGTCAATCAAGATTGAGGATTCTGGGTTTAAACTCCAATTTGGGGTTCAAACTTGAATCCAATGTACAAATCTCTAGGGATTTAGGGTTCACACCCACACTTCCTCTAAAGGTAGAGAATTTTAGAAGCAGAAAGATTAAAAAACTAAGATCTTAAAGAAAGGTTCAATCTATAATTATAAGACAAAAAAATCAAATAAGAACCTATAAATCTATGATCTAAATTCAGTCTATAGAATAACCACATTATTCTATAAATTGAATCAACCTAAACCCACAAGAAGGACTTTAAAGGATTCAATCAGATAGGAATTTTAAGGATGTGACTCAAATGGATTCCTATGGTTTTCCCTAAGGATCTAAGATCTAAGTCTTAGGTTTAATCACTTAAGACTTCAACTTAGATTTAGACATAAAGTTTCATCAAGATATTTTCTTAGAAATAATTATTATGATTGGTTTTGATAAGATAATAAATACTAGTTTCATAAGATTAAATTTCATTAATCAAAATTAAATGAAGGGTCTAAGATCACCTTAAGATCTTTACGATTGCTTAAGAGAAAATTTAAGAGAAATTAAGCTTAAACAATTTAGATTAAATTAACTATGTCCAAAAGCTCTGTAACAACCCTAGTTGTTATCTCAGCTAAATGGATTAATTAAGCTAAACCAAGGCTTGATTTTGATTCCATTAGATTCAATGGGTCATTTAAATCTAACCCTAGAAGTTTGGAATCATTTGGAGCTAAAATGGAAAATTTGGTATTTTTGGCTATTTTTAAGCTCTGAAAAATACCTAAATTATTTTGATCTCCAAATTAAAATCTGATTTCATTTTTGAATTCCTCATACCCAAATTAGCTAAGGGTGAATTTTTGAGAATTTTTGAAACTCATTTGGTCCTAAATTGGATTTGAATTAATTAAGAATAATTATATATTATTTAATTAGATTTAATTTTAATTAAATTAAATAAATTAATAATTTTATTAATCCGGGATTTGCTGTCGGGGCCACGGCAGATCTGCTGCAGGGTCCCGACAGCGGCACACGGCTTTGAGCCAGTGGAACCTTTAGCACGCATCTCAGCGCATTTGATCCAACGGCTCGCACCTCGACCGGATCTGCTTAATCTCAACCGTTCTGCAGTTCTGAGATTCAATCTGAGGATGCTTAAACCATTCGCCTTAAGTAACCCTGATCGCCCGTTCGATCGATGGATCTGATCTGACGGCTGATCCAACTCCTCGCGCGACCGTTAGATGTCGGGTGATCAGAGCCATCCTGCGCCAACTGTCGATCCATCAGATGGTCCTGAAGTCCCCTGACACTGTGGATCTTTGTCTCCAGAGGATCCCATCCCAATAGAAGAAAATTCACCGAATCAAGCCACGTCAGTCCTGTCTACCACCTTCCCGCCAGGTCAGCTAGACCGTTAGGGTCCTTCCCGTTGTGGCCGAGCCACAGGGATGGGTAGGGATGGCTGAGCCATTCCCTAATGGATAATGGCAAGTGAACCCCCCGAGCTAAGCCAAGCTCCACACCAGAGCTCTGGCATCCACTCCCTAGGTCTCCTCCGGCCTATAAATACCTCCCAAGACTCACAGTGAGCTCCTTTGCTCACTGTGATCCCCTCATCTCCCGGCTGAAGCAATTGGAGCTCTCGGCAAATGTGATGACTGGTCCTGCCACGTCTGCTGATAGAGGGTGTGGTCTGGCATTCAAACCCCCTTGTCGAGCACCTGCAACCCCCTGGTGCGACCCAGCCTAGATGCATTGTCGTCTGTCTCTGAGCTTCTTCGAACCAAGGTACAGCCTCTGTCCCTTCTCTCTGTCGAGCTGGTTTCAACTCAACTCACCTCCTCTCAGGCCTAGATACTGTGTTAGGACCCCTCCTTAGTTCCCAGCAGACGCTCAGATCTTCTGGTGAGGCTTGGCAGTGGGCTAGACGGCATAATCGCTGTTTGAGTGTGCACTGCTAGTTGAGCCATTTTTGCCCAAATGCTGCATTCCCTCAAGGCATTTGGCCATCCAATAGGTAGTAGAAGCTATCGGTGATAATTGTTAAACCATATCAAAGGCTCAATTCGACCAGATCAATTGATTCAACCGGAATCGATCGATCCAGTCGCGGGTCTAAACGGCAAAATATGCCGAGTAGCACCCCAGCAATCCAGACCACCTCAGACCCTCTCGAGTCGGCCTATCACTCCCTCATCGATCCCTGAACGTGTAGGGATCAAAATAACGGCGACCCGTGGACTCTGTGAGGAGAATTCACTCCTCACATGTGCGCCTTCTGGAAGGCATCGGCTGAGTAGTCATCCGGCGATCTAGAACCTCCCAGTTAGGGCTTTTTGGCTTAATCGGTGCATCTACGGTCAGGGATCGTGTAGCCATTGAAATCGAGGTGTGGCATGACCGGAGCGCAGAGAATTTGGCGCTGGAAGCTGGCCCTAGGATTCGGGCTGCGGGCGCGTGCGAGAGGAAGAAGACGATGATTTTGGGCCTGGCCGACCCCGGCCCGCGCATTTTGGGAACGGGCCGACAGTTTAATAAATAAAATTTTTGGAATTAAAATACTTAAGGAAATTAAATTATAATTAGATTCATATAGTTTTGATTTAAATAAACATTTAGAATAAATTAATTTAACAAGTTTAGTTATACAAATCCAAATGGTATAATCCAATATACCATTTGAATTAGAAAAATTCAAAGAATCTGAATATAAAATAAAATCTCAGATCCAATGGTTGGATTTAAAGATATTTGCCAATCTTCTTGTTGTCCTTAATTAGATAATATAAAATAATTTAAACATCCAATTAATGAGATTAAGGGCTCTGATTGCTCCTTGTACCCTAAAGAACAAGATCAGACCCTTAAGTTTTGTTTTGGATAATTATTTTTCTTAATCACCTTAATTAAGGATTAGTGAGTTTAACCTTAATTAAGCATTTGATTTGGGTGGGGATTGTTCCTGATATCATATTAGGTCCAGTAGAACCTAAGTGTAAGGTTGGATTGCCCTAAGAGTGCCTTAATTTCACTAATCACCCTATTGGGCTTAATTAAGTAATTAGTGATAATCAGTTTAATTAAGTGGTCAAAAATATGAGATAAGTGAAACTCCTACCCTATTAATCAATAGGAAACACATTAAGACAGATTGGGATCAATTTGGATAAGTAAACCCTAACATCCTAATTCTTGCCTTAAGAAAGGCATTTTGGTCATTTTGACCAAAATGTGTTTAAATGCTCCATAAAGCTTGGAAATCTCAGTAAACTATCCTAAGGTAGATTAGAAATGTTCTATGAACCCTTAGACTAATAGCAATGTTAATGTGATTATTAATTCAAGAAATCTCCACTTAATCTCTAATTAAGACACTTAGATCTTAAGTGATCCTATAAGAGTAATTTGGCATTAATCCTTGAATATAATAATTGAGATGATTAAATATCACCTTAATAAGTTCATTAAGGTTAACCTAAGAGCTAAAACTTAAAAGAAATGTAATTGGTAAAGTCTAAGTTAAAATTTAGCTTAGGGTCTAAAGTAATCAAACATCAGATCCTTAGATCTTAAGTAGCCCAAAAAAGGTCAATATGAGTTTAATGTTAATCTAATGCTTGAAATTGTCAATTTCAACCTTAATAAGCTCCATTTTGTTTAACTGTGAACATAGATTCTAAAAGAATCACAAATCGAAGCTCTTAAGATAAAACTCTAATTTAGATATCTAAAGTGATCAAACCTCAGATCTTTAGATCTTAAGATCTTAGACTTAGATCTTCAAATTGAAATTAAACCATCTCCAATTGAAATTCTTTAATGATTGATTGTTTAATCTTTTGAAATCTTCCATGTGGGTATAGGATGATTCAATCTAAGATAATGAATTTATCTTAAAGATTGAATATAGATCTTAGATTCTCAAGTTTTTAATCGATTGTTTTATCTTATAATCAATAGAACAGCCTTTCACTAAGTTCTTAGTTCCTGAATTTTTTAGTTTATAGGATTCTTTACCTTCAAATTGGGTAATAAGTGTGAACCCTAGATCCTAGATAGAATATTACCTTGGATTTGGGAATTTGAACTCAACATAGGGTTTAAGTTCTAAATCCTTAAATCTTGATTTACTTAATCAAGATTTAGGTAAGAGAGTAAAATATAAATTAATTAGGTCATTGATTTACCTGCTTAAACCATATAGTCATCACATGATTTTGGATTAGAACTTGTTAAGTTCTAAATATTAACTTTAAGGACGTAAATCTGAGACTCTACTCGATAGCTGGATATTGAAGATCCTAAACTTGTACCTTCTCATAGTAGCTAGAATTGGTAATTAGATAACATCAGATATCACATGAGTCTAGATTGAGTCTCTTGCTTACTTTGACTAGATTGCTTTGCTTACCTTAAATATTGAGCCTTATTCCTTGAGCATACCAAGAAAATTTAGGATATGGATGATACATCCTAAGTTAGTATTTGAATTTCATATCATTCAATTTTGTCTTATTTGTAGTCAGTAGAATATGACCTAGCTTAATCTACCTCTTCAGTAGTAGTATTGTATAGACTGGACTCAGACCTAGCATGTTTGGATGGCTAGGCTGGGGATTGATTGATTGATAGTGGAGGCCCTGTATGGCCTATTGGCTGGTATGGCAGTACTATGTCTTAGGCTTATTGCTACTTTAGCTGGATTGTATTATTTTTTTTATTTGCTTTGCCACATGTTTCAGTGGCCTTATTTTCAGTATTTGCTCGCTTTGCCACATGTCTCAGTGGCTTCATATTTCATAGATTGCTCGCTTTGCCACATGTCTCAGTGGCTTTTATGTTCATTTCCTATTTTTAACTAGCATGTTGTATGTATACTCATATGGCTTAATTATGTATATTGGCATGTTTAGGATGCTAAAATTGCACGTTTCAGTACTTGTGTTCCTTTTATATACTCAGTATATGTTAATATGATCATAAGCGTGTAAGGTTTGGAATTGTATTGTAATTGCTGTTTCTTTTAGCTTTTAGCCTCACCTTATTTATTTTGCATTGTATGCTGGCTATAAATGGATAGTTTATAGCTATCCATTTCTTTCATAGCTTGTTGCACCTTTACTGCTTGCATGTGTAGTTAAGTTAAAAATATGATATCTTTAAATGTTCAGTTCATTAAAATAGCCTAAAATGTACTTAGACAATTGTCTAACTGTAACCTTTTTATTTTGTTGGCTGGGGCCCTGGCATTTGTGATACCGACAAATGTCAGATTTAGACACGTTCGTGGGCAGTGTCGCAGAAGAGGAGCAGGTTCAGGGGGAGGATTGTGCTGCTGCTGTTTAGTTAGATATTGCCTTTTTATTTTAGTGAGATTGAGAGATATTCTTATTTCTCTTTAAACTTCAATTTGTAATAATTATTTCTGGATGTATTTCATTTCTGCATTATGATGAGTTACTATATTGCATTCTCTTTTCCTACTATGTATGCTTGTGAATGTTACTCTATTGTGTATTGTTTCCGCCACTTTGATATTTGTATATTGATGATATTATAATACTTGGTGATAAGTCCTTAGCTTAAGGCAGGCTGGGTTTACCTAACTTTACTTAAGTTGGGGATTTGCCATAGTTGGAGCACCGTAATTCCTTGTTGTCAGTACGGGGGCCCCACAAGCTCAATGAATGATCTTAATACACTACATTAATGATTAAAAATATATTAATGATATTTTTAGAGTTTAGGGGTTCTTAAACTAACTTTTGGTCAAAGTGACCAAAATACCTCTCTAATTAGTTCTAATAAACTTAAAATTGTCTAATAAGAAGAACAAGACTATAAAATTCAAGTTTAGGTCAAAGGATGATTATATTAGCACTAAATACCTTTTAAGGCTAAGAAAAATGATTAAGAAAATTAGGAATTAATATATGTTTTTAAGTTCATAGGTAGGTTCTAATAGACTTAAGAAAGTAATAGGAACTTAGTTTACCAAAATTAGAGGATTAATTAGGCCATTAAGATTATTATTCAAAATTTATGGTAATTAAGAGGTGATTAGAAAATTTAAAACTCTTAAATTACTTTAACACTATAATTAAGTTATCCTCTTTCATATGAGCAATCAGAGTCCTTAATCATAAAATTTGGGCATTTAAAAAATTATGTATTTGCTAATTATGATTAGAGAAAGATTAGGCTAAATCAAAAAATCTAACCATTGGATCTAAAATTTTATTGCATATTAATGTTCCTTAGAACTATATGAAAAAATTCTTGAGCTTAATGCACCTCAATCTATGCTCAACTAAGGAGTTGAAGCATGTGATGCTAAGACCCACAAGTTATGCTCCGCTACTCAGCATACGTGAAGGGATGGAGGGGATTCTTTGAGTGCTCATGAATGAGGTGACATAGTCAATGAGCACAAATGATATCACTCGACTATCTAAGTCGTGCATGATGCGCGTGAAGCTCTTAGTGGAATCAATGCTTGTAAGATATTAACTGAACAACCCTCATTTCTATGATCAAGAAATGAGAGGAAAACTAATAATCTAAAAATCTTATAAGGGTCTTTGTGTTGAAATAGAATTGACTGTGTGTTTATTTTAAGCATGAGATTTGAACTTGTAAATCTTGGAGTTAAACTCTAAGGGGGATAATGTGCACTTGATTAAAAATTAAGGAAAAAAAGGGAATGCTTGAGGAATCATCATACATAAGTCATCTAATATATCATGTGGGAGAGACCCAACTCTCCTCTTCTTTTATCATAGTATTCTTTTACTAAGAATTGTTGTGCTTGTTTAGGAACCAATTTGACAAAATATGCATAGCTTAAACATTTTTGAACGTAGATATACCTTAGTAACAGAACACCCAATTCTTTGAGGATGATAAATCTCAAAACTCACATTCCAAATTATTACTTCAAACCACGTACACTTGCGTGCAAGTGTAGACGTAATTAAAATTTGTCACCAGTTTTATTTAATGCTTAATTCTTGTTTGTAATAATTATCTCTGGATGTACCATTTTACTTTTCTATTTTAAGATGGATGTCTCACTTAGCTTCTGTGAGGAATGATATAAATTGATGTTTAAACTTTTACACTTTAATTTTTATACTATCTTATACTCATTATTGTGATGTGATTTTCACTTTATTAGATTTTACCTCATATTCATTAGCTTTTTTATAAATTATCATGCCACTAATGTATAGGGGTGAGTTAACTAATACTTGATATAAAAAGATTATACTTATCTTAAGGATTAACCCTCATATGAAGTATTATAGATATCTCATTTGATCCCAATCAATTTAACCAGAGTGATGAGCTCATGATGGGTCAAGATGGGTTATCTCAAGTTAATATCCTAGGTTATCCATTAGTGATTAGCTCAGGGAATTACAAATGACTCCTTAGGCAGTATAAAACCTAATTGCAATCTAAAACTTTGTTTCCCAAAGTTGATTTTGCTAATTACTCCTTAATGAGTTTAAAACCTAGTTAGTGCTCATTAAACTCATTTTTTAACCAAACTTAGAATTTAATATGTTAAACTTCTCTATAGATAGTAAGGAGTAGTATTTTTAGTGAATTTAAACAATTTGGGATGTTAAACTTCTCTATAGATTTGGCATTAAGTAGATTTATTAAAGAATCTTATAACCTAAAGCTAACTTTTAAACCCTTAAGGAGTAGTATTTTTAGTGAATTTAAGCAATTCTTGACTTATATAAAATTACAACTTTCCATGCTATCTATTACACGGTTAGCTTGACTTCATAGGTGAGTGGGCTCAAGCATAATTTGGGATGGGAGCGGATCTAGTAATCCCTTGTGCGCTTCCACTTTGTGGCATTTTCTTAACGATGTGTATAATGTTTAGAACAATATTTGAGCATAATTGAGCCTATTAGTAGCTTCATTTGCTTAACCTTAGTTTTTGCCCTAAAAAATATGAAACTCTTATGGACAGTGTGTATAATGTTTAGAACAATATTTGAGCTTAATTGAACCTATTAGTAGCTTCAGTAGCTTTTCCTTAGTTTTTGACCTAATTAAGATAAATAATCCTAAGGAAATTGAATGTGGATTAAGAATCCAAGTTAACTCTCATAAATCCTTAACTTCATATTATAAATCATTTATAATTAGTTTATACTTGTTAGAACTTATAAATCTATCTCTTAGACTAAACCCTAGTTTGACCTAGAATCTAGCTTCTAGGTAGCTTGAGTTGTGATTTGAGAACTCATACTCTTTTCCTTAAACCTAAGTCTAGTACTTGAAGTTAATTTTGCTTCTATTAAGAAGTTACTTATCTTAATTATAATGTATCCTAACCAATAGCTTAGGAAGTTCAGCCTAGATCAAAGCTTAGCCTTAGACTTAAGATCTGATTATCTATTTGATTATTAATGGTTGTTATTTATTAGTGACAATAGAACCTCTAGTTTTGTTGAGCTTAGTTATTCTTAAAAAATGATTCCTTTAGCTTATAGCATTAAATAGTTTAGACTTTAGATGTTTAGAATCCAGACTCAAAACCCCATGTGATGGAGTTTAAGCTCTTACTTTTGAATCTTGATAAATTTATCAAGGTTAGTTTGTAATGTTAAAACTTATCAAATATGATAATTGATTTAATTATTTAACTTCAGTAGGCTACATTATCTAATTTTGGATTAGAATTAGATCAGCTATAATTTTTAACCTCATAGAATTGTGACTCTAAGATCTTACTAGATAATAGGATATTGAAGATCCTAAGCTTGTATCTTCTCAGAATAATTAGAATAGATAAATTAGATAATAATAGATATCATATGAGTTAATAGTATGAGTTTTTCTTACTCCTTAATTTTAATGCTTAGTTTCCTTATTTTGAGCCTTATTGCTTTGAACATGTCACATAAGATGAATTTGATCATGAAAATGAAAACTTAAAAAAATTAGTATAACAATTACATCGGGTTCAAATCATGATGAGTCATTATGTATATACATTATGACCAGTGGACAGGTTGTAAGAAGAATTAAGGATACTTATATGTACTCATTGGGAAGAGTTGTGTCTAGTTTGAGAACTCATCTCAGTCTTACAGATGTGCTTGACTCATCATCTACTTCTGGATGTGTCCATAAAAGTAAAATAAAATAACTAAAATAAACTTGCATAGGTATTCCTTCCTCTTCAATTCAGATCTATTTAATTTTATTTTAGCTCTGAGTAGCTAAATAATTATGGCATGTTACAGTTCAATTTCAATTACAGTGGCTTTGTTAACCATATTTTGAAATTAAAGTTTTACCTCTTTTACTTTTAGTTTATGTATGCTCTTACTTCAGTTTTTTATGGACTCAATACTTTGTTAATGAGTCTTAACCCATTATTAAATACTATGGGGAGCTATGGGTCTCTAAAGAAAGAAACTAAATGCATAAACATTAATTAAATAAAAATGTTCTAGCCATATAGAAAAAAAATTAATAATATAGCACATAATAGTAAGGTAAAACATCCAGAGCTAATTTAATTTATACAAACTTTTAGACGTGTTGACTTTCATCCTCACAGAATGCATAAAGTAAAAATAGCAAAAAGTAAAGTCTTCAAAGTTGCAACTACTGGATCTAAACTACCTCAGATACAAGATCCACTCCAAGCTTCTGATCTACCATATTTAGTATTTAAAATGGTAGGGCACAACCAATAAAAGAAAAATAAGTGATTAGACTTAAGAAGTTTAAGCACATTTTAGGGTAACTAATCTATTTAAAAGTTAAGTGGATATCACATTTAGGCATTTACAATTGTTATTTAAGCAAAGCTCAATGCAGTAAAAATGGAAGTAAACTGAGTAAATTAAAGTGAATTACATTAAAGTACATGATTGTAAGTAATAATAAAAAGGCTATAAAGTAGTAAAAGAGGAAAAGTTAGTACAACCTACATGATCTATATAATTAAGGGAAATATGTATATCTATACTAACAAGTGTGCAATAAAAAGCAGTAAGGAAATATGTACAAAAGGACATATGTACAAAAGGACATAAATAAAAATAGTGTGAGCATAAATGTAAGTTATAACAATATACACTACAAGTAAGTAAGTAAAACAATGAGTTGTAAATATAGGTGAACTTGTATTATATACAAGTATGGTAAACTCTCAGTCTCAAGGACTGAGTGTATAGTGAAAGCAACCATAAAGTACTGAGTTTAAAATAAAGATAGTCATGAAGGACTGAGTAAACATAATCAAAAGACTATGATATAACATCCACAATCATGAAGAAAGTGGGAATAGCAAGAATAGTCATGAAGGACTATAATATTTAAGTTATTTATCTTGTGATCTTATTCTATGAGAGCAAAAACAAGTGAAGAGTTAAAGCAAGTTTACTTAACTAAGTAAAATGAGGTCTCCCATAACACTCACATTTTCCCTCAAGGATATGTGAGGTCTCCTTATTACACAGATGCCTACCCTGGTAAAGTTCATTATATGAAACCTTAAGTAAATATTAAATGTTTAATTTATGCACAATATTTTTATGATTATATTCAAGGATTTAGTCTCAATGTGTTACAGCATTCAAGAATATTCAAAGATAAGTGTAAATTATGTGATATCCATTATTATCTACTTTAGTTATTTACCCTATGATTGGAGTTAATCAAGCTCCTCAATTGAATTAGATATTGATCAAATGTCTTCATTAATTAATACATAGTAATATATAATTAATTGAGTTTTAAAAGTAATAATTTGGTTAAGGTATTATTGATATGACAAAATAATTTATAGATATAATTGAGTTATTACAAACAAGCATCATATCTATTTCTAAAACTACGATCATCTAAATATCAACCAACATTTCTACTCTAAAGGAACACTCTAGCTTAGATGATAAAGGTTTCACTATTATACTACTTAAACTACTAAATTCATACAGCTTAGACTACTTAAAGGCTTAGCTATGAGACTCTATAGCTACAAGGCTTAATATCTTATTATCCTTAAGGTAGACAGTTCTCTTAACTTATACTAGCAAACACTTTAAGTTAATACTCTCTTTTAAGCATTCTATTGATCAACATCTTAAGGGTTATATGCTTTGGAAGGTTCAATCATCTAATTGGTTATTTAGTTTTAGTCTTAGATATATTACTAGTAGGATATCACTAATCTAATCTTAAACTTGATAGTTTATGAAGCTTCTAGTCTAATAAAGCAAGACTAAAGGGATATATTACTTAAGTTATTATTATCTAGATTTTACACTCACATTAAGTTTTTAATCTAACAATAGGGTTCTTCTCTTAAGCCTTAAGATTTTAATTTTAGTATTATAATCACAAAATCTAAGTTAATCCCACTGTTAAGCACTTAAAGGATTCTATAATTTACAATACTTAAGGCAATATCTAGCTTTAGCTCTACCACTTAGTTATTCTAGGAGATTCTAAATCTTATTTATGATTTATCTATGATAATTATAGTATTTTAAGTTTAATTGATATGGACACTAAGTCCTAGATCTTACTATAATGGTTAGCACCTAAGGGATTCTAAGTCTCTTAATTTTGACTTAAATGCTCAATCACTTATGGTTTTATCCTCAATATTATCTAGTTCTCATTCAATCTTAGCTTAGCTATTTAATCTTTCTAGAATATCTTAAGTTTTAAACTAATAATGATTAACTATGCTTCACTAAGAAAGTCTCATTCAATTGCTTAGATCAGTCACTAGGTCCTAACTTAGCATGTTAAGACAACTTCTATGATCATAAGTAGGTTACACATTGTCTCATATGGCACTCCTTAAGTCTAAGTGGAGGCATTAGACTTCCTAAGTAGTCTCCATTCTAGCTATCTTCTAAGTCCTCTATTAGACATAATTCATAGCTTAAGGATTGCTTATTAGCATTCTAAATGGTTCTCATGATATAGGCAAAAATAATAATAAAATTAATAAAATAATAATAAAGGTCTAGGAGCTTAACGAAAAGATGGCGTGTTAGGGTTTAGGGAAAAAAAATTAATAATAATAATAATAAAATTCAATAATTAATACTATTTTATTTAATTAAAATTAAATAACTAAATGAGTTCTGAAAAATCTCAAAAATTCACCCTTCGCTAAATCAAGGGTGAGGAACTCAAAAATGAAGTCAAATTTTTTATCGAAGATCAATTAATTATCTTAGTATCTTATTATTAAAATAATATTAAAATATTCAGGAAAAAATTGATGACTTATAAAAGCTCCCAAAATATCACCCCTAATTAATTTGGGGATAAAAAGTCAATGGAGAACTCTAATTTTAATTCTGAAATCAAATTAAATTAGGCAATTTTCAGGATATTTGAATTGCCTCAAAATGCATATAGAAAATGAATAATCTCCAAATTGCACTAAAGTTTAGGTGCAGGCTCCTAATGTTATTTGGGGACTACTGGCGATAATTTTAACCAAATTTAAATATCCAAAACTAAGTAACAACACTCTGGTTGTTACAACTTATATGTATCACTGCTCATTTACATTTACTGTTAACTTAACATAACTTTCAATGATCATATTCCTAATTGGATGTTTAATTCAGTCATTCTATATACTTTAGTATTATATGTGTTATTATTTAAACTTGTTGCAGCTACTAGTCTTGATGTATATTCCTTTACTTGCCTCATTTTGATAAGTTATAAACATTTTATTTATAACTTCTTGTTTACTCATGACTTGTTGCACATATTTCTTTGTTATTGTTACTTAAATGAAATATAATATTCTAAAATTGTAGAAATAATTAAACAACCTAAAATATACTTAGATAATTATCTAACATAGGATTTTTTTCTTTTCTTAGCTATGGCCCTAACATGTAAATACCAACTTGTCAGATTTAGAGCTTTTTGAAAAGTTTGTGCCAGGTGAAGAGCAGAAGTAAGAGGATAATCCTATTGCATCTACTTAGCTATAGTTGTTATTTTATTTGTAAGAGAGTGATCTTTAGCTTTAAATTCTTTTTATTTTTATTACATTTTGGCTTGTAATAATTAAATTCAGTACTTACATGTTTAACATTTCAGCACGACTATGTCTGAGATGTTTACCTTTTTATACCATCTTTCATACTGCATGAATGTGATGAATAGATGTGTTTATTTATAGCTTCTGCACTCTGTGATGAATATTTTTCCTATTACAGTATTATACTCTAAATTGTCATTATTATTGCATAATAATTTGGGGCATAATTACTCTAATTTTAGATATCAAGGTACTTAGCTAATTAGATATCCCAACAAGATTAGTATGGGCAGTATAAGTGTCACTCAGTGGGCATTTATAGTTTTAGCATTAATTTATGGTTTTTACTTAGTGATAACTTATCTCGTTGATAATGATATTGCATTTATGCAAGCGGCGGGGAGGGGCACCACATTGAGCTTGAATATTCTTAGAATAGTTAGAATGAATAAATTAGAATATTAAGGATATCACAGATTTTGATTAGTTTACTATTTAAATTCTTGATTTGATTGCTCTGCTTTACCTTGTTGTTTGAGCTTTGTTTCTCTGTGCATATTTAGATGAGATATGGAGTATTTGATAAATATTCCATATTAGCTTTGTAAAATATGTCATTTTTGCATTAGTTAACTTACAACTCAGTATATTAGACAAAATACAGTGGAGTGTGTCCTAGTTAGTTCGCCTTCTCAATTTTTATTGTGGAAGAATCAAATTGAATTAAGCTATGAGTGGTCTGGATGATACATATATGATTCTATAGTCCTGCTCGGATCTAGCCTTGAGTGGTCTAGATGATACACTAGGATTTTTTGTTCAGTAGCTATGTTTAGCTAGTTACTATTATGACAAGCTAATTTAGGAATATGTTCTATTAAATGATGATTTCAATTTAGCTTACATACATTTCTATTTACAATTTTGCAGTATTTTCTATATTTTTCATGTTTTCAGTAATTTTTGAGCATTATATATATCTATGCATAATATGATGCTAGATTTTCAGTTCTGTTATATACATTTTAGTATTTTATTAGTATATTCAATATGTTTAGTTTGACCATATCTAAATATAGATATTCTCATGTACGTTGGATTTGAGGTATGTTACTTTTGTTACCTTATTTTGTTAAGTTATAAATGTTGTATATATAACTTCCATGTTCTGTTGAATGCTTGTTGCACATAAATTTCTTAGAGTAATTTGTAATATCGTGAGCTTTTATAATATTTTATTAACCTAAAATATTCTTAGATAATTTGTTTAGAGTTATTTAATGAGTCTACACCAAGTGAGAAGTAGGAGCAAGATAATGATCATTCTGTGTCTACTTAGTTATAGCTGTTGTTTTGTTTAGAAGAGAGTGTTATTTAGCTTTTGATTCATTTTATTTTCACTACGCTTTGGTTTGTAATAATTAAATTTAGTAGTTGTATGTTTCTTATTTCAGCACCTTATTATATTAGATGTTTACTTTTATTGTTCCTTGTTATACTGTCTGAATGTGATGAATGGATATATCTTCTTATTTATGCTTCGCACACTAATGAGATAAGGTTGCGCGGGTTGTATGCACCATGCACGCCTCCAGTTGTACACACCTTCGACATCCCAGGATTTTCCACACCCCGAAGTCTTGATCAATTTTCCACACCGCCAAGAAAACAAGAACTCGGAGCACAGAGAATTTGGAGGAAAATTTTAGAATTTTTATTATCATCAGTATGTCTTTTAGAATAAAGTTTAGGTCCTTATTTATTGGGAAGAAAAAAAACATTAAAAAAGAAATACTCTTTGACCAAATTAACATATTCCTTAAAACAGAAATACATTCTTACAAAACTAGTCAAACTCCTAAAAAGAAATACATATATATATATATATATATATATATATATATATATATATATATATATATATATATATATATATAACTCGCATATTTAAACTAATTCTCTTATTTTTACAACTCAAATAAAATTCAAAATAAAGTAAATAAAATCTAAAATTTGGGTTTATTAAAAATACAATAAAAAATGGGTTGTTTGTCTTTTTTTGAAGGCTCTTGTAATATTTATGTAAGGATGCGTACGACGACGGAGTTAGAAGAGGAGAGATGAATTGAATTCATTTAGATAAATCATTCAAATCAAATGTTTGATTTCGTTCGAATAGAAAGCTCGATTTCGTTCGAAACGAAAGCCCGATTTCGTTCCAGTCTAATCGAACGATTCGAATGAAATCGTTCCATTTGAACATGAATGGTTTGAAATCGTTTGATTCGAAAATGAATCATTTGAAATTGTTCTATTTGTACGATTCCAGAAACCCTGCAAAAATTTGAAACAAAACTTTAAAGAGGTAATAATAACCCCATAATATTAATCGAAACATCACATTCTTAGATTATTTCATTTTATATAGAAAAATCTTTTGTTTTTAAAAAACTAGCAAACAATAATAAAATAATCTCATTATATTATAATCATATTACCTTACATTCAAAATTTTTAAATTTTTTCATAACAAACATCCACATGATGAATTCTTTTTTTCTTGAAACAAGCGAAAGCTCTAGAGCTGTATACTGAGAAAAAAGAATTACAATAGTTTAGTTAAGAAGAGTAAAAACAATCAGAAAAGCATAGACTATGGATCAAATCTTCAAAATTAAGCGGACACAGATATCCTGATCGGTGGGGACATCAATCCTGTTGTATTTATAATAATTATCTATTCATTACCAAGATCAAAGGGAAGGTTAGAATGTGGCCCGCAAAATTATCACAATCCATCATTATTTCCAAAATGTCAAAGTTCGAATAAGCATCGAAAGAAGGTCCCACGGTATCCTCAAAAACCGTCAATGAACAGAAAAAAGCATCCAGAGCGTAAAGGATAACTTGACCAAAACAAATTGCTAGCAAACCAGAGCAATCCGAAGAGCCGACAAATTGAAAAAGCAATTCAGCAAAATCCAAATGCTAAATCCAGAATAGAGTCATACAGCAAACAGAAGAGAAAGATCCGTCGATGTCGGAAAGTTCAGAGTAGAATCATCCAATCCAGCAAGCAGAAGAGCAAAATTCACAACCCTGGACACAAAGGAACATTAACAAAATCTTCCAAATGCCGAAACAACTTGGTGAAATTTTGAATATAATTTACTAGTAGGATATTTCTTAGAGAAAGTTTGTTAAATATATAGTTGATAGTAAATTAATCTATAATATAAAATAATAAATTCAATATTATTAATGTAATTAATAGTCAACATGTTTATTTTCAATATATATTTATAATTTTAGGACATAAAATTTATATCTTAAATACAATGGAACCATAGTTTTTCTTATATAAATTATTTTTCTCTTTACATATATATTTATTTATGTACATGTTTTCTTCACAGATGGAGAGGAACACCCCATTCAACAAAGTTCCCAAAAAATAATATAAATATTTTATATTATTCATGAAATCTTCTTCCATGTTGTTCGTCCGCTTCGGTGCTGCTGTCCAAGTTATGTCCTGTCCTGTATAATAAATAAATCTTATTCAATCGTAAATTAATTTAAAGTCTTGATTATATATATATATATATATATAATTGAAAGATTAAAAAAAATTAAAATTGCATTTGGACATTTATATTTATAAGCTTATAATCAATATTTTAATTTATAAATTTAATAATTAAATAATAATTTTTTTAAAAAATATTATTTAAATTTATTGATATAGTATCTAAAAAAAATTTATTGTGCTGATACAAAATTTTAAAAATAATATTTATATTATTTTAATATAATAAATAAAATTAGTCCATACGGGAGGCGGCAATCAGGGGTTCTCGAGCGCAGCAGGGTCATACTTGGCCTTGCTGTCGAGAGCTTAAGCCGGGATATGTACCTAAGCCGGAAGTCATTCGCGGTCGACTGATATGCCCGGCACCGGCGGTGGGGCTGCCTTGACGGCCAAGCAGCGGCTGTTCGAGACGGCCCTGTAAGAAAATCAAAATTTAAGCGCGAGACTGGTAGCATTGGCTCTTACAGAAACGTTAAGTCCTCCTTCAGGCTACGACATACATTGCGGACGCTACTGAAGTGTCCAGTTGCCTCGCGCTTCCCATGCCTCCCAATTAAATATTTAGACACAGAAATTTCTAATTCATCTTCTCGTGTTCTTTAACTTTTAATTGGCCATTTCAGAAAAAAAAAAACCCCAAAAAAGCCGAAGCTTATCTCCATCCACCTATAAAACCCCACCGTTAGCTCATTCGTGTTCATCGCATCCAAGAGAAATAGTTCATCATGAGTTACCATCATCAGCATCATCATCACCATGAGTCAAGCTACAACCCCTCCTTTAGAATCTATTCTAAGACCAATGAGAATTACTCTCTCTCCGTGCGAAACAGCGAAGTTATTCTCGCTCACACAAACCACCATGACGAATACCAGGCATTTCCTTATTCAAATCATTTATTACCGTTCACTTCTTATTTGTTTTGAAAAGAATTCGTAGGCTCTCTTCCGGTTCAGTCACCTCGTACTCGAATTTATTTGAGTTCGTGTTGAATTTGAATTATTTTAAATATGATTCGAATTGAGATGTATAATAAAAAATAAAAAAAAATGTAAGAGAAAAAGAAAAAGAAATTCCTCCGTTGAATGCATAAAATTTTGATCCTGCAGCAATGGTACAAAGATTTTCGTTGGGGAACTGAAGTGAAGGATGAGTACGGCTACCCTGCTTTTGTCCTGATAAATAAAGCAACGGGTTTGGCCATCAAGCACTCCCTCGGACCAAAAAAACCTGTATATATTCCTCGATTTAGAAGATTGTTTGTTTATGCATTAGCTTTATTATGAGAATAATTAACTTAAGCATTTTCATTAAGGTTCGAGTAATTCCATTTAATCCCCAATATTTGGATGAGTCGATTCTGTGGACGGAGAGTCAAGATGTTGGGGAAGGGTTTCACTGCATACGGATGGTGAATAACACAAGGTTGAATTTTGATGCTTTCCATGGCGACAATGGGATCTATGATGGGACCCCCGTCCATCTGTGGGAGTGGCATAATGGACATAATCAGATGTGGAAGATTGTTCCTAACAGCCATCTGCACGCAAATCAGAATGACAGCTTTAGAATATACACAAGGGCCGGAGAGAATTACTCCCTCTCCATCCGGAACGGTGAAGTCGTCCTCGCTCCCACGAGCCACCACGATGAATACCAGGCACTTCTATTTACATATTCATCCTTTCCAAAGCTCTCTCCTTTTTCAACATTTTCTAAGGAAAGAATTCATTTTTGCAGCACTGGTATAAGGATTCCCGCTGGGGAGGGCAGGTGAGGGATGAAGCAGGTTTCCCTGCGTTCTCACTGATTAATAAAGCTACTGGTCTGGCTATCAAGCATTCTTTCGGACCAAAACATGCTGTAATTTCTCCCCTGTTTCTCTTTGTTTATGATTAACTATTTAGCAAGTAAAAAGGATGTATTGATTGACTTCGTGTGCTTATGAAGGTCCGCCTGGTCCCGTTCAATCCCCAATACTTGGATGAGTCTGTTTTATGGACTGAAAGCCAGGACGTGGGGGAGGGTTTCCACTGCATTAGGATGGTTAATAACATAAGCCTGAACTTCGATGCCTTCCATGGTGAAAATGGCGTACATGATGGCACCACCGTTGTCCTCTGGGAGTGGCACAACGGAAAAAATCAGAGCTGGAGGATTGTTCCTTTCTATTGTGAGTTTCTTGCTGCTCCTTCATAGCTATTGATTCATTTTGACATGGTTTTTTTTTATTGCAGAGAGGGAACAGAGTATCAGATTCTTCTGCTGTGAATCAATATACTGTTTCGGTACTGCGCATTGGAATAAATCTGAGGATATTCAGCTTTTGCTTCGCGACTTTTTTTGTGTCTGCTTGTTTTCTTATGTTTTATTTCATCCGAGTTCTAACTGTTCGTAATGAGTGAAGTGAAGCCTTCTGAATGGTTTAAGAGTCTTTGAAGTCATCTTTCATATGTACTACGCGGAATTCATGTTGTTCTTCAGTAGTTTGATTTTATTTTCTGAATTTCTCCACTGCTTTTGAGTTCTAAAGCTGTTTTAACAGCCTATATCAATTTTTATTCATTAATCATTCATTCAAAACTACGTGAAGAATGAAATAAGCTGAAAACATAATCTCGTTCATACTACACCATTTTATTATATACCTATCAGAAAGACTAAAATCCAACCTAACTCACTTTTTCACTATATGAGCACCTAAATATATTTGGGTGGTGAAAATCGCCAATCGCCCTAAAACTCAGTAAGAGCCACCAAAACAAAGTATAAAGTCACAAAAGAACTATGGAGTCATAAGTAGGTTGGCTTTTTTATGGGTTTTAAGGCTCCATAGGCAATAAATAGGGGTTCCTTTGGTGTGTGATTTCCTCACATGGTTTTGGCCCCAGCATTGGCAGCAAAGCGCCCTCTGAAAAGTTCTATAGTTGCAATGTTATAAACAGTTTTTTCAGCACTACGAGTTGGCAAATAAGTGCACGTTGGTGGAGAAAAACCCTAGCATCCGACTTTTTTTGCCACAATCGTCTATTGGGATCACAACAATGCTATCGAAGAACAATATATTCCAAAACAGATCGTCAGAGCAAAAAATTAAAATAAAACAAAAATATTCACATTGATTCTTAAAAGAAACATAAGAATTTACATTGTGCGGTGAGAATCACTTATGCCTACGGTGATGAGAGAAAAAGTTTCACTACATTTAAAAGAAGATTGCAAATGTCTTTCAATTGCTTTCCTTTAAACTCTCATAATCTGTTTATACAAGAGGGGCATTTATGCTTTATAAAATAGTTTGCAGTTTAAGAAAGTTCCTTGATGGAGTTTGGAGTTTCAAAAAACTCCATGAAGGAGTGAAACTCCTAAAATGCTCCCCAAATAAATTCTTGGAACTTCCAAATAAATTATTAAAATTTCCCAACTTCTCAATTCTCCACCTCAACTCTCATATGTGTCATATGAGAGATAACTCAAACACGCTCCAAACGTAGCGACTGCACCTCAAAGGTGGTCTGGCCTACATGCCCTCCTCTCAAGAAAATCAAGCCGCACGTAGTTTGCAATAAAAATGAGCTTTTCGTAAGACTCACAAATGTTCACCAATTTCTTGCAATCAGTGAACTTCAATACTATCAAAACTTTCATGAGCATGTCTGCATGATTCACTTTAATGTCAATCTTCTCCAGCAAGAATTCACCTTCTTCAAGCATATCCTGGGAAAAATGATACTTAATATCAACATGCTTTGTTCGAGCATGATAAACTAGATTCGTTACCAAGCAGATAGCACTTTGATTGTTACAAACACAATCAAACGATATTGCCGCACACCGAGTTCATCTAATAAACCTTGCATCCATAATGCTTCCTTTATTATCTCTGTGAGTGCCATAGACTTAGCCTTAGTTGTAGACAATGCCACTATAAATTATAATGTATACCTCCAACTAATTGGACCTCCTACTAAAGTGAACACAACCAATCGTAGATCGACATCTATCGAGATCACCATCATAATCAAAGTCTACATAACTTAAGCATAAGTCATTACCTCGGAGGAAAACTTCACTGCAAGGTGGCAGAGAGGCTTTCTTTTAAAGAAAATTTACTATATTTGAGTGAGCATCAAGAGATGCTTGTATTTCAAATCTCAACCCAACATAAATTGTGCCTTGCAATGACTTATAGTGCCAAATTTAGTCTTATACACACCATAGCATACATCAAACTTTGAACTGCACTATCATATAGAATCAACTTCATTGCCTTTCTTTGTTCATCATTCTTCGGACACAACTTTAGCACTCAACTAAAAGTGAAATGCCAGTGGAAGAATAACTCAATTCACCTTCCTTATCCCAATGAATTTTCATACCAAGGATTTTATGAGCTTCCCCTAACTCAATCATTTCAAAATATAATGATAATTGTTGCTTCTTAGTTTGAATTTCATCAATACAAGATGAAGCAATCAACATATTATCAACACATAAAAGTAAGTAGATAAACTCATAGTTGGTCAATTTTTTGAAGTAAGCACTATGATCAAATTAACTCCACGTATATTATTGTATTTGCAAAAATAGATCAAATTTCTTATACCACTGTCATGGTGATTGTTTCAAATTTGGTGTAATATACGTTTATTTCAAATATAATTAATTAAATATAATTATTAAATATAATTTGAATTATCTACTAGTTACTATTTCATATTATGATTATAGTAGTGTTAGAAATAATTTTAAAAAATATTTGACAAATTTTAAAATTAATTTACATCCAAATTTTTTATGATTATTTTAATAAGAATTTAAATTAAAATAATTATTTAAAAATATTTATGTGTCAGAATTAAATTTGTTTGATATTTTTGGATTCAGGACGTCGAAGTAAGCTAAAGGGAAAAATTTCATAATTTTGAAATTATTTTGAAAAATAGTCAAATATATATATATATATATTGTAAATTTTCGGGGCTAATTGTCATTGAGCCGTTCGTCCAAATTTGACGTTTTTGGTATCGTTGGAATCGTATCGACGAGACATTTCATTTGATACCTTAAAATTTAATTTTTATTAAATTTTAATTTTCTGAATTTGTAAAAATTTAAATTTTCATTCATTTATTTATTTATTTAAATTGAGCTAATTTGTAATTTTTATCTTTTCTAAAAATTATCTTTATAAATATACCCCTTATAAATATTCTTATCCTATTTTCATTTCAAATAAAGACAAAATCTACCTCTTAATTTAAACCATCCATTCTTATTTTGACTTACTTATGTCATTTGATTTAATTTTTCTCTTATCCAATATATTTATATACATTTAAAGGCTGTAGATGAGAGAAAAATTCAGCATTTGTAACTCTATTTAGACTTCTCCTCTCTTAGCAAACACCTCTCATTTATCTCCTTCCATCACCTCCAAACTCTTCTTCTTCTCA
The DNA here is from genome assembly GCA_016760335.1 of Gastrodia elata. Classification (NCBI taxonomy): domain Eukaryota; kingdom Viridiplantae; phylum Streptophyta; class Magnoliopsida; order Asparagales; family Orchidaceae; genus Gastrodia; species Gastrodia elata. The sequence goes on along the minus strand of CM028669.1, from coordinate 105,918,448 downwards.
AATATTTCTCTTTCCATTTTCAAGAACTTCTCCACATATCTTTTTTTTTTCTTAAATCTCTCCTACTCTCAAGGCTAGATCCAAGAAGTTATCTAAGGTATTCAAATCATCTTAGAGAAGAGATCCAAATAAAAACTTTCCATCAAACCTTTCAAATTTCTCCTAAAGATAATTATCATTTTTTTATCTCATTATATTTATAAGATCAAAGCATGCATGCAAATCATCTTTCAATTTGATTTATATCTCCTCATGATAAGCAAAGGCTTAATACAAGATTATTTCATTTTGATAAAGTTCTTAAAATGATAAAATTTTATCATACTTTAAAAAAAATGATTTTTTTTTATAACTTTGCTGAGCTATAGTTCTTAGATCCATCATTTTTAAGACTTGAAATCTTTTCTCATATGTTCTCCTATATATTGGTTGCATGTTATTAGAAGAAACTATTTAATAATTTTGCTTCTATGCTAATTTAAATTAATCCCAAAGTATATAAAAAAAATAATTTTTGAATTTTTACTTAGAACAATTTCTGGATTTTCTAAAATTTTAGGATTTTGATAATATTTTGAAACTTTATAACTTTTTGATCATCTAGAATACAAAGCTAAACTCTTACTTGTAGATTCCCCTATGTATTAGGAAGAACTTTACTGAAGACTTTCTGAAATTTTGAGCACTTTAGGGTAATAATTAAAGTTCTCAAAGTTCAATAAAAATCATAAAAACTTTCAAATTAAAAACAATTTTTTCTGAAATTATCTTGATGTTTACCTTAATATAATTTTTATTCCAAGCACGGTTAGATGTTGATCTTTGGCAAGCATAATCTTAGTTATATTATGAGCAATTTCTCTATTAATCAATTGAGTTGATTATGTCATTAAGGAGGTCATTTAAGTGCTTATAATTTACTAAAAAATCACAAATTTGAACTTAGGTAAAATTTTTAGAATTTCAAAAAATTTTCCAAAGTTTGAAATGATATAATTTTCAAAATATAGAGAATACAAATGTGATTTTTAGCATGCACATTCTCTGATATATATAGAACAATTTATATTTAGACATCAACAGTAAATAAGAACTCTAAGAATACCTTTTGGATGACACAAAATTAATTAAAAATTTAAATTTCTTACTTAGCTAAAATTAGAAAATGTTTATAAAAATGAAACTTTTATTTTAAATGATATATAATTAATTTACAAACTTTATAATTGCTATAAAAAACATAAATTTTGATATTTATGAATAATTTAAGTAATAAATTTAAATTTTTGAAATATTTATAAATATAATTTCTCATAATAATAATATTATGAATTTTTTCATATAATTATTAAATGAATAATTAAAAGTAAATTAAGATAGTCGATTAACAAATTTAGATGTTGATTTAACAGATTGAAATCAACAAATTTAAGAAAATTATTCTTCAAGTTAGGTACGAAATTATTCTTATATTTTATTTCAAATATCTTAATTTTAAGCTTATTTTCATTTAAATATTGTTTATTCATTTTATTAAATTATAATATTTTCATATAAAAATGTGTGATAAAAAGTAAGGAAATTTCCTTTTCAGTGTTCATCTTAGAAGGAAGAAATAAAAATATGACATGTACATGTAGAGCTTACTAGTAGCTCACGATGAAATAAGGAGGGATTTAGCCCTTATAGAAGTGGGCAGAATATTCAGAGGAAAGATACACCATCTTGCATTTATAAGATGAGGCACTACCGACGGGTGGTGATAAGCTTCCATGGCCAATAGGTTTTACCTATTAGATGATGAGTCACAGGACTTAGCTTTGTGTCACAATTTACTTTTAATTAAAAAATTTGTACTTAATACTTTTCAAATGTTTAATTTCATATTTAACATACAGGGCAAGCTCGGTAAAATTTGTAGCATTTATTTTTATTGTACTTCAATATGTAAATTTAATTTTCTTGTCATTTCATTTGATTTACACCTAGTTTAGGATGCTAAAGAGGCCGCATCATATACATAAGAATGCACAAATAATTCTTAATAGATAATTTTTGTACTCCTGCCTGACTAGCTTTGTTGATAATTATTTTAGGTTTTGAAAATTAAAGCTTAAGAAGATACTCACTTAAGAAGAGCTTATAAGAAGAAGTGAGATTGGAGTGAATATATTTTATTTTGTTATATGTTGTAATAATAATTAAATTTATGTAATTTTATAAGATTGGCTTTGTAATAGATAAATAACTTATAATTTTATTATCTTATTCTCTATATATTTCAAATTATGAGTTTATTATTTAAAAATTCTCATACTTGATCACTCGGTCGTCACATTTGGTAACCAAAAGTCCGTAGGAGTTTTCTTTCTATTAGCTGCAAAAGGTAAATGACTAACAATGTAACAAGCATAGTCAAGGGCCTTTACCCAAAAGACTCTCCATCCTAACATTCAATTGCATACACCATACTTTCTCCACCAAAGTTTGATTTATTTGTTCTTCTACTCTATTTCATTGTGGCATCTCCTTCACTCTAAAGTGATGCTCAATTCCAACTTTCTAGCGCTCTTGTAAAAATTCATATGAAGAGTACTTGCCCCTATTATCTAATCAAATTTTCTTCACCTTCTTTCTAATCTGATTCTCTACCCTTTTTTTCCAAGTCATGAACTTTTATCACTGTGCTTTTGCACTACATGGTGCACATCCACACAAATCTAGAATAGTTATCAATAAATATGACAAAACATCTTCATCTGCCAAACATATATGTGCATATAATCAAGTATTATGACGTACCCCAATCCTGGTTCCTAGGATGGGTGCGGGGATTGGGGTGGTGTCATTTGACTTGCCGTAGATTGTAGTTGGGATTTAGAATAATAATATAAGCATCACAGATAATTGTTCAATCAAATTGAGAATAAGAAAAATATTTTTATTTTGATATAATAGCAATTACAATTGTAGACTTTTATTCTTTATTAAAAATACAAGAAGAAAATAAGAAAGTAAGAGTACAACGGTTGATTATTCAGTGTTGTTCTTGTTCTTCAGCGACGCCCTGACCTAGAGTTTATAACAAAAATGCCCGGGTTGAACACTCGCTAGAGAAAAGTCTAAGAACTTTGGATATTATTAATTACATTATATAAATATATATATAAGCGAGAAGTATGGAATTAAATTTATAAAATGCAAGAAAATAAAGTAATATGGATTGAAAAGACAACATTTCCTCTTTTGAGGATTATCATAACTTTTTTTATAAATCAATATTGAACAATAATTAAAATAGTATTAAAAGTAATCTGACACAAATAAGTCATAATTCATCAATAATTGATATCTATATCTATAAAATGACTAAATAATAATAATATCATTGGAGTTGGAAAATCCTAATTTCATCTATGCTAGCCCAATTGTAGGCATAGTTATAGCATCCTTATATCTTCCAAAGTATAATGATAGTGAACTAGCCTCATTCTAAATATAAAATTATATTTTGTACAATTATAAATAACTTTAGTGGAACTCTATTTTTATTCAATCAAGATCCATTGTTTATTCTTAATAGTATCTCAAATAATAATACTATACCTAAATCATAAAATTTGTAAGTTTAAATTAGAGTACGAAGTATATACTTAAATCAATGAAATTTATGAGTTTTAAAGTGGACTAAAAAGCATGTAGTTTAATCAACATATATAAATGTACTTCATAATATTTAGGGTATATGTTTATCTTGCTAAATTGATCTCTTGTAAATATGTGTATAAAATTTTTTTATTAGAAAATGTAATGAAGAAATTTTCATAAAAATATTAAAATTTTATTATCTTTTCTCTCTCTGTTTCTTTCTCTCTATTAGTAAAAAGAATAAACATAATTAGGAACAGAAGATGATGATTTAAATGATGAAGAAGTACGATGACGTAAATAGTAATGACGACAAAAATACTAGTAATAGAAAAAAATTATTATTATTATTATTTCTTTTTATAAGATAAAAATATTATTATAAAAATAGGAGTGCTATTATTTTTTTAGAGAAAGAATATAATAATTAAGAAAGAAATAATATATTTATATAGAGAAATAAATATAATAATCACAGATAATAATGATGATATAAATATTATATTATTATTATTATCATTATCATTTATAGGATTATTTATATATAAAGAGTATTATTATTATTTATCATATAAAGAGAATATGATAATGGGAAGGAAATAATATCAATATTTTTTATGATAATATTATGGACATATATTTATTTAGAGAAAGAATTTTATGATATTAATAAGATATTAATAATAATAATATTACCATTATTATTACTATTATTATTCATATGATGATAATAATAATAATAAGCATAATAATATACTTATTATAATTATTATTATTATTGTTAATGAAAAATGAAGAAAAAATATTATAATAATATAATAATAATATAAGTATTATAATTACTATAATATGATGATAATAATAATAATAATAAGTAAGATAATTTACTTATTATTATTATTATTTTTACTAGAAGATAATAGTAAAGCGATAATATATAATAATTTTAAGAGATAATTATTATTATAATAATATTTTATAATAACAATAATATTATTATTTTTATTATTATAATTGTAATTATAAGTATAATAATTTATATACTTATTATTATTATGATTTATCATTATCCTTAGTAATAATGATAATATTATGATAATACTTTATTTTTTATTATTTTATAATGATAATAATAATAATATTTAAGAATTTGTATTATTATCATTATTATTATCAATAATAATCACAATAATTATGATAAGAATAATAATTATAAATTAATGTTATTATTATTATTATTATTTTATATTACATAATATTATATAGTATAATAATATAACTAAAATATTATATAATAATTGCATTATAATATATAATAATAATAATAATAATAATAAATAAATTAATTAATTAATTAAAATAAGTAGTAAAATTAAATAATAGAAAAATTGTATAAAGAAATGTTATGAGAAGAAATAAAAGTTAATAGTTATGAACAAAAATAAAAATTAGCGATTAGTAGTTTAGTGATGTTAAGAGTTGAAATTAATATTTAATTATTTCTATCTCTCATTATAATTTTTAATATTTCGATTTGCTCAAGAAAAATTTCTCACACACATTTTTTTTATTTTTTTGGTCATTCATCCAATTCAAAGGGGTTTACCGTGGGGAGGCGACGACTGGCCGAGGAGGTGGAGAATGTTTGAGAAGTTTGATAGGGTGTCAACAAGGTGTTGGCACGACGACGAGGTGGAGTGAGGGGCGGCGGTTGGCCGGGGAAGGAGGAGAAGAGGGAAAGAGGGAGGGCTATGGTGTTGCTGATGGGGGAGGGAGAGGGAGGCAAGGAGTCGCTGATGAGGTAGGGAAGAGTGGAGAGAGATTGTTGGCTGGCTAGAGAAGGAACAGGAGGAGATTGTGTGACGGAGGGAGGAAAGACATTTATAAGAGAGAGGGGGCTGCCCGACCAGCAGGGGCTCAAGGAGGGGCCGACCCATTTGCCATGTGCCTAGGGCATGTGGCGTGCCCTACTAGGGCATGCAAGGGGGGTGCCTACGGGAAGGGGGAAAGGGGGGAAGAGAGAAGAGAGAGAAAAAACTTAATAAAAAAATATGTTTTAAATTAATTCTATTTTTTCATCATCAAATTTCTAAATTTGACGTAACTTAATCGGGAGGTCCGTCTTGACGAGATAAACATTCTCAATCAAAAATTTCTCAATTTGAAGTTATATTTTATTTTTTATTAATTTTTGAAGGTAAAAACTTGAAAATTTAATTATGGACAATCTGAAGCTTCAAATTTGACAAAAGTTTTTGTGTAATCTTATTTTATTATTATGAGCCCAATAACACTAAAATTTATAAATTTGGACTTATATTTTATTTTCTCAAGTCCTTGTATTCAAAAGAAATTTAAAAATTAATACAAGAGTATCCATTAGTCAGATTATCTCCAAACCTGAGTATTATGATCATAAAAATATGCTCATTCTATCGATATATTTTATACAACCTAATTATAAACTTACCCAATATCCTAATTTTGTCCTAATTACTTTAATAGAGATTCGGGTTGTTATAAGTATCCATCTAGTATTGCGGATGGCAGTACTAAATGATTCACATATTGTTTTATCAAACATGCAATGCTCACAAAATTTAAGCTTGTAGGAATCAAATCATTCAATTAAGTCTTGCTACTTTACAACAATAAGTGATGGCTCCTTAGCATGTGCTAGCCTCTTATGTCACAAAATATTAGCTTCAGCTTGTTCATTAGTAATATCGGCTCCACCTTCTACTGTACTTCTTTATGTGGTGCTATAATTTGTATGTGTGTATGTGTTGTGGTGAGGCTAAGGCTAAAAACTTATATTTTCTCACTATTTCATTTTAAAAGCTTTCTTCAATACTTTTGATGGACATAACTAATTTCACTGAACCACATAAAAGTTATGTTAATGTAGCATGCTTTTTTGTTCTGATTCGACCATAAAATTCTAAGAAATATTTCTTAGAGATCAATAAAAAAAAAATTGAATTTACATAACATTAAAAGATATAATGTAAGAATTTGCACAAAAATTCCTGAGTAGGCCCCAATCAATCATATCAATTGATAAGAGGCAAGTAAAAAGAGAATAAAATACCTCGAAACTCCTAAAAATATCATTAGTGAATTCAAAATGGTGGAGAAAAAATGTGTGTGCAAATACATGTAACTAATCCTAAAATCATATATAAACTAAAAATTAAAAATACTAAGAGATTGAGAGCTAATTGTGTAAGACCTCAGATGATTTTAGCCCCCTTGTTTACATTGTGCTTTAACTAAGAATTCCTGCTAAAATGCATTGAGCTTTGCAAGAAACTCAGATTTATTATTAAGCAGAACCCTTTATGTATTATGGAAAAATGTATATTTTGGCTACATGATCATTCAATAGTTTATTTTAATCAATTTTAAGTTGAGTTTTTATAAAGAGATACTTATTAGAGAGACACCTTAGCATAGCACATGAATTGAGCTTTAATAGAGAAAGTTCAATGAATAATGTCTAATGCTGAAATGGACATAATCTTCTTAGATAAGGCCAAGCCTATGCTTATCACTTGGTGAATTGTATGCCATATATAGCTATTGGAAGAAAAATTTTATTAAAATGTGGTCAAGTAATTGTGTTAATGATTTGGTTATAAAAGTTTTTGGTGACCTACTCACTATGTAAAAAAAAAATGTTAAAACCAAAGATCTAAAAGGGCAATCTAAATTGGGTTTAGACAAGGAGTTAGAATATTTAAATTAAATGAATTATTCACAAAAAGTTTGTAAGTATGGATGTTACCTTTGATGAAGAGTTCTTTTTGGAACCAAAGAACTCGCATCAGGTGGAGAGTTTTAATGTGGTCAACGAAGGTGTGCAAAGAGTATAGTTTGAGGAATCTCCATTTATTCCACGGGCACCTTTTTTCTTTTTTAATGAGGAAACATATGCCAATGATGTTAAGATGATGTTGAGGTTAAGATTTTTCATTGGTCGTGTCGGCCTGACATCATCTTAACATCATTTGCATATGTTTCCTCATTAAAATGCCTCAAAAACTCCTAAATATAGCATTGGTGAATTCAAAATGATGGAGAAAAAAAAAATGCAAATTCACAATTATCTGTCCTAAAATTATATTTGGCAAAATTAATTTAATTTTAAGAGTTTATGAAAAAAAAAAAGAAAAAAACTTAAAAATTGACAAGGAAAAAATACTTCCGTTCAAAATATATGGATCTTGGACAAATAAAGTTATATGCAGGGGGCTTTGAGGTGATATAATTTTGTTTGTACTCATGTGATACTCAAAAAAATTCATCAAATAGAATTTGAGCATTATTTAATTAATGTTTATTTATTTTTATTAAAATAATACAAATACTATTTTTAAAAATTTATATTAAAATAATATCTAAATCTCATATGATAGATTTTTGAGTACAATATCAGCGAGTTTTAATAGCATTTCTCCTTAACTATATTTATGGGAGCATATGGATAAATTAAGATAAGTTTACATAATCAAATTAATTTTTATAAATAATTATTTATAAATATACTTTGATATTTTTAAAGAAATAAAATATTTTAAGAAAATAATAAAAATTTATATAATTAATGTCATAAAAAACAGATTATATTTGATTGGGGTGAAAGGAAAATAGATCAATTTAAATTCGCATTACTAGCTTGCTTAATTTAAGAAGTGTTTTGTTATATAGTACTCCTATATCTTTTAAAAAGTATGAATGATTAGAATTTAAGGAGTTAAGTGAAATAAAAAATTATTATTAAATTCAATTTTATTTGTGTGATTCATAAAAATATATATTTTAAATTCTAAATTATAATCATCCTTTTTTTGTAAAATATTTAAAAGCTAAATAATATTTTTGTTGATAAAAAATTTAGGCATGGCTGTATACTCCAAAATATTGTTTCATTTATAGAATTTCTTAAACATAAATGAATTTTCAATGCAATAATGAAAGCTTAGTTCTACCTTCAACCTAGCGTGCGGCCGCAACTCAAGAGTCCGATTGCCTGAACTCTGTTTCCATGCCTTCCATTGAAATTCTTAAACATGCATGTCCTTGTGTTCTTTAACTCTTACTAAGCCAATTCAAAACTTTCTTAGAAAGCAAACTGCAAGCCACAAAAACCAAACTCTCCCTTCCCCTTCCCCTTATAAAAATCACTCCATTTGCCCAATCCATGGCAAGCCATTTCCAAATCATTCACAATGAGCAACTACAATCACGACTACCATCATCATAACTACGACGGCCACCATCATCATGACCAATACAACAGTCATGTCCATCATAACGACCACCATTATGACCATCATCGACCTCTTAGTCATCACCATTCTTTCCATTCAACAGCTACTCCAGTGTCTAATTACCCTCTGGATCAATACAGTCACCACCAAGACACCTTCAGAATATTCACCAAGGCCGGAGAGAATTACTCGCTGTCCATCCGCAACGGCGATGTTATCCTTGTTTTTGCAAACCCCCATGATGAATACCAGGTTCATATGCATAATAGAAACTTTGTGATTTAGTATTATTTTTCTGCAAGGACTCATTTTTATGAGTGCAAATCTGATGTTGCAGAAATGGTACAAAGATTTCCGTTGGGGAACACAGGTGAAGGATGAAGCAGGCTACCCTGCTTTTGCACTGATAAATAAGGCGACCGGTTTGGCTGTGAAGCATGCTCTTGCGCCTAAACAACCTGTATCCGTTCTTCCATTCAGTATTTTCTAAACATATATAGATAAATTATCTGGGTCTGGGATTAATAAACTTGCTGTTTTGGATATAGGTGCGCCTGATTCCATTTAATCCCCAGTACTTGGATGAGTCGATTCTGTGGACGGAGAGTCATGATGTGGGGGAAGGGTTTCATTGCATCAGGATGGTGAATAACATAAGGTTGAACTTTGATGCCTTCCATGGAGATCATGGGGTCCATGATGAGACCCCAATTATGTTGTGGGAGTGGCATAATGGACATAATCAGATGTGGAAAATCGTTTCCCACAGCAATCACTCCACGAGTCACTTCCACCACGGCATAAGCTACAACAATAGAGCCTTCAGAATCTACTCAAGGGCTGGCAAGCATTATTCCCTCTCCATCCGCAATGGCGAAGTTGTCCTTGTTCACACCAACCATCGAGATGATTTCCAGGCAAATGAATATATACCTCCAAATTTAGTCATCTTCCTTAACAGCCTTATCCATAAAAATTAAATCTTGCAGCACTGGTATAAAGATCTGCGTTGGGGATCAGAGGTGAAGGATGAAGCAGGTTACTCTGCATTTGCACTGATTAACAAAGCCACCGGTCTGGCCATCAAGCACTCCGTTGGACCAAAACACCCTGTAATCCATTTATTCATCTTTGCTTAGAACTGCTTATGGTGTTTTAATTATGCAATAGCTAGCAAAGGAACTGAGAAGTTCATGTGTTTATTAAGGTTCGCCTGATTCCGTTCAATCCCGAATACTTGGATGAGTCAATTCTATGGACGGAGAGCCATGATATAGGAAAGGGTTTTCGCTGCATCAGGATGGTGAATAACATAAGGCTAAACTTTGATGCCTTCCAGGGCGATAAGAAACATGGCGGAATTCATGAGGGAACCGCCGTTGTGCTATGGGAGTGGATTAATGGAAAGAATCAGAGCTGGAAGATTGTTCCTTTCCACTGTAAGTGCTGTTCGAAATTATGTAGTTTTTCTTGAACAATTTGAACAGTTATTTTCTTTTATTGATTTGATTTTATATGGTCTTGATTGCAGAGAGGAGACGGAGTGTCAGATTCATATTTTATCGTTCTATCAGTGTCTTGTTTCATTATGTTGAGGATTTGCTTCAGTTTCTACTTGTAATTTTTTTTTTTTTTCTTGCGGTGGCTGCATCTTTGTCGAAGTTTATATTTTTTGTTGCAGTGAATGGCTTTGTTTTTGAGCACTCTTTGATGCATCTTCAAACTATGGAATGGAATTCATGTAAGCTTTCTTTTAGATCAGCAGCCCAAACTTTATTAAGAAAAAAGAGTAACAAATAGGATAATTGAAATATTTGCAAAAATACAAGAAGAATAAAATCAGTTTAAGCTATTCATGAAAAAGGTTGTCTCAATTGGGATTGTTTCTCTAACAAGATGCAATGCCTCTAAGCTTGAATTTACAGCCCCGGATCTCCGTGGCACTGTAGCAGCTGTGGAGTTTGAATAGCCTGTTATTCCTCTCTTTCCATATGGCAATGTCATGCTTTAGTTTGTAGCCTCTGAAGAGTTTGGAGATGAGGCCGGGGTTTGAGCACTAAGAGTCACTGCCACTGCTTGGCTCTCAGAGGAGAGCTTGGGCTCTTGACTCTCAGCTTCTTGTTGTTGTTGGACTCCCAGAGGTGTCCCTGGGCGCATGGCTCATTATTTGCCAGTCTTTCCTTGCCCCAAAATCCACCGAAACTCCATTTGTACCTTATTTGATGATCCAATTGATCTACGCATCATAAGAATCTTGCACATGGAGTTTGTAACTGCCCGAAGACCGCGATTAAGAGTTTTTAAGTAATAATTCAAAATAAACATACAACACAATATAATAAATAAAGGATACTGTTCATATAATAGAATATAATTTAAAATTATACAAATTGTTCCAAAATTAATAAGATATAAATAAATGCATAATTTAAACTAGAGTCTCAATCTCTCTAGATAGATAATTGAATCCTCATTAACTCCTTAAATTAATTTAGCCTTCACTTTCAATTCTTATAATCTGTAATATTTATCAATGCTGCCAATAAGGCAAGAGTTCGTAGAACACCTAAAGCATATATTTCTAGCATCATATATAGGTTTATTCATAACTAAAGTGTGGTGTCTTCTAGTCATTTATTAATATTACATAGGTGAATATGTGTGTCAAGTTAGAGTCACTAACTATGAGTAAAATAAGAGTTATGGTGATACAAAATATGGACAATAGTTTGTAAAATAGTTAAATGAATCTAAGATATTTTTCTTGGGATTTTATGAAACTATGCATGCAAATTATTTAATCTAAGAAATATTATTATGAATGTATTAAGAGTATACTAAGACTTTAATCATCATATATTCATTCACTTTGTAATCAAACATGAATGAGATTTAGTGGAGAAGTGAGAATGAGAGATATAAAGGGAGAATGTTACATCGAAGTAAAAGAGTTTTATTGGAAATTTGAGAGAGAGTGAAACTTGGATTCTTCTTATATATATGGTTTGGAGCCTCCAATACCTTTTCCTTGTCTTTAGATTTGCGTAGGGATGAATTCTGTTTGGAGAGGTGAGGAGGAGGAAAGAGATGGGGGTTTTGGAAAATGCTCTCAAATGGAGAAAATAAATTTTGGTAGAATTTTTAGTTTCTAATTAGGGTTAGAGGAATTATGAGTGTTTATATGGCATTAGGATAGATCGAAGGGTGGAAATTTAATTAAGGAGGAATTAGGTGGCTCAAAATTATTCGACTTAAATTTATCTTCAAATGAGACAAATTTCTGTGAAACCCTAAAGTGTGTACTTAATTATGTGGTTTACACATGAAAGCCCAAAAAATTTTAGTCTAATTAAGCCTAATTTGACTAAAAATAAAATGTTCATATTTTTTAAAATTAGATATAAAATGTACCACAAAAATATAAATTGATTGGCCCTAACGATATGTATTAGTTCCCTAGTGAGAGGAATCCATTTACACCAAAATTGTCCAATTTAGTTAAGTGGTTGAGCCAGAATTTGGGTTTGAACCAAACTCAGCCCAGGTCTCACCACCTTTGGAGACCGAACTAGATCAGTTTTGTCAGTCCAATTGATAAGCCCAATGCCCGTCGCTTTTAAGAGAAATGGCTTCAACACATAGTGCTATCAGCGATGTCTTTTCGGGCAAAAATAAGCGCACACCGCTCGATCTCCGTTAAATAGCTAACGCCGTCTACGAGAGATGAATCAGACGATAATTTGGATCCACTATTAGATTTGATCCAGATCCCACATAATGGAGAGGATCGTGCCGATCTCGTGTTTTGTGTTCATCCCATAACACATGATTTTTTTCCATTTCAAAATTTTAATAATTTTGAATTAATTTAATTCAATAATTTAATTAATACAATTCCAAATATATCTTTGGCATTAATCCTCCATTTTAGCTCTAAAGTTATGAAATTTTTGCTATTAACTAATTTAATGGTGTAGAATTCATAATTTCAAAAATATTTTAATTTTGATACTCCAATTATTTTTTATAATTATTTTAATTTAAATCTTTCATAAAATAATTGGGAAAAATTCATATATGAAAAAATATTCAAAAATTTTCTAAGAGTCGAATCCTCTCCCAAATCTTGCACATCCTCAAACTCCTAATCTGACATATCAGTATCATATTCTAGGGCAGAACAAAAAAAGTAAAAATCTAATTAGATATATTGTCTAAGTATATTTTAAGCTTATGATCTATTTTCTTTTAGGATATCATAATTTATTTTATAATTAATTTAATAAGCAGGTGCAAAATACTAAATAACTATAAGTAAAGGAAAGCTAAACATGATAAACTTGCAAAAGACTGATATTGGTCATACATATAAACATACAAGCGTGCTATCAAAAGAATAAGTAAAATGCAAAATTATGATCAAACTACTATATGATGAATTCCCAAGTACTGTATAAGAGATAATTTGTTGAAATTAAATACTGTAAGGCATGTAATAAGCTATAAATTTAAAGCAAGTAAACTAAAAGCAAGAAATGCAGTTTCTGAAAATTGTATCAGAATATGCAATCTAACAGATTGCATCTGAGCTGAAGTGTACAATACTAAGAGATTGCACAAAATACATAATTATTTAAAATTATATCTTGTTTTATTGATGTGTTATATGGGCACTATACATAACAACTAGGATTCAGGCACATTTGCCCAACCAACAAAATTTGAGGTTCTTGAATAACATATACACTCCCCCTCTAGAATATGTGCAGTCTCCTAATCTCTTCATATCATGTCCTAGCTCAATGGTATGTACAGACTTCAATCATCCCTGAGTGAATCTCTATACATATCCATTTTATGTTTATGATTATATTATGCATTAATGTTTTAGCTAAATGACATGTTCAAATGGATTTGGCACAAATGCATTGCCAAAACAATTAATTGTAATTTGTAATATCCTTTTGTTATATATTAAGTTATTTGTTCTTACAATGAAACCAAGGCCTAATAAGTCTTCCTTTCAATTTCTAATTTAGATCCAATCTACATGAATAATAAAAGTTCAATTAACCTAATTTGTATTAACAATTTTGTGCACTAGATGTCTTGATATAAAGGCATATGCAATCTACCCTTTATGACAATTCTAGTTTTTCAACTTACTAAATTATGAAAACTAGATTCCTCAAAAATTGAACTTATAAATTAACTTAACAAATCTGTTATTTTAAGATGGATTAAGATTCCTCACATGTTTAGAATTATGTTAATATCTTGTTTGGTTAAATCAAATTCTAGCAAACAATATGAGTCACTGATATATATTATTATGGTAGAAATATAAAATTAAAATGTAGTGTTCAAATCAATCATCCTTGATGTTCTTGGGTTGGTTGTGCCACCGGGAGTCCATCGACACCTCGTTTGCTGGAATTGAATTTTGGCACGCTAAATAAGGCATAATTAACTAATTAGTGTTCAAAAATTAATTTACAAGTTAACCACTCAAACTATAAAGTATTACTGTCATTAGAAAGGCTGGTTCACAAAGAATTCATAGGCACTTTATTTGCTAAATTTTGAGTTTGGCACGCTAAATGAGACACATTACAATATGATCAAAATGTCATTTTAATATTATTGACAAAACTAAGCTTTCCGCCTACCAGAATATTCCTCTTTTTTCTGAGTATTTTGACATATAACTTTATTATATTTGGAATTATATTTTTCAAGTTATTTAAATACTTAAATTTGCATTTTTCTGAATTTTCTAATTATTTTCTAAAATTTATATCACAGATTAACAGTCATTAACGTCCGACTAACAACCGTTAATAAAATTATTTAAATTCTTAACATAACGGGAATATTCCACAGATATTCTCGCAAACGACTGATAGTCGTTAATGGTCGTCTAATGGAGCGACTAAGCTGGATACTATAGTAACATTGCTATTCATCTTCCTAGTTTCAGTGAACCCGTTAACGCCTGTTGACAAAAGCTATCAAAATACCTAATAGAATAAAAATATTTAATCTTTACATCCTGGTAGCTTTGTTTTGCAAAAATAATATATGTTCTACATAAATTAAAATAAGTGATAAATAGTAATTTAATTATATTAAAATCATGGATTTTTTAGAGACTAATTACGATCTATGAATCTTTAACCCTCGATTTCCTTCATCTTGATTTTCATCTTTGTAAAGGATGAGGTGTGGCTGATCCCACCTTCTCATTACGCTTTGAGGCCAACAGAAGATACACATAAATTTAATTTATTTGCTATCACCATTTTTATGAGCATGTTGACTGGATTCTTTACATGTAAATATTTTCTAATGCCAACTGACCATCTTCTAACAATGATTGAATGAATGGTACCACAACTGAATATACTTCACCTTGTCATGAAATGTTTCACTTATACTATATGATGCAGGGCATCAACGAAATCATTATCGATGTGCTAGATTATAAACTAGTTTAATGATACTATATTTTATTTTCCTATTTTTGAGTCCTATGGGCTTTTGTATTTGTCTCATAAATGGGCCTTCATCCAAGCTCATATATTATCATGTGAGTATTATATATAAAAGGATACTTTAGTCCTTCATGAGAGAGTTGGCTTATGGTTTATTTGGTCATTTGTATTAAAGGATATTTTAGTCCTTCACGAGAGAGTAAGTATAAGGTTTTTTTAGTCTTTTAAAGGAAATGATACTTTAATCCTTCATGAGAGGTTGGTTAATAGTTTTTATGGTCAGTTGGCATATATTTTCTAACTAAAATTGGCCACCCTCATATGTATTATGGCATTGCAATTGATATAAAAAAAAAACTCTCTTCTTCTTTGTGTTATGTGAGCTTCATTCTTAAGAGAAGAATTTCTTGAGGTGTGGTTCGCAATTCTTGGAGAAGGACTTCCAAGAAAAGAAGGTTTGATCTACGGTGAAGGGCTGTTCGTAAAAGTTAATCTTCTTTATTGTAAGTGGCATATTCGGTAATAAGACTCCCGTAAGATCTTCTTCATTTATTTTTATTTTCTTTCCTCCTACCTTACAAGTGTGCTCATTTAATCCTAGCTCTCATTACTTGTAAACTTTTACAACACTTCTCTTTATTCTCAACAAGTGACTCGCATATCTACTAGTAAGTTAAATATGCAAGGTTAATTTTATTAAATAATAGGTGAATTTGATTATGTTACATGTCATCACCCCCATCCTACATCAGATTAGTACCAGAGAAATTTATCCTCTTATATAGTCCTACATTTTTATATTAATTCATAATAATTTTTATTTTAATAAATATTAAAAGTTCATTAATTTGATTAAAATTTAGTAGGATTATAATTTATATCATCCTTAACCACAAAAAAAAAAGAAACAAAAATAAAATAAAATAATAATAATAACAAAAAAAATTCTTTTTTTTCTTACTTTTAATTTCTTCACATCCACTTCATTAGAATCATTAAAAAAAATATTTTTATATTTATCATTATAAATCTAGTTTTTGGGTAATCGATAAGAGATTTACAATTTCGTAACTGGTTATTTCATCATCTACTCGGATAGCTATGACTACTCGCATTGGTCACCCATATCAAAATCAAATGCTCATTCATAGATGTGAGAATGCTATTCTTAATCTACAAGAGCAGCTCGATAATTTAACTTTTCTCTATCAACAAACTTGTAGAGAGCTCATAGGAAGATTGGAGGCCCTAGAAAACAAAAATAACAATAACACAATTCAAGAACCTAACTCGACACCAGATGCCCCACCAGAAAATGGTGAGCGAAATACACCTTATGACCCGCACATAAATTCTTCTCCACTTACGTTTAGAATACAAAGAAATATGACATTTCCACATAATGATTATTTGAATATTCTGAGGTAGAAGATATTCCATTTTAAACTCTATGTAGAGCTAATGCACCTTTGGGTCAACTATGCTCCTTTGGGTCAACTAGGAGGTTTTAAGAAAAACCAAAATCATCAATGCTTTGAAGAACCTTATCAAGGTTATGATCAACTTTACGCCATCACAAGGCGCATTGAACATGACCAAGATATAGGCATTACTAGAAAGGTTAGAGTAGACCCTCCAACCTTTGATGGACATCTTGATCCTAAATTTATTTTTGATTGGCTTGTTGAAATGGATTAGTATTTTGATTGGATGGCAATGTTTGGAAATTGTCAGATCAGATTTGCTAGTATGAAACTTGTTGGTCATGCTAAAACTTACTAGGTAAATCTAGAATGACAACAATAATGATCAGGCCAATTATTTGCTAGATTTTGGGAAGAAATAAAAGAGATGCTCAAGTTCCTTCAATATTTCAAGATCAGATTTTAGATGAACTCATAATAGTTAGGCAAGAATCTATGAGTATTACAGATTATATAACTCGCCTTGATGAGTTATTAATTTGATGTGATATTATTGAATATTCTAGAGCTACTATAGCTAGGTTTTGAACTGGATTAAGACCTGACATTCATCGAGAGATGTTGACTCGAGAGGTGTATACACATAAAGAAGCATTTCAAAGAGCCCTCCAAATAGAACAATACTTAAGGCCATTTTCTCAAAGAAAATTTAACAGTGTGCAAGGTGCACCTCTTAAGACAAATTAACCACCACTATTTGTTCCTAAAATACCAAATGATCAAAGAGTAAGACCATATCTAAAAATTCAAATGTTAAATCAAACATCACATGCTTTACTCATGGAAAGATGGGATACTATGCAAATAATTGTCCACATAAGAATCTTCATGTAGATTCCATCGATCCAGAATTACAAGACAATCATCAAGGTAATGATGTTGAGTGTGATCCATGTGAAAATGCTAGTGATGCTGATGAAGCTTTAATTAATCTACATTTAACAGTAGTTCGTTGTGTCTTAACTACCCCACAAACTAATACAAATTGTAAACAAACAAATATCTTACACACTTACTTTAAAAGTGGAGAAAAGTCTTGTAAACTTATAATTGATAGTGGGTAGCTGCATGAATATTGTCTCAGCTAGTGAATTAGTAAGAATGAAACTAAGCTTGGAGCCTCATCCACAACCATATAAGGTTGCATGGGTAGATAAGACTAGTATCTCTATTACCCAAAGAAACCAAAATAAAAAAAAATAATAATAACAAAAAATATTTCTTTTTTTTTTTTACTTTTAATTTATTCACATTTGCCTCATTAGAATCATTCAAAAAAAAGTTGTCTATATTTATCATTATAAATCTAGTTTTTGGGTAATCGACAAGAGATTTACAATTTCGTAGCTGGTTATTTCATTATTTACTCGTATAGCTATGACTACTCGCAGTGGTCACCCATATCAAAATCAAATGCTCGGTCATAGATGTGAGAATGTTATTCTTAATCTGCAAGAGCAGCTCGATAATTTAACTTTTCTCTATCAACAAACTTGTAGAGAGTTCAGAGGAAGATTGGAGGCCCTAGAAAATAAAAATAATAACAACACAATTCCAGAACCTAGCCCGATATTAGATGCCCCACCAGAAAATAGTGAGTAAAGTACACCTTTTGACCCGCACACAAATTCTTCTCCACTTACATTTAGAATACAAAGAAATAAGACATTTCCATAGAATGATTTATTTGAATATCCTGAGGCAGAAGATGTTCCATTTCAAACTCTTCATAAAGCTAATGCACATTTGAATTGACTAGGAGGTTTTAAATAAAACCAAAATCATCTATGCTTTGAAGAATCTTATCGAGGTTATGATCAACTTTATGCCACCACAAGGCGCATTGAACATGACCAAGATATATAAATTACTAGGAAGGTTATAGTAGACCCTCCAACCTTTGATGGATGTCTTGATCCTAAATTTTTTTCTGATTGGCTCGTAGAATTAGATCAGTATTTTGATTAGATGGCAATGTTTGGAAATCGTCAGGTTAGATGTGCTTGTATGAAACTTGTTGGTCATGGTATACCTTACTGGGTAAATCTAGAATGACAATAACAACAATCAGGCCAATTATTTGCAAGATCTTGGGAAGAAATAAAAGAGATCCTGAAAAGATAAAAGTAATTAAAGAATGGCATACACCAAGATCCATTCATGATGTTAGGAGTTTTCATGGGTTGGCCACATTTTATAGAAGGTTCATTCGTGGATTCAGTACCATCATGGCACCTATCACACAATGCTTAAAAAAAGGTGATTTTAAATGGACTCATGCAGCCACTAAGGCTTTTAATGAACTAAAAGAGCGTCTAACTAGTTAGCCAATATTAAAGTTGCCAGGCTTTGATAAAGTTTTTGAAGTTTCATGTGATGCTTGTGGGGTAGGAATAGATGGAGTGCTTAAGCAAGAAGGACATCTGATAGCCTTTTCAGTGAGAAGTTAAATGATGCCCGCCAAAAATATTCCACATATGATGGTGAGTTTTATGCAATTGTTCAAACTCTACGGTACTAGCGACATTATCTCTTATCTTATGAATTTGTTCTCTACTCTGATCATGAAGCCGTTAAATACTTAAACTCTCAGAAAAAGTTAAGTGCTCGTCATGCTAAATGGGTTCAATATTTACAGGAATACACTTTTGTTTTAAAGCATATGGTCGGTATTGAGAATAAAGTTGCAGATGCTTTGAGTCGTATGTTTCTCCTTTTACATACAATGAAAGTAAATGTAATTGGGTTTGATAAAATAATTTCTGAGTACTCTACATGCAAAGATTTTGGTCAAATTTATTCTTCATTATCTGAAAAAAGGTGAGTTATTGATTCAAATTACTAATTTCAAGAAGGATATCTTTTTTATGGCACTCGTCTTTGCATTCCTGATTCATCTCTTTGTATTTTTCTCATTGACAAGCTACATGCAAGAGTAATTACATAACATTTTGGGCATGACAAAACTATTCCAATGATTCAAGATCAATTTTATTGGCCTAGTCTAAAGAGAGATATTGCTCGTATGGTTTCATGATGTATGCCAACTTGCAAAGGGAAAGCAGAATAATTCTGGATTCTATACTCCTCTTCCTAATCCTTATAAGCCTTGGGAAGACATAAGTATAGATTTTATATTAGTATTACCACGCACAACATGACACTATAACTATATTCTTGTAGTCATTGATCGATTTTCTAAGATGACACACTTTATTCCATGCTAAAAAACTTTCGATGCATGTCATGTTGCGACATTATTTTCTTGTGAAGTAGTCAAGTTACATGGTTTACTTAAAACAATTGTGTCAGATCGAGATGTACGCTTTATGAGTTATTTTTGGAAGACTCTTTGGAAGAAACTAGGCACAAAACTTCATTTTTTGATAACATATCATCCGCAAACAGATAGTCAAATAGAAGTGGTAAATAGAAGCTTAGGAGATCTGCTTAGATGCTTAATCTCAGATCATTCTACTAGCTGGGATCTTATATTACCCACTATTGAGTTTGCTTATAATAGTTCTATTAATAGATCTACTGGTAAAAGTCCTTTTCAAATTGTAACTAGTGATGAGCCACCAAAACTAATCGAATTAATTGATCTTCCCATAACATATAGAGCTAGTGAGTTTACATCATCATTTTCTCAAAGCATTCATGATCTCCACCAAGAAATTGAATAAAAATTAACCACTACATATAATAATTATAAAATTAATGCAGATAAGCAAAGAAAATTTGTTGAATTTCAAGAAGGTGGCAAGGTGCTAATAAGAATGAGATCTGAGAGATTTCCAATAGGAACATTCAAAAAGATAAAGGCTAGGTGAGCAGGACCTTTTAAGATATTAAGGAAAGTCAATGAAAATGCTTATGAAGTTGATTTTCTAAATAATTCTGGAATATCTCCAGTTTTCAATGTGGCAGACCTTATATTGTACCATGATTACGTTTCTTCTGATATATTGGATGCTTCTACTTGTATTACTAACCTACAAGAACCATAAAACTAAGAATTAGTATTACCATTACTACAACTGACTCGTTGCCTCCATTCCCATCATCCATCCCAAATACTTGATGATCAAATAATTACTAATACTAATGGTGGGGTTCAAAGATATCTCATTTGATGGAAAGCCTTTCACCTTTAGAAGACTCTTGGTTGATGCATGAAGAATTACATCAACTTGATTCAAAACTACTTTAAGAATATAATGAGCTTCATTCACCAGAGGTGAATCCTTTAAAGCCAGGGAGTGCTAATGTAGGGCATCAACGAAATCATCATTAATGTGCCAGATCATAAATTAGTTTAATGGTACTATGTTTTATTTTCCTATTTTTGAGTCCTCTGAGCTTTTGTATTTGTCCCATAAATGGGCCTTCATCATAGCCCATATATTGTCATGTGAGTTTTTTATGTAAAAAAATACTTTAGTCCTTCATGAGAGAGCTGGTTTATGGTTTATTTGGTCATTTGTGTATAAGGAAATTTTAGTCCTTCATGAGAGAGTAAGTATATGGTTTTTTTGATCTTTTAGAGGAAAGGACACTTTAGTCCTTAATGAGAGGTTGGTTAATAGTTTTTATGGTCATTTGGCATGTTTTTTTTTGCTATAAATTTGCCACCCTCACATGTATTATGGCATCGCAAGTGATATAAAACAAATACTTTCTTCTTCTATGTGTTATGTGAGCTTCATTCTTAAGAGAAGAACTTCTTAAGGTGTGGTTTACAATTCTTGGAGAAGGACTTCCAAGAAAAGAAGGTTCGATCAGTAGCGAAGGATTGCTCGTAATAGTCAATCTTATTTATTGTAAGTGGCATATTCAGTAATAAGACTTCCGTAAGATCTTCTTCATTTATTTTTATTTTCTTTCCTCCTACCTTACAAGTGTGCTCGTTTAATCCTAGCTCTCATTACTTGTAAATGCTTACAACACTTCTCTTTATTCTCAATAAGTGACTCGCATATCTACTACTAACTTAAATATGCAAGGTTAATTTTGTTAATTAATTTGTGGATTTTATTATGTTATATGCCATTACTCCCATCCTACATCACTATCACTATGTAGTCTTCCATCTTCTTGCTCCTTGCCCAACTTAACCAGAAAACCCTTTATACAAATCAATTTCTTACTCGCCTCTACGATGACAACATACTCTACCTCTATAGTAGATAGGGTGACTAGCTTCTGAATCTTAAAGATACAGATCATTCCAGTACTACCCAATGTAACACATCTTTGATTGTGCTTCTCTTATTATGAATGTCTTTGGCTAAGTTTGTTTCTTAATATACTTGTAGATTTATCTTGGACTTCCCAAAGCACAGGGTTTTGTCCACAGTGCCTCTTAGATATCTGAGCATCCACTTAAGTGCCTCCTAATAGGGTTTACTAAGGTTGCTCATGAACCAGTTGGACACTCTTATTGAATGCGCTATGTCCAATATCCTACATATCATGGTGTACATCAAACTCCCAACTGCTAAAGCATATTGAACTTTCTCCATATGCTTTTTCATACTTTAATCTTAGGAATTTGCTCCTTTCACAAATGATGTGACTTTCTATGGGATGCAAACTGGCTTTGCCTCATTTATGTTGAACCACTTAAGCACTTTTTTAATATACTATGCCTAATATAGCTTTAGTGTTTATGCACTCCTTTCCCTACTCATTCTCATCTTGAGCATCTACTTCACTTGGCACAAGTCTTTCATGTCAATTTCTTTTGATATATATTATGCTATCAACATATCATCCACATACATAAGTAAAATGATATAGGAGTTCTCAAATTAATTTATATAATAATAATGATTAGCCTGGCATCTCTTGTAACTTGATTCTAACATAAACTCATCAAATCTTCTATACCATAGCCTCAATGCCTATTTTAAGTTGTACAAGCTTTTTTTAAGCTTATAGACTAGCACATCCTTTTCTTGAGTTTCAAAACTTTGTAGTTGCATCTTGTATAGTTACTCCTCCAATTTATCATGCAAAAATGCAATCTTCACATCTATCTATTACATATGTAGATTTTCCATTACTAAATTATTCAACACCACTCTAATAGTAGTATCCTTCATAATTATAGCAAGGATGTCACTATAGTATGCTCCACTATTCTGTTGAAAGCCTTTTACCACAATCCTTGCTATGTTGTGCTTGCTTTAATCCAGTTCCTCCTTTGACATGTAGACCTATTTGTTGTAAAATGTCTTCTTCCCATTTGGTAGCTTACACAATTCCCATGTCTCATTTGACACGAGTGATTTCATCTCAACATCCATGGCTAATCCCCACTTGCTTGAGCCATCAACTTGAAGCAGTTCTTCTTAGCATTTTGGTTCACCAATATCCGTTAGTAACAATTAATATAATGAAGGAGAGTACCTCTATATATGCCGTGAAATTCTGGTAGATCTTATCAACTCAGTAGTAAATTTTGAGAAATTGTCTATACTCCATCAGTTTGACAATCTTGGTGTATCTATTAGTTCTTCATAAAGTTGTCATTTATCTCAATATATTTTGGGGCATCATCTAAAGCTCATTCTTAGTTACTTTGTATTGTATTCCTGTTCTTGTACATCTCATTCTATTTGATTGATATGTCCCTGCTTTTGATGATTTTCTTATTATGATAATCCTAGAATCTCTAGAAAAACTCTCCCATTTAATATTCTGTGAAAGTGTAGTTAATTTCCTTTGAATCAAGTTTTCTCTTGAAATATGCATCAATATTCACATAATATGAACAACAAAAAACCTTTAGATAAGTCAATTTCACACCTTGATCACTTCAAGCCTCTTTGGGTATCCTTTCTTTCGAAGGAACTGGAGGACCCCTATTAATCAATTACTTTGTTGTATTTACTGCTTTTGCTACTTTGGTAACCCAACATGCTGTCTCATGGTTTAGTAAATATGTCACTATAAGAGTGATTAAACTAAACTGAAAGGTAAATCAATGACTACGAGATGATTGAATTGAACTGATTAAATAGCTACTAAAAGTCATATCTAAGAACTGAGTATGCAAATGAAGTTGTTCTTTTTATCTTATTTTTTATCGAGTTCATACTATGCAGACTTTACAAAAACAAAATGAAGAGTTAAGCACATATGTTTGACTATTTGAGTTATATGATTCTTGAAATAACTGCACAATTCCCCTCAAGAAGACACGCGATCTTCTTCTTGCTTTAGAAACTTTGCCATGGGATATAATATGTTTGTAGATACTCCCTAAGTGAATCCATCGTATTGAAAGTTATCTAATTATTATGATTATGTTAATTCATGCACAAAGTCTTGTATTATGCAATAGGGAATTTGGCTCAATGCAAAGATGCGTCAAAATGACTATATTTATTAATTGTTATTATAATATCTATTGTTATCTATTTATCTTGAATTATATGCCCTTATTGATTTGTTCAAGGTTATTAAATATTTAGGGATTTCCAAAAAAATTCTAAATCAGGACTTATCCAATATATTGATTTGTATTTTTAGATTGATTGATTCTGATTTGATGTTAAGACATGCATGTGTCTTAATCTAATTTTTTTCTTGAGTTAATTGTTGAATTTGTCTATTCTTATCTAAGTTTAAATTAAGCATTAAGGCCTAACTATGCTTTAACCAAATTGACTAAGACTCTAATCTAATGTGTTTAATATTTTTTACTTACTAAGTTAAGCAATTATGATATATTTCACAATATATGTTAAGACCTACTTTATTTCAGCTAACTAATTAATGTATGATATTCTGATTCATAAGTCCTAAATTTTACTTGAAATTTAACTTTTATTTGACTGATTGTGTTTCAATATTCTAAATTATTTGACTAATTTATATCCTAACTAAAATTTGATATTTTGTTATTAAGATATAAGCCGATGCCTTAATTTTTATGCCTGGGTCTACCGATCTTGATCAATTCAAACCCATAATTAATTTTATTACAATTTGGTTATGATTTTGAATATAGTTAAGGCACAATCTGAGTGTTTTAATTGTACTTACTAAATTTACTGAGTTACTATAGAAATTATTTACTAATGATCATAATATTAAGTGACTTTTGATTTACCTAAATTTGATCCTCACTTAGAGACAAACTGAGAGTTTAAGTTAGAATCACATGATTTTATTTAGGATCATATTCTATCTAAGAATTATCTTATTGATTTTAAAATCTTTAGCTTAAAATACTTTCACGTGTCAAATCTAATTTTTCCTGAGTCTAAGACACTGTGCCTTTGAAGGCGATCAAAATTTAGATATTATCTAAAGCTTAATATTACTTGTTAAATTATGCAGTTTTTTCTTAATTTTATCATTTCAAAACTATTTTTAATTTTCACTAGAATTTGAGTTAATTAGGTTAGCTAATTTGCTAATCCTTAAAATTTAATTGAAATCTTGATTTCTTCTAAAAATTCCCAAAATCTTGTTGATTTCTCTCCTTTAAGGTTGATCCATCTATCTACTAATATTTTTCATAAAATTCCAACTTAGAAATTTATATCAAATAACCTAACTATTGTCAACACTTAAATTATTTTCATTTTAGATCTAAGTCTAAGTTTGATCCTATGTTCTAAAAAAATACTTAAACATGGTTTTGACATCTTTTTGCCATAAATCTCATGTAAATTCATTTAATAATTCAATTTACTCCTCTAAACTGGTTAGAGGATTCTAATTTTACTCCCAATCATGCTTATCATTTTGATTACACTATATTATTTTGATATCCGAGATTTTCCTTCGCTGATTTGTTATCAAAACTTCCCACTTTACTCACATGACTATTCCTCATTATTTAAGAAGTCTATTGACACACTATACAAGTAACAATAATATGAAATAAAATTAAAAGTTTAATAAGTAATTTTGCTAATTACATTTTAATCATGGTTAAGGGTAATTAGTGAAAATCAATTTAAGTATAATTTAGAAAATGTTTAATAATTGCATTATCTTTTGGTTGATATTCATCAAATTATTTAAGAAATTTATTGGAAATTAATTCCTTGTTGTTTTGATTAAATATAATTACTTTATGAGTTATTAAACTTAGAATATTTCTAGAATATTTCACTTCCATCTTTGGGTTGACGCACAGGTCGACGGAACTCGTCGACCCATAAACTATTCAACGAATATTCCATCTCCCGAAATAGAGCGGGACACAAGTCAGCTCGACCCAGCACTATGCTTCGCCATCGCAGTTTATTCCTGATATCTCGAATTAAGGTTGGATTCTGCCATCAATTATCGCCGCCACAAGCCACTACAAGCGCAGTCTTTATACCAAAATGTTCACAGTTGTAAAGCACATTCATTGGCACAAAAAGCTCTATAATTGATGGTGCCGGTCACCAGAAACTTACTTGGCAGAGTGGGGGCCGCTAGGGTTTATGGTAGGGAAATAATTCTTCATCCACCGTTAACACAACCCACACCTTCTTTAAGTTATGGCAGTTTGAATGGATCTATCCATGGCGTCTGAGCTCTCCTAGAATGTTGTAAGCCTGCGCGATGGGCCTCCACTCTACACTTTTGTATAAGTCAAGTGTGTTGTTGGTCATCTAGGCTTGCTTGAGCACACAAGAGCTTGAAAATCACCCCCGTTCATTACACATGCGATCCGAGAGTATAATTATGCGGAACGGGGGTTTTGTTCGTCGGGATTTCCCAACATTTTCCTGACATTATGGGAATCAATTTATGTTTACTGCTTTAGGGTGGATGATTAGTTTTCTATATTATTTGAAATAATTCTACTTTTGTTCTACATTATTTTCTATTTATCACAGAGTTGTTGTGTATTCAACTGTGGATTGCAATAGAGCTAAGCAAATGGGTGTTCAGTTGGGATACCTTGCACAGATAGTTTTGAAGGCAATGTCACTTGTACTAATGGGTTCTGAGCCCTGCTATTGCTCCAAAATTTTCCCCAAGATCATTTGATGTTCCAAGATCATCTCTGGGATCTACTCAAAAGGAACTAAATTGTTGTCAAAAGAGGTGGTTAAAATTAATTAAAGATTATACGATAATGATATATAGTATCATCCTAGCAAAGCAAATATTGTTGCTGATGCACTAAGTAAGAAATTAACTTTAAGTGCAATGATAACAGAAAGTGCAATGATGGAGAAATTTGCTAGGCTGAACATAAATCATATTACTATAAAGCAATTGAATATAATAATATCTATGGCTATTGTAAAGCTGACATTGTTTAGGCATGTTAAAGTTGTTCAATTTTATAATGTGAAGTGCACTAAATCAAAGCAAGACATTATGTGTGGTCATAAAAGAAAACTGCATTTGGAGTGGTATTATATATATCATGGCTCCATATTATGGGTCCCTAATGATACATATGACCATAATTTAGTATTACAAGATGAACATTGTTCAGATTATGCCATTCATCATGATATTACAAAGATGTACAAGGACCTTAAACATATTGATTGGTGGTTGGGACTAAAGTGTGGAGTAGTAGAATATGCTGCTCAGTGTAATGCATGTTGCCTAGTGAAGACTGAACATCAGAAGCCTAGCAAATTAATGTAACCCTTAAAAATCCCCGAATAGAAATTGTCTTATACCTCAATGGATTTTGTGATGGGTTTATCGATATGCCGATTTGGAGCTTATGAAAATTGGGTGATTGCAGATTGTCTCACTAAGTCTGCACACTTTGTTCCAATAAAACAATTTGACTTTGTGGAAAAATTGGCTAAACTCTACATCAAGAAAATAATTT
The DNA here is from genome assembly GCA_016760335.1 of Gastrodia elata. NCBI lineage: Eukaryota > Viridiplantae > Streptophyta > Magnoliopsida > Asparagales > Orchidaceae > Gastrodia > Gastrodia elata. Next base: position 105,890,733 of record CM028669.1, on the reverse strand, counting down.
GACTACATGAGGTTCCTAATCAATTTTTTTGAGTTGTGATAGTCTATATAATTATTGTTTTTGGCAAATGATGCACAAGGATTTGAGAACTATGTTAGCATTAAGCATAGCCTTCCATCCCCAAATGGATGGCCATATCAAATGAGTAAATCATATGCTTGAGGATCTATTGAGATTATGTATCCTAAACTTTGACAAGAGTTAAGAGGATCACCTACCATTGATGGAATTCACATAAAATAGCAGTTATCATTATGAATTAAAATGGCCCCTTATAAAGCTTTATATGGAAGAAGATGCAATATGCCATTAACCTAGATTAAACATTTTCTTATCAAAATTAATTGAAGATACAAATAAGAAGATCAAACTAATTAAGATCAGAAAAGCTACAGGTCAAGACCGACATAAAAATTATCATGATGCTAAGCATCATATGCTGGAATTCCAAGTTTGGGACTTTGCATATTTCAGAGAGCCCAATGAAAGAGGTATACTTTCTCGGATTGGTTGGAAAGCTCATCCCAAGATATGTTGTAAAATTTGAAATATTAGCTCAAGTGGTAAGCTCTTCATATAAATTAAAATTGATAGAAAATTTCACTATGGTGCACAATGTGTTCCATGTATTCTAACTTCATAAATGCCTATAGAAGCCTACCAAACACCTACCAATACATGAGACAAAAATTCATCCTGATCTGACAAAAATTATTGGAGTAGTTGGAAATATACTAGAAAGAGGCAATTAGTTGTTAATATATTGTACAACACCAAATGTTAAAGTTTAGTAGTGAAATCATAGTATGGAAGAGGCCATGTGGCAAAAAGAGGAGTATATGCGAAAGAAATATCCTAAGCATTTGGAACAATAAGGTATTCTCAAACTTCCTATTTTCTATAATGATTAATTAGATTGCGATGTCAATGATATCATCATTTTTAAGTAAGGTATTACAGGGTGGATACTAACTGGATCATCAAAGGACGTGTAAACAGAGTCTCGATGGATTCCAAGGCAAGACATGACTAGCAAACAATAAGCCAGGTGCTAGGGCATGCTCCAAAGTGCTTAACAGCATCTGCATCTCAAGAGCTAGGCACTCAGGTACCTAGACCAAGTAATTTGTCCTGATGAATGGGTGCCCAAGTGCGCCCACACTCGTGAAGCAGACCCAAGCTTGAGGTGGATTTGAGATGAATGTGATGTGTCCCTTGGGATTCCATGGGCTATTTAAGGCACTTTAGAGCTTGTTTTAAGCCTTATATAAAAGGCCATATGTTCAACTAGGGTTCATGTAAGTGCAATATTTGGTGAGAACCTTATGGTGGCTAAAAAGCTTGCAACCTTAGAGTGAGAACAAGAAAAAATATTCTGCTTCTTTATTCAAGAAATTTCTAAGACTTCAAAAACTAGTAAAATACTTTAGAAAATTTTACAATCCTCTAAAAGCATCTTGAAACTGCTATAAAACTTAAGAAATTTCTTGAAGCCTCTATAAACTTTAAACTTTTAAGAAATTTCATAAGTTTTATGAAGCTTCCAAGGAATTTCAAAATTCTTAAGAGTTTCTAGAAAGTTTCATAAATTCTTGGAAACTTTCAAGAACCTACAAATCTTCTATGAATTTCAAAAACCTTCAACTTCTATAAGCTCTTAGAAACTTTTAAGAAATTATAAAAACTTTAAGGAACTTTAAAACTCTTAAAAACTCCAAGAACTTTTTTTTTCCCCTTTGTTCTTCACCTTTATCCAAAAATACTTTTCCTGTTCCTCTTTATTATAGAAGTTTCCATAAAATTCTTATCGTAAGAAAATGTGTGTCCCAACTAAGTACGACTTTAAAAACAATTTCATCTGAGAGCAATGAGAGAGAGATAAGACTATAAAATAACAAGCACATCACACGAATTTATGTGGGAAACCTCAAATTTGGGAAAAAACTGTGGTGCCATAGCAATTAAACAATCCACTGTTACATTTATATAGAAGAAATAATATAAGTTTTTTTAGGTTCCATTACATCTATAAAGAAAACACATCTATAATTTCATCGTTGCATGCCACCTTGTCAACATTTTGTTTCTCCACCACATGGCTGCACTGCCTATTCAAGGCATGCAATCTAAATTGATTTAAATGGCTTCCAAAAGCTTCCATAGTATATCAATAAACACTATACAACAGCTCCATGACTCTCCAACAACTCTGCTCTATTGCTCCACTAACCAGCTTGCATCAGGGTCAACCGCCCCTACAACTCCTACACTTGGCTACATCGACAATCTTTGCCTATTAGCATTCCAATTTTCATAGAAGTAATCAACAAACAAATGTCACCAAGTTTTCAACCACCTCACATTGAGCCCCTCCGATTTCATTGGGGTGGAGCTAGATACATTAGCATATTTATGCTCAAACACCTTGTATCAGGCTCCAATCAATCTTTACATTGTGTCCTAAGATTAAACTAAGTGCATACTTATATTATAGCCTTCAAATAGCTCTCATATACTGCCACCTATTCGTATGAGCCTTAATCATTGGCCACATATCTCATAAGCACTTTCAAATCACGCAAAGTCTCCAAATTTTCTATAATTATATGTCAAATTTTCTCCAAATTTTGTAATTGCCTATCAACACCTAGGCGCACTTAACCACTAAGCCTAGGCCTAAAACTGACACCTAAGTGCACCTTAGAGGTGAGCTCTCAGGTTACATTTTTAGGGGTTGACACCTAGGCATACCCTTGAATCATGATTTTGGGATCTTTTTGCAGTTTAAAAAATATATAGAGCGCTTGGGCATGCTCAAGCTTATGTTCGAAGTCAACTTGGTTCATATTGCTCTTTAAATGCTCAAAACTCAAAATATATGCTTAAAGAAGCTCACATGCTTGGGCATGTCTAAGCACCCATCACAACTATATTTTTTACATATGGTCAAACAGTTCAGAGCTTGGGTTAGACAAAGCGTCCAAGCCATAGCTAATTGCTGACTCCAAGAAAATCTCACCAACAATTGGGCACCCATAAGATCCTGAGCTTCAGTCTAACTAGATTCATAAGCAAACTCTTTAGTGCTTAAGCATGCCTAAGCACCCGAGCATTTGTTGTGGGATATATCTCAGCACTTGGGTTCACCCAAGCATCAAATCCATTATATAGTTTAGTTCCTATAGAATCCTTTAGGATTGATGCATTCATAATGTGCCTAGTACATATCCGTTTGATCTATGGTTGGCCTGATGTCACTTCAAACATTTTTATTATTTTATGGAATGTTCTAAGAGCACATCAATGAACTCAAGACTTTATCACATCCAATTATCTATTACTTCAATACATTGGTTACATGTTCTAGTGTATCCTATATAGGCTCACCTTATCATTCAGTACTTGAGGATCCATAGAAACATAATAACCGCCCATTCGAGAAATAAAGTGCATGTCTTCTTCCACTTATTTTAAACTTGGAAGCTCCCTTCATATTCATAGATACTTTGGAGACTTGGTTTGGATTATCCTATCTACAAATACATTTAAATGGCTCAATCTGCCTTTTTCTTGAATGCTTTTCTACACATTCCATCTTTTGGTGCCTGCAGCCCTATGGATTTCACCCACATCTTAAGAGTTATTTTTCTCATTATATAGTACAATTGGCCATTCCCATTTGCTTTAGCACATCATATTTTGAAAGATCTCCTTGGATCCACTATAGGTGCGTCCTGCACCTTCACAATATTTTGAGCCAACTCTTCAATTTCTTTCACACTGGGGACTTCTCCTTGTATATAAAGCTTGATTACATTCTGCTCCACATTTAGATACTTTCAAAGAGTGGAAATTTATTCCCTCTTAACCATGGGCCCAAAGTGTCTGTGATACTGCTAGACTTCACCTCCTACATCTACTATGCTTCACCACACATGCACACTGGACATTTTGTGAGCTTTCTTTTGAAGTACCTTATGAATGTTATCATGCTCTCAAGCTATGAAAACTAGCCAATTAATATCAAAATGTTTTCTTGAATTAGAACATGTAAAGCAACTTTTAGCTGCCACCTCTTGTCATGCAACTATCCACACCTCCTCACATGCCAATGATGTGTACTTTGGCTCTTCCCTTATCACAAACATTCATCTGTGTTTAAGATTATCTTTCTTGTGTTTAACTTCTCATAGAATTTCATCTTTCTTTAAGGTATCTATGCATTTCTTGATCTTGCATCTTGCATCATCCACCATGCTCCCACTTGAACGAGCACCCATAGCACCATGCAAGAACCTTTCATTCTCGTATTGGCTGAATTGAAACAATACCTATCCAAGCTAAAAAATCACATCATAAGCCATTTAGTTTGGAAGATGTGAGAGTGAGACATAATAATAGAAAACATTAAACCAACAAATAACAAGCACAACACAAAAAGTTATATGAAAAATCCCAAAACTTGGAAAAATATAGAGCCAAATCATTACAAGCCATAGAAAAATCTCAGTAAAACAAGATTTTTTTAGAAAAGGTAATACAATCTTCTTAGGTTTTGTTACATCTATAATAAAATCATAGTTATTGATGCATCACTACATGCCACCTTATTGACATTTTGCCACAACCTTCATTGTTACTGCCCACATCCATCACAATTGTTGTAGTACTTGTTTAGGGTACGCTGTCTCATATTCTTGGAAAGGAGTCCAAAATCTTCTAAAATATTCCATTATACATTGTACAACTTCTCCAGGACTATCAAGCAACTCCAAACAACAACCCCAGCTGCGCTGCACTTACTACCCCTACATATCTTGCACTTAGATACAAATGCAGCTTTCGCCCACCAGGATCATAACCAATCATGCTTCATTATACTTTGTTGTAGTAGCACCTACACCAGCATCACAACTAATCATAGTCATCATACAACTTCCACCAGCTTTCTGACCACCGTAGTCCATGACACCCCTGGGTGATCAGGTCAATGCTAGGTTCCCTTGTAACATCTAGCACTTATTTTATATTATCATCCACCAAGTATTTTTCAATATGTTTCCTAATCTTATCCTAAGATCACACATCTATTGTAGCTTACAAAAGCTCCATATACAACCATATGTATGTTTAATCCTTATTTATTAGCCATGTGAGCCATATGCACATTCTGGTCACACCACATATCCAAATCCTCAATAATTGTGTGTCAAAACTACTTTATATTTCACATTTTGAAACCAACACTGGGAACATCTAGGCACCAAGTCTTCAGGTTACAAGTCTAATTATTACTCTTATTTGTAGCAAAGCGTCTGCTCTCTCAGGTTACTTACTAAATTAAGTGTTGAAGCCAGTGTGCCTTGGCGTCGTACTTGCAGGGCCTTCCAACTATTTTAAAAATATATAGAATGCTTTGGATTGTCCAAGCACTCAAGCATTATTCAATCTATATATAGTTTGAGCTACCCATTAAGCACTTTGGACTCTACCTGGGTCATAACTTCAGTGTCTAAAGAAGCACTAATGCCTCAATGCACATTAGCTCCCATGTTACCATTTACCTCACATTTGATAAAAGTCTCCAAAGCTTCTTCATGCTTAAGTTCCCAAGCCATATGTTCCTTGTTGACACTAAGGATGCCTCAGTAGCGCTTGGGTGAGCATAAGCGCCTAGGCTTTTGTTTAACAAAATTCAAGAGCAAGCTCCTTAGTGCTTGAGCTTGTCTAAGCTCCTAAGCTTCTATTTCAAGAATTCATCTCTACAGTTCAGTCTAGTACTTTCATCATCATTTAGTCTATCTTGATCCAAAATGAATCTAGCATGTGTTAGGTTGATATCTGGTTGACCTGAATTCACATCAAGCTTTTCAAATATTTGTTGGCCTACTTTAAAGGCCCATTCAAGGAGCACAAGACATCGCCACATTTGGTTCCTATTCAATTCATTTTCATTGGTTGCATGTTCTAGTGTATCCTGCCTAAGCTCACCTCCTCATGTTGCACTTAAGGTTCCACTAAATACAGCACTTATATAAAGATTCAACCATCCCACTCTCTAAAATGTTTTGCCCAATAAGGTGTCTGAAAACCCCAAATTAAAGCCTGTAACACCCCATTATTAGTTAGGTGATTTAACCTAATAATGACTATTAAGATAGTACTTAATATTGGTTTAGCACATTATAAATCCATTATTAAATACTACCTTTATTTAGCAGATTTATGGGTAGAAAGAAACTCAAATATTCAAAATAAACATTCATTATTCATAATATAAAAGCATACACAGATAAGTTATTATACAAACTTGAGAAAGTAAATCAGTCATCCTCACATATAAAATGTAGAAAGGTAAGAAATGGAGTCTTCACATCACTGTTACAACTTAGGCTTTCCCTTAGGTACCAAATTTGCTCCAAGCTTCTGATCTATCGTATTTGATTTATAATACGATAAGGCATAACCAATAAAAGAAAAATAAGTAATTAGACTTTAAAAAGTTTAAGTATAATTTAAGGGTAACTTAAATACATTGCGTTTATTAAGCAGATATTACATTAGCCATTTATAATTTAATATATGTGGAGCATTTTACATGGAATGAATAAAAGAGTAAATAGTTAATATAATTTATTAAGTAAGATAAGATCTTATGGTTCAATTAGCTCATTCATTTTTGCATCAAATAGGTTAAGAAGAAATTTTATGAAATAAGCACTTAAGAAAATATGGGAAACATGAATATGTCCAAATAATTTATATACTAAGTAAAAGGCAGTATAATAATTATGTAAGTGACATATATAAAAAGTACATTGTACAAAGTAAAGCTAAAATAGTAAACTATTATAATGCAATAAGTAAAGTAATTTCAGTCTTAAAAGATTGAATAATTAAAAAACTATAGTCATAAGATCTAGGTCCCCCCGTACTGATAACAAGGAAGTACGGTGCTCTAACTATGGCAAATCCCCAACTTAAGTAAAGTTAGGTAAGCCCAACCTGCCTTAAGCCAAGGACTTGTCACCAAGTGCTATAACATTCATCAATATATATATATATATATATATATATATATATATATGAGTATCAAAGTGGCGGAAGCAACAACAGTAAGGTAACATCCACAAGCATACATAGTAGAAAGAGAGAGAAAGCAGTATAGTAACTCATCGAAATGCAGAAATGAAACACATCTAGAATTAATTATTATAAACTGAATTTTAAAGAGAAAGAAAATATCTCTCAATCTCACTGAAATAAAAATGTAATATCTAACTAAACAGCAGCAGCACGATCCTCCTCCTGAACCTGCTCCTCTTCTACAACACTACCCACAAGCACGTCTGAATTTGACATTTGTCAGTATCACAAATGCCAGGGCCCGAGCCAACAAAATAAAAAGATTATAGTTAGACAATTGTCTAAGTATATTTTAGGATATTTTAATAAACTGAATAATTTAAAGATATCACAGTTAAAATAACTAAACATGCAAGCAGCAATGGGTGCAACAAGCTATGAAAGAAATGGGTAACTATAAACTATCCATTAATAGCCAACAACTAGTATGAAGACTATACAATACAAAATAAATAAGGTGAGGCTAAAAGTTAAAAAGAAACAGCAACTATCATACAATTCTGACCATAACATGCTTATGATCATATTAACACATGCTGAATATATAAAAGGAACATAAGTATTGAAAACATGCAATTCTAGCATCCTAAACATGCCAAAATATATATAAGTAAACCATATGAGTATACATACAATATGCTAGTTAAGAAAAAGAAAAGAAAAGTCACTGAGACATGTGGCAAAAAGCCAAGCAATCTATGAAATGTAAAACCATTGAGACATATGGCAAAGTGAGCAAGTACTAAAAATAAGGCAACTGAAGCATGTGGCAAAGCAAAATAGAAAACAATACTAAACAATCCAGCTAAAGTAGCAATAAGCCTAAGAGATAGTACTACCATACCAGCCAATAGGCCATCCTGGGCCTTTAATATCAATCAATCAATCCCCAGCCTAGCCATCCAAATATGCTAGGTCTGAGTCCAGTCTATACAATACTACTACTGAAGAGGCAGTCTAAGCTAGGACATATTCTACCAACTACAAACAAGGCAAAACTAAATGATTTGCAATTCAAATACTAACTTAGGATGTATCCTCCATATCCTAAGTTCTCCTATTATGCTCAATGAATAAGGCTCAATATCCAAGGTATGCAAAGCAATCTAGTCAAAGTAAGCAAGAGACTCAATCTAGACTTATGTGATATCTGGTGTTACCTAGTTACCAAATCTAACTACTCTGAGAAGGTACAAGTTTAGGATCTCCAATATCCAGCTATCGAGTAGAATCTCAGATTTACATCCCTAAATTTAATATTAGAACTTAACAAGTTCTAATCCAAAATCATGCGATGACTATATGGTTTAAGTAAGTAAATCAATGACCTAATTTGTTAATATTTTACTCTCTTACCCAAATCTTGATTAAGTAAATCAAGATTTAAGGATCTAAAACTTAAACCCCATTTTTGAGTTCAAATCCTAAATCCCAGGTAGTATCCTAACTGGGATCTAGTGTTCACATAATTACCCAAATTAAAGGTAAAGGATCATATAAGCTGAAAGATCCAGGAACTAAGAACTTAGTGAAAGGTTATTCTATTGATTATAAGGTAAAACAATCGATTAAGAACTTGAGAATCTAAGATCTACATTCAATCTTTAAGATAATCTCATTATCTTTAGAGATTTAATCATCCTATACCCACATGGAAAGTTTCAAAAGATTAAACAATCAATCATTTAAAGAATCTCAATTGGAGATGGTTTAATTCCAAATTAAAGATCTAAGTTTAAGATCTAAGATCTAAGATCTAAGGATCTGACATTTGATCACTTTAGACTTTAAGCTAGATTTTAACTTAAAGTTTTCCATTATTATTTCTTTTAGAATTTTAAGCTCATAAGTTAACTTAACTGAACATATTAATGTGAGAACTTAACATCTACAATTTTTGGGTGCAATTATTATGGCAATGGTGACCCCTTTAAGATCACACAAGATCTAAGTTTTTAATTAAGACTAAATGAAGATTCTTTAGTTTAATATGAATATTATGGACATTATTAGCTTAAGAGTTCAAAGAGACATTAATGATCTAATTTAGAGTTAATTTACTGAATTTCCCAAGGTTTTAGGGCACTTAAGCACATTTTGGTCAAAATGACCAAAATAATCTCACTTAAGCTTAAAATTGGGATCTTAGGGTTCACTTATCTAAATTAATCCAAATCTATTTTAATGTGTTTCATCTTGATTTCTATAGTAGGAAATACACTTATCTTAAGTTTTGACCCCTTAATTAAGCTAATTAGAACTAATCACCTACTTAAGCCAATTAGGGGGATTAGTGAATTTAGGGTATCTTAGGGCAATCCAGCCTTACCCTCAGGTTCTAATAGGCTTACTTTAGCATTAGGAGCTTACTTACCCTAAATTTGAGACTTAATTAAGGTTAAATTTACTAATCATTAATTAGGGTGATTAAGGGGTGATTAAGAAAAATAAATATCTAAAATTAGTTTTAAGGGTCTCTAATTGTTCTCTAGGGTCTAAGGAGCAATCAGAGCCCTTAATCTCCATATTTAGATATTTATTAAATTTAATATGATTTAAATAAGGATAACAAAGAGTTGAGCAATTATTTTTAAGTCCAACCATTGGATCTGTGATTTTATTTTATATTTAGATTCCTTGTATTTTTCTGATTCAAATGGTATATTGGATCATATCATTTGGATTAGTATTATTAAAGGTATTTCAATTATTTATTCTGTGTGTTTATTTAAATACAAACTATAGGAACTTATTTATAATCTAATTTCCTTAAGGATTTTAAATCCAAAATTTCGTTTATTATTCTGTCGGCCCGATTTCAAAATGCGCGGGTCGGGGTCGGCCCAACCCAAATTCCACCGTCTTCTTCCTCTCGCACGCGCCCGCAGCATGAACCCTAGGGCTAGCTTCCAGTGCCAAATTCTCCGCGCTCCGGTTATGCCGTGCCCCGATTTCAATGGCTACATGATCCCTGACCCTAGACGCACCGATTAAGCCAAGAAGCCCTAATTGGGAGGCACCAGATTGATGGAGTGCCATTCGACCAAGACCTCTCAGAAGGCACACCTATGAGGAGTGAATTATCCTCACAGAGTCCATGGATCGCGGCCATCTTGATTCATACATGTTCAAGGATCGATGGAGAAGCGATAGGGTGACTCAGGAGGTTCTGAGGTGGTCTGGATTAGTGGGGTGCTACTCGTGGAAAAATGAGTTGGAGCGCTGGACGGGTCGATCGATCCACAGTCGAATCGATCGATTCGATAGCACCCAACCCTTCGATATGGTTTGGCAATTATTGATGAGCACATCAGACACCTAAAGGATGGCTAATTGCGCGGATGGTGCATGCCATTTCAGTGAACCAGGGCTTAATTGGCAGTGCGCATTCACACGGCAATCTCGCTGTCTGGCCCGTTGCCAGGCCTCTCTTGAAGGCTCAGATGCCACTGGGAAGTTAGGTGAGGACCTATCACAGCATCTAGGGTAGAGGTGAAGCGAGCCGAGCTGAAACTATCTCGATAGAGACGATAGGGTCGAAGGCTATACCTGGGTTTGCTAGCAGACAATTTGAGTGAGACGACAGATTCTTGGCAATGTCCTGAGCTCCCTCAAACGCAGCCTGGGGGTTTGAACTCCAAACCCCACCCACTGAAGCAGGTTCAATCGCCAGGAGAGCTGGGAGCACCGAGAACAGAGGGCAAAAGGGGAAATTGGGCGTCACAGTGAGCAAAGGAGCTCACTGTGGAAGCAAGAGAAGTATTTATAGGTCCTAGAGGGACCTAGGGATGGATGCCATGGCTAGATGCCATGGCTCAGGCTCGAGCAGGGGTGGAGTCCCGAGCTTCCACAATTCGGCTAGCAGGCCCTCAGAACCCGACGAGAATTATCCTGCTAGAACCGGGAAGATCCTAACGGCAGGGAGGACGTGGCAGCGGGAGTGGGAGATAAAGCATACGTGGTGAATTTCCGCTGTCGGCCTAATCCCCGTGAGAGCGAAGGTCCACAGTGGTAGGGCTCGTCTCCGCCGTCTGATGCCAAAGCCGTTGGAATTGAATGGCCTGATGCGGGGACTGAAAAATGGAAACGCAGATCAAATCCTGAACGTCAAATTTAAGATGCCGATTGCACGGCTACGATTCGATCATGGCATGGGAAGATCGCGCTGTTGGACGAGCCACGCCAAGATGCGTGCTAGGCATCCTACGGGTGCATCTCTGTGCGCCGCTGTCGGGACCCCGCAGCGGATCTGCCGTAGTCCCGACAGCGAATCCTAACCTTAAATTTAATAATTAAAATTTATATTAATTAATATAATTCAATTTAGTAATTACATTAATTCCTATTAAATTTATAATTCCAATTTAGGACTAAATGACTCCAAAAATTCCCAAAAATTCACCCTTAGTTAATTAGGGTATAAGGAATTCAAAAATGAAGTCGGATTTTAATTTGGAGATCTAATTAATTTAGGTATTTTTCAAGGCTTAAAAATATCCAAAAATACCAAATTTGCCAATTTAACTCCGATTGATTCCAAACTTTTAGGGTTAGGTTTAGATGACCCAATGAGTCCAATGGAATCAAATTTAAAGGTTGGTTTAGCTTAATTAATCTAGATTAAGCTTGGGTAATAACAAGGGTTATCACATAAGACTATAGTAAATATTCATAATCAATAAGATTGTGATATTTGAAATTTATGATTTATTTATCATATAATTTTGTTCTATGGGCTTAGAACAAGTGAAGAGTTAAGTATGTCTGCTCAACTATAAGTAAGTGGGGTCAACTGTAAATATACACATCCCCCCTCATAGGAATTATGTGGTCTCTTGATAAACTAATAGCTTGTTTAGACTTAATGACAATTATACTATTACCCACCTTAATAAGCCCTTCAAAAGTATATTTTAAATATATATTTTCATGCATAATATCTTAATGTATGATTTTAATATTTTAATCACAATATGTTGTAGCATTTCAAAGGTTATCAAATATATTATAAACTATGTGATATCTGACAGATGAAAAATATATGTCTGATCTTGCATGCATGTGTACGTGGTCTAAAGTAATATGGGATGGTAAGATTTCTAGATTTATTATTCACTGGGAATGGTGTATAGTTTTGTTACTAGAGTATACCAAGTTTCACTAATGTTTGAGTGTCAATTGGTTATTGTTTGTAATCCTAATTAATAATGTCAAAGTTTATTGGGTTGAAACTACTATTATAGAAAGTAGGAAGAGTTGGATTTTAGCATGCAAGTCTATAAGGGGTTCTTGCAAGTACTCTTCTTCTCAGTTTAATATCAAGTAAATTGGATTGATTTATTAGTTAATAATAAAAAAAAACTTAGACTTCTATAGGAGTACCCTAAATGTGCTAAGTCTTGCATAGTGCTCAGAGATGAACACAAAAAAGTTCAATCTAGGCATGTAAGCCTTCGTATGATTAATATTGATTGAATTCATTGCTTAGGTTTAAGTTACAAAATCTATAGTCTTGGTTGTGCTTCACACGAACTTGATTCCACTAATGTCTCACATGCATCAACACAAGGTTTGGCTAAAAAGATGAGCCATTGGGCTAAATGGGTTTATGTCACATCACCCATTTAATGCAATGCTCTAAATCCTAGCATAAACCTAAAATGAGCTATGAAGCTTATCTAGTGGCTATCGGCTTACACATGTCAACTTCTTAACTTAGCTAAGGTTATGTGCTATGATGCTCACAGAGCTTATCACATAGCTCTAGGCTTAACATGCACAAATTCCTTGCATAAGCTAATGGTGAGGAATGGAGCTCAGAGGAAGTTAATGATTTCCATGGCTCAATTGATCAATTTAAGTCTAAAATTATGCATGGGCTATTTGCACACAACGAATATTGTCACAGACATTCGCAGTGTAAATGCTCAATCGTGCACAATCCTTCTTCTAAATGATCCACGAGCCCAATGGAGTTTTTTCTATTAGAATATTAAGTTTAGATTTTTAATATTACAAACATTATTTCCAATTCATTCATTCATATACATTCACTCAAAAGTACAAAATGACATTTATTGATAAAGGAGAATACACATCATTACATTCTTACATCTTTACATGCATTATGCCCAACTCTCCCTAAGGATGGTTTAGGCTTCCATAAAGTAATTAACATAAGGAAAGTTACAAGAAATATTAAGCCTTTACATAGAATCTTACAAGAAAACCTAAATAGTAAAAAAGTGTATAATGAGTAACAGCTGTCGCGTTCGGCCAGATTTTGCTTCCTTCCTTGAATCTCATCTAGTTTCCTATTTTCTGTGCAACTCCTTCTCTGGTTGCAGTTGTAATAACCCTAGAGTTGTTACCCATCAATTAATGACCTAATTATCTCTAATATTCTTCTATTAGTCTTATAATAGTATTAAGAGCCTCATTTCAATTTTTGGGTGATTTGGAGATCATTTGATAATTTCCAACATTTCCAAGTTTTATGAAAATTTTGAGAATGCCTAATTTGATTTGACCTCAGAATAAAAAATGAAGTTCGTCATTGGAACCACACCCAAATTAGTTATGGGTGAAATTTTGAAAGTATTTGGAAGTCATCGAATTATCTCTGAATATTTTATTATTATTTAAATACTCATAAAATTAAGATAATTAAGTTGACCTTCGATCAAAAATTTGTTTGTATTTTTGAGTTCCTCACCCCACAAATAGGTAAGGGTAAAATTTTGGGATTTTTTGAAATGCATTTGAATATTTAATTTTACTAATAAATTGTGTATAATTAATTATTTAAACAAAGTATTTAAATTAAATAATATAAATATTAATTAGAATTTCAAACGAGTAATACTTGAAAAACAAGCAGATCCCGTGCGTGAGGCCAGTGCACGGGACAGTGGTCTGTGGGAATCGTGGTCATCATGCCCTTCCATGATCTGATCAAACGGTCTGATTTTGATCAGATCTTAAATATCAGATCTGGTCGTTCGATTGACTGATCGAACGAATGATCAGATTTCTTTCCCTATACGTCTTCCACCTTCCTCTGTCATCGTACCTTACCATTAGGATGGTAAAGGTACAACTCTCCTAGCTGGCCTCTCGGAAGCAATTAAGCTTCTACTCTTGGCATTTTCCTCATTCGCATCCTCTGAAAGCTATTGCGGGAGCGAATTGCTTGGGAGAACCATGCTTGGAGGAGGAAGTGTTATTACGATAGAACTCCATTTTTTTTCTGATCTTAAGGTACTCATCTCTTCTCCTATTTATGATTCTTAAGTGCTTATAATCTTTATGAGTCATACGGAATTATAGTAATTCGATTTGATTCCTACGAATCCAGTCGAGTTTGAATTCCTCGAGCTATAGATGGAGGATGCCTGGGTTCATTTAAAGAGTATAGAGCATAACGCTACTTGCAGTCAGTGGCTCGCCAAATCCGTTATGGGTCCTGAAAGATCGGCTTCGACGAGTACTTCTCGTCGGCGTGCGGACCGTGCCGGGAACCATCAAAATCGGCGGTAGAGCTAAACCCTAGGCTTACCTCTTTCGATTATACCGCAGGACGAAGCGGCTCAGACCTGTGGGTTTTGGGTTTGGGCGTAACCCTTGAACCGGGCAGTTCGACCAGCCAGACCATGCATTCTGCGCTGGTTCCAGAGCCAACACGCGACGCTCCCTCGAGCCGATGCATGTTCTGGCGGAGCGCAAAATTTCATGTGTTGCCATCATTGCGCCGCCCCTTCCCGTAACCCGTGTTGCCTCTATATTTTAGTGCCGCCTCTATTTTTATTTGCGCCATCTTTACTTTAGTGCTATCATATGTGATTAATTGAATCAGTGAATGTAATAATTGCCTTATATTTAATTAATTATTAAATGATAGAAAATCTTATTTCATTAATATCTCTAAAAATACTTAACCAAAATATAAAAACTTATATATCGTTTTGATCGCAAGAATGCGTAGATTAATAATATGTAATTTAATTTTTGTTTTGTTGAATGTATTAATTAATCATTATTTAAGATTAATTTAATTAATTTTAATATAAATTCCTATAATTCATGTGACTTAATTTGATCATTTAATGTCTAAATTAAATGATCAAATAGTCATTTTCACTCAATAAAATATGAGGAATATTAATATAAGATTAAATATAGGCATAGGATCCTAGATCATATAATAATATTTTAACCCTAATTAGGAGTCCTGCCAAACCCTAGAAACCCAATGTTGTTCAAATTTGACCTATTTAGTGTCATTTTTATCCTTATATTATAAGGATTCCACATTAATATGTAATATTTCATTTGGACAATAATAGGTACTTTTAGGTTTTTAGCTCCTAATTAGAGTAACTTTGATAATTTCTAATATTCATAATTTTATGTTTAATGTATGTTTGAATCTTAGGGTAGCTAACTTGTCATATTTACTTACTTCCCTTGTTATTTTAATTGTATGATTGAGCTTACTTCTCTTAAATTAGATGCTTGAATACTTATAAAATTGTTGATTCATCTTGCAACTTTAGGATAGAAGCTATAGGTTTGATTTACAACTTGCATTGCAGGTGATCCTCTAAAGCTAAATATTGTAACTATTAAGTATGTTTAACCTTATTGCTTGTGTAGTGTAGGCTATGTTTCCCTTAGTCCTAGGCCTAAGTATTTAGGTTAGGGAAAATTCCCTTAACCCTTAACTTATAGAAAACATAGAGTTTGTAGTTTAAAAATCCCTCTTCCATATTCCTTTAAACATTTTCTTTTATATTAACTTAGCTAGATTAGTAGTTGATTTTTAAATAAGATCCTTCTAGTTCAACTTAGTTAGATGAGTTTAGTGAATAGAATCTTAACTCATAATTTCTCCAATTGTAGTGTTTACATAACCATGCCCTTTCATAATTAGTTTTCTAAGCCTTGATTTAGTTAACTTATTTAAATATGATGGTTTAGGATAAGGATAGGATTAGTTTCACTTTTGTATTATTATACTTATAAATTATTTTGTCATCTCATAAAATGAAAATAAACTACTATTTTCCAAAACTTCAACTACATATATTATTTACAATTGACTTGAGGTCAGTTTTTCTAAGTCAATTGGGAGCTCAATTAGCTCCAATCATTAAGGAGATCATTAAAATTAGATAACTTTGGATATCACATAGTTTACAATTATTGAATTTTTTCTTGAATGCTTGCTTAACTTTGAGCCTATTTCATTTGACGCATTCATGTAAGATATTGTGCATAAATAAAACTTTCACATTAAAACTATAGGGGTTTATAATCTTGGTTAAGACAAGGGCAGGCTAATTAGGAGTAACAAGGAGACCTCACATTCTCAGAGGATGAATGTGGGTGTTATTTGTTTTGAACCCTGCTTTCCT
Organism: Gastrodia elata; assembly: GCA_016760335.1. Lineage (NCBI taxonomy): Eukaryota > Viridiplantae > Streptophyta > Magnoliopsida > Asparagales > Orchidaceae > Gastrodia > Gastrodia elata. The sequence goes on along the minus strand of CM028669.1, from coordinate 105,874,171 downwards.
TTACTTGTTAAACAGACGTATTTAACTCCTTGCTTCATTCTGTATTTGCTCGCAGAATGAATACTTTCATAGATTAACTTCAATTTAATAAAATATGAGTTATTTTACAATCTTATAGATTGTGAGACCTCATTATAGCTTCAAGCTATATTTATCTTACATAGTCCTAGGCTATGTGTATCTTAGACTTATAGTCTAAGATTTTCTTCATTTATTATGCTTTGCAATTTCTTTGTTTATTATTACTGTACTTTACTTATTTACAATTCTCTTAGATCTCAGCAAATATTGTAATAATTCAATTTAGATGCTTCACTCTCTTCTTTTCTTTACTTAGCATAAGTTCATTGAATATTTACATGCTTCTTTTAATTATTTTCATATGCACATTAGTACTTTTCTAGCCTATCTAGGATGTTCTTACTCTCATTTTATTTACAGGCTAGAATCTCTATACTTGTGAGTATTCTTACTCACTCTTTTACTTCAATTGTCTTTTTTTACAATTGTCTATTTCATTTCTATACTTACATGCTTTCATTTTGCACCACTGCTTATACTTAAATTGTAACTAGTTGTGATATCCAAAATAAATATTAAAATATTTAGCCCAATATTAAATTGTGCTTATACTATTTAGTCTAACCATGCTTTTCCTTTTATTAGCTTTGCCTTATCACATTTAATTGCCAAAATATTATAGATCAGGTGTATTTGGATATTAGTGGAGCTGGACCAAATGCCTTAACGATCATATTTTGCTTCTGCATAAATTAATTTTACTTGCTTTCATTTAAATGTGAGAGAGAGTTTATATTCAATTCTCTCTTACTTATTGTTTAAATTAATGGCATGCAATCTTTAAATTTAATTGTTGCCTTTACCTATTATGTGTTGGAATTAGTTCTTAATTGCTTAAATGCTTGGTTTGGATAAATGGATACTTAAATGGAAATTTAGATGGATAATTGAATGGATTTCATAAATATGTCATGCTCACCTATCCTTATTGTTGGATAATTGTTCATGTATTTCATTATGCTCATAAAATCATTTATTACATGTATTTAATTGCATTCATCCCTACTTGTGGCATATTTGCATATGCATCTCCTAATTGTAAATCTCTTAATGTTATAGGTGAATGTTTACTTATACTTTTACTTGCAAATGTTATTTTCACATGTATGTAACATCACTTTAAACTATTATTGCTACTTATGATTGTAACTATCATTTACTTCAAGTGATTATAAGTATATCTATTCACATGTTTCATATCTTTTAGTCATAATTGTAATCATTTCTATTCAAGCATTTTTATTACTTGCATATATTATCAATTCATGTCACTCTTCCCATTATACATATTTTGATTTTTAAATTCTTCTTTGGATTCATAATAATTTACTCTCATACATGCATACAATTAATATTTTCATACATTAAATTGTAACTACATTGTTTACGTGCATTTTCTTCTTCTACTTTCTTATCTTAACTTAGGACACTCTTCATGAACCTTGGCCAAACACAGTATCTAGTGATTTAGATTAGCTTCATTCTAATCCAATATTAGATGTTGTGGTGACGCGCCAATATTGGGTTTAGTTACTCAATATTGAGGTCGTCACAACAGTCTCCTTCTTCCTTGAGCTGGGTTATCTTTTTCCGTATCTCCTAACAGCAGTCTTTAGGACAAGAATTCTAGACTAAAAATTAGCAACCCTTTCTTATTCTAAAATCTTGCTTTTATAATCTTCACCCCAGCTTTTCCAACATTCATTCAACTATTCAATCTCCACTTTGAAAGTTGAACTTTGCTTTAAATTTTATTGCTTTATTCCATTAGTAATGAGGAGCCTTAAATGTAAATATTTGAATTATGCTATGGGGAATAAGAAATAATTAAATTCATGTGCATTTTTAATGCATATTTGAAAAGGTGAAAATATTCTAGAATTTAGGTGGGCGCTACGGTGCACTTTAGCTCTAAGCCCTCTATCGGTCGTGCACTATAGCGCACGTAGCACTTGGGTTTCTATTTGAAATGTGCTACGATGTGCTATAGCTTTGAGCTCTCTGTTTAACATGCACTGCAGTGTGATGTAGCATCGGAATGCGCTACGACACACTGTAACACTGGGCTCTCTATTTAGATGAATTTTTTAGGCACGTTGCAGCGCCAAGCTTTCTATTTGGATCCACTGTGGCGTGTTATAGCTCCAATCTCTCTATTGGTTTGGTGTTACAGCAAACTGTGGCACTGTGTCTTCTCTTTGAAGGGTGCTGCGGTGCACTGTTGCTTAGTCTTCTTGAGTTCGATCCGCCACAACATGCACTATGGCATGCCGTAGCGCCTCTCTTGTTCCATATTCCAAGTTTCTTTCTTGACAATCATTATAGCTCTTTTGTCCTGAAAGAACGTAGAAACACACATCAAAATACACTAGGCCTTAGGAAAGCATTACAATTAACACTAAATTAACTATGTTTGTTGGTTTCATCACACCCTCATACTTAACTTCTTGCTCGTCTATGAGGAAGCACTGAATAGCTAATTGAAAAATTGGTTACACAATCTTGTTCTGAATTAATTAGTCATTAATTTATTCTTTATAAATTAAGGCTTATTCAATGAAGTGATTTTGACAAGGTTAGTCTCTCATTTTATTTGGTTCAGCGTTAACCGACTCATTTAACTACACTTCTTCCTTGCTTTAAAATTGGGTATGAATACTTGAATAGATATTTTAGGGGGAACCTTCAGGCTTGATTTCACTTAAGCTTGAGTTGGTGTGCAATTTATGCTTCTTCTTCTGAAATGTAATGTCTATCATTCTTTGGAAGAGATATTTCTCTTCATTCTGATTTTTCTCTTTTTGCTTGAGAGAGATACTTTTCTTCATCCTGATTCCTTCCTTTTGATTTTTATTTTTCTTAGGGAGAGATATTTTTTATCATCCCATTATTCATACATTACATTCTATAAGTCCTACAAAAGCCAAACACATTCCTTAAGTTCACCATTCTTATGTTTATCTCGTACTAGCCTTGTTTTCCCCACACTTAGTTTAAAGTATCAAGAGTTTTTGATAAGGAATCATGATGTAATGACTCAAGTAAGTTTTTACTGAAAACATATTAACATATGAGAATCATTCACTTGTCAAATGTCACAAATATTAAATAACAAAATTAAGAAGAATTTTAAGATTATAAATTAGAGTTTAATGGTGTAGCTTTTAACTCACAAAAGTGTTATAATTGATGTGTATAACTGTACAAGCAAGAGTTAAAGTGGTGATGGATTTCCCCAAAACTAAGAAAATTAAATTAAAATAAAAAATAAAAACTACAAAACAAAAGGAAAATTTTACAGCTTATTTATTATTCTTTGTCTTCTTCTTCCTCATCATCTTCTTCTTCATCTTCTTCTTCATAGTCAATCCAAGGTATGTTTGGAGGAGGTTCAAGCACTGGGGGTTGTGGGAACATAGATTCTCCGAGCCCGCTATGCAAATTCCAATTTGTAAGCATCTCCCTAAGAGTGTGTCAAAGTCTTGGTTGTACCTACATTGTTGGTAAACGATAGTTTTGCAATATTTCATGTCTTCTTCCACACATTTCCTAATATCCTTGTATTGCTCCTTCAATTTAGTAAATTTTTTTTGAATTTTCTTAAGTTTAGGAAGTAGCGTCCTTACTTGCAGTGATTTTTTTTCGGATGCCATTACTTCAGTAACATGGTTGCTAAGGATTTGCAAGGGGAGGGTTAGAGTTTAGTGAAGTGCAAGGGAGCAGCCCCATTTTCCCTTATATTTATAAGCAAACTAGGTTATGTGCATATCACCTAAATTGTGCCACAATGAGCCTCCCTAATGGCTGGTCAAAGTTTTTCATAAAGTGCCATAAGTGTGAGTTAACCTCAAGACATTAGGAAAACCAAAAGGTTAGTATTTTGATAGCTGTTTAACTAAATTTTGTGTAAGAGGAGAGCTATAACGAGTGTTGGTTGCTTGGAATCCCCCCTAAAACTTTATTTCACCAGCTAAGCATTTTTCTAGGCCTCACGTTATGGCACGGTATGGCTCGCTGCGGCGCATGGTAGTACTTGTATTTCTGTTTAACATGAGCTGCAGTGCATAGTAGCGCCAGAATGTGCTGCGGTGCACTATAGCACTGAAACGCGCTGCGGTGCTCTGTAGTGCCTACAAAATCAATATGTTCAAGGAATTTTAAAATATTTATTGAACTAAGCATCCCTACAAAGCTAATAAGTTAAGCTAATCAAAAGCATTAAGTTGCCTCCCAACCAACGCTTGGTTTATTATCGTCAGCCTGCAAAATTTAAGATTTTCACTTATTGTTCCCCAGTTGTATTTCTTTCCAAATTTTTGGACTGGCCTTGGTGAGCACTAACAGGTGTTGTTACAGTGTGCTCAAACTTAAGCTGTCTAATTCTTTATTAAAGGGGCCTTTCATTTCAGTTTTAGGTGTTGATGATGCTCTATTCTTTCTCTTTCCCATTCTAGTTTTTCTTTTGGTTCTTACCTCTTTAGTGATGTCACCTCCAGATGAAGTGCCAATTATTTTTATTTAATTAGTTTCAGTCAAATTAACACTTTGAATTTCTTGTTCAATTAGTGGTTTCTTAACCTGAATTTTTCCTCTCCACTTCAAATCAATGTTCTTTTTCTTAAACAAAGTGGGCATTAAATTGATTTTATTTGGTCTCCCATTAATTCTTACAGTCATGATCCCACTTTTAACATCGATTATTGCTTGAGTCATGGCTAGGAAGGGTCTTCCAAAGATGATAGTGGAATTTTTATTCGACATATCCCATTCACAAATTATAAAATCTGTGGGGATTTTAAAACTTCCTAGTTTAACCGGAACATTCCTTACAATACCAATGGGGGTCATTGAATCAAGATTGGCAAATTCTAAAATCATTGGGGTATCTTCCATTCCCCCTACTCCCAACTAAACATAGATATGGTAAGGCATAACATTAACTAAAGCTCCAAGATCACACAAGGGATCTAGAAGAACTTCACCTTTTATAATACAAGGAATATTCAATTTTCCTAGATTTTTTTATTTGAGAGACATCAAGTTTTCTCCTGGGTACTGTTTATCCTCTTCCTTAAGTTCTTTTCTCCCATTTCCTTTTGCCAAATTATATATTGGAGCTCTTTCATCCAATTCATCAGAATTAATCACAAAAATTATTTTCCTTATTAATTTTTATCGAGCTAAGCATCATTCCTTGTGGGCGAGTGGAGAGTTGTTGAGAAAATTTCCCTAGCTGAACTTCTATATTCCGAAGGCTCACTTCAATTCCTTGAATTGAAGTTTCATGATGGCTTATGGTTTGTTCAGTTCTTTTCATAAATTGGATTGCTTTAACTTTAAAGGAATTGAATGCCCCTTCTAGTCCCATATCTTTATTTCTTTGCTATTGCGATTGATATGAGTTGTTATAGTTCTAAGCTCATTTATTTTATGTTTTATTTCTATTGTTGTAATTTTCTGAGTTGTTTCCATTACTCCATAAGAAGTTTGGGTGATTCCTCTACCCTTGATTATAAGTATCGGAGTAAGGGTTATTTTGTGAATTGTTAGGGTTATTATTGTTGTTCCTCTGAAAATTTACTTGATCAGTGTTAGAGGGTGTTAAAGGGTTGTTTAAGTTCCAGCTCTCATTGTCATGTGACCCTACACATAGCTCACAATATATTTCATGAACATTATTTACACTCATATTACCTATTTTTTGGTTTAGCATGTCAATCACCTGTTAGAGGAGCAAAAAAATTAATTTGTTTCATTCAAGTTGTTGACCTCTTTCCTATTAGAGTTTAGCCACTCAGTCAGCCATTGATAAGTGTTGTTAGCCATCTCTTCTAGCAAGTCGTAAGCTTCCTATTGTGTCTTACATCTAAGAGAACCTCAAGTAGCTGAATCAATAAGGGTTCTCGTGGGTGCGTTTAAGCCATTATCAAACGTCTGAACTTGCATCCATTGTGGGAACCCATGATGTGAACAGCATCATAGGAACTCCTTGAAACATTCCTAATCATCATACAAACTCTCCCCTTCATGCTAAGAGAAGTTTGAGATCTCTTTTCTTAGCTTGGCAATCTTAGCAAGTGAGAAATATTTAGCTAGAAACTTCCTAGCCAAATCAACTTAAGTGCATCTAGAATCTCCAGGAAAAGAATAAAGCCATGATTTGGCTTCATTTCTTAGCGAGAAAGGGAATAGTCTTAATCTAATGGCATCATCAGTAACACCATTATATCTATGAGTGTCACAAATCTCTAAGAAATTTGAGATCTGTTAGTTGGGGTCTTCAGTAGCTTGACCATTGAATTGATTATTTTGAACCATTTGTAGAGTTGAGGATTTTATCTCAAAATTATTTACCTCTACATTAGGTCTTACAATGGCGCGCGGTATACCTTTGATAGTCGATAGGGCATAATCCCTCAATGCTCTATCTCTATTTTGTTCATGCACTTCTTCTAAATTGTCTTTTAGATTATTCAATATTTGTTTAGTTTGATTTACCCTAAGTTTTGTTCATCTAACTCTCAAATAAGTTCTTTCTATTTTAGGGTCAAAAAGATGACTAGCACAATTTCTCCTATGCATACATGTAATAGCTCAAGTTGTTACCTTAACCAATTAGGACTAATCCAAGTCCTGATTTTGATTCTAGCACACTAATTAAGTTATTAGGAGTTTGCCACCAAGACCTACCTAGTCCAAATCAAAGGTCAAATAGATCAAACATTGATTTTGGAAATTTTAGGAACCCTGGAAATTGACCTAATTATTTTAACCTCATATCAAAAATTGGACTTCACCATTGTGATCGTCACCCCCAAATTAGCTTGGGTTGATATTCTGGACTCGTTTGGAAGATGTCAGATTTTATCGAATATTTTAATATAATTAAATACACCAAAAAATAAAAAAAATTAAATACTCATCAAAATCAAAATACGACTTTGCCATTGCGTTCCTTACTCTCAAATTAGCTATGGGTGAATTTTTGGGATTTTTCGGAGCATGTTATAAAATCTAACTTTTCAGGCAATTATTAATTAAATAAACAAAATTGAAATTTATTAAATATCCATTTTTAATAATTCCCTCTTCTTTTCCTAAGCTGAGACCAGTCCACTCCTTCCTCCCTTCCCCCCTTTTTAGTAGCTTCCTCCCCATACCATTCACTCAAGTGGGCTGCTGCCATCTCCTTCCCTCCATGATTGATGGGAAGGCTCAGTAATGAGCCATTTTCCCCCCCTCTCCTCCATAAAGACTGTCCCCAGCCCTCTTCCCTTGGCATTTTGTTCAGCTTAAGTTCATTCCTCTCTTCCCTTCATTGCTGTACTTACTGCTGGAAGAAACCTCAGCCGCCTTTCTCCTCTTGCTAGCAGTTGAAGAAGAAGAAGAAACTTAACCCTCAGGCTCTCAAGCTCCCAAGGATATTTAGAGAAATATGCTGGTTGCAAGTCTGAGGTACCTCCCTTTCCCCCATTGAATGGATTCAATGGTTACTTCATTTTACTCTTAATCTTATGTTGCATCCTTAAGGAATCTATGTTGAGATTATGGAGATCATTAGAGCTCATTAGGCTTGTGATTTTAGGAAGTTGTAATAGCTCTATTTTTTCTTCTTTCTACACACCTGAACATTTAACTCCATTATTTGCATAGTTAGAATAATCATTGTGTACTTTTTAACTATTATTTCATTTTGCATGTATTTTCATATTATAAATGATGAATGCTTAGATTAGAATGATTGAGTTTCCTTCTACCCATAGATCCATACAATATAAGGTAGTACTTATGTTGGGTTAGAATTCCCTATCTCAATACTAAGTACTACCATAACACTCATTGTTAAATTAATATACCAAATCGAATAGTAGGGCGTTACAGGGAAAGAGCCCTATAATAGGCTACAATTCGAGGAACAGACGCTCAGGCATCTAAGGCATAGAGATGTGCACGCTTAGGGGTGCCCAAGCTCCCATGGTGCAACTCCAGATTGAGCTCTAGGCACTCAAGTGCCCGTGATTTTTGCAAGCTAGATTTTTAGGCCTTGTAAATTTATTTGTAGCCCATTTTAAGAAAATCCTGAACTTTTGTAAGACCTTAAGGTGTTGTGCGACGACTGGAGAAGAGGAATACTCCATTATTGAGTACTTGGGTGAGGGTTTTCTAAAACCCTAGTTGTATTATTCTTCCAATATAGTGAAATTTCTCCTCCTCTGTCCCTGGGGATGTAAGTGATTACACCGAACCATGTAAATTCTTGTGTTTGTGTTTGTGCTTGGATTGTTTGTGGGATTTCTCTTACTTTAGTTCTTTTCTAGTTGTAATCTTCTGCGTTCATTGATCATTTACAATAAAAGTTAGAGAAGATAGAGTTGTATGAGAAGCTTCTGGTTCTTCATCGTCATCGATAGTGGAGAGAACTTTCTACCAAGTTGTGACACATATGTTGAAGATCAATGTTGTCAAGTTCACTAGAAAGAACAACTTCAAAATGTAGAGATGCGAAGCCATTGATGCACTTTGCGCATTGAATCTAGAGGATGTTCTTGACGAGGAAGAAAAACTGATGAACACCTGAATAAGTTCACCAATTTGTTGACATATCTTTTTAATTTTGATAAATAAGTGAAGTATGAAGACAAGGCTCTTGTTCCATTGAACTTGCTCCCGGATGAGTATGAAAACTCACCATAATGCTCATTTATGGGTAGGAGGTCTTGAGGTATGATGCAGTGAAGATGATATTATTGAATAATGAGTTTCAATGAAGAGATAATGAGTCTTTGAAGTCAAAGATATCTGAAGCACTTATTCTCCAACATGAAAGATCTGAGAAGAAGAATGATGGCAGTAGCCCGAAGTGGAACAAGTTCAGATGTTAAAACAATGGGCACAACAAGTGTGAATAATATTTGGAGAGCAGCCATTGAAAGAAGGGTTGACCAATATTGAAGAACAGGGGGAAGGATTCTTTAGATGCAACAACAAATTTAATACAGGTGGACTCCAATGTTGATGACTCTTATGTTTCTCTTACAGTTGTGTGTCAGTTTCTGTACACAAAAGAATTATGTATAATTATGGATACAGGCGCTACTTATCATATTTGTCTACGATGAAAGATGTTTAATACTTATGAAGTGTTGGAAAGTGGTTATGATGATGGGTAACAATCATACCTATCGTACTATTAGAATATGGATCATTTTTGTGCACTTGCATAATGGTAATGTTAGAGAATTGAAGGATGTGGGACATGTTTTAGATATATGTAAGAATCTTTTGTCAGTTGAATCTCTTGAAACTAAGGGTTTTAGAGTTGTTATTGAGGCAGGAGTTCTATAAATTAGTCGAAGAGCTATGACATACATGAGAATAGTTCGACAACATAATCTATATTTTTTTTTGAGAAAGTACAGTGGAGCCCGCCTCAACTGCGGTCATTTTAACACGTATATTAACAAGATTACGGTTGAGTGATCACTGTGTCAATAATTATAGAATTTGCTACCTACTTACAAATCAGCTACCAAATGCATGAATATACTTATATAAAATTTAAATAGAGTTGTGGAGGCAACTAACTAACATCCATATTCATATCTGAAGTAGAAAGAAACATAAGTCTGCTTAGAAAGGAAATGCGAAAAAAGAAATACATAAGAGTCCCAAATATTACATTCAAAATGAAAGGTTCAACAAAAAATAATAAAGGGCACTCATCCTTTCCAAGAGCATAAGAGAAAGGACTATGGAGCAACTGCAAGTTCATCCTCCTGACTCTGCTTTTCACCTGGTACAATATTCTCAAAAAACTCCAAGTCTGACGTGTATGTTTCACATGCCAGGGCACTAGTTGTAACAACACCAATATTGGATCAAGAAATTTAATCTAATATTAGGTGTTATAGTAGTACTTAATACTAGGTTAGTGAGTCTTAACCCACTATTAAGCACTACGGTAAGCCAAGGATATCTAAAGAGGAAAACTAGATGTATAATCTAATATAGATATATATAATTCCATCTATCCAAGAAAAAAAGTAAGTTTATATCATAGAACAATAAAGTAAAACATCCATTGTTAATTAAATTTTATAAATATTAGATGTAATGACACTCATCCTCACGGAATGCAAAAGTAAGGAAAAGAATGGTAAAATGAGAGTCTTCAATCCACAACTACTGGGTATGATCTACTTCAGGTTCAAGATCCACTCTAAGTACCTGATCTACCGTATTTGGTATTTAATACGGTATGGCACAACCAATAAAATAAAAACAAGCGATTAGACTTAAAAAATCTAAGTGCATTTTAAGGCAACTAAGTTTATTTAGATTTAGTGGATATCACAATAGTCATTTACAATTATTAAGCAAAGCATAATGCAGTAAAAAAGGAAAGTAAAGTAAAGATTATGAAGTACAATAAAAAGGATAAATGTAGTAAAAAGAGGAAAGCTAATACACAACTTGCATCAAATATGTAAGTAAGAAAATTAAGTATAACTATACATACAAGTGTGCAAATAAACAATAGAAATATGTACAAAGGACATATGCTAAGTAAGTAAGGTAGTGTAATTAAAATGAATATATGAAGTGAACCATACTACTAAAAAGTAAATAACTAAAAATGTAAGTAAGCAACAATATAAGTAAATAAGGAAATCTCAATCTCAAGGACTGAATAAATTTTAATTACAGTCATAAAGGATTGTAGCCAAAAAATTTATTTATTTATCTTAATTTAAATGTCTTTTGTTCAGTGGGCAAAGTTATAGAATAAATGAGAAGTCAAGCACATCTGCCCAACTAAAAGAAAGCGGAGTTTCCCATAAACCCACACATTCCCCTCGTAGGACATGTGTGGTCTCCTAATCACTCCATAGCGTGCTCTAGCTTAGTAATTATAACATCCTGTTGTTGTTACTAGGTCGATTATACCTAATTTTGATCAAATTAAGACCAAAATCAAGATATTAATTTAAATTGAATAAAAATTAAATAAAAATATTTTTAGATAAAGTATAATGATATAATCCTACTGTGAAAGTTTGAGTGCGATTGGGATCCCAGATTGTCAGAAATTAATTCGTTAAGTCTTAACTCACAAATTGATAATAAATAAAATATAAATCATATTTAGAAATTTTTTATTTTCATGTCAAGAATCAAATGAGGATGTCATGTTTTAAGTTTCGCTAATTTTTGAGCTACGGATTAGTCATAGTGTATTTTCAAATTTTTTCACTTAAAAATTAATCTAAAATAAAATACTCATCCAAATTTGATAGTTTTGGATGCGCACATTCATCTCACCTAGACTTTAAAAATGCTACCAAATTTTGTAGTTTTTGGAGTTCAATCAGCGATCGATTGATGCTTTCAAGTATATTGTGGTCGCTCGATCGTGATCTAATGCTCTGAAATATTTGAGGATGCTTATATAATTAACCTCTCCCAAACCCTAAATAATAAACCTAAATACCCTCTCTTAAGTTTAGCGAAAACAACTCTTGGTGAAATCACAATCTTTCATTCGCTCACCTTCCTACCGACCTCCATTCACTCGACCGCCTTTCTCATTGGCTGTGAGCAGCTCCATTCTCTTTACCAGGCCCAACCTCCACCATCTTGGCTGAGTAGCCAACTTTTCCTTGCTTTTGATCGAGAAGCTAATCAGACCTCACACGCTCTGATTCTTCTTCTCAAATCGATAAAGGAGCACTCTGATCCTCCTTCTCCCTTGTGACCTCTTCTTCCTCCGTCACTTTGTGCCAATTGACATCCCCTCCTTCCTCACTACTAAATTTTCATTTGAAAAAAGGAGAAAAACATCAATCCTTGAAGATTTTATTCGTATGCTCTCCGTCAGTAAGGGAACTTGTCGATCCCATCAAGACTTTCTCATCCTTGATCACCAACACCATTAAGGTATCTTAATGCTTTATTTTCTTATGGATTTAACTATATGTTCATATGAATAATTAACTTCTTAGCAAATCTTGAAATTAACATTATTAATCACATGGATTTAAATGTAATTAAGTTGAATGCCTACTATTTAAGGAAATATTTCTATTTGTGGCTCATGAAAATGTTACTTATAATTTTTATTAGGTTGGTAGCTGTTGTCATGATGGATCCTTATGTATGCAACCCACCTTATAGTGTTAGATCAATCCTGTAATAATGACTTATTTGAATAAGTGTGCTTGCATATCTCCTAGGGTAATGAACCAATTTGCTTGTTCTAGTAGGTTATCATCTTTAGATTGTTGCATAATTTATATCCTTGATTATTAGAAAATGGAGGAATTCAAGTTATGCACATGTTATGTTGTGTAACCTTCAGGACAAAGAAACTCTTATATCATTTGCTATGAGATCTTAAATTAATGTATTTATTAAATATTTATGAAATAATATTGATTAATCTTTAATGATGATTTAATGATGTTCTTGAGTTTATCCTAAGGAATCATATTCTTGTACTTCCATCCATCTATAAGGAATTGATTCTTACCAAGCTATTATATTTCATCTTGTTATTCCTCTCTAGCATGCTATAGTTTAATCTTGTATATTGAAATTATAGAGTATGAAATGGGTAGAGTTCATGCTAGTTTAAAGTAAGCATCACGTTCATGCTAGTTTAAAGTAAGAATCACTTATCAAAATAATTACCATGCAGTTGTATCTTGGCCAATTGTTGCAGGTGCTGTGAATGATGCTTAATCTTAAATAATCATTAAGCTGCACATCCAAATCATCATAATGGTATGTTAAGTACTTAAAACTTTATTGAGTTTTGAATTCACTAAATTATGTCATTTTCTTGAGCTCTATGTATACGTACATGACTTGCATAGATCTTATCATCAATAGTGATTGATTGTTGTTGAAAACATGGCATCAGGACGTAGGAGCTCCTTGCTATTGTAGGAGAGTATTATTACTTAGTTAATTGTTACTAAGCAGTATTATCTCCTTGCTTGAAAATTATAAATATGCAAACTTGAATTTAATACTTAGATTTTAGTGAGTAATTTTGTTAATTACTCTTGCATTTAGGCAAGCATTGTTTAGTTACTTTTAGAAGCTATAGATGTCCAATTTGGATGTTTAAGGAGTTAATTTACTCTTTAGATAATAACTATGTCATCAAATTAGAAAGATTCCATTTAGAACCCTATTTCACAAAGTCACCATTTAGACTTTTAAAATATAATTATAATAAGGGAATATGGTCAAGATGCGTAGAATGCAGTTTGAACCCACTGATTTTTTTCATGACACTTAAATCAGAAAAATTAGAACTTAGATATTTCATTGAGTCTAATTAGACTTAATGGAACCTTTTTTACTTTAAAACTTAAATATCATGTAAATTTGAGTAACTTAGATTTTAGATGCTTGAAAACATAAGTTAAGGAACTCAAAGCCCCATGTTTGGAGTTTAATATCTTAACTTTTAATCTTGAGAAATTATATCAAGATTAGTTGTAGTAATGAAAAATGCAAATTATGATGATTTATTTAACTCCTTAACTTCAGTAGGTGACATTGTTTAATTTTTAAATTAGAACTTGTTAAGTTCTAATGTTTTAATTTTATAGGATCACAAAATTGACATCATACTGGATAATAGGATGTTTGAAATCTTGAGCTTGCATGCTCTCAAAATAGTTAGAATAGATAAATTAGATAATAATAAATATTATATGAATTGGTAGAACAAGTTTTGCTTTTTTTTTTTTTTTTGATGCTTCATATTCCTTATCTTAAGCCTTTTTTCCTTGTACATATCACATAAGATAAATTTGGTGCATGAAAAGAAAAACATAAAAAATTAAGATAACATTTGCATCGAGTTCATTATCAGGATGAGTGATTGTGTATACACATTACTGCTAATGGACGGGCGGTAAGGAGAAATAAGGATACTTAACACGTACTCATTGGGGAGGGTTGTGTTTAGTTTGGGAACCTATTTTAGTCTTGGAGATGTGTGTGACTCCTAAACTACTTATGGATGTATCCACAGAAGTAAAGTAAAATAACTAAAATAATTTGCATTGTATTTCTGCCTATTCAGTTTAGTTTAGTTTAGTTCTGTTTTAACTCTGAGTACCTAAATTATTATATGACAGGTTACAGTTACAGTTATAGTTACAGTGCAATTATAGTAGAAGATGTTTGGAAAATAATGTGAGAAGAATAAGGCAACAAGTGCAATGACATACTTAGCCATAGAAAACAACAATAAAATGTGGATAAAAATAAGAGCATAGCTCAGACACCTACATCCTAAGGTTTGCATACGGAGGTACGCATTTTAGTATTTTTGCACTGCTAATTGTTTAATTTGCTATACATAGGGACTACCAGGTGTGTGCCCACCTCCACTTTTCTTTTTATTTTATTTTTATTTTCCCATGCAGTTGATTTTCTAAGTGAAGGTGCTACCAGGTGTGTGCCCACCTCCCATTTTCTTTTTATTTTATATTCATTTTACCATATGGTTAAATTGTTGGGCAGAGGTACTACTAGGTGTGTTCCCCCTCTTTTACTTTATTTTCTTTTCTTTTTATTTTATTTCCATATGTTGATTTACTTTGCGGTGGAGGTGCTCAAGATGTGTGACAGCCTGCCCTTATTTTGATCTAAATGCAAGGTATTAAATAAATCTCAAACACCTCACTTTATTGGTTCATTTCTTAAGGTATCATTGAATTTAATTCCAACTTAAAACATGTCAAGTAAACTTTAAATTGTAACTCTAACCAAATCAATGTGGAAAACTAAATAGTGAACACATCCAAATTTAGCTTACAAACTCATCCTATGGTTGGTTGCCGAGGCATTAGTTGAATATGATTTATCTAGAATTTTGATTTCTTTGATGATATGTGAAAATTTACTAAAAATGTTTCATACGTTGTGTGGAGCTTAATCAATTATTGAGATAAGATGAAGAAGCCATGAATTAAGTCTGAGAGTATCTCTAAGTCAATTTATATAACCAATAATAGAGAAGAAAGCAACAAATGCAGAATTTGTGAATTCTATTGCAGATGAACCTACAAAAACTACGTTTATTTACATTTCTTCGATATTATTTAGCAAATTAGTTGATTAATCAAAGATTTATAATAAAATAAGATGATAAATACAAACACTTTTATGCTAGAAATATATACATTGATTGTATTTTTACGATTTTCAAGAAAAATAACAACCTAAGTAAAATCTAGAAGAAAACTGAAATTTGAAAGAAAATTGATGTAGTGCGCCGAGGTAGATCCAACTCAAAACCTCATCGTTACCGTGCGCTACAGTAGCATTTATAAAACCAAGACTCTGCGAATAAGGATTAATTAATCTGCTACCGCGCGCTTCAGCGAATTCGATTCGAATGTTCAGGCGCTATCGCGCGCTTCAGCGGATCTGATTCGAAAGTTCAAGCGCTATCGAGCCCCACAGTGGAGTGAAAATAGTTGAATACAGATAAATAAAATAAATTTAATACATCCACCACATCGCGCCAAAGTGGATTGCATTCGTAAAGCTAGGCGCTATAGTGTACCCAAGCGCGCTATAGCGCACCGCAACGCTGTCGAATTCTGAGCCAGAATCAGCAATAAATGCAGCATAGAGAAGGACACAAAACTTAATTCTTTTGCCTTCCCTAGCTATTCTATTCTATATTCCTAGCATTCTCAAGACAATTAACTGAACCAATTTATGAAGAAGCATTTATGGAAAGGATTTGAAGAGTTAAACAGTTTTTGATTCCAAAGGGCTGTGGGCTATTCTATATAAGCTTACATGCAAGACTAAGAGGGAGTTCCCCTCTTTGACATTCAAAATAAGAAAATCATAGCTGTTGTAGAGTAAAGAAGGAAGAACCCAAACTAAGGAAGGAGAAGAATTCCATTCAGAGAAAGAAGGGAAGGAAATTTAAGGAGTTGAAAGAGGAGAAGTTGAAGAGTAGGAGGAAAGACAGAGAATGCCAAGGGTAGTTCCTAGTATGCTTCTTTAAACCTCTTCTTGTTTTTTTCTTATAGTAGAACCATGCAAGGGTTCATGTCTTTGTATTCCATGATCTGTATTTCTTATTGTATGGAGAGCTAACTAATAAATCCAACATTTATAACAAAATAAAGGAAGAAAAACATACAAATCCTCACATGAATAAGCATACTTTGAAATAAATTCATTGATTTTCAGGAGAAAGCTGGAGAAAAGACAATCTGGAGCAAAAGGAAAATTCTGGAAGAAACTGTTGTGGTACGCCACAGTGGGCCATGGCGGTCTACTGAATAGAGCTCACCTGAAACCATATCTGCAAGCCTGGAAGGAGAACCGCTGCAGTGCGCCACAGCAGGCCACGACGACATTCTAGAATATTATTTTGAACTATCTAGAAACTAATTGAATAGTAAAATTCAAAATATTCAGCTCTCCAATGCGCCACAGAGCACAAGGCTCCACTTAAATAAAATACAGACAGGAAGGAATCCGCTGCAGCATGCCCCAGTGCGCTTCAGCGGGCCACAACGTCATTACAGATAAACTATATAAAACACAAGGGAAAGTTAATTGAACAGTGAATTCAAAACTCAAACTACCTCAATGCACCATGGCGAGAATCTAAATTAACTCAACTCGCTATAATGCGCTGCAGCGGAATAGTGTTTCGAACGAGGCTGCTACAACATGCTACGGCGGATCCCCAGTAAATAGTATGTCTGGAGCCATGCACAGCAGGAATGAGATGCAACCACTGCAGCATGCCACAGCACGCTGCAGTGCACCACAGCAACCGATGCAGTTTTTCCCAGGTCAAGGCATTAATGATAGCAAAGGGAATGCCAAAAATTCAAACCATTGGCCTTCTCTAACCATTTGGAAATTGTAAAGGCAATAAATCCTGCTATATCCAAGAGGAATAAAGGAATAATATTAAATTGCTTGCCATTAATTCAAGGAAGAGGAAGGGTTAGATAGAATTTATGCACAAGGATGAAGGAATCCCTATATAAATAGTATTTTGAAACTAAGGAAGGGTTCCCAATTTTGACATTTATTAATCCAAATTATAAGTTACTGTGGGAAAGAGAAAAAGAACTCTCTAGCGAAGAAATTTTAGAATGACCTTGCAAGTTCAAGAGGGAAGAGAAGTAGAGGAAGTTAAAGAACGGAAGAGAAGGAAGGAGAAAAAACCAAGAGAACCCTAGAAATTCAGGGGTGTTCCTAGTACCATTTCTCATCCTTATCTTGTTTTTGTTATTTGTGAACCGATATCAAGGTTCGTATTATTTTATATCTTTTGCTGTATTGAAAATATAATGGAAGGCTAAACCCTCCTTGGAGAGGGTTGGGCTGTAATTATGTGATGAGTAAGGTGTATAGTGTTGTATGTTGAATTTGCAATGAATAAAATTTGAGCTGAATTTTTATTTATTTTTATTGAATGTTTGGAATGATTATCAAATCTAAATCTTTAATAAACTAAATTAGAATGAAAATATTTGTATAAGACATTAAAAGACTTGTGCTCCAATTCTCACTAATTGGATTAGAGCAAGGAGTGAGTACAATAGAGCTGAGTGCTACATGACCAATTCTCAAGCCCATTAGCACCACTCCTTCAGGTCATTCGAGAAGTTGAAGCTTGTGAGCCAATCCCCCTCCAATCATGCTTTGCGACTCAGCAAAGTAGAAGGAGGTACAGATCATCAAGCACCTATAGATGATGTGACATAGTCAATTGGGTCCGATGAATCCTTTTTCTTAGCTAAACGGTGTGTGTAGCGCACGATGCTGATTGGTGGGAATCAAAGCTTGTGAGATCCATTGAACTATAAGAATGTTTAGGTTACCTAGACATATGAAATTGAAATCAAACTAACTATGATCTTATAAAAATCTATGTGCCGAAGTAGAACCCCTAGGGTGCTCTCCTTGTGCACTAGATTTATACTTGTTGGAATTAGAGGACCAATCTAAGAAAGGCAATGTTCACTTGATTGATTAGGCATAGTAAAATTACTTTATGAATTGCAATGACACTATTACAACCCTAATTTCTTATGAGTTACATAATGAACCCCCAACTCTCTCATCTTAAATCAAATAATATATTTAATTTAATCTTTGCTTTGTTAAATTAGGAACCACACCAAACCAAAACACAAATTGTCTAAACAATATTAAATGTAGATAAAACTTAGTAACAAAATCACCATTTTTCTGTGGACAATATAAATCCAGAACTTACCATTCCAAATTACTACTTCGGACCACATACACTTGCGTGCAGGCACAGACACAAAATTTAGGCATGTCAAGCTCTTGGCACCGTTGCCGGGGAACGGTTCTTAGTTTTGTATTAAGTATAATCTGATATTAAATAGTGATTTAGATCTTATTTAACTTTGCATATAATTTTTAGTTGCTGTAATTATATTTGTGCTAACAGTAGTGTAAACTTATATTTTGCTTTAGTTATTTGCTGCTGAAAAATCAAAAATTCCTAAAAAATGTGCTGAACTATGCTGCCGATTACTATTTTCTGAATTTTAAACTACCGATCATTGTGTGTGTTGAATTTTACATTAGTGAACCTGATTGCTGTGAATTATTCTTGCTAGTTGTAATTTTTAAACTGCATGAGTAGGAGAAACCTTTTGGAAATCTTTTTTGACCCTAAAATAGAAAGAACATATCTTAGAGCTAGGAGAGAACAAGTTATTCTAAACCAACAATAAGCACAAATGAAAAATTTAGAAGCCAATCCTTTAGAGCCATTAGTAAATGTTAGGGGAGACCCCTTAGAGAGTATGCACTTCCAAAAGTAGGAAGAGTTCCAAATGCGACTATTAGACCTCCTATTCAAGCAAACAATTTTAAAATTAAGCCATCAATATTAAATATGGTCCAAAATAATCAATTTAGTTGTCAAGCCTTGGATGATTGATGAATCCATAAATTATGTCTAAAATAAAGGAAAACTCATTCATTTTTTACCTTTAAACTGCTCCTAAATTAAATTTTATCTATCTTTATTAGGATAATGGCACCCAAAGGAGCTCTGTGACAATTTTTGCAAAATTCATATTTTTTTCAAAGGAATCCGCTGCCGCGCGCTGCAGCGGGTCATTTTGCAAACGGGGATGCTATAGCGCGCTGCAGCGAATCCATTTGTGAAACGCGGGCGCGGTAGCACGTTGCAGCGGGTCTATTTGCGAACCGCGGGCGCGGTAGCGCATTGCAGCGGATCCATTTGCAAACTGCGGGCGCGGTAGCGCGCAGCAGCAGATCCATTTGCAAACCGCGGTGCGACAGCGCGTTGCAGCAGGTCGTTTTGCAAATTGATGTTACTGTGCGTTGCAGTGGAGAATTTTGTGAAATGCTTCTGCTACAGCGCTATAGCACGCTGCAGCAGGTAAATTTGCAAACCACGGGCACGGTAGCACGGCAGCGGGAGACTTAGCATTCTTTCGCTTGCTCCATTGCGTGCCACCGGGCGTCGCAGCGCGCTGCAGCGGCCGCCACCAATTTTGCCAGTCTGATGCATTTATTGCGGCTGGGACAAGACCCTCAACCTACATCTTGTCCCCAGCCATCATTCCCTGCTGTAGCTCTGATTTTCAACGGAAGATGGCCTATTGATTTGATAAGAAGGATAAACAAACAAGGATATTGGTCACTTCATCTTTATTTCGGGATTTGCCATCATTACTTCAGATTTCTTTTATTAATTTGCTAGTTTTGGAGAGGATGAAGGAGTATGCTGCCCCTCTCCTATAAATACACCTCCTCTTGACTAGAGGGGGGTACACAATTATGCTCAAAACACTAAGTAAAGAGGAGTGCATAAGGAGAAGTGAGGAACTCCCCAAGGGTGGCAAGGCAAGCTCTAGCTAAGGAGGAGGAGAAAGAAGGCAGCACTAACAACCTAAGGGAGGAGCTTGAAGAAGGAAAAGAAGAAATCCGAAGAACTTCTAAGGAATGTTCCTAGTATCTTCTAAACCTTACTCTTATATTTTCTTTTCTCAGTTGATCATGAAAGGGTCTTTATCCATGTATGTGTTTTTCTTCACTTCCTTTGTAATGAGTAGCTAAATCTCCACTGGGGAGGATTGGGGAATTTTCATGTGTATGTGTTATTATTAATGTATGAAGTTTTCCTCAAGCAAAATTAAATTGTAAAGGACTTAATGAAATATGCTTTTTATTATTTGATCTTGAATGTGGATACAAGGAAACAAACCAATAATTTCAAGAACCAAATTGTCTGGTGCTCCATAGCTCACACTAGGTTGGATGCTAGGTTTATGAGTGCATGAGAGCCTAGAACTATGTGACAAAGTTCTTGAGCTTAATGCACCTTAATTTAAACTAAATCAAAGTGTTGATGCATGTGATGCTAAGACCCACCAAATGAGCTCCTTAGCTCAACATAATTGAGGTAAAGGAAGAAATAATTGAGTGCTCATGAACTAAGTGACATAATCATTGAGCCCAACATATTAATCCCTAATCTCAACTATGTGGGATGCAAGTGATGCTCATAGTGGAATCAATGCTTATAAGAACCTAAAGCATCAATAATCATAATCTCCTTGATCAAGAGATGAGATGAAAATCTAAAACCTAAAATCTTATAAGAATCTTTATGCTAAAGTAGAACCAAATGTGTATTCATTTTGTTCACAAGATTTGAATTTGTGAAACTTTAAAATAAAATCTCGAGTTGATCAATGTGCACTTGATAAACAAAATATAAATGAAAGATGAAGCTTGAGAAATCAAAAGTACATTGGTAATGTATCATCACATGAGGAATAACCCCAACTCTCCTCTCTCTTTTATCTAGCTTATCTTCATTTAGTAGTCACTATGCTAAGTCTAGGACCAGCTCATCAATTAAATCATAGCTTAAACATTAGTGAGAATAGATAAACTTTGGTAATAAAATAACCAATTCTCTGTGGTTCGATAAATCTCGGAAAGTAACTCTTTCCACTTATTATTTCAGACCACGTACACTTACGTGCGAGCGTAGATGTGTATTAACAGTCTGTCAAGTTTTTGGCATTGTTGCCGGGGAATTGGTATTTGTTTCGTATTAAGGATAATCTATAAGTAGCTAGTGATTTAAGCATTTTTTGCATATATTTCTAGTTTTTTATTTTTTTTTTAATTTCTTACATTTTTGCTTATCTTATTTTTGCTAACTTGTTGAACTTTATTGCTAAAATTGCTCTTGATATTCATATTATTATTTGTATGAGTAGAAGAGTTTGCACTGAATATCTTTTTGATCTAGAAATTGAGAGAACATATTTACAGGCTAGGAGAGAACAAAATCTTTCAAATCAACAAGCCATTATGGACAACTATAATGAAAATATAGGAGAACCTTTAAGAGAGACTAGGGGAAGAACACTCAGAGACTATGCACTACCCACTATTAGGGGAATCCCCATGCTATTGTTAGGCCAAATATTGAAGCCAATAATTTGGAGATTAAACCTTTCGCACTGAGTATGGTACAAAATAATCAGTTTGGGGGATTAGCCATTGAAGACCCGAACTCACATATTTCAACTTTTCTCGAAATATGTGACACCTTCAGGTTTAACGACATTTTTGAAGATGCAGTTAAATTATGGCTTTTCCCATTCTCTTTAAGAGATAGAGCTAAGAGTTGGCTCAGCTCTCTAACTAGTGATTCCATCCGGACATGGGATGATTTGGCTAAGAAATTCTTAGCCAAATATTTCCCTCCGGTGAAAACTGCTATATTGAGAATTGAGATCACCAACTTCACTCAGTTAGAAGGCGAGACTCTATATGATGAGTGGGACCATTTTAAGGAATGCCTCAGGCATTGCCCACATCATGGGTTCCCCCATGGATGCAAGTGCAAACCTATTACAATGGTTTGAACACTCCTATGAGGACACTCATAGATGCAGCCACCGGTGGTTCCATTAGCGGTAAAACCCAAGAGGAAGCTTACGACCTCTTGGAGAAAATGGCAAATAATGCTTACCAATGGCCTCTACATAGGAATGATCACCCCAATAGAAAGGAATGTAACTCACTAGGAAATTCACAGCAAATCCGTGAACTACAAAATCAAGTCTCACAACTCAATAAGAAATTAGAATGTGGGAATATAAACTCTTGTCAGGAGGATGATGGAGGGTCGAGTGACATTAATATGATCATGAATTATGGAAGGAATAGAGAAAGATTTGAAAATTTGCTTATTGAATTTCGAAATTCCACTACCGAATTCATGAATAAAATTGATGCCACTTTGAACAGGCACGAGCACACTTTTCTAAGACAAGAGGAGACAGTTAAAAGAATTAAACAAAAACCAAAAGACATAATGAAGCAGTTAGAGCAACCTTCTTTAGTTGGAGAGAACAGTGAGTATGTAAAAGAATCGGGAAATGCCATAACCTTAAGAAGTGGGAAGGCCACACAGGAGATTGTGAGAAAAGAGAATAAAGAAAACGTAGCAAAAGCAAGAGAGGAAAGGAAAGAGGAAGGAGAAACAGTCAGGGCAGAGAAAGGAGTTGTAAGGGATTTTAAAAAGGGAGAAACTAGTAATCAACTTAAGGAATTCCCTCATATACCTTATTCTCAGCGGTTGGCTAAGGAGAAACTCGACGTCCAATATCAAAAATTTCTAGAAACCCTTAAAACTCTTATCAATATCCCTTTCACTGAAGCTCTAGAGCAAATGCCTAGCTATGCTAAGTTCATGAAAGACATCCTCTCCAAGAAAAGAAAGATTGATGAAAAGGAGACTGTAGCACTAACAGAAGAATGTAGTGCAATCCTTTAAAGAAAGATTCCCATCAAAAAGAAGGACCCATGAAGTTTTACTATCCCTTGCACGATCGGATGTCAATCTTTCCAAAAGGCCCTTTGTGACCTTAGTGCATCTGTTAATTTGATGCCTTTCTACATATTTAAGAAACTAAGAATTTATCAATTAAAACCCACCTCTGTTGTACTCCAATTTGCTGATAGATCAGTAAAATCCCCTTTAGGAATTGTGGAAAATATTCTTGTAAAGGTTGACAAATTCATTTTTCCTGCGGATTTCATAATCTTGGATATGGTAGATGAAAATCAAGAAATTCCTATTATACTAGGTAGACCTTTCTTAGTCATAGGACAAACTTTAATTGATGTAGATAAAGGGGATTTGAAGTTGTATTATGGGGAAGAGGAGATTAAGTTTCAGGTGAATAATTCTATGAGACACTCTTCTAAACCAAATGATGATTGTTGGAAGATCAATTTAATAGAAGAAGCATTGTTCATGGAAGATGTGGAAGAAGAGGGAATGGTAGTGAGTGAGGAAGATGAAGATCCCATTGACACTGAAGTTATTGAAGAACTGATTAAGGAAAGAAAGATGATTCAACCTTCGATAATTTGTCCTCCTAAAGCTGAATTAAAACCTCTTCCCTTACACTTAAAATACACTTACTTAGGGGAAGATGAAGCACTTCTTGTAATAATCTCCTCATTGTTGACTCAACATCAAGAGAGTCTTTTATGTAAGGTTTTAAGAGAACACAAGAGATCAATGGGATGGAGTATTGCGGATCTGAAGGGGGTTAGTCCAACTCTGTGTATGCATCGTATCTTATTAAAGGATAACTCCAAGCCTTTTATTGAGCCTCAGCAGTGATTAAACCCAAACATCAAAGAAGTAGTTCACAAAGAAATCATCAAACTTCTTTATACTGGAATCATCTTCCCCATCTCTAACAACCCTTGGGTGAGCCCTATACACATCGTTCCCAAAAAGAGTGGGATGACTGTTGTTCTCAACAGCAATAATGAGCCAATCCCCACTATAACTGTGACTGGATGGAGAGTGTGCATTGACTATAGGAGATTAAATAAAGCCACTCAAAAAGATCATTATCCCCTCCCCTTTATTAACCAAATGCTTGATAGATTGGTAAGAAATCCTTATTTCTATTTTCTTGATGGGTATTCAGGATATAATCAAATATTGATTGCGCCTAAAGACAAAGAGAAAACAACTTTCACCTGCCCCTTTGGAACATTTGCCTTTAGAAGAATGCCTTTCGGATTGTGCAATGCTCCAACTACTTTTCAATGCTGTATGATGGCAATTTTCTCTGACATGATAGGAGAGTTCTTGGAAATTTTTATGAATGACTTTTCTGTTGTCGGAACCTCTTTCGATCATTGCTTAACTATTTGGGAAAGGTTTTAAGAAGATGTGAAGAGTCAAATTTAATCTTGAATTGGGAAAAATGTCATTTTATGGTTAAAGAGGGGATTTTCCTTGGTCATTTAATTTCTAGGAGGGGTATAGAGGTAGATAAAACAAAGATTAAAGTAATTGAAAAACTTCCCCCTCCCATCAATGTTAAAGGAATTAGAAGCTTCCTTGGCATGCTGGTTTTTATCGAAGATTTATCAAGGATTTCTCAAATATATGTATGCCGCTTTGTAGACTGCTAGGAAAGGATGTTGAGTTCAACTTTGATAAGAACTGTTTAAAAGGATTCAATGCTATAAAATCTGCCTTAATCTCTGCTCCAATAATTTCTACCCCAAATTGGGATTCATCTTTTAAAATTATGTGTGATGCGAGTGACCTTGCAGTAGGAGCTATCCTTGGGCAGCGAAGAGAGTGAACCTTCTATTCAATCTACTATGCTAGTAAACTCCTAGATGATGCTCAAATAAATTATGCTATCGCGGAAAAGGAGCTTCTAGCCGTCATTTTTGCCTTCACTAAATTTAGGTCATACCTCATTGGGTCTAAAACTATCATTTACACTGATCATGCTGCTATCAAGTATCTCCTCGAAAAGAAGGAAGCAAAACCATGCTTGATACGTTGGGTGTTGCTCTTGCAAGAATTTGACCTTGAAATCTGGGATAAAAAGGGGAGTGAAAATGTGCTTGCTGATCATTTATCTAGATTGACCCACCTTGATCATGATAAGTTGACTGATATTAGTGAATATTTCCCTGATGAGAAGCTTTATGGAGTGGCCACAAATGATCCTCCCTGGTTTGCTGACATTGCAAACTACCTTGCAGGAGGAATCATACCAAAAGATATGAGTTACCAACAAAGAAAGAAATTATTTGCTGATATAAAAAATTTCTTTTGGTATGATCCCTTTTTGTATAAGTGTTGCAATGATCAGCTCTTAAGGAAATGTGTTCCGGACTCTGACACCAGAAATATTCTTTTTCATTGTTACACATCTCCTTATGGAGGACACCATGGTATTGAGCGAACTGCTGCAAAGGTGCTGCAATCCAGATTCGTTTGGCCCCATTTGTTCAAGGATGTAGCTGACTTTGTCAAAAGTTGTGATAGGTGCCAAAGAACCGGGAACTTAAGCAAAAGGGACGAGCTCCCTTTAAATGGAATTTTTGAAGTAGAACTATTCGATGTATGGGAAATCAATTTTATGGGACCTTTTCCCTCATCTCAAGCCAATATGCATATCCTTGTGGCGGTTGAATATGTCTCAAAATGGGTTGAGGCAGTGGAATGTGTAAACAACGATGCTAAAACTGTGATTAAATTTCTTAAGGAAAATGTGCTAGCTAGATTTGGGACGCCTAGATTCTTAATCAGTGATGGGGGAAAATACTTTTGCAATAGAGAACTAGAGAATGTATTAAAAAGTTATGGGGTGAGACATAAGGTGGGTACTCCCTACCACCGCCAAACTAGCGGGCAAGTCGAAGTCTCCAATAGAGAACTTAAGCAAATCTTAGAGAAAACAGTGAACCAAAATAGAAAGGACTGGACTTCAAAACTTCAGGATGCCCTGTGGGCTTATAGAACTGCTTTCAAAACCCCTTTAGGAATGTCCCCTTATAAACTCATTTATGAAAAATCATGCCACCTTCCGATAGAACTAGAGCACCGAGCCTTTTGGGCAATAAAAAATTTAAATTTTGATCCCCAAAAGGCATGAACACAAAGAATGCTGCAACTGAATGAACTGGATGAATACAGGTTAAACGCCTATGAAAGTGCCAAGCTGTATAAAGAAAAACTAAAAAATAGCACGTTAAGCTAATAAAGCCAAAACATTTTTAACCTGGAATGAAAGTATTACTTTTTAACTCTAGATTAAGACTTTTTCTAGGGAAACTGAAGTCAAGATGGACATGACCATTTACTATCACAAAGGTTTTCCTCATGGAGCAGTTGAGGTCACCTCCAAAGATGACACATTTAAGGTAAATGGAAATTGTCTTAAGCTCTACTTAGAGGAAGGAATCTTTCAAGAGAAAGGGGGATGGACCCTTCAGGACCCCCCGGATGAAGGTATCACATGAAGGACTTTCTAATGTCAACTGAGACACTAAAATAAGCGCTTATTAGGAGGCAACCCAAGAATAATCAGGTTGCATTTTTCTTTTTGTACCTTTCTATGTTTTTTTTTGTTGTATTTTTCTTTCTTGTGTTTTATTTTAAGATTTCAATTTATGAATTTTCGTATCCCCTCATTTTTATGGCATGCTTAAACTTGCTATTTTTTCTAAATTTTTTTGGAAATCACAAATTGATAAGATGGACTTAAATATAAGTAAATAGGTGCAATTCTCAAATAACCAAACATATTATAAGCACAAAGATGTTTTAATTGAGGAATGAAGGGAGGATAATCAAATCTCCAAAAACTCAATTTAATGCCTTGAACTAAGTGTGGGGGAAGGCGTTGAACTTATACTAGAAATTTGGTGAGACTCTAAAAAGAGTATGCTAGGCTCTCGTACGACTTCATGATCATAAAGATGCATATTTGGGATGAAGAAAAATATCTCTCCCTAAGAATGAAAAAACAAAAATACATATTCAAAAAAAAAAAAAATGGATGATGAAAAATATCTCTCATAAACGATCAAAATGTAAAAGGATAAAGAAAAACATCTCTCATTCAAATCTTTTCATCTTTGTGATTCATAAGAAGGGGCACAAATGGCATAACTCTTGGAGCTTTGACCACCTTTTCTAGTCTAAGATCTATAATGAACTCTCTCCATCACCTAGTGTTTAGCATGAAAATCAAAATATTTGGAGATTAATTGATTAAACCATCCTTACTACTAAGGTTAAAACATTAAATGTTGCTGAATGTTTTGTTTCATTTTTGCTATGCACGAACATTAACTTATATTTAGTCTAATTGAATTTTTGTGACTATCATCTCTATTGTACAGCAAAAATACTATTTTGAGCTTACTCGAGGACGAGCAAGAATTTAAGTGTGGGGGTGTGATGAATCTATAAATTATGTCTAAAATAAAGGAAAACTCTCTCCTTTTTTACCTTTAAATTGTTCCTAAATTAAATTTTATCTATCTTTTTCAGGAAAATGGAACCCAAAGGAGCTCTGTGACAATTTTTGCAAAATTCTTATTTTTTCAAAGGAATCCGCTGCCGCGCACTGCAGCGGGTC
Source organism: Gastrodia elata (assembly GCA_016760335.1). Classification (NCBI taxonomy): domain Eukaryota; kingdom Viridiplantae; phylum Streptophyta; class Magnoliopsida; order Asparagales; family Orchidaceae; genus Gastrodia; species Gastrodia elata. Next base: position 105,846,569 of record CM028669.1, on the reverse strand, counting down.
ATTTTGCCAACGGGGATGCTATAGCGCGCTGCAACGGATCCATTTGCAGAACACGAGCACGGTAGGGCACTGCAGCGGGTCTATTTGCAAACCGCGGGCGCGGTAACGCACTGCAACGAGTCTATTTGCGAACCGCGGGCACGGTAGCGAGCTGCAGGGGATCCATTTGCAAACTACAAGCACGATAGTGCGCTGCAGCGGGTCGTTTTGTAAATTGAGCCGCTACCGCGCACTGCAGCGGTACAATTTACCAAATGAACCGCTATAGCGCACTGCAGCGGGTAAAATTGAGAACCGCGGGCGCGGTAGCGTGAGACTTAGCATTCTTTTGCTTGCTCCATTGCGCGCCACAACGCGTCGTAGCGCGCTGCAGCGGCCGCCGCCAATTTTGCCAGTCTGATGCATTTATTGCGGCTAGGACAAGACCCTCAACCTGCACCTTGTCCCCAGCCATCATTCCCTATTGCAGCTCCAATTTTCAATGGAAGATGGCCTATTGATTTGATAAGAAGGATAAACAAAGAAGGATATTGGTCACTTCATCTTTATTTTGGGATTTGCCATCATTACTTCAGATTTCTTTTATTAATTTGCTGATTTTGGAGAGGATGAAGGAGTATGCTGCCCCTCTCCTATAAACACACCTCCTCTTGACTAGAGGGGGGTACACAATTTTGCTCAAAACACTAAGTAAAGAGGAGGAGTGCATAAGGAGAAGTGAGGAACTCCTCAAGGGTGGTAAGGCAAGCTCTAGCTAAGGAGGATGAGAAAGAAGGCAGCACTAGCGACCTAAGGGAGGAGCTTGAAGAAGGAGAAGAAGAAATCCGGAGAACTTCCAAGGAATGTTCTTAGTATCCTCTAAACCTTACTCTTGTATTTTCTTTTCTTAGTTGATCATGAAAGGGTCTTTATCCATGCATATATTTTTCTTCACTTCCTTTATAATGAGTAGTTAAATCTCCCTTGGGGAGGGTTGGGGAATTTTCATGTGTATGTGTTATTATTAATGTATGAAGTTTTCCTCAAGCAAAATTAAATTGTAAATGACTTAATGAAATATGCTTTTATTATTTAAACTTGAATGTGGATACAAGGAAATGAACCAATAATTTCAAGAACCAAATTGTCTTGTGCTCTATAGCTCACACTAGGTTGGATGCTAGGTTTATGAGTGCATGAGAGCTTAAAACTATGTGACAAAGTTCTTGAGCTTAATGCACTTTAATCTAAACTAAATCAAAGTATTAATGCATGTGATGCTAAGACCCGCTAAATAAGCTCCTTAGCTCAACATAATTGAGGTAAAAGAAGAAATAGTTGAGTGCTCATGAACTAAGTGACATAGTCATTGAGCCCATGATAATAATCCCTAATCTCAACTATGTGGGATGCAAGTGATGCTCATAGTGGAATCAATGCTTATAAGATCCTAAAGCATCAATAATCATAATCTCCTTAATCAAGAGATGAGATGAAAATCTAAAACCTAAAATCTTATAAGAATTTTTGTGCCAAAGTAGAACCAAATGTGTGTTCATTTTGTGCACAAGATTTGAACTTGTGAGACTTTGAGATAAAATCTCAAGTTGATCAATGTGCACTTGATAAACAAAATATAAATGAAAGATGAAGCTTGAGAAATCAAAAGTACATTGGTAATGTATCATCACATGAGGAATAACCCCAACTCTCCTCTCTCTTTTATCTATCTTATCTTCATTTAGTAGTCACTGTGCTAAGTCTAGGACCAACTCATCAATTAAATCATAGCTTAAACATTAGTGAGAATAGATAAACCTTAGTAACAAAACATCCAATTCTCTGTGGTTCGATAAATCTCAGAAAGTAACTCTTTCCACTTATTACTTCAGACCACGTACACTTGCGTGCGAGCGCAGACGTGTATTTACAGTCTGTCAATGATCCCAATGCGCATATTTCAATTTTTTTGGAATATGCAACACTTTTTGATTCAATGGAATGTCCGATGTTGCCCTAAGGTTGAGATTGTTCCATTTTCTCTGAGAGATAGAACAAAAGTTTGGCTCAGCTCTCTTCCTGGCAAGCCTATTAGGACTTGGGATTACTTGGCTAAGAAATTCATAGCTAAGTATCTCCCACCTACTAAAACTGCTAGGTTGAGAAATGAGATCTCTAATTTCTCTCAGCAAAATGGTGAAAACTTGTATGACAGCTGGGAGCACTTTAAGGACTGCTTAAGGCATTGTCCACATCATGGGTTTCCATTGTGGTTGCAAGTGCAGACTTTTTATAATGGATTGAATGCACCCATAAGGACACTCATTAATGCAACTGTGGGTGGATCCCTAAGTAGTAAGACTTAAGAGGAGGCCTTTGACCTTCTAGAAGAGATGCTACTAATGCTTATCAATGGCCTAATGAAAAGTTTGACATAAGAAAAAGGGAAGCTAACCAAGTAAATAAAGTCAACCAAATTGCTGAACTAAAAAATCAAGTTTCCCAACTAAATTAAAGACTTGAGAGAATGCAACTAAATTCATTTCATGGGAATAATAGTGAAATGAAAGGTGTCTATGCTATTATAAATTATAGAAATAATCAAGGTGAGGATAGAAGGGCATTAGAGCTCGCCTTTAGAGAGTTTAGAATGTCCACAATCAATTTCATGAACAAGACTGATGCAACATTAAATTGGCATGAGCACACTCTTTTGACTCAAGAGCAAATGGTTAAGAGAATTAATCTGAAATTAAAAGAAATAATGAGCCAAGTAAATAAACCAGTCCTAGTTGGAGCAATCAGGGATTGTGGGAATGAATCAGGAAATTCTATAACCTTAAGAAGTGGGAGAACTACGGAACCTGCTATGTTTAAAACATTTGAGAATACATCTATGGCTTTAAGAGAGTTATTAATGGAGGAAGAGGATACTAAGAGGGAAAAAAGAAAGAAGTAAGGGAGGAAGCTCAAACTCAATTAGCTAAACAAATTGAATACAGTCCTCATATTCCTTACCCTCAAAGAATGGCAAGGGAAAAATTAGATGACCAATTCCAAAAATTTATAGAAACATTTAAAACCCTTCATAAAAATATTTCTTTTGCTGAAGCCTCAGAGCAAATGCCTAGCTACGCTAAATTCATGAAAGACATCTTATCCAAGAAAACAAAGATAAATGAGAAAGAAGTGGTTGCCTTGACAGAGGAATGTAGTGCCATTCATTAGTAGAAAATCTCCATTTAAAGGAAAGATTCAAGGAGTCTCACAATTCCTAACCTCAATTTATGTATTGCTGAGCAAAAATCAGAAAAATCAATTGTGCAAGGTTTTGAGTGAGCACAAGAGGGCAATAGGGTGGAGTATAGCTGACCTTAAGGGAATTAGTTCAACTTTATGCATGCACCGTATTCTCTTGGAAGATAATTCAAAACCCTCCATTGAACCGCAAAGGCATTTAAACCAAAACATAAAAGAGGTGGTTTACAAAGAAATCATTAAACTTTTATATGCCAGAATAATTTTTCCTTTCTCGGGCAGTCCTTGGGTGAGCCCTATACATGTGGTGCCAAAATGAGTGGGATGACTGTAATTCATAATGATGATAATGCATTCATCACAACTCGAAAGGTGATTGGGTGGAGAGTTTGTATAGACTATATGAGGCTGAATAAAGCAACTATGAAGGACCACTACCCTCTCCCATTCATTGACCAAATGCTTGATAGGCTAGTAGGAAATCCTTTTTCTCTATGGTTATTCCGGCTATAATCAAACTTTGATAGCTCTATAAGATTAAGAGAAAACTACTTTCACCTGTCCCTATGAAACACTTGCCTTTAAAAGGATGCCCTTTGGATTGTGTAATGCACCCGCCACCTTCTAACGTTGAATTATGGCTATCTTTTCTGATATGATAGGAGAGTTTCTAGAGATATTCATGGATAATTTTTTCTGTGGTGGGTAAATCCTTTGACCATTGCCTAACCAAATTAAGTAAGGTTCTTAAAAAATGTAAAGACACCAATCTAATTTTGAATTGGGAAAAATGTTACTTCATGGTAGAATAAGGAATAGTCTTGGGTCATCTAATCTCAAGAATAGGAATTGAGGTGAACAAGGCAAAGATTGAAGTGATTGAAAAATTCCCACCACCTACTAATGTAAGAGGAATAAGATGTTTCCTCAGGCATGGTGGATTTTATAGAAGATTTATTAAGGACTTTTCCAAAATAAGTTTACTGCTGTGCCGTCTTCTAGGAAGGGATGTGGAGTTTAACTTCGATGAAGACTGTATGAAGGGATTTAATGCAATAAAATCTGACTTAATTTCACCCCCTCAGAATTTCTACCCCTAGTTGGGATCTCCCAATCAAAATAATGTGTGACGCTAGTGATGTTGCTGTAGGGGCAGTCTTAGGTCAACGGAGAGAGAGAACTCTCTATTCAATATACTATACTAGTAAACTAATGGATGAGGCCCAAAGGAATTATGCTACTATTGAAAAAGAAATGTTAACAATTATTTTTGTTTTCAACAAATTCAGATACTATTTCATAAGGTCTGAAACAATTGTATACATGGATCATGCCACAATTAAATACCTTCTTCAAAAGAAAGAAGCAAAACCACGCCTCATACACTGAATTTTACTTCTACAAGAGTTTAATCTTGAAATTCATGATAAAAAGGGTTGTGATAATGTGATGGTTGACCACCACTCAAGATTAACCCATCTTGATCATGAAGAAGGAGTAGAGATTTGTGAAACATTTTCCGATGAGCTACTCTACGCCGTTGCTATGAGTAGACCTCCTTAGTTTGCTGATTATGCGAACTATCTTGTGGGAAAGGTAATTCCAAAAGAGTTGAATTTTCAAAAAGGAAAACAATTCTTCACCGACATTAAAAACTACTTTTGGTATGATCCTTTTCCTTATAAATGTTGTGATGATGAACACTTGAGGAGATGTGTGCTTGAATCTGAAGTGAACAATATCCTCTATCATTGCCACACATCCCCTTATGGAGGTCATCATGGGATTGATTGCACAGCTGCTAAGGTGCTACAGTTGAGGTTCTTTTGGCCTAAGAGTTTGTCAAAAGCTATGAAAAGTTCCAACGAACTAGGAATCTAGGAAAGAGAGATGTTTGGGGTATTGATTTTATGGGACCCTTTCCTGCCTCCAAATCCAACACTTACATTCTAGGGGAGTTGAGTATGTTTTAAAATGGGTTGGGGCAATTAGCTGTGCGAACAATGATGCAAAAATAGTGATCAAATTTCTAAAAGAACACATCTTAGCTAGATTTGGCACACCCATAATTTTGATTTGTGATGGGGGAAAACATTTCTGTAATAAACAACTATTGAATCTGTTGAAGGGCAATGGGGTGAAGCACAAGGTAGGTACTGCATACCACCCTCAAACCAGCGGGCAAGTTAAATTGTCAAACCAGGAGAAAGCAAATCCTTGAGAAAATGGTTTGCCAAAATAGAAAGGATTGGTTCACAAAATTGCTAGATGTGTTGTGGGCTTATAGAACAACATTTAAAACCCCTCTAGGAATGTCTCCCTACAAGCTCATATATGGGAATTCCTATCACTTGCTGGTAGAACTAGAGCACCGGGCCTTTTGGGCCATTAAAAAATAGAATTTTGATTTCAAACGAGCAGGAGAAAGGCAAATTCTACAATAAAATAAATTATATGTATTCAGGCTGCATGCATATGAATGTGCTAAGCTTTATAAAGAGAACAAAAAAATGGCATGACAAACTAATTAAGCCAAAACACTTTCAAGCTGGGATGAAGGTACTTTTGTTTAATTCAAGATTGAGATTGTTTCCAGGGAAGTTGAAGTCTAGGTGGACAAGCCCATTCATAATAGAGAAGGTATATCCCCATGGAGCAGTAGATATCACTTCAAGGGATGGGACATTCAAAGTGAATGGGCAGTGATTGAAGCCATATTTAGAAGAAAGCGACCTGCACGAGAAAGGAGGATAGACTTTGCAAGACCTTATAAGGGAAGAAATTACATAGGAAAATCTACATGCGTCAGGCTGATACATTAAAACAAGCGCTTGGTGAGAGGAATCCATGCCATTAAGGTGGTGCTGTTCTATTTCTTATTTTTAATTTTTTGTTTTCATTGTTTTGTTTTTCAATTAATAAATCTTGGATTGCTTAACCCCTCTTGAGATGCTGTTGAGTTGGCAAGTTAATTTTCTGAAAACTTTTCTATATGTATTTAATAACAAATCATATGTGAAACCTAGGTCACCAATTGAGCCAAACAAAGGGTGATTGAATTTAGTGATATCACACTAAGCTTCCTTAATGAGGTGAAAAACATAAGTAACTTCTTAGTCTCCAAGGAATTTAACTGAACACATGCTGAAATTCTATGTGTGGGGGTGGGGAGTCCTAAGGAACCAAGACTAGAAATGGGAAAGAGATAGAGTGAACAATTGAGTGTGCTAGGCTTTTGTAGGACTTCATGATCACCAAAAGGACTGAATGGGGATAAAGAAAAATATCTCTCCATGGAATTAAAAAGAGAAATCAAAAACAAAATTAGGGATGAAGAAAAATATCTCTCCTAGAAAATATGATTTGTTCTTTGTAATTCATAAGACACATGGCACATAATTTTTGTCAATCATTTATTGCCCAGCTAGAGTTTGGGATTCCTAAGGAAACTATCACCCCCCCCCTAAATAAAGAAATAGGCATCTAGTTATTTCAGATTGGAGACTAATGAAAGTGAGATGGACTTCGAACCTGAATTTGAAAGATGATAGTAGTTTTATATCTATAAATCACCTGAAATTAAGAAACAATAGATGACATAGAACTTTATAGTGACATCCAACATTGAATCCACAACCTTAAAAATCAAAAAATACACTTTGAGCTTACTCGAGGACGAGCAAGAATTTAAGTTTGGGGGTGTGATAAATCAAAGATTTATAGCCAAATAAAAGAATAAAAAATGCAAATCATCACATGAACAAGCATACTTTGAAATAAATTCAATGATTTTTAGAAGAAAGCTAGAGAAAAGATAATCTGGAGCAAAAGAAAAATTTTGAAAGAAAACTGTTATGGTGCGCCACAACGCGCCATAGAGGGTCATTGCAGTCTACTGAATAGGGCTCACCTGAAACCATATCTACAAGCCTGGAAGGAGAACCAATACAGTGCACTACAGTGGGCTATGGTGACATTCCGGAATATTATTTTGAATTATATAGAAACTAATTGAACAGTAAAATTTGAAATATTAAGCTCTCCAGCGAGCTAGGCTCAACTAAAATAAAATGCGGACATGGAAGGAATCTGCTGCAGCGCGCCCCAATGCGCTTCAGCGGGCCGCAATGTCATTTTAGATAAACTATATAAATCAAAGGGGAAAAATTAATTGAACAGTGAATTTGAAACTCAAACCACCTCAGTGCATCATGGCGAGAATCTGAATTAACTCGACTTGCTACTGCGCACTGCAGTGGAACAGTGTTTCGAACGAGACTGTTATAGTGCGCTATGACGGATCCCCAGTAAATAGTATGTCTAGAGCCATGCATAATAAGAATGAGATGCAGCCACTTCAGCGCACCACATCGATCGACACAATTTTTCCTAGGTCACGGCATTAATAACAGCAAAGGGAAGGCTAAAAATTCAAACCATTGGCCTTCTCCAACCATTTCAAAATTGCAAAAGCAACAAATCTTGTTGTATCCAAGAGGAATAAAGGAATAATATTAAATGGATAGCCATTAATTCAAGGAAGAGGAAGGGTTAGACAATATTTATGCACAAGGCTGAAGGAGTCCCAATATTAATAGCATTTTGAAACTAAATAAGGGTTCCCACTTTGGACATTCATTGATCCAAATTATAAGCTACTATGGGAAAGAGAAGAAGAACTCTCCAGGGAAGAAATTTTAGAATGACCTTGCAAGTTCAAGAGGGAAGAGAAGTAGAGGAACTTAGAGAATGGAAGAGAAGGAAGGAGAAAGAACCAAGAGAACCCCATAAATTCAAGGCTGTTCCTAGTTCTATTTTTCATCCCTATCTTGTTTTCTTTATTTGTGAACCAATGTCAAGGTTCATATTCTTTTATATCTCTTGCTGTATTGAAACTATAATGGAAAGCTAAACTCTCCTTGGAGAGGGTTGGGCTGTAATTATGTGCTGAGTAAGGTGTATGGTGTTGTATGTTGAATTTGCGATAAATAAAATTTGAGCTGAATTTTTATTTATTTTTATTGAATGCCTAGAATGATTATTAAATATAAATCTTTAATAAACTAAATCTAGAATGAAAATCTGTGTATAAGACATCAAAAGACTTGTGCTCCAATGCTCACTAATTGGATTAGAGCAAGGAGTGAGTGCATAGAGCTGAGAGCTATGTGACAAGTTCTCAAGCCCATTAGCACCACTCCTTCAGCTCATCCGAGAAGTTGAAGCTTGTGATCCAAGCCCCTTCCAATCATCTTCTGCAGCTCAGCAAAGTAGAAGGAGGGAGAGATCATCGAACACCTATGGATGATGTGACATAGTCAATTGGGTCCGATGGATCTTTTCTCCTAGCTAAACTACATGTGTAGTGCATGATGCTAATTGGTGGGAATCAAAGTTTGTGAGATCCATTAAACTAAAAGAATGGTTTGGTAACCTAGACGTAGGAAATTGAAATTAAACTAACTAGGATCTCATACGAATCTATGTGCCAAAGTAGAATCCCTAGGGTGTTCTTCTTATGCACTAGATTTGAACTTGTTAAAATTAGAGGACCAATCTAAGAAAGGTAATGTGCACTTGATTGATTAGGCATAGTAAAATTACTTTATTAATTGCAATGCCATGATTACAACACCGAGTCCTTATGTGTCACATAAGGAACCCCCACTCTCTCTTCTTAAATCAAATAGTATCTTCAATTTAATCTTTGCTTTGTTAAATTAAGAACCACACCAAAATAAAAACACAAATTATCAAAACATTATTGAATGTAGCTAAAACTTAGTAACAAAACTACCGTTCCCTATGGATGAAATAAATCTGGAACTTATCATTCCAAATTATTACTTTGGACCACGTACCTTTGCATGCTAGCTTAGACACAAAATTTAGGTCTGTCACTAACCTCCCCCTTTGGGAGGCTTGGGCTAGAGTCATGTAATAAGTAGAGGGACATATGGTGCTTGTACGGATATTCTTTAATGAATAAAAATCCTATCTTTTGATGTGGATGTGTTTCCAATGTAAGCATGCCTATGATGAATGTTTATTATACTTTTCTTACAAATGGGTTTATAACAAAGATAATATCAAATCAACTAGACATCTCAAGTTCAAGGGAATTCACATAAGGGTCCTCGCCGCGAATATATATTCGTTGCATGAGGATTCTCAGTGTAAAACACCTTAGTTTGAGATGAAAGGGATATTAGATAACTTAATTCTCATTAAGCTCCATAGCTCACCAATTTGCGTAAGGCTAAGAATGTGTGTATTAGTGCTTAGACTCCAGTGATAAGCTCTTGAGCTTAACAACACTACTCCTTGAGCTCAGTCAAGAGGTCGACACATGTGAGCCAAGAGCTACCAATCAAGCTCCATAGCTCAGCATACATGAAAGGAGGAAGAGAAATAGTTGAATTCTTATGGAAGAATGTGACATAATCCACTTAGCATAATAATCCACTTCCTTATCTGAGTTGCGCATGTAGCATGTGATGCTAATTATGTGGAAATCAAGTTCATGTGATCACTAAATTAAAATGATTATTTTGATAACCTAGACGTATGAGATCTTAATTAACTAAATTCGATCACATGAGGGTCTATGTGCCAAGATCGAACTTTGGTGTGTTCATCTTGTGCACAAGACCTGAAACAATTAGAATTAAAGGACCAATCTAAAGAATGCTATCTTTACTTGATTGTAATTGGCATGCAAACAAGTTTCACTAAAAATTAAACAAAAAGATGTACTTACACCAGTCCCATAACAACTTGCATGATGAAACCCCAACTCTCCCTTTTTCTCAACATCGTATCTTTAATTTAAAGATTTAGAATTGTTAATTATGAGCCACGAAAAACCCAAAAATACAATTATCTAAACATTATTAAAAGTAGATAAACCTTAGTAACAAAGCACACTGTTCCCTGAGGATGATAAATCTTAGAACTTACCTTCCAATTATTACTTCAGACCACGTACACTTGCGTGTGAGCGCAGATGGGTATTTTACAGTCTGTCAAGTTTTTTGTGCCGTTGCCGAGGACGATGATCTGTTTTGTATTAAGGACAATTTGTGAGTAAATAATGATTTATAATTATCTTTATTTGCATATATTTTCTTATTTCTATAATTTACTTTTCTATTATTTTTCATAGTTTTTATTTTCATATATGGAGTACTCAAATCTCGTGGTCATGCATAATAATAATCAAAATTGGTGTAGGTGGTGCGGGGGAACACATTCATGTTCTGATTGTAAAATAAACAACCCTTTTGCACCTTCAAGAATAAAATTGATTAATTGCATTAAGTTTGATCACAACTTGCAACACAATTATACTCACTATGATATGAACATTAATAACAAAAATTGGATGCGAAGCAGTCTTACTTAGAAGAATCCGTGGAAGATTTTGGTGGTTATGTGAACAATGATTTGCACGAAACTGAACCAACCTTGATTAAGCAGGAGTTTAATCTAGAAGATCAAGAGCATCTATGTAAATCAATTGAGGCTAAGTTAGAATCTATATTGCAACAATTAGCTAATCCCATTCAAGAAGTTGTTATAATTAAGCAGATAAAAGAACAAGTTGAAGAAGTGTTGATTTGTAGGGAAGAAACTTTAACTCAAACAAACAATGAAAAGGAGAAAGAGTTGGAGTATCAATTTAAATTAGACAATTTGTAAATTCAACAACATTTTCAAATAGAAAAAGTTGATCAAATGCAATAAAAAATGTTTAGCCTTTATACACCTCAAGTACATCTACCTCAATGTTTAATAATGGTGACACATTATTTGAGGATGAGCAAGGAAAATTGATTCAAAATAATGAATGTGTCAAAACCATTTGTGGCATCTAAAACATCAACAAACCCTTTAGCAAACTTGATGATTATTGTGTGTAATTTGAATTTGTTGAGAAATGCTTTGATTGTACTCCTAAGAAAATTGAATTTCTTACCTTTTTGCAAAATGAAATTGAAAATGATGAATTTGATGAGTTTTATGGCAAACATAAGGAAAGAAATGAGAAAATGAAATGAAGAATAAAATGAAGAACTATTGTAAGTTAGAAAACACAAGTTGGGCTTGGAAGGAAAAAGATAGTGTAGTTGTTATTCATAACAATTATATTATGAAGCAAGCTCGTACTCATCCTAAAGCCTTAATGAAAATTTGCAAAAAATTTCTTAAAGGGATATAAACTCCATTTGGTCAGGCTGAGAACATTAAACTAAGCATTGGTTTGGAAGGCAACCCAATAATTAATTTTATGTTTTTGTTTATTTTAGATTCTTAGTAGTACATGTGTGCGTTAATAAAGGAGTAGGAGGAATCTCGAGCATGATTGCAGTAATGACAATTTGTCATTATATATATCAGGTTGTTTTATTTCTTACTACTCCTATATATCAGGTTGTTTCATTTCTTACTACTCCTAATAAAGTATTTTTATTTGCCTTCAATTTTGCGCTTTTTATTTTATTTAAGTATATCTTAGTGAATTACTTTCCCCCATTTTTTTTTTGTGCTAATAGAATGTCATTATCTCAATAATTTTTCTAAAAATTTTAATGGGCTGAATTCAATATTGATGGAACATGTGAAGATTTTTTTTATTCTAATTTACTTAACAAGAGCTGATCCAGCAAAATGAATGTTCTAAAATTTTTCATGCTAAATATTTTACACTCATTTTACTATAAATCTCCACAATCAAAAATGTATGATGCTTTAAGGAAATTGATCTAGAGAAGTAAGAAATGGTAAAATAAGAATGTGCTAGGCTTCTGTAAGACTTATTGAACACAATAAAAATAGATGGGGATGAAGAAAAATATCTCTCCCTTGAATTGAATGCAAAAAGAAATTATAGGGATGAAGAAAAATATCTCTCCCTTGAATTGAATGCAAAAAGAAATTATTCATTGCATAACTTTTTTGAAAAGAAATATTCATTGCAATTGAGAAGAAGAAGCACAAATGGTACAAGATTCTTACACACCAAATCTAACTTTTCTTAGTTAAGCAATTCTAGAAAATCCCCCTGAAATTATAAGTTGAATATCATATATTTAAAAAATGGAAAACTAAAATAGTTAAAAGAAAGGAAAATATTAGTATGAGACTTGTTAGAATATGAATCTTTCTAATCACCTTGTTAAGAAATACATGAAATTGCAAAAACACTTCACCCATATCCCATTGAATTTTGCAATATTAAAAATTAGAAAAAGTCATTTTTTGAGCTTACTCGAGGACGAGCAAGAATTTAAGTGTGGGATATGATTAATCTAAGATTTATAGTAAAATAAGATGATTAATACAAATACTTTAAGGCTAGAAATGTATACATTGATTATTTTCTTACAGTTTTCAGGCAAAATGACAAGCTGAGCAAAATCTAGAAGAAAACTGAAATTCTGAAAGAAAATTGTTGTAGCATGCCCAAGCGTGCTACAGCGCACTAAGGCAGATTGAACTCGAAACCTCACCACTATCGCGCACCACAACAGCATTTATAAAACTCAGACTCAGCAAATGAAGGTTAATTAATCAGTAGATCCGATTTGAAAGTTCAAGCGCTACCGCACGCTTCAGCGGATTTGATTCAAAAGCTCAAGTGTTACCGCGCGCAACAGCAGAGTGAAAATAGTTGAATACAGATAAATGAAATGAAATTTAATACATCTGCCACATCGTGCTAAAGTGGATTGCATTCAAAAAGCTAGGCGCTACAGCACACCTAGGTGCGCCGCAACGCTAGCCGAATTTTGAGCCAGAATCAGCAATAAATGCAGCATAGGCAAGGACACAAAACTTAATTCTTTTGCCTTCTCCAATTGTTATATTCTTTGTTCCTTGCATTCTCAAGACAATTAACTGAACCAATTTATGAAAAAGCATTTATGGCAAGGATTTGTAGAGTTAAAGAATTTTTGATTCTTAAGGGTTGTGGGCTATTCTATATAAGCTTACATGCAAGACTAAGAGGGGGTTCCCCTGTTTGACATTCAATATTAGAAAATTAGAGATGTTGTAGAGAAAATAAGGAAGAACCCAAACTAAGGAAGGAGAAGAATTCCATTCAACGAAAGAAGGGAAGGAAATTCAAGGAGCTGAAAGAGGAGAAGTTGGAGAGTAGGAGAAAAGCCAGAGAATGCTAAGGGCAGTTCCTAGTATGCTTCTTTAAACCTCTCCTTATTTTCTTTCTTATAGTAGAACCATGCAAGGGTTTATGTCTTTGTATTCCATTTTCTATATTTCTTTTGGTATGAACAACTAACCTCCCCCTTTGGGAGGGTTGGGCTAGAGTCATGTAACAAGTAGAGGGACATATGGTGCTTGTATGGATTTTCTTTAATGAATAAAAATCTTTATCTTTTGATGTGGATGTGTTTCCTGTGTAAGCATGCATGTGATGAATGTTTATTATATTTTTTTACAAATGGATTTTCAACGAAGATAATATCGAATCAACTAGACATCTCGAGTTCAAGGGAATTCACATAAAGGTCCTCGCCGCAAATATATATTCACTGCATGAGGATTCTCGGTGTAAAACACCTTAGTTTTAGATGAAAGGGATATTAGATAACTTAATTCTCATTAAGCTCCATAGCTCACCAATTTGCGTAAGGCTAAGAATGTGTGTATTAGTGCTTAGACTCCAGTGACAAGCTCTTGAGCTTAACAACACTACTCCTTGAGCTCAGTCAAGAGGTCGACACATGTGAGCCAAGAGCTACCAATCAAGCTCCATAGCTCAGCATACATGAAAGGAGGAAGAGAAATTGTTGAATTCTTATGGAAGAATGTGACATAATCCACTTAGCACAATAATCCACTTCCTTATCTGAGTTGCGCATGTAGCATGTGATGCTAATTATGTGGAAATCAAGTTCGTGTGATCGCTAAATTAAAATGATTATTTTGATAACCTAGACGTATGAGATCTTAATTAACTAAATTCGATCACATGAGGGTCTATGTGCCAAGATCGAACTTTGGTGTGTTCATCTTGTGCACAAGAACTGAAATAATTAGAATTAAAGGACCAATCTAAAGAATGCTATCTTTACTTGATTGTAATTGGCATGCAAACAAGTTTCACTAAAAATTAAACAAAAAGATGTACTTGCACCAGTCCCATAACAACTTGCATGATGAAACCCCAACTCTCCCTTTTTCTCAACATCGTATCTTTAATTTAAAGATTTAGAATTGTTATTATGAGCCACAAAAAGCCCAAAAATACAATTATCTAAATATTATTAAAAGTAGATAAACCTTAGTAACAAAGCACACTGTTCCCTGAGGATGATAAATCTTAGAACTTACCTTCCAATTATTACTTCAGACCACGTACACTTGCGTGTGAGCGCAGATGTGTATTTTACAGTCTGTTAGTTATATTTGAATAAAATGAAATTTTTTGAATGGATACTGTGTATCTATCTTCACTAAGATTTACTAGTAATAGGTCAGTATTAACATCAATCCTCAAGAATATGATGAAATGTAGAACAAAGATTGTTGGAAGAGCTCAAATATTGTTAAACAAATCTTGATTTAGTTTCATCAACAATTCTAGAATAACATGTTTCTTCCTTAATAGCTCACTTCTTCAGTTGAACCATTGAGTTTAAATACTTGAAATATAAAATAGTTCAACAAAACTTTATGAAATTATCCTAAGTCAATCTAAGCTCTTTGATTGAATCTAAATTAGCTTTGATGAACACTTGATGAGAAGTGGGAGCAGTAGACCGGAATCATCAAAGTCAAAATTATCTTGATCTAAGAGTAAATGAGTCTAGTGGCACTTAAGCCTTGCACTCAAAGTGTGAAAGAGTTGTTATGGTATTCCATAAATCCCAAAATTGTTTAATAAATCCATGTGATGTAAAATCATATAGAGGGATACACTTTCCAGCAATATGCATTGGATTAGTTGGCATAGTAAAATATGAATGCACTTCAAGTATCTTATTCTCTCCATCTACATGTTGGGAAATTAAGTGAGTCTACAACCATATATATGAGGAATATTAGTTAAAGTGCAAATTATTTTTTATAATTTAAATTGATTATAAAACAAATCCCCTCATGCCAAATTGGCAAATCATGGAAGCAATCAAAATCTGAATTTCAGTTGTCAACAAATATTTGGAGTTAATCAACCCAAACGGTCAGTGGGTGCTATTTTAACTATAGAATGGTTGAGCTTAACATTTCAAGGCATTTAAAATTCTAGTAAATCATCACGAAAGTTATTATTTTCTTGTATTCAATTAAATCTTGGTGTAACCTGTATGTTTTACAAAAGAATTTGTAACCAAGATATCAATTTTATTTTTTTATACCTTTTTAAATTTTGATATATATCAACAGTAGAATATCTTGGTACAATTGTAGTGTTAGCTTCTCATTAATATCACTACCGTATCTACATTCCTCAATGTAATATTGGACATTTATTCTTTATTGTCGATTAATGAAATTAATTATGCAAATCATATATCTCAGTTGAATTTTCTTGTTAACTTTTCTTTTCTGAATCATTAGAGCTGATTTCATAGCTGGGAAAAGAAATTAAGTGAACATGGAAGCTGCAAACATCATTTCAATCTACCTAAAATGCAAGCATTAGTCCTATTCAAGTATATTAAATGTCTTAATGGGTACTTAGTTTTAATCATAGCATGATTTCTTTTGTGCTTAACTATAAAAGAAATGTATATATATGCTTGGATGTCGATCTATTTGATACTTTGAAAGGATTTAGTTTCTTTAAGCCTTGTTAATATAATGTATTATTTTGTTGCAAGTGTTTGGAATCTATTGTATGATTACAACAAACTTCAAATAATGCCCTATTAATAGCTAAGCTTTCACTGAGCACACCACCGCGGAAGCAATTTAGAGCACACTCAATCAAGGACCAAGGTTGCATTGACAGTTACCAAGCAAAAATAATATCTCAAAATAATAATAAGGGAATCACAGCACATGCATACAATACAACCACAAGCATATCCAAACGATCTCAGATTTTATGTGGAGAACTAAAGAATGGGAAAAACCGTAGAGCCACACCACACATAAATTTTCACTATGTTAACCAAAGAGTACAGAGTTATAAAGAGCATAACCTCCTCAATGAACACTAGCTCTTACTCTAGGATGAAGGGGAGAATTAGCAGCTACCACCTAGAATGTCTTCTCTAACATGCAAGAGCTCCCTTGCACAACAGCTCTCCCTTAGGGTTCTTCCTTGAAATATCCTCCCATAATAGCCAAAGCCCTCTCAAACTAAAATACCAACAACATAGAAAATTCCTTCAATATGTTCCCTTAAGTATCCAACTCATTTTTAAACCTCAAATGGTTCAAAATACCCACAATTTACTTAGGGTGAAACCTGAACTGGAGCAGAATTCTGCCAAGTGCTATGACTCATCATAGCGCCTAGGCTTCGGGTAACTAGGCACCAGGGTGCACTGGCATGTAATGGTGCATGCCACACTGTGGTGCATTATAGCTCCCACTTCTCGGGTGCTTATCGTTGTGGTGCACTATTGCACCCGCTTCGCGGGTGCTAGCCGCCTCGGTGCGCTGTAGCGCCCGCTTCACAGGTGATTACTGCATTGGTGTGCTGTAGCATTCACTTCTCGGGTGCTTACTGCAGCAGTGCACTGTGGTGGCCATGTATCCATAAACATAACATTCTACCACTTGGAGACCATTTGGAATCATCCCTTTTCTCCTTAATTTTTTAATGTCTTCATCAATCTTTGTCAAGTAAGTGGTTTAGCTCACCCCCACTCTCTTGCCTTGTACCAAGGCCAAATAAAGCATCACATAGCTTCAATTTCTCCACTGTTATCACTTCTGTAAGCATATTAGTGAGATTCATAGAAGTGTAAATCTTCTCTAATCCCAGCTGTTCTTCTTCCAACAGTGTCTAGATGAAATGATACCGAAGTTATATGAACCTGGTCCTGTCATGAAATGTTGCATTATTTTCTAAGTGAATAGCGCTCATACTATCTTTGTAGAACCTTACATCCTTCTGCTCCTTGCCCAATTTTGACATAAAACTCTTCATCTAGGTCACCGCCTTACTTACCTCTGTAATGGCAACATACTCAACTTCTTTGGTAGAAAGAGCTACAATGTTTTATAGCATGAAGATCCAACTCACTTCTGCACTTCTCAATGTATACACATATTTCATAGTGCTTCTCTAGCTATCAACATTACCTACAAGGTCTGAGTGAACATAGCACTATAGAATAATGTCAAATCTTCCAAAACATAAAGCTTTGCCTGATGTACCTTTAAAATGCCTTAATATTCACCTGACATCAAACTTCCAACTACTATCCCAATAGTGCTTTCATGGGTTTTCCATGAATCTACTAACCAATCCCACTGCATGGGAAATATCTGGCCTTGTGCAGATCATCGAGTACATCAAACTCCCAACTACTAAAGCATAAGGAACCTTCAGCATATATTTATTCTCTTCTTTAAACTTCAACATTTGCTACTTAGATAAGCTAAAGTGACTTACTAGGAGAGTGCTCACAAGCTTTTCCTCACTCACGTTAAATATTTTTAGCAATTTTTCAACATAGTCTTTTTGAGACAGTTTTTAAATTCCTGCACTTCTTTCCTTATTAATTGTTATCCCAAGAATCTACTTGGCTGACCCCAAGTCCTTCATGTCAAACTCCTTTACCATTAGCTCTTTTAGCAGTCTTATCTCCACTATGTTCAATCTTGTGATCAACATATCATCCACATATAGCAGCAAAATGATATAGGAGCATGTACACAATTTTATCTAGCAACAGTGATCCACTTGTCATCTTTTGTACCCAAAAACATGCATGAACCTCCCAAATCTCTTGTACCATTGCCTTGGCACTTGCTTTAAGCTATAGAGGCTCTTTTTGAGCTTGCACACTAGCTCATTTTGTTCTTTTCTTGAGCCTTATACCCTTCAGGTTCTTACATGTACAGCTCCTCCTCTGGCTCTCCATAAATGAAGGTAGTTTTAATATTCATTTGCTTTAGATGTAAATATTCAACTGCAATAATTTTTAGTACAACCATGATAGTTGTTATCTTCACAACTGGGGAGAAGATCTCACTATAGTCGACCACATTCCGCTTCTGGAAGCATTTTACCACAAGCTTCGCCTTGTAGCGCTTGCTCCCATCCAGTTTTTCTTTCAACTAGTAAACCCACTTGTTCTGAAGGATCTTTTTCCCAGCTAATAGAGTTGCCAACTCCCATGTCCCATTTGACATGAGTGATGCCACTTCATCATTCATGGAAGCCTCCTACTTGATTAAATCTTCAACTTGAAGTGTCTTTTCCAAGCTTTCTGGTTCACCACAATCCATTAGTAACGGGTAAAATAAGGAAGGAGAGTACCTCTATGGTGGTCTTATGACTCATGCAGATCTCTTCAACATGGGTGTTTGTGGTTTAATATTAATACCCTCCTAAGCATCTTCATGTACATTTACATCTGGCTCAACAATGTCATCAATTTCTATGTGCTGGGGCTCGCCATCTAAAGTATCCTTGGAAATCAACTCCAATACAATCCTTATACATTTTTCTTTTATTAAAGTGACATCCCTACTTCTTATTACCTTTTGGTTTTGATTGTCCCAAAATCTATAACCAAACTTGCACACACCATATCCAACGAATGTGCACTTAATTTCCTTTGCATCAAGATTGCTCTTGAATCCTGCATCAATGTGCACATATGATGAGTAGCCAAATACCTTGAGGTAGCTTAGTTTCACCTTCTTTTTGCTTCAAGCCTCCTTGGGAATTCCTTCATTTAAGGGTACGAAAGGTCCTCAATTTATCAGATAAACATCTGTATTAACAGCTTCAACCCAGAAATACTTTGGGAGACCTATACAATCTCATGCTCCTGACTCTTTTTGTGATTATTCTATTCATCCATTCTGCAACATCATTTTACTGTGGTGTTCTTGGAACTGTAAATTCTCTCTAGATACCTCTCAAGGCACAGAACTCCCTACCTATCACAATACTCGTCGTCATTATTGAATTTCAAGCACTTAAGCTTCAATTTTGTCTCATTCTCCACCAATGCTAACCACTTTCCAAACACACCAAACACATCATATTTATATTTTAGAAAGTAAATCTATAACTTCCTTGAATGGTCATCAATGAAGGTGACAAAATATACGGCTCCACCTATAGAAGAAGTAGGTGCTGCCCCCCATATGTCTGTATACACCTACTCGAGTTTCATGCCTTTCAGCTCTCTTCCAACTTTGGAGAATGAAACCTTCTTTTATTTTCCCAGCACCCATTCTTCACAAAAATACAAGTCTACTGAATTTAGTTCTTGGAGCTTCCCCTTTGGCTATAGGGATTTCAAACCCCTCTCACTCATATGGCCAAGCCTCCGGTGCTAAAAAACTTGCATCTATCTATTCTGCAGCTACAATAAAAGCAGACACTTTATTGATCATGTAATTTGTACCTTCTATATTGTCTCATGTAATAATGAGTGCACCCTTAGTGACCTTCCACAAGTCCTTAGTAAAATATGTGATGTAGCCTTCTCTAGCTAATTAGCTCACTAAAATAATATTCCTCTTTAGACATGGCACATATCTAACATCTTTGAGTTTCTAAACTGCACTGCTTGGTAGCTGAACACCCACATCACCTCTGCCAATGACATTGCCGCATACCTTGTCATCACCAATGTATACCTTAGCCAAGTCACCCTAGATGTAAATCTTGAATGCACCCCTAGTAGGTGTGGTATGAAAGGATGTGCTCAAGTCAACCACCCAGAAATCCATGTTGACAAGTGAGAGGAACAATGCATCCTAATCCTCTTCAATCAAAACATTCACAGTGGGGTACATTACCTTGCCTCCATAACTTGGCTTATTTAGGGTAGGGCAGTCCTTCTTGAAGTGAATTGCCTTCCCACAGTTCCAACCATCTTGGTTTTTTTTTCAGGTCTTGATTTACCTTATCTTGACATAGAACATTTCTATTTTATTTCCAATCTACATGGCTTCCTCTAATTTCAGCATTCAACGTTGAAGTAGATGCCTCCCCATGAGATCTCTTCTACACCTCTTCATTTAGCACTAGCCTGACAATGTCGTCAAATTTCAACGATGCATTCCATGATGACTGATGGCTGTAACCAGCTGTGACAACCCCCACCTTAGGCCCCATACCCAACCTTGACCATGGATCCTTGATAGATCCTAGTTAAGGTATGGGGACAAGGGTGGCATCACCATTTTATGTTGAGCATTATAGTCGGGAGTTTAGAATAATAATATAAAGATCACAGACATTTAGTCAAATACTTAGAGAATATGAAAGTAGTAATTTTTATTCAAAAAAGAGTATTATTACAAGTGTATATTTCTCTTTTATCTATAAATACAATAAGAGAATAAAAAAGAGTAGCGGTAAATTGATCAAGCTATCTTCAGATCCTCAGTAGCGACTTGACCTGTCATTTACAATGAAATTTCCCAGGTTGAACACCCGTTAGAGATAAACTCTGGTACTTTGGATATCATTAATTACATTGCAAATATATAAGCAAAAGCATAAAATATAAGTGCGGGAAATATTCAAGGAAGCATAATAATATGAATTTGAAAGGCTGAATTTCCTCTTTTGAGGATTTTCACATTTTTTCCTGCAAATCATAATTTTAGCAAAAATTTTGAAATAACAATAAAAGTAACCTGTCACAAGTAAGTCATAGTTTATCAAAAATTGATATCTCTATAGCAGTTAGTGAAAGGCTAAATCTGCTACGTAGCCATCGCTTTGATCACGCACTGAATATCGTAGCGTATCTTCTGAGAATAGTTCTAACCACTGGACCTAGATTTTATTGGGCAGTGAGGCTACAAAGTAGTGGGAACGTTTCTCGTCACGTAGCGACGAATGTGAGAAGCTGTCTCGTATAATAGAAAGAGAGACGATTCTTCTTATATTACGATTCTATAGAATCTGATCTTGTTGTTCTCGTTGTTCAAAGCTGAACAAAGGCATCAATTCGTGTATTGGGTTGGCTGTTGGATCTGGTAGTTTGTGGTCCTCATCACATCCTCAGCATGGTGGATGTTGTCATGTCCAAAGTGAATAATATATATATTACATTTTCATTCGAATGGGCAATTTCTCGAATCTTGAGAAAATCAAGCACATCTGCTATGATTATCACAATTTGGGTTCAAATATTATCATCTATGCATTATTCCACCTATGATAGCCCCCTCACAAGCATAGTAATAGTCACATCTGCTATGATTATCACAATTTGGGTTCAAATATTGCCATTCATGCATTATTCCACCTATGATAGCCCCCTCGCAAGCATAGTCATAGTCTCCTTATATTTTCATGGAACAGTATGATAGTGAACTAGCCCTATTCTTATTATCATGGAACCCCATTTAATTCAATTAATCAAGATCCATTATTTTATTTTGAAAGTATCTCATATAGTGATAGTAAACCTTAATGAAAGCAAAGTAATAAACTAGTTTGGTTAAATTTGAGGAGCAAAGCGTATAATTAAATCAACATATATAAATGTAGTTCATGATATCCGGGATACCTGTTTTCTTTTGCTAGGTTAACTTCTTGTGAATCTGTACAAAATTAATTTATTAGAAAAACTTGTCGATGGGAAAAGAAGATAAAGATGTTTGTAATATCATATTTATAATTCTCTCTCTTTGGTTCTTTCTCTCACTATTTCAATGTTAGTGTAGATAAGATGATGATAATGATAGTGATGGAGATAGTAATGAAAATAATAGTATTGATTGAGAATACATCTGAAGAAAAAAAGAAGAGCATTTTAGATAATAAAAAAAGATTAATAATAAAATAAGAAGATGGATAAGCAAAACACACATATTTTCCTCTTTTAATTTATCATTAGAGAAAATCCTTCTTCTGATATATACATATATATATATATATATAATTGTTTACAAAATTTTATTTCTCATACTTCATCTCATACATATATACATATATATTATATAGGATCTTGATAATCTCATTCAGATTGCTGGTTGGTAGATGCTTCTTCCTCTAGCTCCAGATTTATTGAAGGGTCGATCTTCACTTTTAGTTTGTTTATCTGGTGGCTGAATCTAATCTCCTGATCTCTTAACAACTAAGATAAAAAAGTGAGTGATGTTTTTATAGCTAATTGAGGTTCTTACAGTACATTTTCCAAATTGTCAACCCTCTCATCTGTTAACATTGTAAAGGTTAATAGGATTCCAATGTTTCTTTCAACTGTCTCTTCCAATATTTGAATTTGCTCCTGCAGGGTTTGCAAGCTCGGAGCATAGTTTATATCAAGGTCCTTGAATTGCCATAGGATTTCATTTGAGGAGTATGATTCTGAGAGATTATCCCAGTAATATTACAGATCCATCTGCTAAAAATATGATTTATGTAAAATCCCAAACTTTTCTTATGATATAAAGTTTTTCATTTGAAAGATACAAACATACATAAATACTTAAATATATACATATATAAATATGTTTATATCTGTATATGATAAAACTTAAGTTCAACATTTTTGTTGTGCCCTTCCTTTAACTGCTCCTATTTTTCGCTTAGCAGTAGTTTCATGGTTCTTATTGGATGGCAGAGTTTTCTACTGGATTCCCATAGCTAACTTGCCTTTTTCTTCTAGCTCTATTAGGTGATACTCATATGTTGCAGCTGCTTCTTTGATGGTGTTTTGCAGATTTTCTAATTCTTTCCTATGATTTTTAGTTTGAGCATGGAAGATTGTAATGAATAAATCTTTCATCTCCTCAAACTTTTGGGTTAAGGTTTGAAATTTATTTTCTAGGGTGGGTGGTCGATCAATACGATAACCTTATAGGCTTCCTGATGGGCATGAATTTATCTTACTATGTTCTTCATTTTCTTCAAAGTACTATTCAAACTCATTTTCAAGATCCACCTGTACGAATAATATATTATAATAATTTATATATGCATATTTTAAAATTTTCTCAAATTAATTTGAACAAATCTAGTTTTTATATAATCATTCTAAACTTTTCCCAACTCCAGCTCTGTAACCAACTGTGACGACCCCCACCTTAGGCCCCATACCCAACCTTGACTTTGGATCCTTGATAGATTCTGGTTAAGGTCTGGGGACTAGGGTGGCATCACCATTTTAGGCTGAGGATCTTAGTCAGGAGTTTAGAACAATAATATAAATATCACAAACATTTGCTCAAATAATTAGAGAATATGAAAGTAGTAATTTTTATTCTAAAAAGAATATTATTACAAGTGCATGTTTCTCTTTTATTTATAAATACAATAAGAGAATAAAAAGGGCAGCGGTAGATTAATCAGGCTATCTTCAAATTCTCACCAACTACCTGACCCAGTATTTACAACGAAAATGCCCGGGTTGAACACCCATTAGAGATAATTTTTAGTAATTTGGATATCATTAATTACATTGTATATATATAAGCAAAAGCATAAAATGTAAATGCGGGAAAATTTCAAGGAAGCATAATAATAGGAATTTGAAAGGCTGAATTTCCTCTTTTGAGGATTATCACAGTTTTTCCTGCAAATCAGAATTTTAGCGATAATTTTGAAATAATAATAAAAGTAACTTGTCACAAGTAAGTCATACTTATCAAAAATTAAAATCTCTATCTCAAAAATGAATAATATTTATGTAGCATTTTCATTCGAACGGGCAATTTCTCAAATATTGTGGAAATCAAGCATGTCTGCTATGATTATCACAATTTATGTTCAAACATTATCATTCATGCATTATTCCACCTATGCTAGCCCCCTCGTAGGTATAGTCATAGTCTCCTTATATCTTCATAGAATAGTATGATATTAAAATAGCCCCAGTCTTATTACATTATGTACAGATTGTAAATACTCCTGATGGAACTCCATTTAATTCAATCAATCAAGATCCATTATTTATTTTTGAAAGTATTTCCTTTAGTGACAGTAAACTTTAATTTTAGCAAAGCAAGAAACTAGTTAGGTTAAATTTGCAGAGCAGCGAGTATAATTAAATCAACATATATAAATGTAGTTCATGATATCCGAGATACTTATTTTTTTTAGCTAGGTTGACTTCTTGTGAATCTGTACAAAATTTATTTATTTAAAAAATTTGTCAAAGGGAAAAGAAGATAAAAATATTTGTATTATCCAATTTCTAATTTTCTCTCTCTCTCTCTAGTTCTTTCTCTCATTATTTCAATGTTAGTGTAAATAAGATCTTAGTTGTGACGATAGTGATAACAACAATAATAATAATAATAAGAATAATAACTGATGTTCTTATTATTACTATTCTTTATAATTATAAGTAAGGATATGATAGTCGTTATAGAAGAGCAAAAGTACAAATAATAATAATGATATTAGTAATAATAATATTTTATTAATAATATTATTATTATCATTTATAGGAGAATTTACACATAAAAATTATTATTTTTATTGCTATATGTAAGAGAGTAATAAATAGAAGATTTAAATTATTATTTTGAGTGATAATCTTATGCACATGAATTTATTTTAGAGAGAGAATATTATGATAATATTAATAATAATTGTATGATTATTATTACTATTGTTATATGAATATGATAATAACTATACACTTATTATCATATTATTATAAGAAGAGAGATAATATTATAATAAAAATATTTTTGTATTTATGATAATAATATTAATAATAAGATAATATAATTATTATTACTATTATTATTTAGAGAATAATAGTAGAGAGAGAATATTATGATATTAATAAGAGATAATATTATTTAAGTAATTCTTATGATGATAATAATAATATCTTTAGTAATTATTAATATTATTATTACATATATTATATATTATAATATGATATATTATCATATTATAACACACATATGTATAGTTGTTCGGTTAATAATTTAATTAAGGAGAATGGTCCTTACGGTTTGATTGGCTGGTGGCTGTATAATTTAATGCTTGAGATTAGTCCTTATGGTTCGATTGGCCCTTATGATTTGATTAGCTTGTGGCTTTATAATATAATGCAAGAGAATATTCATTATGTTTCGATTGGGCTGGCACTCCCTCTATAATTTATTGCAAGAGAATGTTCATTATGTTTCTTATGGCTAGCACTCCCTCTGCAAGTCGACGGGTAGTTGGCTTCTGCTTGGTCTTGGGTTTTGGTAGGTTTATTTGTGTTGTTTCCCCCTTTTTATTGTTTTGTTGGACTTTCTTCTCCCTTTCTTGTTTGTGTTATTTTCTGTTTTTATTTTGAGTCAAGAAACTTTTTAGGTTATATCCTGGGTCTTTTTTTTTGTGTTGATTTTAGGATTTTTGTTTTTCTAAAATTTTGTAACCTCCTAGCCCTAATTTATAATTTTTTTTTTGATAGAATAAAATCATACCGAGATTACGTTTGATAATATATAAATATATATATATATATATATATATATATATATATATAAATAAATGTGCAAGAATTAAAATTGTATAAAAATAAATGTATGAATTAAATTACAAAAAAAAAAATTAGTTACTATGAGCATAAAAAAAATAAATGTAAAAAAATTAGTTGTTAGTTAATTAGCTTAAATTTGGAGTTAAATTAAACTTTTAGCTATTTTTTAATTTTTCATTAAAAGCTTTTATATTTTAATTGATCAATTTAATTTTTTTAACTCACATTTTATTTTTAGTTTTTTGATCAGTTAAAAGGGGCTTGCCGAGAGCGGTGGTGACTAGCCGAGGAGGTAAATGACGACTTGTGGGGACTTCGACAGGGTACCGGCGTGGAGTTTGCACAGTGAAGTGGCGGGGCGAGGCGTACCAGTGGAGGAAGAAAAGTGGGGAGAGGGGAAGGGGCTAGGGCTTCGCCGTATGGGAATGAGGAGGTTGCTTATGATCTTTTGGAGAGGTTGTGGAGGGGAGGAGGAAGGTTGGCGGTGGCTGGAGGTGGAGATCCGGCGACGTTGGAAAAGGAGAAGGGGGTTTGAGGTGGGGGGGGGGAGAAGAGGAAGATATGTGGGGGTTCTATAGGGGAAGGATGGGGCTGCCTGCCCGGGCCGAGCAGGGGGCGGCATGCCCGCCCCCAAGGAGGGAAAAGGAGGATCTGGCCATGGCCTTGAGCCAGCGTGCCCTATACTGCATGCTAGGTTGGGGAAAGGGGAAAGTCACGGGAAAATGAATTAAGAAAAATGAATTTTTCTTTTTCTTTTATATATATATATATATATATATATATATATTTATTTATTTATTTATTTTTTTTTTTTTTTTTTTTTTGAGCAAACAATAACTTCATTAGATAGACAAAAAAATTACAAAGCAGGTGCAACCTGGCCACTAGCAGCCCACCGGTTCACCAAAAATAACATAACCAAAAGAAACAAAAAAGAGCAAACCCAAAAAGATTTACAACCAGCAAAGCCTCAACAAAGGCAATCCAAGCCAAAAACACAACAAAGAGCTATACAACAAAACGACACCGATCGCTCCTCGACCGCAGCCACCTCAGAACAGAGGAAACAAAACCTCAATGAACACTGTGAGCATCCAGAACAAGAACCAGAGGCTGAACCCAAGCGACCGCAGAGACGACGACTCCCTATCCGACCAGGTCGACGACGCCGACAGACCTTCCAGCGCATCACCGATAATGAAGAGCATGATAGCACTGAGCCAGAAAACCTCCTGTAGGCCGAAGACCATAACCGCCAGCTGCAAATTTTCACACGCAATGAAGAATTCCCACAAAGCCGATGCCAGGCAGAAGAGAGGTTCCACCAGTTGAAGTTTCCTGAAGAAGAAGAAGAGAGCAGGGTTGCACAAAAAAACACTCAAAGCACGAAGAGGTAGAAGCCAGCATTCCACAACCAGATTGCACTTGAATAAATAGAGGCCAGAGCTGGGCCTCGATGGGGATGACAGGGGCAGAGACATACTACCGCCTGCCAATCCCCCGCAGAACAAGCCCATAAAAAGAACGGGCAGCACGGACAACGAGGCGACACAATCCAACTATCGAGAGCTGCGCCAGCATCGACCGAAAAGACCACTGTCACCACTGGCTACAGACAAACCACGAAAAGACTTGATATAACGCCACGGATCAGCGAAGCCAGAGAAAAAGAGGAAAGAAGCTTCTAAAGACTGAGTACTCAGCCAGCAATCCATTACTGACTACGCCACCACAACGAAAAGTTCAAAGACTCCAACCAACTCAAAAAGAATCCAACAAGATAGGCGTAGTTTGAACACAGCAGACACTTGCACCTTCGAAGAACACTGAAAGCCCCTATCAAACAAAAATTAAAACCTGCCTTGCCCCATATAGACAGAGCCCAACACAAAAATCACAGGATCATCCAGATTTTAAGCCCTGAACCAACTGGACATAACCACCACCATTCCACCAGCTTAGATTGACCCCACCACTTCCAACCAACCCTGTTGATGAACACCTCCCCCGAAGGAGATAAAAATAGACTCAAAACAAAGAAAGGCTTCGGAAACCACCCGAGAGAGATTACATTCGGGTGGACGCTCGATCCTCCTTCATCCCCACTAGAGCCCCGCCATATCCATATAGCTATCAATATAAGATTTTAACAGGCTACTGGGCAACAACTTCTTCCCCCATTTCGCCTTGGTCCTCGCAGACCAAATCTGCCAACATACTTGGCACGCCAAGGTAAAGCCCCTCTTACCCAAGTGGATGGAACACCAAATCAAAAAAGACTGAGTGGACGAATGGGAAAGAGAATAAAATGCATTCCAAATATAAAAACCAAACCAGAAATCTCTCGCAAACTGACAAAATAAAAAGAGATGGGCCAACGACTCTTCATTCTGACAAAACACACACTTAGAAGCTAGCGACACCCCTCGCTCCTTAAGGTTGTCATCAGTAGAAAGAAACTTCTTAAAGATTCTACAAACAAAAAAAGAAAGAGCAACCGTATGCAATCAGAACCAACCAGGCAGGACTGGGGAGCACAGCTCCAGAACCTGCTTCGCTAGTTTCAACTTTGGCTTGGCCTCTTCACCAACCCCGACTCTCAAAGAGTCCACCCCCCCACCCCCCAAAATTGGAGTATTGCAGATCAGGTTCACCACATCTGGCAACTGAATCACTTCCACAATCTTTGACGGATCCCATTGCCCCTCCGACCAAAACTCGGACGCTGAAGAAAGAGCCGAGCCCACCACCGAGACAAGGGTATGGAGGGGACCCTCCTTAAACCACTTGTCAAACCAGAAAGAGCAGGCCCCATCCCCAATAGCCCAAGACATACTCCCTTCCGCCTCACTCCTGATTCTCAGGAGGTTCCTCCACACAATTAAATCATTTTGGAGCGCACCATGAACATAAATATGGCATTTGGACCCATACTTATTGAGCATGAAATCGGCCCAAAGACCCTCCCTCCCTCTCAGCCTCCACCAAAGCTTAACACAGAAAGCAACAAGAATTCTTTTCAGAGGACAAAAACCCAAACCACCCGAGGCCTTTGGAAGCACCAACGAATTCCAGCTGCACCATCGAATAGCCTGCCTGCCATCATAATCTCCCCAAAGAAAATGTTACAAAGAGCATTAAAATGACTAATGAAAGCAGCCGGAGGCCTAAGCACCGCCAGAAAGAAGTTCATGATAATATTTAAGACTGATTGAAGGAGAACGAGCCACCCTCCAAACGAAAGGCACTTAGTGTAGTAACCCAGGTTGTTACTTGGCTCAATTAAGACTAATCTAAGTCTTAATTAAAGTTTTAAGCTACTAATTAAGTAATTTAAAACTCATCTCTAAAACTTTGGTCATCCAGAAGTCAACAAAGTCAAATCAGGAATTCTAGAAAATTCCAAACCCTAGAAAATTGACTTTTTATCTAGAACTCAAATTGAAAATCTGACTTCACCAATGCGTTCAGAACACCCAAATTAGCTAGGGGTGAAATTTTGGAGGCATTTGGAAATCGTTAGATTTTCGTCGAATATTTTAATAATAATTAAATACCCCAAATTATCAAATAAATAAATACTCGTCGAAACGAAAATCCGAGTGCTCCGTTGCGTTCCTCACCCTTCAATTAGCTAAGGGTGATTTATTGGAAATTTTTGGGATAAATTTAATTGGGTAAAATTGATTTATTAAATGTGAATGTAATTTAATTTAAATAATAATATTATAAGTAATTAACGGCCGCCGTCAGTCCCTTCTGACGCCATCCCACTTTTACGTCGGTACCGTTTGGAGTGGCGTGGAGTCATCCAGACTGTCCGATTTGGGCCTAATCGGACGGCTGGCGAGTCGTCCTCTCCGCGCGACTATGCGTGTCGCAGGAGGTGACACATCGCACATAGAGGTCTCCGCGCGTCGATCTCCCAGCCGCTTAAGCTCCATTTAAAACCTCTATTTGTCCGTCTTCCTGGTTTACACAAATCAAATCTCTAAGACGTCGAGCAAAATTGAAGATCAAACCCTAGATCCGTCTGCGTCCATTCCAAAGAAGGTACGGACCCCTCCTTACTTCTTGAATCTCCATTTATGCATTCTTATGGTTGATTATTGCTATCCTTTCTTAAGATTTGCGAGGCGATCGATCGATTCGATCGATCGCATTTCCAAAAACCTTAACCCTAATCGCAGCCTTCGGTGGAAGACGAAGAACCCTCCCGCTCGAACCGGTCACTTTTGACCGGTTCAATGATCCATCTGAACCCGGTCCGGTTCGGGACGGAAGGCGAATCGGCGGATGAAATCGCGCCGTAGATTCGAAAACTTAATTTCTGTCCGTTGGATTAATATTAGATTAATCTGAGTTAATTAGATTGCAATTAATGCTAAGTTTAATAAGTTAAGATAAATCCGATCATTAATCGAAATGTTAAAATTGCATAAGTTAATATGGACCGTTCATCTTTTGAGATATAAGAATCTCGATCGTTGATTCTTAAAACCGGTTAACCCGGTCTAAACCACCGACCCAAATCGGGGCTGAACCGAGCCACGGGCGTGGGCGACGGGTTGGTGGGGCCCTCTCGCTGACCTCGGCAAATCCTGCTTCGACACGCGTCCCGCGTGTCGGGCTGGTCAGGTGGTGGGCCCCACATCGGTCAGGCCAGCAAATGGCATGCTTGCATGTGTCCTGGGTGCTGGCATCGTCTCTGTCGCTGGCGCAGCGGTGGGTCCCACCTGCAAAAATTAAAATTTAAATTAATTATATAAACGAATTTTATTTAATTTATTAAATTCTGTATATTTTAAATAAAAGTTTTAATTTAATTAATTAAACACTAAAACTTTAAATGATCATATCTTAATATTTATAAGTTCAAAATATGCAAAATTATATATCATTGGAATCAGAAAAATATGAGGAATTTATTGATGCCAATAATTTTGCATTTGGACCTGTATTTAGTAAAGTGATTATTTAGGGTTTAATTTAAGTTAAATTTAAATGTCACAAATCTTATTTAGCTCATAACTTTGTGTATGTTCATCCAAACATACCCAATATGGGTCTTAAAGTGATCAAAAGACTCTAAGGATTAATTTGGTAATATTCATCTTGCTGTTTGGATTAGTATTTGCCTAATCACTTTTAGGGCCTAACCCTAATTACTCTAATTAGACCTAGAACTTCAATTGACCATAACTTGGTCAATTGAACTCCAAATTGAATGATTCAAATATCAAATTAGATCAAAAAAACTTAATTTACAGTAATCTATAAAAATATTTTAGATCAAACTATTAGATTTGCTAATCATCCTTAATTATTCTAAATATTGATTAGTAAATATTAGCAAATCTAGTAATCCAAATTGAGTGATTTAAGTTTCAGAGGACTCATAGAACCATATAGAATCTATCTGTAAGGTTGGATTAGTGTTTGAGTGATTAATTTTGCTAATCACTCACTAATCACTTTAAACCCTAATTAGGTCATAACTTAGTCAAATTAGATCCAAATTGAGTCTACCACATGTCATTATGATCAGTGAGCTATTTGTAAATCATAGCCACTGATTTTACTCAATTTGGACACTAATTGGCAAAGTTAGGTTTTTAACCCATAATTAAGAATCCCTTAATTAACTTTAAACCCTAGATCTTGTATTGGTCATAACTTAGCCAATACTTATCAGAATTTAGAAAAATTAGATTTTATGGAAAGCTTAGATAGTAAAGAACAATAATCTAAAAGAAGATTTAACTTTCACTTAGCCAACTTACTAAATTTCCCTTATGAGTCAAATTCACTAATTTGATCTCATATGGCTTAATAATCACTCAAAATTAATTTAGTTGTTGTCTAATCTTATATTAGACAGTAAGAAACACTTTCCAAATAAAAATTTTAGAATTTAAGCCCTAAATCAAAATTTGATCTTTTGAACTCTTAAGTAGGGGTAAAATGGTCATTTTGCCCAAATTTAAGGTTTAGCCTTTAAAAGCCCTAAATTCAGTTTCTAATCACTAAAATTAGTAAATAGAAGGATTTATAGCTAAAATTAATCAAATCCAAGTCTAAATTAGATTTTGATTAAAATATCAAAATTTGCTCCTTAAGAAAAATTTCCTAAGTCTTAAGTGAGTGATTTTCTCCTTCTCTAATCATTCTTAGACCTTCCCTTAGGTCCTTATAATATTAGTTAGGATGTGTGTCATTAGAGATACTCTTAGTAATTAAGAGCTTTAAATTCCTAAGATTAAGAATAGATCTTAAGTTAGAATTCATCTATTGAGTAAATTGGGTTACTCAATAGGTGAAACCTTGAGTCTACTAGTTTATAGACTTTCTTAGTTTATTAAATGATTATTTGATATTTAAACTTTAGAATTAAGAATAGAAATCTATCCTAATGAATTTGATTTATCATTAAGATTCGCCTTAACCTAATCCGTGAGTTTTGGGTTCTAAACCTTAGATCTTTAGTTATACATTTGGATTAAGTGATTAGACCCCATCAACTGGAGTCTAATTCTTAATCTTTTCATCTTGATTTGGCTAATCAAGATGAGGTTTGGGGTAAATTAAATTACAAAATTAGGTCGATGATTTATTCATTTTAACCAAATAGTCGTCTTGGCCAGTCCTAATTATCTTCAACTAGTAGGATTCATGATTCCAAGTTACAGAATGTGTAAGACTTGATGATTCTGAAACTTATGTAACTTAGAGTAGATAGAACGAATAAAGTAGATAACAACGGATATCATTTGTGTCCAAAAAGAGTCTCTTGCTCACCTTGAATTGATGCTTTGCATACCTTATTTTGAGCCCCTTACCTTGTACACATATATTGGACATAGGATATTTGATGAATATCTCATGTAAATTTTTAATTGCATACATATCAATTGATCGATGTTTTCAGTTGTTCAGAAAGTTGTGGCCTAACTAGTATGCCTCTCCAAATCCTCGAGTCCGGCATAGCACGCTGGTTTGTTAATGTCGGTAAGTCTATCTATGCCTGGTTGAAATAATTCCCAAGATGGCGAGAAATAGATTTTGCGCTCATTAGTCAGGATTGTACATGGTGAGTACTAGTTGAGGGTGATTTTGTAAGGTGTAGCTTGATTAGTATATCTCTTTGATCAACCCGTTCGGGTCGGCAACCTTTCGAGGGTTTAATGTCCGACAGTCTATGGCCATGCTTAGTCCGAGTGATAGGATGGATAGACTCTTGCCATACTGACTATAGAGTCAGGATTCTGATATGGTTATACTAATTCAAGTACACTTATATTCGGTTCTGACTTAGCTCATCAGGCTAAGAGTTTTCAGTGATATTCAGTTCAGAGTTTCTTAGCTCATCAGGCTAAGATTTGCTAAGTATGTTTTCAATTTGAGTGACTTA
The DNA here is from genome assembly GCA_016760335.1 of Gastrodia elata. Lineage (NCBI taxonomy): Eukaryota > Viridiplantae > Streptophyta > Magnoliopsida > Asparagales > Orchidaceae > Gastrodia > Gastrodia elata. The sequence goes on along the minus strand of CM028669.1, from coordinate 105,813,305 downwards.
GATGGTCATTGTAGTTTCCGTTTTCAGTTATTATTTTACTTGCATATTCTGCATTGTAGCACTATTTTACTTACAGCTTTCCTGCACGTGTTTTTATATAGGATGTTAGTTTTACTTACTGTTTTCATATTCTCACCTAGGATGTTAGTGTTTTTAATTTTATACTGTTCAAATTCTGTATGTCACCTAGCATAATCGGTTTGATCATAAGCATGTTTAGGTTGTACTTTTCTTATAATTTTGTTTAGTCTTTTGCTTACCTGCCTTTGTTGCAGTTGCTTGGAGGAGGTATGTATTACTTCCTATTTTGCTTAGTTATAAACTGTTAGTTTATAACTTATTACTATTCTTTTTGTATGCTTTCTGCACCTATTTTGCTCAGTTTTGGTTTATGGTGATATTCAAGTAACTTAATAAAATTGTTTACCCTAAAATGTGCTTAGACAATAGTCTAACCAATTTTTCTTTTGTTGGCTGGGGCCCTACAATTATGAAACTGATAATAGTAGGTTCTGAGTTTGTTGGAGCAGCAGATCCAGTGAAGAGCTTGCCATTGGAGGAGGAGCCCGTTCCTGAAGATATTTAGCTTTAGTTTCTGTTGCTTGTGAGATCGAGAGTTTCCTTTTTCAGTTCTCTTAAACTTATTAAATGTTGTAATAATACAAGTTAATATTCTCTTTTCAGCACTTTACTTATTCTGTATTATTGTATTTATATTGTATGGATGGATGTTATATTTTTATTTCTTCCGCACTCTGAGTTCTTGTATGATCATTTAGTGATCGTATTTTGGGTTGAATGGCAAAGTCCTTATTTAAGTTGGATTAGAACATGTGTCTAATTCAATTCTAAGTGGGGACCTTGTCATTTGGTGACCCCTCCACCGTAATCATGTTAACTTAAGGGTTAACAGGACCACCGCGGGGCAGGGCCGCCACACTTAGCCACCTAGCCATTAATTTTCAATGAGATACTTTGAATGATCGATTCGAATGCTGCCGGCCGCACCAACCCTTTAGACAAAGGGATCCCCAGATAGCAGATGGGAAGAGAAGACCTTGACAACCCGAGATATTAATAAAATCAAAGGCCCTGTCATGGACCACCCACTTACCAAAGACCACATTAGATTTACCTCGATTTACTTTCATACCTGAAACCGATTCCATGTGCTCCAGGATTTCCATCACTAATATAAAATCTTTTCTTGTGGCTCTACAGAAGACAAGAGTATCGTCTGCAAAGGACAAATGCGAGATCACCATCTTACCTGAATTATGAAAGGCTACCGCCTTCCTCGAGGAGAAGTCCTTTGCAAGCAGTCTGGAAAAGTATTCGTTAACTAGAATAAAGAGCACCGGAGAGAGGGGATCCCCTTGCCTTAAGCCCCGAGAAGAAGGGAAAAATCCTCTACTCTTCCCATTCAATAACACTGAGAAGCCAATATTAGAAATTGCTTTGTAAAAAAACTGAATAACAAGATTTGAGAAACCAAACTTTCTCAAGATGCAAAAAAGAAACCGCCACTCCACCTTATCATAAACTTTCATTATGTCAAGCTTGATAATAGAATTACCCCCGAGGCACCTCTTGTCGAGGTCCTGGATTAATTCTTTAGCCAGAAGGAAGTTATCTGTGATCAACCTGCCTTCCACAAACGCACTCTGAGAAAGAGAAATAAGCTTGGGAAGAAGAAGATTTAACCTGTTTGCCATAACTTTTGAAGCAATTTTATTAAGAATATTACACAAACTAATTGGACAGAACTCAGACCATGAAGATGGATGGGATTTTTTAGGGATTAAAGCGATTGAAGTGGCCGTTACAAACTTTGGAAATTAATCTGCAACAAAGAAATCCAACATTGCCTTGAATACCTCGCCTTTAATCACCTGCCAACAAACCTGATAGAAACAAGGCGAGAACCCATTAGGACCCGCCGCTATATCTGGGTCGAGATTCAAGACCACCTGCTCTACTTCAGCAAAATCAGGCGGGCAAAGAAGAGAGGCATTATCATCATCCGAAACCTGAGGAAAAGAGAGATCATTTCTAACTTCCCCTGTGGAACAACTTTCAGATCTCCAAAGCTCAGCAAAGAATTGAACCGCCGAATCCCCCTGAGCTTCCTTAGGAAACCTATTTCCCTCACTATCTCGCAAATGACTGAAATTGTTTGACGCATGCTAAATCTTAGTCCACGAATGGAAAAATTTCATGTTCTTCTCGCCTTCTTTGAAACGCTTTAAAGCCGCATTTTGAATCCAAAAATCCTGTTCCATTAAAAGCACCACCTCTAGCTTGCACTTGGCAGTTTTCAGCTCAACCGGGTCTGGCCCCAGGCCACCCTCATCCCCCAGCGCCTCCAACCTAGACACCTCATTCTCTGGTAGCTTCACATTTTCAAAAATATTGCCAAAATAATCCTTATTCTAGCACCTCAAGTAGGATTTAAGGCTCTTTAACTTCATGTAAGGAATAGACATAGCATTTCCTTTCGCACTAATCAGAGTCAACCAATTAGTTTTTACTAACTCAATGAACTCCGGGTGATGGGTCAACATATTTTGGAAACGGAACAAACTCCTAACCGGTGAGGAGGGGACCGGGTTTAGAGCAAGGAGGAGAGGAGAATGGTCCGACCCCAACCGGTTAAGATGAAGCACCAAAAGAGGGTTGAATAAATTGAGAAATCTTGGATTGGCTAAAACTCTGTCCAGACGAGAAACTTTTGAGTTATTACACCATGTGAACCCAGATCCCGAGAAATCCACCTCAACCAGGCCTGAATTAGAAATTGAAGAATTGAAATCATGCATAGCACCCGAGTAGCCACGACCACCACCCAGACGCTCCGAGGGGCTTCTGACCACGTTAAAATCCCCGCCCACTAAACACGGAGAGTAATCTAGCAAGCACCAAGCTTCCAAAGAATTCCACAAAACCCTACGCTCTTGATAGGAACAGCTAGCATAAATAATCGAAAGTTTCCAACTTAGGTTTCTCTAAGTAACCAAACCGTGCACCCCCTGGACTTCATCCAGCACTACCTCAAAGACCACTGAATCCTTCTAGAACAGCCAAATCTTGCTATTTGTATTTGCAAAAAACTGAGAAAAACCCAACCTCTTTGCATACAGCCCAATGGATTGGCTATGAACAAGGGGTTCCAGAATTGCTAAGAACATAATCTTATTACTCTAACACAAAGAAACCACTCTGGCCCTACTCACTTTGTTTGCAATACCACGAATATTTTAGAACAAAAAGAAAGAATTCAACATAAATTTATACAATTTGATTTCCTGGAACTGGCTCTAAGAAGAACTATTTCAGCCTTAGTTTTATGGGAACTCTTCTTCTTGATTGGTGTTACCCACTCCCCCTATTCCTCCAAAAGTAAACCAGGAAAACTACCCTCCAACAACAACAACTCCTCTTCCCTAGTTTGGATGGCCTCCACAATCACATCGACCAGATTTTGACGGGACAACGGAGAAAGATTTTCAACCTCACTGCAGACATTTTCCCCCCCAGCAACAGGACTCGGAGATCCCCTCACCTGGGAAACAAAAGGCACCACAGCCCAAGCTTGAGAGGGAGACTCCTCCTCTGCTTGGGAGGTAGGCGGAGGCTTCGGTTTTCAGTGGAAATTGAAGTTTTTTTTCTCTTCGCATGACACTCTTCCACGACATGGCCACATCTATCACAACTGGAACATTTTACATATTCCTGTTCCACCCTAACCTTTTGATAGTGATTGAAAATGTTCCCAGTGATAAAAATCTCCCTCGGACATCTAGAGATATTCTAGTCCACTAACACTCTAGCTTTTGGAGCGTGTCAGAACCCCGACTCTTTATCAATGGCTATCGGGTCCCCAACCAGACTGGCTAGCGCCCAAAGATGGTGCGGGTTATTCAGTTTCGGACGCAGATAAGGAAAGGAAATCCAATGGGGTTCAGAAAGAAACCCCTCATTCAACTGCTGAGACTTATCCGCAAAAATCTTTAGCGTCCCTCTACCCAAAAATAAGAATCTCCTGGACAGAAGATCAACAAAATCATCAGAGGACCAACGAAATTGAAAACGAATTTATTGGAAGACTCTGAATCCAAAAACCCCCCTTACAGCACTGATTCAGTAAAAGATCTAGCTTATCAATGGCTATCCACCCTCGTACACAAACTCCCAAAACCGAGAAACCGCCCCTCTCACGACAGGGGACATTGAGAACAAGAAAACTTTGGGTTCCTGGTTGCGCCGGAGTCGGAACACCTGGGAGGGGGGGAAGTCCTTTACAAACAATCCCACCCCAACGGCGTCCCCGACGGCACGCCAAAGGAAACCCTAGGGACATGCTCCGCACCTCCCGACTCCCCTCCCGAAGCTTCCCCCATCTCCATATATATATATATATATATATATATATATATATATATATAAAACTAATATATATTATATATAATATATCTAAATGTCTGGCGTTTATTAATAATTTATCTAAATATCCGTTGTTATTAATATAAACATGTCGTACATTTATAACATTATTATATTTCATAGTTCTACATAATAAAAATTAAATATGTTATAATAGATCTCTTCTTATATAAAGATTATTACATAAATTTACATATATATTAAGAATTACTATATATATATATATATATATATATATATATATATATATATATATATAATAATATGTTAAAATACATCTAACTATGATAGTATTTGATTTAATTTAATTATATATATATATATATATATATATATATATATATATATACATATATATATTCAAATATGACGAAACTCGATCCGAAGATTCGTCTTGACGAGATGAACGTCCTCGAATAAAACTTTTTCGATTAGGAGTTATATTTTATTTTTTAATAATTTTTAAAAATAAAAATTTCAAAAATTAATTACGGACAGTCCGGCGCTCAAAATTTGACGAAAAATTTTATGTTGCTTTATTTTATTATTGTGAATCCAAAGGTGCCAAAATTATTGAATTTGAACTTATATATAATTTTTCTAATTTTTATTATTTAAAAAATTCAATAATTAATATCCGTCCGTCGGACCGCCTCCAAACTTAAGCATTATGATCATAGAAATATATTATTTTTAACGGTATATTTGTTTGATCTAATTTGAAACCTGCTCGGGGACTTAATTTTTGTCCTGATTTGATTGACGTTTTGGCTTTCTAAAACCTGGGCTATTACAAAATCCCTTACTTAAAATTGATGTCGTCCTTAACATCATAGGCAGTTTTGGTTTTGATAGCTACCGTTATTTTGAAAAGGTTTGGATATTTTATGCGCATGTCGTTTTCTTTTTCTCAAGTGGCATCTTTTGAAGTTTAGTTGCTCCATTGAACATTTACCATAGAAATTGATTTGCTTTGTAGTTGTCGAATATCTTTTGTCATAATCTTGATAGGTACTTCGATATATGTTAATTCTGGCTGGATGCATTCTTTAGGAACATAAGTTTATTGTTTTTGGTTGATTAAGTATTTACGTTGAGATGATACATGATAGACATTATGTATTGTAAGAAAATCCTCTAGTAACCTTAATTGGTAAGATGAGCTTCCTACTTGAGCTAATACTTCAAATGGTCCGACATATCTAGGGTTTAGTTTTCCTATTACTCCAAAATAACATATCCCTTTTATCAGAATTACCTTTAAGTAGGCAAAATCTCCTACTTGAAATTTGATTGGCCTATGTTTAAGATCATAATATTTCTTTTCTCAATCTTGTGTTGTTTGCATTCTTCTTTATATTTATTGAACTTTTTGTTTTGTAGCTTTTATGAGCTTTGATTCATATATTTGAGTGTCGCCTACTTCGAACCAAGATAATGGTGTATTACACTTCCTTCCATAAAGCGATTCATATGGATCCATTCCTATACTTTCTTGATGGCTGCTATTATATACAAATTATATTAATAGAATATGTTCCCAGTTACCATTGAAATCTAGTATGCATAATCTTAAGAGATATTCTAATACTTGATTTACATGTTTTGTCTGACCGTTAGTTTGATGATGAAATGCGGTACTCATAGCTAGATTGGTCCATATGTCTTGATGTACAGATTTCCAGAAATGTGATGTAAATCGATTATCTCGATCAGATACTATTGTTGAAGGGATTCTGTTTAGCTTGACAATTTCTTTTATATATATCTTTGCCAATTTCTCTATATTATTTATTTTCTTGATTGAAATGAAATGTACTGATTTTGTAAGCCTATCTATTATTACCCAAATAATATTAGCTCCCATTTTACCTCTAAGAAGTCTGACTATAAAGTCCATGGAGATGTATGTCCATTTTCATTCTAAATTTTTATGGTTGTAGAATTTCACCTGGTTTCTGATGTTCTACTTTTACGAGGTTACAAGCATGACAACGAGTTACAAATTTTCCAATGTCTTTCTTTAACCCATGTCACCAGAATACTTTTTTTAAGCCTTTATACATTTTTTATACTTCCTGGATGTATTGTGTATCCTAAATAAAGAGCCTCGATTAGTATTTGATTACGTAGCTCATGATTATTAGGAATCCCTATTCTTGTCTCATGATAAATATAAGTGTCTTTCAAATGTAAATTCTTCTTGAGTCCACTTTTTATATCTAATTTTAATCTGAATTATCTTTCATCTTTGAGTTGAGCATTATTGATTTGTTCTTTCCAAAATAGGTTTGATTGGCTCAATACTACGCATGGTATTTATTTGTGAACTGAAGATCATATTTATATTCATTTTATTAAGTTCTATCATGTGAAAAATTATGCAGATTTTTTGCTTAGTGCATCTGCAACTACGTTTATTTTTCCAAGATGATACTGAATAGTAAGATCTTAATCTGTGATTAATTCTGACCATTGTCTCTGCCTAAAGTTAAGCCCTTTTTGAGTGAAGATACTTGAGACTTTTATGATCAGTATAGATTTCACATTTAACTCCATAAATATAGTGTCTCCATATTTTTTAAGCAAAGACCACTGCTGCTAATTCTAGATCATGGATTGGATAATTTATCTCATGAATTTTCAATTATCGAGATGTACAAGCAATTCTTATTTTGTATTAATATGCCTCCTAATCTATTTTGAGATGCATTTGTAAGAAATTGATAATCAACTCCATCCTATGGAAATATTAATATTGGTGCTGTTATTAGCACATCTTTTAAATTTTGGTAGGCTTCTTCACATTCTAGGCTCCAAATAAAAGGTACTGCTTTTTGTGTAAGTCTTGTAAGCGAAGATGCTATCTTTAAAAATCCTTTAACAAGCTTCTTATTTTTGTTATTGTTATTGGTTGAGGCCATTCTTGATTTGCACTTATGTTTATTAGGTCTACTTGAATGTCACAGCTACTAATAATATGGCCTAAAAAATTTATTGAGTACAACCAAAACTCACACTTTGAGAATTTGGCATATAGTCGGCGTTATCTTAGTGTTATTAATACTATTTGTAAGTGTTGCTCACGATCCTTCTCATTTTTAGAATAAATTAGTATATCATCAATGAATACTATTACAAATTTATCCAAAAATGGTTGTAATAATCTTTGCATTAAGTCCATAAATATCGATGAAACATTTGTAAGGCTAAATGACATAACCAAAAATTCAAAATGTCCATACCTTGTTCTGAAGGTCGTCTTTATTATGCCTTCCTCATTTATCCTTAACTGATGATATCCTGATCAAAGATCTATTTTTGAAAATAATGTAGTACCTGATAATTGATCAAATAAATCATCTATGCATCATAGTGGATGTTTATTCTTTACTGTTACTCTATTTAATTCTTTGTAATCTATACACATCCTTAAGGTGCCATCTTAATTCTTGACAAATCATACTGGCGCACCCCAAGGGGATACGCTAGGGCGAATAAGTCCTTTATCCATTAATTTTTGAATTTGTATTTTAAGTTCTTGTAGCTCTCGTGGTGCCATCCTATATGGCGCTTTAGATTGTGGTTCTGTATTAGGAACAAGTTTGATAGGAATATCTATTTCATAAATAGGTGTAATCCTGGAAGTTCATCTGAGAATATATCTACAAAATCTTTTACTATTCTAGTGTATTCTATAGAAAATTTATCTTTTTCCATACCTATCATTATTAGCAGATAATATTTAAATCCTCTTATAATCATCCTTCTTATTTTTATAATATCAATAAAAGTATTTTAGGGCATTCAATTTTTCTTTGATAGTATCTGACTTATTATTCCCTTTAAATTTTATTTTTTACTCCTAAAAATTTATAATAGCCTTATGTTGACTTAGCCAATCCATTCCCAAAATGAGATCAAAATTATAAATAGGAAGCAGTATAAGCGTGGTAAATAATAATTTTTCATCTATCGATATATTGCAGATGCAATATTTATTGGCTATCATGAAAGCTCCTGATAGTAATCTTATCTTTAGTGATTCTTTTAATTTTAAACATGGCAACTATAATCGTTCTACAAATATTTCTGATATAAATGATCAACTGGCTCTAGTATCATGTAAAACTGAATATGGAATATCTTTATACTACAAAATACCTGATATCACTTTCGAGTTTTCTGGTTCCATGATAGGAGTAAGTGTATACATTATTGAAGGAGTAGGATTCCTTTGTTTGAGCAGGAACTTGATTTTGTCGAGAAACAGGGGTAGTTGTCTTCCAGCTATTAGGAGTATGTGCTTGCCTCGAGTTGCCTTTGGCGCTTGATTGAAAGTTGATTCCACCCTTCTGATAGGCTGTCTATCTATAGAATAACTAGCTCTGCAAAATGGAGAGTGGTGGCCCATTCTGTCACATTTATGATATTGATCTTTATGATGATAGCAATTACCATTTAGATGTGGTAATTGGCAGGGCCTATTTAGTATCGATTTATTTTGCAGTGGTACTGGATTTCTTCTAGTTGATGGCGGGTTAGGTTGAAATCATTTGAAAGTTCCTTCTTGTGTAGTTCCTAGTTGGATCTTTCTCTTAATTCTTTCAGTAGTAATTTGATCATTATGCTCTAACATTTTTGAACACTCGAGTAAATTAGGGAAGTTAGTATGAGTTAAAGGAATTAGGCTTCTCCTTATGGAATGTTTGAGACCTTTAAGGAATTGATTACAATGAGCGGCCTCTGTATTTACTATATTTGGTGCATGTCAAGCTAATCATTCAAACTTGATAGAATATTCAGAAATAGTTCTATTTCCTTGATATAACCTCATGAATGTGTCTTCCATTACTACTTTTGTAGATGGTGGAATATATTAGGAACAAAAAACTTTAACAAAATCTTCCAAACTTATCTCTTCTATATTAGAATTTGCAAATCTAGTGCTTTTGACTAACTCCCACCAATTTTCTGCTTCACCTTCTAAAAGATAAACAATTAATCTTATTGTGTCAATTTCTGGACATTTTGTAGTTTTTAAGTTCTTCTTGATCTTTTTCAACCAATCTTTTGCTTTCATTGGTTAGACTGTCCCATTAAAGGTGGGTGATTTTAGCTTAAAATAAGCTTGAAGGATTCCATATTTGGAGAAGTTTTGATTTGGGAAAGCTTGTATTGAGAATGTGGATGTGTGATTGATAACTTAGTTATAAAGTAGGGTTGTTACTAACTCCAATAACTTATCGGCCTTCTTTTCGATGGGTTCATGAGACTTAGGGATAGTATGAGTTTCTTGAGAATCCATCTAAGAAAAAAAGAAGAGCTTTTTGGATAATAAGAAAAGATTAATAAATAAAGCAAGAAGATGAATAAGCAAAACAAACATATTTTCTTCTTTTTATTTATCATTAGAGTAAACCTTTCTTCTGATATATACATAAACCTTTCTTCTGATATATACATAAACATATATATATATATATATATATATATATATATATATATATATATATATATATATCTGTGTGTGTGTGTGTGTGTGTGTGTGTGTGTGTGTGTGTCTGTATATATATATATACAAAAAATGGGTGAAGCTTCTGGGGGCACGGCTCTTAGGCGAGAGGATGGCATTTTTAGGGTTTCTGTTGGGGCGCTGATGAGGGTGCCATTGAGTGTGGGAAGCTATGCGAGTGAGTTCCCCCCCCCCCCTCCCTGGTGTCCCGTCCACGGTGCAGCCAGGAACTCCATCCCATCCCTCTCTCTCCCTACCCTGTCACGAGAGGGGCGGTTTCTCAATCCTTGGGGTTTGTATTAAAGGTTGGGTAGCTATCGACAAGTTAAACCAGCTCTTGTTTAGTTGCTCTAATGGGGGTTTCTGGATCCATAGTTTACCTAAAAATTCGTTTTTGATTGCTTTGGTTCTTTTTGAAGATTTTGTTAATCTCCTCTCAAGGAGGTTTTTAGTTTTCAGTAGAGGCTCCTTGAAATTTTATGTTGATAAATCCCAACAGTTGGATGAAGATTTTTTCTTTGAACCTCACTAGATCTCTTTTCCTTACTTACGGCTGAAATTAAACAGCCCCCATCACCTATGGGCTTTGGTGAGTATGGTGGGGGCTCTGATTGCGATTGATAGAGATTCAGGGTTCTGGCAGGCCCCGAAAGCTAGAGTTTTAGTTGATCTGATCATCTCGCAGAGATGCCCAAAGGAGATTCATATCACTAAAAAGATTTTCAATCACTCTCAGAAGGTTAGAGTGGAACAAGAATATGTCAAATGTTTTCAGTGCTGTAGATGTGGTCATATAAAGGAAGAGTGTCGAACTAAAATAAAAAAAAACCTAAGTTTCAATGGAGGCCAAAGCAATCTCCCTTGCCCCAATCTGAGGTTGGTCCTTCAAATCCAACACTAGCAATCATTCCTTTTTCTCCCCCGGGGTAGGATCCTACGCTGGGGTCTGCCCCGTGGGAGCAAATTCCTTTAGAAAGGGATAGGCATCTGGTCTTGTCTCAACCGAACCTAGTGAATGTAATCATGGAGGTGATCCATTTTTGGGAGGAGGAGTTGCTCTTGCCAGGGGAAAGCAACTTTGCTCTCACCTCAGTGGATCTGGAAGGGTGGATTACGCTAAAGAAAAAGAGGGCTGCTCGTAGATCAAAGGCTGAAATGGTTATTTTGAGAGCCGGTTCCAGGAAATCGAATCGTATCCATCTATGCTAAATAAGTCCATTTTGTTATGGAATATTAGAGGTATTGAAAATCATTTGAGCAGATATAGAATTATTTCTCTGTGTAAAAGGAATCAGGTCATGTTTTTGGCTGTCTTGGAACCTCTTCTCCAAGGCCAGGTGATTGGGCTCTATGCGAAGCGGTTGGGTTTCCCAAATTTTTTCTCAAATAGAAGCAACAAAATTTGGATTTTTTGGAAGGCCCCGGTGTCTTTCGAGGTGGTTCTTAATGAAGACCAGTGTATTCAGGGCCTTTTTTCGTGGAACAATCTATCTTGGAAACTTGCAGTGGTTTATGCCAGCTGCTCCTACCTGATACATAGAGCTCTCTGGCAGTCCTTGGAAGCTTGGTGTACATTGGACGACTCCCTGTGTCTGTTGGGTGGTGATTTTAATGTGGTAAGGCACCCTTCAGAATGTATTGGCTGTAGACGTGGTTTTGCCGATGCCATGAGGGATTTTAACTCCACTATTTGCAACTCAGATTTGACTGAGGTGGATTTCAAGGGTTCACCCTTTACCTGGTCAAATAAGTCAAAAGTTTCCTGTTTCGATAGATTTCTGGCTAACCCAAATTTCATGAGCCTCTTCTGCCCGATACTGGTGTCTCATCTAAAGAGATTAGGCTTGAACCACTCTCCTTTGCTTCTCCCTCTTCAGCCGATCCCTCCCTCCCCTCCTTCTAGGGGGGCTTTTTGTTCCAAAACATGTGGGTTCATCACCTGGGTTTCCTTGACTTGGTTAAATTGAATTGGGTTCTCCCTGCTACGCCTAGAGGAAACGCCATGTCTATCCTTTATAACAAATTAAAAAGGTTAAAAGTTTGCCTTATTTCTTGGAACAAAAACCACTTTGGAAACATCTTTGATAACGTGCATTTGGCTGAGGAGGAGGTGACTAATATGGAGGCTTTGTGTGACGTGACTCTTTCGGAGGCATCAACCTTGAAGTTGAGAGTGGCTAGGATAAATCTTAAGACTGTTCTGAGGATGGAGCAGAATTTTTGGATTCAAAAATCCTCGCTTAAACGGCTTAAAGATGGCAAAAAGAATACCAAATTTTCCATTCTTGGACAAAAATCAAACACTCAACAAATTTCCTTAGTCACATGAAAGACAGTGAGGGGACTAGTATCCCCCCGGAATCCCTGGGTGCCTCGGTGGTCCAATTCTTCACCGAGCTCTGGTGGTCGGAGGGTTGTTGCACCGGTTCTATTTGTTCTAGCTTGCCTTTCCCTCAGATCTCTGAGGAGGAAAACTCCCATCTGCTTGTTCCTCCCACCTTCACTTAGGTGGAAAAGGTGGTCTTAAAGCTGGACCTAGACACGGCTGCTGGTCCTAATGGTTTCTCTCCGATGTTTTTTCAGTCGTGTTGGTAGGTGATTAAAGAAGATGTTTTTGAGGCAGTTTTAGACTTTTTTGTTCCTGATTATATCCCAAACTTTGTTACGGCTACGTCAATAGCCTTAATCCCCAAAAAAGTCCATCCCTCCCTTTGGTCAAAATTTCGTCCAATCAGTCTTTGTAATGTTTTTTAAAAGGTTGCCACAAAGTTGATGGCCAATGGGCTGTGCCTTATCCTTCCCAATCTCATATCCCCGGTCCAGAGTGCATTTGTGCAAGGCAGACTAATTTCGGACAATTTTCTTTTGGCAAAGGAGTTAATCCAGGATTTGGATAAGAAATGTCATGGTGGAAATGCCATTGTAAAGCTTGATATTACGAAGGCTTATGATAGAGTAAAATGGCGCTTCCTCTTTGCCATCCTTCATAAGTTTGGTTTCTCCAATCTATTCATTCAATTCATTTACAAAGCAATTTTAAATATTGGCTTTTCTGTTCTGATTAACAGAGCGAGCAGGGGTTTCTTCCCCTCGTATAGAGGTTTAAGGCAAGGAGATTGCCTCTCTCCGGCTCTCTTTATTATTGCAAATGAATATTTCTCTAGGCCTCTTGCCAATGAGTTCTCCTTGCATAAGGTTATTGCTTATAACAACTCGAGAAAGGTGTTAATCTCACATTTATCATTTGCAGATGACACATTGATCTTCTGTAAAGCCACAAAACATGCTTTCAAAACGGTACTAAAAATCTTGGATCATATGGAGACTGTCTCGGGTATGAAAGTGAACCATAGTAAATCAAATGTAGTGTTTGAAAAAGCTGTTGATCCAGTTAGAATCCAGGGGCTTCTCCTCCTCTCAAGGCTCTCTCTTTCTTAATTTTCTTGGCATCCCTCTATCTAAAGGCTTGGTTGGCCCTGTTGCTTTCAATCCTATTATTGAATCCATTTTCGCAAAATTCAATGGTTGGGCGGCAAAGTGTCTCTCTTTTGGAGGTCGGCTGGTCCTTCTCCAAGCTGTCACAAATGTGATCCCTAACTATTTTTTGGCGGTACTGCGTCCACTGGCTGCTTGTCAAAAACGTTTAAATTCCTTCTGCAACGGTTTCCTCTATGGGGATTATGTAGGGAGGAAAGCTACAAGGTGGTGCAGCTGGAATGCGATTGCTATCTCTAAATCCTCTAGCAGTTTGGGTCTCTCTCCCTTAGAAAGTACTAATGTTGTGTTTTGTGTTAAACATTGGTGGTGGCTTAGGAATGGGGAAGGCCTATGGGCCACTTGCATGAACAAAAAGTATGGCTTGAAATGTCACATTTTTTTGTGGGGAGCTCTCCAAAATGATTCAATGATGTGGCGAAACCTTTTGAGAATCAGGTGTGACGTGGAAAAGTGTATCCTCTAGTCCATTGCGGATGGAACGTGCTCCTTCTGGTTCGACAAGTGGTTGTAGGAGGGTCCCCTCCATTTACTTTCCCCGGTGGTGGGCTCGGCCCTCAAACAGGTGGCTGAGTTTTGGTCGGAGGGTCAGTGGGATTTTTATAAGATTGCTGCGATTGTCCTGGATTTGGATATTGTGAATCTTATTTGCAATACTCCTATTAATGAGGGGGCTGATTCCATGGTTATTGTGGTTGGTGCTGGTTCAAAGCCTAATCTAAAATTGGCAAAATTGATTGTTGCTCCCCCTCCTCGGTCTCTCCGGGCTTGTTCCGTTTGCCTACTTCTGCCATCTCCTCCATTATATGGTGAGTGGTTAAAGATTTTTTATCCACTGATAATATTATAAAGTTTAGGGGCATTTTGCTGGCTTCTAAATGTGTGTTCTGCCATGGTGAAGAAACATTGTCTCATTTGTTCCTGAAGTGCCCTTTTTCTAGGGGTCTTTGGACCCGCTATGCCTACTTATGGTCCTATTCACCAGATCATTTTTCCACAATTTCGGGCCTTTTGCTCTGGTGTTTTAATCATTCGGGAAAGTGGGGCTTTACCCTGGCATGCCAAATCTACTGGCAAGTTTGGTTGGCTAGAACTAATGTCAAGTGGGGAAAAAAGTTGCTATCCAGGAGGTTGTCAGGAGTGTTTATTGACAATTTTATGAAGCTTGCTGGTTTATCGGGTTTTTTCGGTGGGGACCCTTTAGTTCCTGCTTATTTCAAAAAGGACAAGATCAGTGGTTGTCTATCCGCCTAAGCAAAAGCTCGCGGTGGTCTTCATCTTCCCTTTTCCTGCATGTTGAAATCTCTCCTGTGGGAGATATGTTTATCAGTAAAATTGGTTGGAAGTGGTGGACTACTGATTATTATTTCGAATATTGGTGGTCCTGTAAGGAGATGCCGGGAGTGAAAATCTAGCTGATTCTGTGGGTTGATCTGTAAGTGATATCTCATTGGGGAGGATCTGTTATAAACCTCTTCCGTCTGGGATCCCCCAGGTCTCTTCTTTGGTGCAAATAATGCCTGGATTCAAATCTCAGTTACCTATTTGCCTTTTTTCTATATGGGTGAATCATTTCAAGGTGGCTTTCTGGTGGTTCTGGGAGTAAGTTTCACTTTGATTTGTTTTTATGTCCCCTGTTGTCGCCGAGGATCTTTTGTCGATGCCTTTGTGGTTTATAACTAGGGCTCTGCTTCTTATCTTTTTTAATTTATGGTTCTATCGGCTTGATTTGATGCTCCAAGTCTAATCCCCCTTCGGAGAGCGTGACCGGTCAGGCTTCTCGTCTGATCTGTCGGCTTCCTCGGGGTGATTGTGTTGGTGCCTTATCCATGCTGAGTCGCTTCATTTTCTATTTTGCCAATTGCTTTTTTTGGGGCCTTGTGGAGGGTGAGTCGAGGAAGTAGGCAGGTAGTGTATCCTCTACCCCTGTCTCTCTTTGTTCACTTGTCCTCTTGTCACACCGAAATGGATCTTGATGGTTGGCTCGTCTCTCGTTCTGTCCCGAACTAGATCCGTTGCAGTCCCTCTTTAGTTTTTTTTTCAGGAAGCTCCGCCTTCTCTGGCCGGCCATCTGCCTAGCCTGGGCTCTGCTGGCACTGTCTTCTTCCAGTGTCTAAGCAAATCTCGCAATGCTTATCTTCGGCCTGAACAAAGTCTTCTGGTTATGCGCTATCATGCTGTTCAAAGTTTGCAGGGTTTTGGAGCGCTTGTCGGTAATGTTGCCAACCTCCAACCGTCCACTGGAGTGCTTCTTTCTCCTTGCATTCAGTTTTTGGCTCCTCATGTGGATCCTTACAATACTCATGGAGGTCCAGTTTCTGCTTTTTTAATCCTCTGTTTGAGCGATTATGATCGGGCTATGGTTTTTTGTTCTCACTTAGCGCTGGCTTTTTCTGAATTTGTCAGTTTTGTTAGTTCGTTTGTTTTAGTAGGGACCCGGTGCTAGTGGTCCCGCGGCTAATCATTGTAAAAACTTTTGCTCAATGAAATGAATAACTATTTTTATTGAACTATATATATGTATATATATATATATATATACATGTATATATATATTTATTCAATTATAGAATTTTATTTCTCATACTTCATCCTATGCATATATACATATATATTATATAGAATCTTGATTATTTTAATCGGGTTGCTGGTTGGTAGATGCTTCTTCATCTAGCTCCAGATTTACTGAAGGGTCGATCTTCTCTTTTAGTTTGTTTATCCGGCGACTGAATCTAGTCTCCTGATCTTTTCACAACCAAGATAAGGAAGTGAGAGATTGTAATAACCCAGGTTGTTACCTAGGTCAATTATTGTTAAACAAAGTCTTAATTTTGATTTCCATCTCCCTAATTAAGTCATTAGGATCTTACCACAAAGACCTAGTCCCAATCAAGTGTCAAATGAATCAAATCTTAATTTTTGAAATTTCAGAAATACTTAAATTTGACATATTTAAAGTAATCTCAAATCGGAAATCTGATTTTGCCATTGCGCTCATCACCCCCAAATTAGCTAAGTGTGATATTTTTAGAAGCATTTGGAAGTCGTTTGGTTTTTGGCAAATATTTTAATATATTAAATTACCTCAGAAAATGAGATAATTATATGACCTCTGATCGAAAATCCGACTTCACCGTTGAATTTCTCACCCTCGAATTAGTTAAGGGTGAAACTTCGGAAGTCGTCAAATTTTTTTTAATATTTTTAATAGATTTAAATAATTAGAAAATTAAGAAAAATAAACTGTTGTCGAAATCAAAATCTGCTTTTGCCTTTGTATTCCTCACCCTTAAAATAGCTAGGGGTGAATTTTCAGAATTTTTCAAAGCTTGCTTAATTATTTAATTTGGAATAATTAAATTGTTTTAATAATTAAATAATAATTATTAAAAAAAATAAACAAATAAAAAATAAAAAATTATTTTTTTGCTACTTTCTTCTTCGTGATGCACAGCGAGGCCGGATGAGGTGGCTTAGGATCTCTAAACATCTTCTTTTTAACCCCATGTCTTCATCAAGTCTAGTTTATATTATTTGGATTTATCTTAGAGTAGAGTAGCAATTTCATCTTCTTCATTTAAGCTCCAAGACAAACCCTAAAGGTACCCTCTATTTTTCATTAAGTCTGAATTAGGTCTTGTAATTTATTATGTTATTTGCAAAACTAGGAGCGTATTTGGTATCAATAGAACGGTCTCGATGATAGCTTTCCATTGATATATGACACACCTCATGAGAAGATCTGTGTAGGGAGAAATTTGATCCTTAACTTTCAATTTTTTTTAATATTCGTGTAGTTATATAAATTATTTAAGAAAATTTTATTTTTCTTCTTTTTCTAAATTTTTGCATATTCAATCCATTTCAAATCTTTAAAACCTCATAACTTTATAATTACAATTCCAAAAATAGTGATCCAATATACCATTTTGATTAGCAAAATGCCAAGGATTAATATTATGCAATTAGTTTTTTTGTTTGAAGATTAATTTTTTAATTATTATTTAAACTAATTAAACCCCTTAATCCTAAAATTTGATTAATTCATAACTTAATCAATTTAGCTTTAAATCATATGATCCAATATATTATTTTGATCAAGAGAATGTGTAGAATACTAACCTGCATGAAAATTTTAGTTTCTATAATGATATTTCTTAATTTTGCCTAATTACTCTAAAATAATATATTAGTGAAAATTAAGCTCCTTAATTATCCAAAATTTGAATTTTAAATTGCTGATAACTCCTAGTGTAGTGTAGAATATAGTGGTGACGTTAACTTTACAATTTAGTAATTAATTTCACTAATCACCCACTAATCACCCTAAATTTTGATTAGTAAGGATTAGCAAAATTAGAGATCTGAATTAAGTGTTCAAGTTTCTAATAGTTCCTAGAGTATATTAGAACCTAGTGGTTGGATTTGCTTAGTGATTCTGTGATTAATTTTACTAATCACTCACTAATCAACCTTAACCCTAATTAGGTCATAACTTTACCAAATGAGATCCAAATTGTGTCTACTCCTAATTAAAGTAATCAGTGGGTTATAAGAAATCTATAGCAGCTAAATTTGTAGATTTTGGATATCAAATAAAAAAGTTAAGTTTTGACCCATTTATAAAACCTTAATTTACATGATAGAACTCCAAATTTGATTTTCTTGTAACTTAACCATTAGACATCAGAATTTAGTGTTCTTAGACTCAATGAAATCCTTAAATAGCAAGCATTAATAAACTGCATAAGTTTTTAGACTTCATTAGGTTAAATTACCAAATTACCCTTATGAGTCAAATTTCTTAATTTGATCTCATAAAGCTTAATTATTATTCAAATTAAGTGTACTTATTGTCTATCTTCATGTTACACAGTAAGTAATTTTAACCTATTAAAAATTTCCAATTTGTAGCCCTAAATCAAAAAGTATCTTCTTAGACCTTTAAGTAGGGGAAAAATGGTTATTTTGCCCAAATTTAGGTTTAAGTATTCTTAAGCCTTGGATTCATATTTTAATCACTAAAATTAGTAAAATAAGTGATTCTGAATTTAATTCATTTGATTTAGGCCATAAATCAAGTTTCTAAATCAAAAACTCTAATTTTCACCCTTAAGTAAATTCTAAGTATTATTAAGCTCTACAATGCGAGATTCATCTCGCATCATGCCTCCCTTGTCTTTTCTAATTCTTCTCTTAAAGCTTTCAATTCATCATTAGTAAAGGTTAGTGCTTGAGTGTTCATCTTAGTTCCTTAAGATCTTTTTTCTTAGGAATTAAGAATAGGACTTAGGTTAGATTTCATTAATTAAGTAAATTGGGTTACTCAATGGGTAAAACCTTGATTTTATGAGTTTCTAGATTTTCATAATTTGTTTATGATTATTTGATCTTTCAACCTTAGATTTAAGATTAGAGATCCATCCTATTAAGTTTGACTTCACCTAATAGGATTTGCCTAAATCTTAATCCGTGAGATTGTGTTTTAAACTTTAGTCCTTTAGGATCACCTTTGGATTAAGTGATTAAATTCCAATTTTGGAGTTTAATTCTTAATCCTTCCATCTTGATTTGGGCATAATCAAGATGGTTTGGGTTGCTTAAATTACCCAAAATGGGTCGATTGAGTTCTTACTTAACTTGTATAGTCGACATCGATTAAATCATAATTAGGACCTAGCTAGTCCTAATTATTTTCAACTTATAAGGTAGTGAATCTGAGTTACACTTAATAGTAGGAATTGGAGATTCTGAGCTTATGTAACTTAGAGTAGATATAATGAATAAATTAGACAATAAAAGATATCACTATGTATTTAGTAGAGTCTCTTGCTCACTTTGAAATTTAATACTTTGCTTACCTTGTAATTGAGCTTTATACCTTGGACATATGTGGTGGACATAGAATATTTAATTAATATCTTATGTCAACTTTGAAATCGCATAAACAACATTAGCATTTTTATTAGTATTTCAGTTTCTCTAAATTTGATTCAGTATAGTGTAGCCTAAGTAGTTTGCCTCTTCAATTTGTTCAACTCGGGATCGGCCTAGTACTGCAGTTGCTAACAGTCGGTTGTCTATCCATGCCTAGCCTTATATGGCAGTTTAGGATGGTGCGTAATAGACTCTTTGCCCCCATGACTTTATTAGTTAGGTTCTGATATGACAGTACTAATTTTAGGTGCACTTCTACTCAGTGTTTTCTGCCTTAGCCCTGCAGGCTAAGTGAGTTCATGCTTATTCAGTTCAGAACTTTTACCGTAGCCCAACATGCTAATTGGTGCTATTGTGTATTTGTAATTGAGTGGCTTCTTTAGCCATATTAATTTTTAGTTCTGTATTTACTATTTTCAGTTTACCTTTATGTATTTCAGCACTTTCTTAATTACTATCTTACTGTATTTATTGGCTTATTCTTATAATAGAATGCTTAGTTAGTTTATTTATTTGATTAAGTATTAGGATACTAGCTTTACTTCATATGTATATTTAAGATGCTAGTCTTGTATTTATTTATAAGATCCTAGTTTGCTTATTTTCACATATTTAGTATGCTAGCTATATTCATTTATAGGATGTTAAATTTGTATATTTGATTATATAAGATGTTAGGTATGTTTCTAAGCTCTTCCTTTCATGTTCATTATGTTATACAAAATTCACTTTGATTATAAGTATGTTTTTGGATGAGTGTAACAACCCAAGTTGTTACCCTAGCCTATTATGACTAATCCAAGTCTTAATTAAGTCATTAGTAGTTATACCTTAGCTTAGTTAAAATTACTCCTTAACTCCTTTAAATGAACAAAATCAGCAATTGAAGGTAAATTATAATAAATTCCATCAAATCCTAAAATTTCTTAAGTCATTCCATTAGAAGCTTCTTCGGATCTACACTTCACCATTGGATTTGTTCCTTAAGATTAGGAATATATGCTAGGATAGATTTCATTCATTGAATAAGTAGGTTATTCATTAAATAGAACTTTTGTTTTATTAGTTTCTAGATTTTCATACTTTAATTCTGATTATTTTTATCTTTCAACTTTAGATTTAGATTAGGAGAATCATTCTATCAAGCTTGATTATGCTTAATAGAATTTTCCTTGATTATTAGTTCACATTTATACTTAAACTTTAGTCCTTAAGATTTACCCCTTTGGATTATGTGATTAAACCCAATTCATGGTGTTTAATGCATCATTCCTAGTTTTATTAGAACTTGATCAAATCTTAGTTTAGAATGTCTAAATTCATCAAATAGGATGTGTTGATTTCTTATTTAACTTGTAGGCTATATTGATTGAATTGAAATAGAACTTGATCAGTTCTAATTACTTTTAACATATAAAGTCGTGCTTCTAAGTTACACTCGATAGTAGGAATTGGAGATCCTAAGCATGTGTAACTTGGAATAGTTATAATGGTTTAATAAATAATAATAGATGTCACAATGTGTAGTAGAGTCCCTTGCTCATTATTATTTTACATGTGCTTTTGCATTCCTTGTATTTTGTGCTTTACTCCTTAAGCATGTCATACAAGATAATGTTGTTGCATGAAATGAAAAACATAGAATATTAGGATAATATTTGCAATGGGTTCAGTTACTTGTTGATCTTGCGCATTTTACCATAATGGATAGGGGTAAGGAGAAATAAGGATTACTTAGCATTACTCATTAAGGTGTGTTGTGCTAAGTTTGGAACCTGTACAGTCTTGTAGATGTACTTGACTCATCAACTACATCTGGATATGTCCACAGAAGTAAAGTAAATAACTAAAATATTTTGGCATTTGTGATTACTGCCTCTTCAGTTCAATTTATGTTATGTTATTCCAGCTTAGCCACAAATGATGCTAGGAATATTTTGTCACCTTAGCCTTCACGTTGATGCTAAGAATTCTTTTAATGTTAGCATTCTAGATTAGCCCTCTTGATATGGCAATCATTACATACCTGTTTACTATTTACTGTTCACTATTTACTATTTATTGTTTATCGTTTACTATTGTACTTTACTTCAGTTAGCTTTACTTTACCTGCTTACTTACTTATAGGATGCTACTTTCTGTTGCTATTACTATACATATCACAGTTAGATTATTTATTTTTAACCTGCATATGTCAAGTACTATTTTATTCAGATATTTATGTATGTTATTTTATTGTACTATTTTATTCTGAGCTGTATGTTTACTTCTTACTTATTTTGTGGTAGATTGGATGTAGCATATTTTACTGTCTTTACTTTCGCACTCTGATGAATATATATACTTAGTGAATGATTTTGCTGCATTATTCGGGGCACATCCTTACCTTATTAGTGGATTGAGGAATTACACCTTAATCTAATGATAGGTGATGGATTTGCCAAAGTGACACACCACCCATTAGCTTAATCTTGTGGATTAAGGGGCAAGGCGCCACATTTAATTTCAGAGAACTCTATAAGGTGTCAGATTGGAATTTGCATTTCTCTCTACCTAATGGACTGTTCTTTTAACAATTCAGTCACTAACTAAATACTAGAGCTACATCTAAGGTACCATAGTCTTGTTCTCAAAATAAAAAGCATAGAATGGAAAATACCTACATAAATATATAACATGCTCAACTATAAAACTTACACATTAGTAAACAGCTCAACTTAACCAAAAAGAAATTGATTGAACATAAGGGATATGCTTTGCTAAAATAATTAACAAAATAAATGAACTAGTCCAATTCCAAATTTTCTTAGATTCTCAAGAATGTTATCTTCTTTAATTCAAAAAAGGAACATGAATCATGGATAGAGTTCTTCCCCTGCCGCATCCGGCAGCTCGTCTAGCGAGCTGAACGCACTACTTGAAGCAGTTAATATGATGATAGACTCCCATAACAAACAAATAGAAAGAATGGTAGAAACTCAAGCAAACCAAGCCAAGAGAAAGAAACGACTGCAGTTGACCCACACAAATCAAGGTTGCCCTAACCCTGAAATAACCCCTACACTTTATTACTTATTTCAGCACCAAGTGCAGCTGCGGATGGACTGTTGCACAGTTTCCTCTGTCTAAGACCCTCTACCTTCAATGGAAACCTTTCCACAATCGACACCACCAGTTGGATAAAAATGATGGAAAAGAACCTAATCAGTATCAAGTGTCCGGATACTGAAGTAATCAGCCTTACCACCCACCTCCTTCAAGATGAAGCTGAGTATTGGTGGGATACCACCTGCAACACTCGGTTCGCTAATGTCGAGTTTAAATACATAACATGGGGCGAATTCATTGAGGTGTTCCAAGCCTGATATATCCCCTTGTCCGCCAAACACAACTTGGGGGACATTTTCTTGAAGCTGTTGCATGGAAACCATTCTATATCCACTTATGAAGCTGCGTTTTGGTGCCTTGCAAGGTTTGCCACTAACCTAGTTCCCACATAACCAGATCGCTGCCATCGATTCCAAAGGGGTTTGCGGGCTTCCATCAGAAGCAAAGTCGTTCCTCTCCATTTATCAAACTTCACCGAACTCTTGGAGTCCACCAAAGTGGTGTAGCAGGACCAAGCAATGGAAGGACCCAAAAGGAGTCTGGGGTCAACCTCTTTCTAACATGATCACCCTAAGTGAGCTAGGGTGTATCAGCTCGAAGAAAAAACTCCACCCGTCTACTTCTTCAATGACAGCACGAGGCCTCATCCTTATGGTCGATGCTACCATGGGAGCCTTGCCTATTATACTTGCAGGAGGTCAGGCCATAGCTATCTACAATGTGCTTCCAAAGAAACCATTGATGGTGATCAAATTGATCACTCCAAGCTCCAACAAGTCTTTGACCTATCTAGAAAGACCCCCCAGCCTGCAGCAGCACTACCTCCTTCTACAGCTCCACTGGGCGAGACAGCCATTGTCCCTTGCCCTAATTCTCCTAAGCAACCACCATGGTAGACTTACAACAACAGGCATGCTGACCCTGCTTGTATTTATACCCTCACTCCAATTGAGGCTGCTGAGGATAACCATGAAGTGTCAGGTGCACGCACTTGAACCCCTCTATTTTTACAATTACTACTTGCTTAATATAGTTAGTAATTATTGCATCTGTAAATAGGTTCAATTTGTGTAAATAACAAACCTTGTAATATATTATTCGACACTAGAGCTAGTCACTCCTTTGTTTCTAAAAATTTGGCAAGGTCACTCAACCTACCTCTATATCGCATAGCCAATCCTTTAAGCATTAGGTTACTTTATGGAGCCCAAATGCCAGCTCATCAATTCTATAAAATACCAATTCCTACTGAGAATAAAGAATTTGAAGCCAAGCTAGTAGTCCTTCCTATAGCCAACTTCGATGTGATTTAAGGCATGAACTGGTTGAGCCAACATAACGCCACTATCAACTGCATGAAGAAGAAAATCACCATAGGTAGCGGCAATCAGGCCAAATCGTTCATCGGTAATCTTAGTACACGAGCTTCATTAATTAATGCTATAGAAGCAAAAAGGCTAATCAAGAAAGGTTGTGATGCTTTTTAGTGACAATACTAGGTGAAAAGAAGGATAATGTTTTCATAACTAAGAATCCCATCGTTTGTGAATTCCCTGATGTCTTCCCCAAAGATCTACCCAATCTTCCACCCACTCAAGAAGTGGAATTTGCAATAGACACAATTCTTGGGACCCAACCCATATATAAACCCCTTATGATATGACACCAAAAGAATTGCAGGAGCAAAATAAATAGCTACAGGAACTACTAGAGAAGGGTCTCATTAGACTAAGCTTATCTCCTTGGGGAGCGTCGGTACTATTCATAAATAAGAAAGACGGTTCGATGTGTATGTGTATTGACTACCGTGACCTAAATAAAGTCATAATCAAGAACAAGTACCCGCTGCCTCTCATAGATGACTTATTTGATCAATTGTTAGGAGCCAAGGTATTCTCAAAGATTGATTTGTGATCTGGCTATCATCAACTACAAGTTAAGGACTCGGACATTGAGAAGATAGCATTCAGAACTCTGTATGGACACTTTGAATTCTTAGTAATGTTATTTGAGTTAATGAATGCACCCTCATTATTCATGGATCTAATGCAGCAAATTCTCAAACCCTACCTCGATAAATTTGTTATCGTCTTCATCGATGACATTCTGATATAGTCCAAAAACAAAAAGGAATACGAAGATCATTTGAGGATAGTATTGAAGGAATTGTGTGATCACGAGCTTTATGCTAAGTACTCCAAATGCAAATTTTGGCTCGATTCAGTAGATTTTCTGGGGCAAATTTTAGATGCCCAGGGTATCATAGTTGATCAAAACAAGGCCAATGCTATCCAAGAATGGATTCAACCAAAATCAATAACTGACATCAGGAGTTTCCTAAGCTTAGCTGGTTACTATAGAAAGTTTATGAAGGATTTTTCCCAGATAGCCTCTCTGTTGACCAAGTTAACCTAAAAGGCTTACCATTTGAATGGTCTCCAGCATGTGAAGAAGCATTTCAAGCATTGAAGGATGCACTATCCACTGATCCAGTTCTAGTTCTTCCTAAAGAAGGTGTAAACTACCAAGTCTATACTGATGCTTCTAGTATAAGCTTGGGTACTGTGCTAATGCAAGAAGAAAAGGTCATTTCTTATGCTTCCCACCAGTTGAAGTCGCATGAAAAGAACTAACCCGTCCATGACCTTGAGCTTGCAGCAGTAGTGTTCGCCTTAAACAATTTGACGAGTACTTGTATGGAGTTCAATGTTCCATTTTCACTGACCACCAGAGTTTAAAATATATATTCAATCAGCGTGAGCTCAATTACCATCAAAGAAGATAGTTGGAACTCATCAGCAATTATGATTTAGATATCCAATACCACCCAGGTAAAGTAAATGTGGTGGCCGATGCTCTTAGCTGTCACGCTACCTTACCCGCTATTATTTTTTCAAGTGCATTTGAAGAAGAATTCCGCAATTTAGAAATCACCTCTGCGTGTGGAGATATGTTAAGCTCGATGCTAGCTAACATTAATGTGGAACCCATGTTTCATCGAGAAGTCTTCCTTGATCAAACTAAAGATGAGGACTATCTAAAATTTAAAATTGATATTGAAGGAGGCCACCATCAAGAATTGCAGACAGATGCATGGGACAATTATTTATCAGGGTAATCGTCTATGGATCCCTAAGTCTATGCAACAAGAAGTCCTTACAGAAGGTCACAACTCTAGATATCAGGTACACCCCAGAAGCTCAAAGATGTATCAGGATTTGAAACAGTCCTTTTGATGGCCTGGAATGAAGAAAAGTGTTGCTGATTTTGTGGCCAAGTGCCATGCGTGCTGTTTGGTTAAGGCAGAATATCAAAAGCCAGGTGGTCTGCTGCATCCTTTGGAAATCCCAGAGTGGAAATGGTCAGATATCTCCATGGATTTTGTCATGGGTTTTCCTCACACAAGGTCAGGTGTCGATGCAATATGTGTTATAGTTGACCATCTAATGAAATCATCACACTTTATTCCTATCTGTTAAGCTGACTTTATAGAGAAACATGCCAAGTTATATATTAAGAAGATAGTTAGGCTGCACGATATTCCTAAGATAATCATATCTGATAGAGACAGTCGATTTACTTCCAAGTTCTAGCAGGTAGTGCATCAAGATCTAGGAACTACCCTAGCTATGAGCACGGCCTTTCATCCTCAAACGGATGGTCAAACTGAAAGAGTAAACCAAGTTCTTGAAGATTTGCTTAGGCTCTGTATTCTTAATTTTGCCGATTCTTGGGAAGTTCATATTCTTTTAGTGGAATTTGCATACAATAATAGCTTCCAAGTAAGTATTAAGATGGCACCTTATGAAGCTCTTTATGGAAGGAAATGTGCTACCTTATCATCTTGGTCAGAAACAGGGGATGTGCAATTATATGGTTCTGAATTAGTGGAAGAAACCAATATGAAGGTCAAGCTCATCCAACAGAGAATTAAAACAACTCAGGACTGACATAGTAAGTATTATGACTCTCGTCACCACCCTTTAGAATTCCAAGAAGGTGATCTAGTGTATCTAAAGGTTAGTCTTATGAAAGGAATCTATCATTTTGGAATTGCTAGAAAGCTCAGTCCAAGATATGTTGGACCTTTCATGATCCTGGCAAGGATTGGGTCATCATCTTACAAGTTAGAATTACTCGAAGACTTTGTTGAAGTGCATAATGTATTTCATGTATCATCTCTCAAAAACCATATAATCTCAACCCCTCCAATTGAAATTCAGCCAGATCTTTCATTCATCGAGAAGCCTGTGAGAATTATGGGTAGAGATCATAAGAAGTAAGGAGCTGATTAATCCCAATGGTCAAAGTTCAATGGAAGAATCTCTTATCTACTGAAGCCACTTGGGAGAAAGAATCTGATATGCGGTCCAAGTACCATAAGTTATTTGAAAATCAAGGTATCTTTCTTTAGCTCTTAAGCTATTTCAATTCATTTATTAGTTTCTGTATTGTTCTTTTAACTTGAGTGATGTCGATGACGACATCGTTCTTAAGTAGTGGAGCCTATAACAACCCAAGTTGTTACCCTAGCCTATTAGGACTAATCCAAGTCCTAATTTTGATCTTAGTGCACTAATTAAGTCATTAGTAGTTCACCACTAGGACTTAGTCCAAATCAGAGGTCAAATGGATCAAATCCTAATTTTAGAAATTTCAGGAACCTTAAAATTTGACCTAATTGTTTTGACCTCAATTCAAAAATCAGACTTTGCCATTGTGCTCATTGCCCCCAAATTAGCTAGGGGTGATGTTTTAGTGGCAATCGAAAGTCTTCAAAATTTCATCAAATATTTTAATAATATTTAATTAATGAAAAATTAAGATATTTAATTTTACTTCGAAATCAAAATCCCACTTCGCCATATGATCATCACCCCCAAATTAGCTTGGGTAATATTTTGGACGTGTTTGGAAGTCATTAGATTTTATCGAATATTTTAATATAATTAAAAACCCTAAAAAATAGAAAAATTAAATACTCATCAGAATCGAATTCTGACTTTGCTGTTAAATTCCTCACCCCCAAATTAGCTAGAGATGAATTTTTGGGATTTTTCAGAGCCTGTTTATATAATCCAATTTTTAAAGCATTAATTAATTAAATAGATTTAATTAAACTCTTTAAATATCCATTTTTATTAATTTTCCATCTTTCTCTCTCCTAGCTAATACCAACTTTTTCCCATTTGGTGCCCACCCTCTCCCCTATGCACAAAAAAGGGGCAGAGACCCTCTCTTCTTCTCTTTTTGGCCATTGCTCTCTCCATGCTTGGGCTAGGATAACTCCTTCCCATCCCATCCAAAGCCATCCTCATCTTCTCCTTTAAGATGGAAGCTCAGCCCTCCTTTCTTTCCTTGCTGCCAAGCTGAGCTCCTCTCCTCCTTCCTCTATTGATGTGCTACTGAAGAAGCCCTCAAGCTCCCAAGTTCCTGCATAAAATAGAGCTTCTTCCTCCATCTTCTTCCATTTGAAAGCCCAGGTATCTCCTTTCTCCCATTGAATGGATTCAATGGCTACTTCATTTTACTCTTATGCTTATTTTTCATCCTTAGAAATCTGTGATTTGTAATGTGGAAGCCATTAGAGATCATTAAGGTATTAGATTTCATTATAGATAAAATACTCTGTTTTCCTCCTTCTGCATACCATAATCCTTAACTCCATTGTTACCATAGTTGAAATAATTCTTTCATGCGAATTTTGGTAGAAATAGAAAGGTCTCAGAAATACATTTTCATTGATATATGGCACTGCATGTGAAGTGCTCTAGGTTAAGGGTATTTGAGCCTGAAAGTTGACTTGTTGCGGTTTTCGCATAGGTGAAATCACCGTCGGGCGCTGCAGTGCGCCGTAGTGCCTGAGGTTCGAAATCGGGTCCGTCGTAACATGCCACAGCGCCCGAGCTTTGAGTTGAGTTTGCCATAATCCACTGCAGTGCACCACAACGTCGAACCCCACTGCAGTGTGTCACAGCACTGAAATCCGCTGCAGCGCCACAACGTGCTGTAGCGCACCGTCGCGCCCACAACTGTCCGGATTGGACTAGACCAGCTAAAATTGTCAAAACTTCATAGTTTTTAAATTTTAAGGACCCTAATGGGGCTAAATTATATCAAATTTGAACCTAGTTTTAGTAAAATTAAGCATTGTATAAAATTTTATGTGAGTTTTAAATATGAAAAATATTGAGTTTTGACCCCCCCTTTAAGAGAATAGACCCTAGCATTGAAATGATCATATCTTAGTCAATTGGACTCTAAATTAAGAAATTCAAGATGCTAACTAGGTTAGAAATTCAATGCCAACAGTAAACTGAAATAAAATTTAGGTTTTAACCATTAGAAACTCTAGGTTGACCAAAATACTCAAAGCCCTAATTAGGTAATAACTTGGCCAAATGGGGTTCAATTTGAATCTACTCTCAGTCAAAGTACTCAGTATGATATAGGATAACTATAGCCGCTAAGTTTGTTGAATTTGAATCTCGAATAGAAAAGTTATGTTTTTGACCCCTCTTAACCCTAGAAATGACACATATACCCTTAAACTTAGAACACTCATAACTAATTCAATAAGCCTTGGAATTTAGTGTTCTTGGACTCTATGGAATCCTTAAATAGCAAACAACAATAAACTGCATAAATTTTTAGATTCCATCATTAGAAAATTACTAAATCACCCTTGGACTTCCTTAGTTTGGACCTATATGACCCATTTCTTGTCCAATTTTGGTGTATTTACTGTCTATCTTCATGTTAGACATTAAGGAATCATTTGGCAGTAGGAAAATCTAGTTTGGAGCTCTAAATTAAAAAGAGCTTTTTGGGTCCTTAAGGGAAAAATGGTTATTTTGCTCAAATTTTAAGTTAAGTATTCTTAACCCTAAAAATAACTTTTAAATCATTAAAATAGTAATAAACAGATTTAGAATCAAATTAGACTCTTAAACTCATAAATTAAGTGAATTGTTAAAAATTCAATTTAAGGTTTGTAAAATTCCTAAGTAAAATCCATTATACCTTAGCTTAGTTAAAACTCCTCCTTAACTCCTTTAAATGAACAAAATTAGTAAATGAGGTAAATTATAATAAATTCCATCAAACCTTAAAATTTCCTAAGTCATTCCATTAGAAGATTCTTAGGATCTACACTTCACCATAAGATCTTTTCCTTAAAATAAGGAATATATGCTAGGATAAATTTCATTCATTAAATAAGTGGGTTATTCAATGAATAGAACCTTGGTTTTATTAATTTTTAGATTTTCATACTTTTATTCTGATTATTTTTATCTTTCAACTTTAGATTTAAATTAGGAGAATCATTCTATCAAGCTTGATTGTGCTTAATAGAATCTGCCTTGATTACTAATTCATATTTAGACTTAAACTTTAGTCCTTAATATTTACCCCTTTGGATTATGTGATTAAACTTAATTCATGTTATTTAATGCATAATTCCTAGTTTTTGTAAAACTTGATCAAATCTTAGTTTAGAATGTTTAAATTCATCAAATAGGATGTGTTGATTTCTTATTTAACTTGTAGGTGATATTTATTAAATTGAATTAAAACCTGATCAGTTCTAATTACTTTTAACTTATAAGGCCATGCTTCTAAGTTACACTCAATAGTAGTAATTGGAGATCCTAAACTTGTGCAACTTGGAATAGTTATAATAATTTAATATATAATAACAGATGTCATCATGTGTAATAGAGTCCCTTGCTCATTATTATTTTACTTATGCTTTCGCATTCCTTGTATTTTTTGCCTTAGTCCTTGAACATGTCATACAAGGTAACATTGTTGCATGAAATGAAAACATAGAATATTAGGATAATATTTGCATTGAGTTCAGTTACTTGTTGATCTTGTGCATTTTACCTTAATGGATAGGGGTAAGGCGAAATAAGGATTACTTGGCATTACTCATTAAGGAGTGTTGTGCTAAGTTGGGGACCCATACAGTCTTGTAGACGTGCTTGACTCCTCAGCTACTTCTGGATATGTCCATAGAAGTAAAGTAAATAACTAAAATATTTCTGCATTTGTGATTACTGCCTCTTCAGTTCAGTTTCTATTCTGTTATTCCGGCCTAGCCTCAGATGACGCTAGGAATATTTTATCGCTTTAGCCTCCGCATTGACTCTAAGAATCCTTTTTTATGTCAGCAAGCTAGATTAGCCCTCTTCTGATATAGAATTCATTACATACCTGTTTACTATTTACTATTCACTATTTACTATTTACTATTTACCATTTACTATTGTACTTTACTTCATTCAACTTTACTTAACCTGCTTACTTACTTATACATGCTACTTCTTATTGCTGTTAGTATACATATTATAGTTAGATATTTATTTTTAACTTACATATGTCAAGTGATCATAACCTTTATTTATAACTTATTCCTTCCTTTGTATACTTGTTGCACCCTTACACTTTGCTTGTTTTTATAGTCCAAGTAAAATGGTGATATCATAAAGCTCATGAAATATTAACAGCCTAAAATGTACTTCGATAATATGTCGAACTAAATTTTTTTTTCTTTGGCTAGGGACCTATCATTGTGAAACTGACAATGGTAGATTTTGAGTTATTCGAGGTACTCGAGTCTTCTGAAGGTCAGATTCAGAAGAAGGAGTGTGCTGTCGCTGGAGATCCTTAGCTTAGCTTCTCTTTTATTTTGTGAGGATGAGAGCTTTACCATTTTTATTAAGACTTAATTTAATATTTGTAATGATTCAAATATTTATGTATGTTATTTTATTGTACTATTTCATTCTGAGCTGCATGTTTACTTCTTACTTGTTTTGTGGTAGATTGGATGTAGTATATTTTACTATCTTTGCTTCCACACTATGATAAATGTATATACTTAGTGAATGATTTCACTACATTATCCATGGCACATCCTTCCCTTATTAGTGGATTGAGGAATTACACCTAAATCTAATGATAAGTGAGGGATTTGCCAAAGTGATACACCACCCCTTAGCTTAACCTTGTGGATTAAGGGGTGGGGCGCCACAACGAGTTTCCTTTCTGTTATTAGTATTTATACCACCTTTTTTTACCTAACCTTATTGCAGCTGTGGTTGGAGGTATGTGCTTACTTCCTCTTTTGTTTAAATTATAAACTTTTATTCTGTTTACTAAGAGGAAGTAGAAATAGATCAAACTCTAATTTAAGTATAGGCTCACTATTTATAACTTCCTTTTCATTTCATTTGCTTTCTTGCACCTATATTGTTGCTTAGTTATTAATTAATTGTGACATCTAAAAGAACTAAATAATTTATCAGCCTAAAATATACTTAGATATTTTGTCTAATAAGATTTTCTTTTGTTGGCTGGGGCCCTATCATTATGAAACTGATAATAATAGATTCTAAGCTATTTGAGGTTGTGGATCCATCTGAGGATCTGCATCAGGAGGAGGAGTGTGGTGTTGAAGATTCTTAGATCCTTATATTTTATTTCTTTTACTTGCGAGGATGAGCACTTATTTTATTTTCTGCTTAACTCTTAAAATGTGTTGTAATAATACAGATTTATTTTATATTTTCTTTTACTGCACTTATTCTGAGTTGAATGTTTTCACTTCTATATTGTGATGGAATGGATATTCATATTTTGCTTCTCCACTATAAATGTAATTCTTGTATTTATCATTTAGTGAAATATTCTTGTAAATGATAATTTTTTTAATTATATTGGATTAGAATGATTGTATAACTTATTTCTAAGTGAGGGACTTATCATTTTGTGATCACTTCATCGTAATCAAGTTAATTTAAGAGTTAACAGGACTACGGTGGGGCTGGGGTGCCACAGTGATGTTCTTATAACTAATTAAAGTTCTTGTAGTTCATTTTCCAAATTGTCAATCCTCTCATCTGTTAACATTGTAAAGGTTTCTAGGGTTCCAATGTTTCTTTCAACTGTCTCTTCCAATATTTAAATTTGCTCTTGTAGGGTTGGCAGGCTCAGAGCATAGTTTATATAGAGGTTCTCAAATTTCCATAGGATTTCATTTGAGGAGTATGATTCTGAGAGATTATCCCAGTAATATTGTGGATCCATCTATTAAAAATTTGATTTATGTAAAATCATAAACCCTTCTTATGATATAAATTTTTGCATTTGAAAGATACAAACATACATATATACATAAATAAATACATATATAGATAGGTTTATATATG
Source organism: Gastrodia elata (assembly GCA_016760335.1). NCBI lineage: Eukaryota > Viridiplantae > Streptophyta > Magnoliopsida > Asparagales > Orchidaceae > Gastrodia > Gastrodia elata. Next base: position 105,780,590 of record CM028669.1, on the reverse strand, counting down.
TATATGATAAAACTTAAGTTCTGCATTTTAGCTGCGCCCTTCCTTTAACTCTTCCTATTTTCTCTTAGCAGTAGTTTCATGGTTCTCGTTGGATGGCAGGTTTTTCTGCTGGATGCTCTTAGCTACCTTGCCATTTTCTTCTATCTCCATTAGGTGATACTCATATATTACAGCTACTTCATTGATGGTGTTTTACAGGTTTTCTATTTCTTTCCTTTGATTTTTAATTTGAGCGTGGAATACTATAACGAATAAATCTCTTATCTCCTCAAACTTTTGGGTTAAGGTTTGAAATTGATTTTTAAGGGTGGGTGGTTGATCAATACTATAACTTTATAGGCTTCCCATTGGGCCTGAATTTATCTCACTATGTTCCCTAATTTCTTCAAAGTACTATTGGAACTCATTTTCAAGATCCATTTGTAAAAATGATATATTATAATAATTTATATATGCATATTTTAAATTTTTCTCAGATTAATTTGAACAAATCTAGCTTTTATATTATCATTCTAAACTTTTCCCAACTCCAACTCTAATACCAATTATGATGACCCCCATCTTAGGCCCCATACCCAACTTTGATCCTGGATCCTTGATAGAACCTGGTTAAGGTCTGGGGACTTGGATGGCATCACCATTTTATGCCGAGGATTGTAGTTGGGAGTTTAAAACAATAATATAAAGATCACAATATTTACTCAAATACTTAGAGAACATGAAAGTTTTAATTTTTATTCTAAAAATAGTATTATTGCAAATGCAGGTTCTCTTTTATTTATAAATACAATAAGAGAATAAAAAAGAGCAGCGGTAGATTGATCAGGCTATCTTCAGATCCTCAGCAGCGACTTGATCTAGCATTTACAATGAAATTTCCTAGGTTGAACACCCGTTAGAGATAAACTCTAGTATTTTGGATATCATTACTTTCATTGCATAGATATAAGCAAATGCATAAAATATAAGTGCAGGAAAAATTCAAGGAAGCATAATAATATGAATTTGAAAGGCTAAATTTCTTCTTTTGAGGATTATCACAGTTTTTTCCGCAAATCAAAATTTTAGCAAAAATTTTGAAATAACAATAAAAGTAACATGTCACAACTAAGTCATATTTATCAAAAATTGATATCTCTATCTTGAAAGTGAATAATATATATATATATATATATATATATATATATATATATATATATATATATAACATTTTCATTAGAATGGGCAATTTCTCAAATCTTGAGGAAATCAAGCACGCCTGCTATAATTATAATAATTTGGGTTCAAATACTGCATCCATGCATTATTCCACCTATGCTAGCCCCCTCATAGGCATAGTCATAGTCTCCTTATATCTTTGGAATAGTATAATAGCGAACTAGCCCCGTTCTTATTACATTATGTACAGACTGTAAATACTACTCATGGAACCCCATTTAATTCAATCAATCAATATCCATTATTTATTTTTGAAAGTATCTCCTATAGTGATAGTAAACTTTAATTATAGCAAAGCAAGAAACCAATTTGATTAAATTTGCAAAGCAAAGCGTATAATTAAATAAACATATATAAATGTAGTTCATGATATCTGAGGTACATATTTTCTTTATCTAGGTTGACTTCTTTTGAATATGTACAAAATTTATTTACCATATTGATCAGAAAATCCTTAAAAATAAAAATATAAAATAATATTGAACATCTAATGGTTAGATTTTCCATTCTTGTTGAATTATTACAGATCTTGATTAGGGTTAATTAGCATAATCACTTAACCAAAATGCATGTTTAGGGTGCCATTAATTTCCTTTTGATTAATAGATTGAATATGCTAAGTGGTTTATTTTTCTGATCCTTGTATTTTAACTTATACCCTAAGCTTATTAAACCATGATTAGTGAAAATTAAGGTTTCTAAGTTTTGGATCTTAGCAAACTCAATCTCTGATTAATTATATGATAAAATGGAACTTATATGCCAAGTTGTATAAAATTCTGATGGTTAGATTTGTAATTAGGTGCTAATTCTTTTGCATCAGTTTGTTGTTTGATTAGCACTAATTAGCTTCTATTTTTATGAATTTTTTCATTATTATGCTTCATGACAGTAAGTTAGATATATTGAAGCCATGTATGCAAAATTATAATGAATAATTTGAATAAACCTAAATTTGAAGATCTTAAACATCTTAATTAAGAAGTCTTAAGACTTTGATAAAGCTATTAAGACTTGATCTAGGTCTAAGGTTGCCACCAATAATACATACCTAATTCACTGCTTTGACATTTGATCTATAAATGAACACTTGATCTTAATTGAACATGAGTAGGGGTTAAGCCCTAACCTGCTTAATTAAGATCCAAACTCTTAAACCTTAATTAAATGGACATAATTATAAGATAATGTAATTGAAATTATTCCAACAATGCATCTGATTTGGTATTGATCTTAAGCATTTAAATTAGACATGTTAAGATTAATAATAAATCTATATGATTATTTAATCTGAATCTAAACTTTAGATCTTTTATTTTTCTATTAAAAAGAACTATTAGCATGAAAAGATTTATAGAATTATATTGATTTCATAATGGATCTAACTCTAATAACATACTTTATTTTAATCCCATAATCTTAGAATAAGTTATGATCAGATGACTTAATCATCTAATCTAATCACTCTAAACCCAAATGATAAGTAAAAACTAGAATGTTAGCATTAGAATTAAGAGTGTGAGATCTTAAGTATCTTTACATAAGATCATCTCTGAAATATTTTAAAGACCTAAATTAAATATACATTGAGGTAGGAGAATTTGTATAACTCATTGAGGTAGAAACTTAGATGATCCCTTAACCTTAGAAGTTGATCTTAACCCCTCGTGGTAGGAATCACTTAAGATATTATAATGATACCTCTCCTTATGGTAGAATCTATATTGAGTAATCCTTGATCACATTTTTTTAGAGCCTTATATAGGACTTACCTATTTAGCATAGGAATTAATAGTCTTGATAAACCCTTGATGATTAAATAAAGTTATCTAAATTTGGATTATTAGTTGGGTATAGTAGAGTATACCCATAGTACTGGAGTATTTTAGTATTATTCGGGAATGGTTGAGTCACTCTAAGCAAGATTTATCTTCGGGCTATCCTGCGGGTTTAGACGGATACAACCTTGCCTAGGTAAATCAATCGATCCTAAGAGTGTACTAAATGGGGACTTATTCCTTAGTTTGATTGAAATACAAATAACCAACGGGTGATGCCTCCTAGTTAAGACCACTTCAATAGGTGTGGCTCAAATAAACTAAGTAATTAGAATCACCTTCTTTAAGACACTAAGTGTGATTATGAGTTGGGCATCTTAATAACTTATTCTGAAATAAAAATCACAAATGGGCGATGCCTCTTATTAAAGACCACTTTGTTAGGGTGGCTTAATCAAACTAAGTGTTAAGAACCACCTTTTTTGTAAACGTGCTAAATATGTGTATACAAGCATCCCATCTAATGATTTTAAGTAAATCTTCAACTTTAGCCAATTTTTGTTCTATAAGCTAGGGGTTAGAATCCTTTTAGTAGGATACTGCACAGTGGAGACCTTGAATTCATCATCGGTTTCAAAATTTTTATGGATTTCAGGATTTTCCTCATATAGAATAGCAGCATGGGAATAAACATGAGCGTGAGTATGATGAATGATTCATTGGTGACGTATGAGTATCAGTGACAAATTATGGGTTAACTAATGTTGCATACATTGACTGGGAAATTTCAGAATGCATCGGCATCACCGTACTGACTTCCCAATTGGGTGTATATATACATTAGACCATACAACTCATAACATTTTAGTGATAGTTCTGTTACATATCTGTGGCTTACCATATCGTGGCATATTTAGATGCATTATCCCGGTGACATATAGTATAGCATTGGACATTTTTACCTCAATTTATGAGCATTTGATGTTTCACTTACTCTCAGCATTTAGCTTTCAGTTCCTTTTTACCTTGTTTAGTCCTTACATTTTTCAGTGGTTCAGTGTTTAACTGCTTTTCTACAATTTTGTTTACTTTACTGTTTATGTGTATTTACTTTAGTACTGCTTAGTTTAGTTGCATGTGCTAGACTTCTTGTCTAACACAGGGTACATTTGGGATCCGGCAATTTGCTAGATCCTGAGCAGCTTGTTGAGGCAGGACCGGAGGACTTACAGGAGATCTAGGAGGAGTATGTGGAGCCTTAGTGGACCTATCTTCTACCTTTTACTTTAGTGCTTTAGTGCTTCAGATAAACTTTACTTTTGTGTCATTTAAATCAATTTGTAATAATTCTAGATGTATTTTACTTTTCTTTTCTGAGATGAATGTATTGTGGAAATTTTGCTTTAGCTTTCGCACTCCATTATTTTACTATTATACTTAGTATTGTGATGTGATCAGCATACTGGAAATGTTGATATATTGATAATGTATATTGGATTCATATTTACCTCTTTAAATCCAATGTACATATCCGTCTAATACTTAAGGCAAGTATCCTATACTTATCATAAGTATTGACTCTTGATCCTACTCTGGGGTTCGAGTCAGCAGCCCTTAGTGTGGCTAGTTTTAGTTAGTCTATTCGGGAAGATGGGTTTTGCTTGTTTTCCCGAGTGGCGCACCGCTCCGCCACTGATCTGATTATAATTGTAATATTTGCGTGTGGCGACGGGGCGGGGCGCTACAGATGATATCAGAGAAGTATCATAAAGTGTCAGATAAGGAGTTTTGTTCCTATCTACTTTTTTAGGCAAGTATCGGTATGGCTCCATATGAAGCTATGTATGGCAGGAAATGCAGTACTCCTTTAGCATGGTCTGAAATAGGCAGTGTTTAGTTATATGGTTCAAAATTAGTTAAAGAAACTAATCGTAAGATTCAGCTAATCCAACAAAGAATCAAAGCAGCTCAAGATCGCCAGAGCAAGTATCATGATGCTCATCACTGTACTCCAGAATTCAATGTTGGAAATTTTGCATATCTTAAAGTCAGTCCAATGAAAGGCATGTATCATTTTGGTGTAGCTGGGAAGCTAAATCCTCGCTATGTCGGACCATTTGAAATCTTAGAGAAGATTGGTTCTACGGCTTATCGATTGTAGCTTCCTGAAGATTTCTCTGCAGTTCATAATATGTTCCACATCTCCTCTCTGTGGAGATGTCTTCACAACCCATCTCATCTAATTCAACTTCCAGCGGTATCTCTCCAGCCAAATCTTTCTTATGCGGAGGAGCTAATTAAGATCTTAGCTCATGATCAAAAGCAGCTGAGAATTCGCTCAATCTCAATGGTAAAGGTTCAGTGGAGAAATCACTCTTTAGAAGAATCTACTTGGGAAAAAGAGGCTGATATGAAGAGAAAGTATCCCTGTCTCTTTGAAGTTTCAGGTACCAGTTAACTTCTGAATTGTATTTCTATTCTTCAAATTTCTGCATGGTTGTCTTCTCTTTTGAGATGATATCGAGGACGACATCGTTCTTAAGCGGTGGAGTCTGTAACAACTTTAGGTTGTTACTCTACTAATTTATAGCTTAATTACTACTTAATTTTGATCTCATTACTTTTAGAACATTAATCTAAGCCTATTCTACAAATTTAAAATCCATTGGACTCCTCTAAGTCAAAGATGGTGTTTTGATCAGTCTAGATGCCCTAGATTAGACCTAAAATATTTTGATCTCAGAATTAAAATATGATTGCATTTTTAAATTTCTCACCCCCAAATTAGCTAGGGGTGAAAGTTTGGTACAATTTGGAAATCATTTAGGATATAATTCACATTTAATTAAAGTGGATTAATTGCATGAAAGGGTTCCTAATTTTTCTAAATTACAAATATACCTGTAAATTAAATTAATAGTCGGGATCCGCTGTGCGGACCACGGGCGATCCGCTGCGGAGCCCAGGTCGCGCGACAGCGGAGTCCACAAATCTAATGGTTGCACTTATCTAATGGACGGCTAGGATTAGATCCAGCATAACCACGGATCTGCCATTGGATGCGTCTCGTGAATCCTATGACATGGATTCAATCGGATCCGGCTGTTAGGATCCGGAGGATCAGGACTGTCTCGCCTTTCTGATTGATCAATCAGACGGCTCCGAACCCTCCCATGACTGTGGATCTTCTTCCGCTCGCTCGCAAGCCTGACTGAGACCTTCCCATACTGCCAGCTACCCCCCTTGTCTCCCACTCGTGCCTCCAGCTTAGCAAGCAATTGGGGATCCTCTTGTTATGGCGAGGTGCCCCAATCGGGCCTCATGGCCCGATTGAGCTCAAATAGGAAATTCGAGAGCACGGCCATGGCCCGACCTTTCCGGTCCTCTCCAGCCTGAGCCAACCCTCTGGAAATTTCCCTGAACTCATCGGAGGCTATAAATAGCCTCAATAGTCCTCCCTATGCTCCTTTACTGTTCAATTTCCCTCAATTCTCCACTGTCTTCTCTTCTGCCATTATCATCTGTCCGAGCTTGCATAGGCAATCCAGGAGCTCTTGAACCATTGATAGTAAGATCTCCTGAAGTTCAGGATCCTTTGCAGCATCTGGAAGCTCAGCTCAGGCCAGCCGAACCCTCAGTAGATTACCCCGAGCTCAGCTGATGAACCAGGTAACCCCCACTTGTCAGTTTCGAGCCAATGAGGCTCGGATCTTCCTTCTTTAGATGTGTATAGCTATGTATTATCGATTTGTACTCAAGGCTATCAAAATTGCACCTTGAGCTAGCCCAGATCGATCGAATCAATCGATCGGGCTAAGTCCTTAAGGAACAACTTGGGTAAGTAAGGTCCTGGCATTCCAGCCCACCTTAGGTCCTCAGACCAGGGGGCTTCGATACGTCACCTCCCCGATGGTGTAGGGATCGAGCCCTGAGTCTGGCATGGCCTCTATGGGGAGAATTGTCTCCCCATAGTTGCTTTAAGGTGAAGCCCCTCGGGTGAGTAAGGTTTGGGCTACCTGACCACCTCACAAGGGGCTAAGGGGTTCAATCGAAGCGTCTTGGCCTACTGATGGTGTGAGGATCAATTAGGGGTCACAGTGTGGTCGAAGCACTTGGAATTTTGCCACGGAAGCCAACCCTAGTTCCCTGGGTATCGGGGAAGGAGGGTTTGGGATGATGGCACTGTGTCGGCCGGGTCAGCCCACGACCCGCGCTGCGCGACAGTGCCGGGTTCCTCGGGCCCCTGTCGACCCGCGCGGTTTGGCTAATGGGCTGAGCCCGTTTAAAATAAATCTGATTAATTGGATTTATTTTCCTTAAGGAAAATAATCCAATTAATCCAATCATAGGAAAATATTTAAATAAAAATACATAATATATTAATTGAATAACTTTCAATCCACTGGTCCAAAGCCTATGATATTATATATCAAATTGATCAAAAAATCCTCAGGAATAAGAATATAAAATAATATTGAATATCTAATGGTTAGATTTTCTATTCTTTCCTAATTATTACAAATCTTGATTAGGGTTGATTAGCATAACCACTTACCCAAGCTACATGTTTAGGGTGCTATTAGTTTCCTTTTGATTAATAGAGTGAATGTGCTAAGTTATTTATTTTTCTGATCTCTATATTTTAACTTATTCCCTAAGCTTATTAAACCATGATTAGTAAAAATTAGGGTTTTAGTATTTGGATCTTAGTAAACTCAATCTTTGATTAATTATATGATAAAATGGAACTTATATGCCAAGTTGTATGAAATTCTGATGGTTAGATTTGTAATTAGGTGCTAATCCTTTTGCATTAGTTTAGGGTTTAAATAGCACTAATTATCTTCTATTTTATAAATTTTTCTGTTATTATGCTTCATGACAGTAAGTTAGATGCATTGAAGCCATGTATTCAAAATTATAATGTATAATTTGAATAAACCTAAATTTGAAGATTTTAAACATCTTAATTAAGAAGTCTTAATACTTTGATCAAGATATTAAGACCTGATCTAGGTCTAATGTTGCCACCAATAATAGATACCTAATTCATTGATTTTACATTTGATCTATAAATGAACACTTGATCTTAATTGGACATGAGTAGGGGTTAAACCCTAACCTGCTTAATTAAGATCCAAACTCTTAAACCTTAACTAAATGGACATAAGTATAAGATAATATAATTGATATTATTCCAACAATGCATATGATTTGGTATTGATCTTAAGCATTTGAATTAGACATGTCAAGGTTAATAATAAATCTATGTGATTGCTTAATATGAATCTAAACTTTAGATCTTTGATTTTTTTCTTAAATAAGATTATTAGCATGAAAAGATTTATAGAATTATATTGATTTCATAATAGATCTAACTCTAATAGCATACTTTATTTAAATCCCATAATCTTAGAATAAGTTATGATCAGATGACTTAATCATCCGATCTGATCACTCTAAACCCAAATGATAAGTAAAACCTAGAATATTGGCATTAGAATTAAGAGTGTGAGATCTTAAGTATCTTAACATAAGATCATCTCTGAAATTTTTTAAGACTTAAATTAAATATACATTGATGTAGAAGAATTTGTATAACTTATTAAGGTAGAAACTTAGATGATCCCTTAACCTTAGAAGTTAATCTTAACCCCTCGTGGTAGGAATCACTTAAGATATTAGAATGATACATCTCCTTGTGGTAGATGGAGCCACCAACTAGACTTTTTCCTCGCTATTGAGTGATCCTTGATCATATTTTCTTGGAGCCTTGTATAGGACTTAACTATTTAGCATAGGAATTAGTCGTCTTGATAAACCCTTGATGATTAAATAGAGTTGTCTAAATCTAGAATATAAGTTAGGTATATTAGAGTGTACCCATAGTACTGGAGTATTTCAGTATTATTCGAGAATGCTTGAGTCACTCTAAGTAAGATTTACCTTTGGGCTATCCTACGGGTTTAGGCGGATACAACCTCGCTTAGAGTAAATCAATCGATCCTAAGAGTGTACTAAATGGGGACTCATTCCTTAGTTTGATTGAAATACAAATTGCCAACGGGCGATGCCTCCTAGCGAAGACCGCTTTAATAGGTGTGGCTCAAACAAACTAAGTAATTAGAATCAACTTCTTTAAGATACTGAGTGTGATTGTGAGTTGGGTATCTTAATAACATAGCTTGAGATATAAATCGCTAATGGGTGATGCCTCCTATCGAACTCCGCTTTGTTAGGGTGGCTTAATCAAACTAAGTGTTAAGAACCACCTTTCTTGCAAATGTGCTAAATGTGTGTATACAATCATCCCATCTAATTAATTTAAGTAAATCTTCAGCTTTAACTAATTATCATTCTAGAAGCTAGTGGTCAGAATCCTTTTTGCAGGATTCTGCATAGTGGAGACCTTGAATTCATCTTCGATTTCAAAATTTGTATGAATTTCAGGATTTTCCTCATATAGAATAGCAGCATGAGTATAAACATGAGTGTGAGTATGATGAATGATTCATTGGTGATGTATGAATCAGTGACAAATTATGGGTTACGGAATGTTGCATACATTGACTAGGAAATTTTAGGAAGCATCGGCATCACTGTACTGACTTCCCAATTGGGTGTATGTATACATTGGACTGTACGAGTCATAACATTTCAGTGATAATTCTGTTACATATCTGTGGCATACCATGTTGTGGCATATTTAGATGCATTATCCCGGTGACATATAGTACATCATTGGACATTTTTACCTTGATTTCTGAGCATTTGATGTTTCACTAACTTTCAGCAGTTATCTTTCAGTTCCTTTTTTCCTTGTTTAGTCTTTATAATATTCAGTGGATTAGTGTTTCACTGCTTTTCTACAGTTTGGTTTACTTTACTATTTATGCGTATTTACTTTATTACTGCTTAGTTTAGTGGCGTGCGCTAGACATCTTGTCTAACACGGGGTACTTTTGAGATCCGGCAATTTGCTAGATCCCGAGCAGCATGTTGAGGCAGGACCGGAGGACTTACAGAAGATCCAGGAGGAGTACGTGGAGCCTTAGTGGACCTATCTTCTACCTATTACTTTAGTGCTTTTGTGCTTCAGATAGACTTTACTTTTATGTCATTTAAATCAATTTGTAATAAATCTGGATGTATTTTACTTTTCTTTTCGGAGATGAATATTACTACTGCTCTATGATGAATGTGTTCTGGATATTTTGCTTTAGTTTCTGCACTATGTTGTTCTACTATTATACTTAGTATTGTGATGGGATCAGCATACTAGAAATACTGATTTATTGATAACGTATATTGAATTCATATTTACCTCTTTAAATCCAATGTACATATCCATCTAATACTTAAGGCAAGTATCCTAAACTTATCTTAAGTATTGACTCTCGATCCTACTATGGGGTTCGAGTCAGCAGCCCTTCAATGTGGCTAGTCTTAGTTAGCCTATTCAGGAAGATGGGTTATGCTTGTTTTCTTGAGTGGCACATCGCTCCGCCCAAATATGATTATAATTGTAACCTTTGCGTGTGATGAAGGGGCGGGGCGCTACACCATATCCTTTCTGTTATACTGACCATGCTTAGAAGATGATGGAGGTACCCTTTTTGATGCTGTGCACTTCCATTTGTAGGAGGAGGCATCAAGGAAAGTGCTGACATTTGGGAATTAATAGGAGTAGGGTTTTGAACAAAAGGATAGAGATTAATCATCATATTATCCACAGTCCAACTAGCACGACAGTCCCAATAGTGATGATTGGTTCTGCCACAAATGTAGAACTGACCGCCAGTGTCGTAACACTTCCCATAAGGATGCGGTCTATTACATCGAGCACCGGGTCTACCTTGCTAAATTTGCTTTTGATTTTGATTCAGATTCTGACTTGGGGTAAGCTGGAAGATCTTAGGACCATGAGGACAATTCCTCTTAAAAAGTTCAGATTTAGAAGGTTGAGGATGAGAATGCTTCTTCAACTCCATCTGAGCTTGGTGGTACTCGACCATGCGGGCAACTTCCTGAAGCTTAGAGAAATCATCATGATGTTGACACATCAGATGACTCTTGATGGAATCCTTCAGACCAGATAAGAATCTAGTACACCTTGCCACATCAGTGTGAACTATATTGGGAGCAAAATGAGAAAGCTTGCAGAATTCTTCATAATTGTGAACAGAATGGCTTCCTTTAGTAAGCTGCATGAAGTCATTCTCAATTATGGTTTAAGAAGATGGAGGAATGAATTCTTCATGGAAAACTTGTTCAAACTCATCCCATGGGATATCCTCGAATTGAATGTCTGAGAAATGAGTCTTCAACTCACCAGCCCACCAATATTTAGCTTTGCCATGAAATAAGTAAGTGGCAAGATGAAGACATTCACTTTCAGAACACTTACTACTAGCCAAGGTTTTCTCTATTGCCTTTAATAAGTCAACAACTTTAAAGTGAGAAATGGAGCCATTGAATGTTGGAGGATTCAGACGAAAAAAGGTTAGGAGATAGGCATTCACAACAGGACCAGTAGATGGCTGTGGAGCTACAGGAATATCAGGATTAATTGGAGAAGAAGTTTAGGGAAGAGTTGGACAATGCTGAGATGAGGTAGAAGAAGGTTGGGAAGTTTCAGAGGGGGTTGAGAAAAGGTACAGGATGATGCCATCCTTTAAGCAGCACCGATTTGAGCTTCTATCATTACCTTCATCATCTCAAACAAACTTTGCATTTTATCAGTATGGGAAGTCATGGTGGAAGTAGGTTCTTCCACTACAGTTTGAATATGTATGTTTGAATCGGGATGCATTCTAAAGAAAGAAAAGAAAACACAATTCAAAAATTAAAGAAGATAAGAAAAGAAATTCTCATTAAACCTGAAATAACTAAGAGATATAACTTTGGAGGAAAGAGGAAAGAACATAAGTAAAATAGAAGCTATTTACAAGAAGTTACTAATGAAAAAGAAACTAGAGCATAAAGAAACTAGCACTACTAGTTACAAAATTTTGCATAAAACATAAACTCGAAGTCTTCATTAGAAGGAGCATGGTGGAGACATCCACTCCAATGAACTAGCACCTCATGGGCACGACACCACCAATCCATAGCATAGTCACTGAAGAGTTCGTCCAAATATTTAAAGTGTATGTGATCAGGGCAAGATATGGCTTCAAAAGTTGTAGAGACTCGAGAAAGCCATTCTCTAGCCAATTGTGGGATGCAGTACTGCCTTGAAACACACAATTTTTTAAAATTTTGTCCAAAACTTCACCTTTGGCCTGAGATACTCCAAAGTAATCATGACCATAGGCTGAACCAAACCAATGATCATCCTCCCAATAAAGGAAGAATGATCTAGAAAAAGATCTTAGTTCACTTTTATTATTTGCCATCTAAAGATTTGATTACAGTTTAAGTTAAAAATTTAAATCAATTATTGGATTAGTAAGGAAGCTTACTATCCTAGGATGTCATTTAGTTGTCTTTATTATTCTGTTCTATTTGCATTTGGATAAATGAATATCTTTATCTTAACTTAAAGTTCTCAACTTAGCTCTGATACGAACTGTGACAACCCCAATATTGGGTAGGAGATTAACCCAACTTCGGTGCGTCACCACAACATCTAATACTGGATTAGAAGGAAGCTAACCCAAAACATTAGATGCTGTGTTTGGCTAAGGATTTAGAAGAGGGTCTTAAGTTAAGATAGGAAGGTGGAAGAAGAAAATGCATGAAATACATAAGATAAATATGAATTCAAATGTATGTGATTAAGTAATTACAATTATAAGTATGAAGATGATAATGATATGCACATATAATATGAGTAGGCATTATGAGATGTATGTATAATTCAATCACATATAAATCTAAACTTCCAATTAAGTATGCATTTAAATTCTAACTAAAAATGCATCTAAATTTCAGTTAGGTATGCATCTATACTCCAGTTAAATATGCATCTAAATTCTAATTAGATATGCATCTAAATTCTAATTAGGTATGCAACTAAATTCTAATTAATTATGCAACTTAATTCCATTTAAATATACATTCATTCAAACTAAGCATTTTAGAAAGGTCTAATTCCAACTTAAGAATAGTAAATACAAAATAGTTAACTTTAATTATTACATGCCAAAGTAAATAATAACAAAGTAAGGAAAGTAAATCTCTCTCTCACATTTAAATGAAAGAAAGTAAAACTAATTTATGCTAAAGCAAAATATAATATGTTAGCTTAAGCACTTGGTCCAGCTCCACTATCCTCCAAATGCACTTGATCTATCATATTTGGCATTTAAATGTGATAGGGAAAAGCTAATAAGAAAATATATAGTTAGACTAAACAGTGAAAGCATATTTTAAGATTTGGCTAAATATTTTATTATTCAATTTGGATATCACAACTAGTTACAATATAAGTATAAGCAGCGGTGCAAAATGTAAGCATATAAAAATGGAAATGAAATAGACAATTGTAAAGAAGGGCAATTGAAATAAAAGAGTGAGTAAGAATACCCACAAATGTAGAAATCCTAGCCTGCATATAAAGTAAGGGTAAAAGCATACTAAATAGGCTAGAAAAGTACTAATGTGCATATGAAAATAATTGAAAGAAGCATGTGTATGTTCAATGAACTTATGCTAAGTAAATAAAATTAGGTAGTGAAACAATTAAATGTAATTATAACAACATTCACCACAGTCTAAGTAAACTGTAAACAAGTAAGTACAGTACCAAAAACTTAGAAAATGCAAAGTATAGTAAATGGAGGAAGATCTTAGATTATCAATCTAAGAAGCTCATAGTCTAGAACTATGAAAAGATACATAGCTAAAAGCTATGATGAGTCTTCACTATCAATAAGATTGTAGAAGATCTCATATTTTAACTAATTGGAGTTATTTTATAAAAGTATTCATTCTGGGTGCAAATACATAATGAAGCAAGAAGTTAAGCACGTCTGTTTAATAAGGAAAAGCAGGGTCAAAACAAATAACACTCTTATTCACCTTTTGAGAATGTAAGGTCTCCTTATTACTCCTAATTAGCTTGCCCTTGGCTTAACCATCAATAATAAACCCATAAAGTTTTAATGTGAATATTGTATTTATGCACAATGTATTGTATGATTGATTATAATAAATAAGGCTCAAAGCTAAGCAAGCATTCAAAGAAAACTCAATAAATGCAAGTATGTGATATCGAAAGTTATCTAATTTTAATGATCTCCTTAATGATTGGAGCTAATTGAGCATCCAATTAACTTTGAGATATTGATCTCAAGTTAATTGTATGAAATAGTAGTGATTGGGGTTTTGAAAATAGTAGTTTCATTTTATTTTATAATATGACAAAATAGTTTATAAGTATAACAATACAAAAATATATTAAACTAATTCTATTCTTATCCTAAATAATAAGATTGAAATATATTGACTAAATTAAGGCTTAGGAAACTAATTAGGAAAGTAGGTTTAAGTAAACACTATAATCAAGGAAATTAAGAATTAAGGTTTTATACACTAAACTCATATAACTAGTTTAAATTAGAAGGATCTTCTTTAACAATCAATTACAAATCTAGCTAAGTTATTATAAAAGGAAAGGTTTAAAGAAAAAGAAAAGAAGGATTTGTAAACTATAAACTCTATGTTTTCTATAAGTTATAGGTTAAGAAAATCAATAGGAATCCTAAACTATTTTCACAAATTTAGACTCATATTACAAGTCTTATAGAAACTTAAGTGAGGATTTAAGAACTAAGATGAAGTGGACTAGGATTCATAACCTACAACTACATAAGCATTAAGATTATTTACACTTAATGAATATAATAAATAGCTCTAAAGGATCATCTACAAATTAAGTTATAAATCAATCCTAAATCTTTTATCTTAGGGTTGAAAGGTGAGTCAAGCATTTTACAATTGATTCAAACAATTAAATTATGAGAACTAAGCTCAAAAACATGCAATTGAAATTGACATGGGAAGTAATAAATATGATGTATTTGCTATCCTAAGGTTTTAAATGCCTAAAACTTAGAATTTAAGAAACTAGAAATTATCATAATAACACTAATTAAGGAGCCAAAACCTAAAATCAACAATTGTTGTCCAATAGAAATAATATACATAAATATGGAATCCTTATAGCATAAGGAGAAGAATGACACTAAGTAGGTTAAAATCGATCAACATTGGAAAATTAGGGTTTTTGAGACTCCTAATTGGGGTTAAAAAGTGATCAAGAAAATTAGGGTTTGAAACTTAAATTAGATCTCACATTTTTGTGAGTGAAATGAATTATTTAAATGTACAATTTGGACTTCAATTGAACTAATTATGAAGCAAATAAGATTTAGAATTAATTGATAATCATTTAATTATTTAAATAAAATAATTACCCAATCAAAAATTAAAGGGCTTATTAATATTCTACATGATTTTGCGATCAAAATGATATATAATATCATATGATTTGGCTAAGGATTAAGCAAGATATGATTAAAATGATATATATATATATATATATATATATATATATATATATACATAAATTATACTAACAATTAATTCTTACAATTAATTATCCATCTACTTAACCCGCTCAGTGCCATTAAATAAAAACAGAAGCCACGTCAGTGCTATTTAGGCATAGTTTGACAATAATTCTAACCGGCTGGTTCGAAGCCATTAGACAGTGGGCTATCCTTCGTCTTCACTGAGGCGATGCCGAACCCTAGGGCATCATGGGGATCACGACTTTGAGTCACTCGTGATGCATCAAGTAATGCAAACAAACGATTAACTCAAGAACTTTAAATTAATTTTAACATCCCTTCTAGAATCAATCTTAAGTTATACGGAAAAGAGATGCCCTATTGATACAGGGAATTACATAAATCATTTCAGATGAAGTTTTAAGTATAAATTAGTTCAATATGATATATTGATACATTATGTAATAAAAAAAGAAAAGAATTTTGAAGTACAATATTTATGAATAGAGATTTAATACATGTATATAAGAAATTAAAGGCATGAACGTTACAGAAAGATGAAAGAGATTTCGGGCTGGACACCATCGATTTCAACTCGAATCAATCTATCTATCCATTTATAATTAACAAGAGATATTCGATCTAAGAAAAAATAATTGCATATGGAACGAGAATGGGAGAATATAAGCATAACTTATTATATTTCCTAATGACAGACAAAACAAAACAAAAAAGATCTACGATACCCTTGATTGAACTCAGATGGAGTTTAACAGCATTGAGATTCACTAGCATTCCAGATTTAACTAGACACAAATGATGAAATAGGGAAATGGCGTAACTGCACTTCAACTCTTCTGGGTTTAGGGCTCGAAGCTCGATCGAAAGAATAAACTCCCAGATCACCTTTGGTTTCAGCATGAAGGTAGAGGGGAAGAAAAATGCCAATAACAACTTTCCTTTGGGTGACTGGGAGGATAAGGTAGGTCAAGAAGGGCTCTACTGCTGGCGATTGTACGGCCTCCTGCAAGAAGCAGAGCATGATCAGGAAGAGGACGTAGACATACAGGTGGATCATCCTGACCGTTGGTTAGATTGTGCGATCCAACGATCGGATGGACTATAATAGCCTATGAATAAAAAGGACCATTCGATCGCTTAAAATTAAATGCAACAGCTCAGATCTAGGCAAACGTCTGTCTCGTGTTATGCTCCTTACAAAGGATTTGCGTGGTTCCATTTATTAGCCATTGGGAAAAAATAAATAAAAGTATATTAAAATTGAATTTGAATTATATTTTTTAATTAATTGTTTATACTTAATTTATTACTAAAAATAAAATAGTAAAACAGACTCTGAAAAATCCCAAACATTCACCCTTACCTAAATGAGGGGTGAGGAGACAAAAATACAATCAGATTTTTGATCGAATGTCAATTTAATTATCTTTATTTTATGAGTATTTAAATAATATTAAAATAATCGGGAAAATTTTGACGACTTCCAAACACTTCCAAAATACCACCCCTAGCTAATTTGGGTGTGTTGAGTCCAATGGCGAACTTTGTTTTAGATTCTGAGGTCTAAATAAATTAGACATTCTCAGAATTATCAAAAAATCAGGAAATATTGGAAATTGTCAAATGATCTCCAAATCGCATGAAAATTGAATGGAGGCTCTGAATACTATTATAAGACTAATAGAAAAAAATTAGAGTCAATTAGGTTACTAATTGATGAGAAACAACACTATGGTTGTTACAGACTCCCCTCCTTAAAAGGAGTGTCACCCATGACACACAATAATTAAAATAAGAAAATGAAAAAGCATGAAGGAAGTCTAAAGAAATAATAATGAAAATAAAAGAACTAAACTATCTGACTAAGAAATGAATTCTGGGAACTTCCTATGCATATCCTCTTCTTTCTCCCACGTGGCTTCACTAGCTGGATGATTTTGCCAGTGGATTTTGATCATAGGAATGATGTGGTTCCTTAACTACTTAAAATCCCACCCCAGAATTGCAACTGGTTTAACGACTAAAGTCATATTATGCTATAATTTGATTGCTAGAATCTGAACTTGCTAATTAGGATCTAACAAACACCTTCTTAATGATGAGACATGAAACACATGCACGACTGAGAAGTCATCAGGCAACTCCAACCTATATGCAGAGGTTTCAACTTTTTCAATCACTTCAAAGGGTCCTAGATACCTTGGACTCAGCTTTCCAGAAACACCGAATCTCTGCACACCTCGCATCAGACTTACTTTCAAATATGCACGATCACCAACTTGAAACTCTAACAGACGATGACGAACATCATGATACTTTTTCTATCAATCCTGAGCTATCATCATATTACTGTTAATTAGAAGGACTTTTCTAGTAGTCTCCTCAATCAATTCAGAACCATAAAGCTGAGAGTCTCCTACTTCAGTCCAAGCAACAGGTGTTGTACACCTCCTACCTTAAAGAGCTACATAAGGAGCCATACCAATGCTGGACTAAAAATTGTTGTTGTAGGCGAACCCAATTAAGGTAAGATGATCTTCCCACGATCCACCAAAATTAAGAGCACAAAGATGCATAAAAACTTCTAAGTTCTAATTAATCATCTCAGTTTAACCATTAGTCCCCAAGTCTTGCGGAACAGCAAACCAGAATCTAAAATTAAATCTAGTGTCTCTGTCTGAAACTATGCAATTCGACGTACCATGCAAATGAATGATATCCTTAAGGTTAATCTTAGCTAACTTCTCCACAAGATCTGTCTAACGGATTGGAAGGAAGTGAACTTACTTTGTGAGTCTATCAACTATCACCCAAATCAAGTCAAAACCAGACCTACACTTAGGCAGTCCCACAATAAAGTCCATGGAAATATCGGACCATTTCCATTAGAAATGTCTAAGGGTTTGAGAAGTCCACAAGGCTTTAATATTTTGCTACTAACGAACAAAAATGGCACTTAGAAATAAAAATGGAAATATCTCTCTTCATGCCAGACCACCAAAATGATTTCTTTACATCCTAATACATCTTACTGCTTCTAGGATGAATAGTGTAACCAGAGTTATGGGATTCTGATAGAATTTGAAACTGTAGGCTTTTAGAAATTCATAATCTAGTCTTCTGAAAAATCACACCTTCAGCATCTAGATGTAATTCATATCTCTTTCTACTAATAATATCGGAAACTAAAACAAAATAACTAACAACTTCCTTCTAAGCTTTGACAATCTTAGACCTTAGAGAATCATCTGACTGAATTGCAAATAATAGAATTCCCAAATCAGCAGAACTGATCGGCTCAAGATTCAATCTGATAAAATCTTTGATCAAAGATTTGTTGCAACAAAGGGAAGACAAAGTTGCTTTATTACTTAGGGCATCAGCTATAATATTAGCTTTACCCGGATGGTACTAGATTTCCAAATCGTAGTCGCAAAGTAACTCTAGCCACCTACGCTGATGGTAGTTCAGTTTCAAAGTGAAGATGTACTTCAAACTTTGATGATCAGAAAATGTCTCATACTTAACTTTGTACAGGTAGTGTCTTTAGATCTTAAGAGCAAAAATCACCCCTACAAGTTCAAGATCATGCATAGGATAATTCTTCTCATTAAGCTTGAGCTGTCTACAGGCATAGGCTACTACACGATGATCTTGCATCAGAAAATAACCAAGCCCTACCTTAGAGGTATTAGTATAAACCTAAAAATCTTTATCCTCTCAAGGTAGTACTAGAATAATAATAGAAGTCAACAACTATTTCAACTTTTGAAAAGATTATTCACAGGCTGTGCTCCAGATGAACAGAACTTCTTTTTTATTTAACTGAGTTAACGACAAAGCGATTAGAGAAAATCCAGGAAAAAACCTTATGTAATAGCTAGCGAGTCCTAGAAAACTAAAATCTCTATTATACACTTAGGTTGGACCCACTACTAAACAGCTTGGATTTTCTTTTGATTGACTCTAATGCCTTCAGCATAAATCGCATGACTGAGAAATGCCATGGACTTGAGCCAAAACTCACACTTAGAAAACATAGTGAAGAGCTTATTCTCTCTTAACAACTCAAGAACAGCACGCAGATGCTCTGCATGCTTAGCAGCTGACTTAGAATAGATTAGGATGTCATCGATGAAAATGATGACAAACTCATCGAGATACGACTTAAGAATATGCTGCATCATGCCCATAAAAATGGAAGGAGCATTTGTCAGTTCAAAATACATGACTAGAAACTCAAAATGCCCATAACAGGACCTGAATATAGTCTTAGAAACATCTTTATCCTTGACTCGAATCTAGTATTAACCTGACCTTAAGTCAATCTTGGAGAAGACTTTTGCTCCAGCTAGCTAATCAAACAAATCATCGATCCTAGGGAGAGGGTACTTATTTTTCACATTCACTTTGTTAAGCTCACGGTAGTCTATACACATCCGCATCGATCCATCCTTCTTCTTGACGAATAGGATTGGAGCTTCCCAAGGTGACATACTAGGGCAAACGAATCCTTTCTCTAATACCTCTTGCAGCTGATCTCTAAGCTCTTGCAATTCTTTCAGTGCCATTTTATATGGAGCCTTAGATTTTGGTTGAGTCCTAGGAATAAGCTCAATAGAAAACCCTACCTCATGCAAAGAAGGTAGTACAAGCAAGTCTTCAGGGGACACATCCAAGAACTCTCTAACGATAATAGTATCTTCTAGACTTTTAACTTGCTTTTCCTCACTGATTAAGGTTGCTAAAATCGCACAGCAACCATTACTAATGAGATGCTTGGCTTCAATTTCATTAATTAGGAATGCAATCAAGCCAAGCTTTCCTACAAAAACTTCAGGTTTCTTACCAACCTTAAGCAAAACTCTATTTCTAAAGCAGTCTATAACGCCATTGAACTTACTTAGCCAATCCGTACCCAAAATTATGTCGAAGTTTGTAATTAACATAATAATAAGTTTGGATTAAAAGAATTGGTTACTGATTGGGATGTCTAACAAATAGAATTCAATAGCACACATTTCAGCACTAGATGACATTTGCACTACCAAGGGATTGCCTAGGCCGAAATATTGAAGGTTAAGGGAAGAGGCACAACTCACAGACATACAAGAGTGGCTACCACCAATGTCAAAGAGTGTGCCATAAAGCTGATCCTCAATAATTAGAGTTTATATAGCAGGGAAAATAAACTCTAATTATAACTAATGAACATTAAAGTATAAAATACTAAAATTAAATAAAGAACGTACCGGTAACAACGTTGTTGTCATCCTGGGCAACTAAAATAGAAAGAGCGTAAACTCACAGTACAGCAGGAGGTTGAGTAATAGACTTGTTCTTATCCTTTATATTGTACTGACCTTTCTTAGAAAAAAAAGGAGGTACACCTTTTTGATGCTGTGCACTTTTACTTGTAGGAGGAGGCATCAAGGCAAGTGCTGGCAATTGGGAATTAATAAGAGTAAGGTTTTGAACGGAAGCTTGTTGATTAATCATAATCTTATCCACACTCCAATTGACATAATAGTCCCAATGGCGATGATTGCTTCTACCACAGATGTAGAACCGACCTCCAATGTAGTAACACTTCCCATAAAGATGAGGTCTATTACATTGAGCACCGGGTCTTCCTTGCTGAATCTACTTTTGATTCAGATTCAGATTTTGACTTGGGGTAAGCTGGAATATCTTAGGACCATGAGGATGATTCCTCTTAAATAGTTTAGATTTAGAAGATTGAGGATGAGAATGCTTATTCAAGTCCATCTATGCTTGGTGGTACTCGACCATGCGGGCACCTTCCAGAAGCTTAGGGAAATCATCATGATATTGAGACATCAGATGACTCTTGATGGAATCCTTCAGATCGGATAAGAATCTAGTACACCATGCCACATCAGTGTGAACCAGATTGGGAGCAAAATGAGAAAGCTTGTGGAATTCCATCTCATAATCGTAAACAAAAGGGCTTCCTTGAGGAAGCTGCATGAAGTCATTCTTGATTATGGTTTGGGCAAATGGAGGAATGAATTCTTCATGGAAAACTAATTCAAACTCATCCTATGGGATATCCTCTAACTGAATGTTTGAGAAATGAGTCTTCAACTCACCATCCAACCAATATTCAACTTCACCATGAAATAAGTAAGTGGCAAGATGAAGACATTCACTTTCAGGATACTTAATACCAGCCAAGGTTTTCTTTATTGCCTTTAACCAGTCAATAGCTTCAAAGTGTGAAACAAAGCCGTTGAATGTCGGAGGATTTAGATGAAATAAAGTTAGGAGATAGGCATCCACAACAGAACCAGTAGATGGCTATGGAGCTACAAGAACATCAAGAATAAATGGAGAAGAAGTTTGGGGAGGAGTTGGACAATGCTGGGGTAGGAGAAAGTTGGGAAGGATTAGAAGATGGTTGAGAAAGGGTACAGAATGAGGCCATCCTTTCAGCAGCACTGGTTTGAGATTCTATCATAACCCTCATCATCTCTAACAAACTTTGCATTTGATCGGTATGGGAAGTTATGGTGGAAGTCAATTCTTCCACTACAAGTTGAACAGGATTCTTTGAATCGGGATTCATTCTAAAGAAAGAAAATAACACAATTCAAAAATTAAAGAAGATAGGAAAAGAAATTCTCATTAAACTTGAAATAATTAAGAGATAGAACTTTGGAGGAAAGAGGAGAACATAAGTAAAATAGAAGCTATTTACAAGAAGTTACTAATGAAAAAGAAACTAGAGCATAAAGAAACTAGCACTACTAGTTACAAAATTTTGCATAAGACATAAACTCGAAGTCTTCATAGGTAGGAGCATGGTGGAGACGTCTACTCCAACGAACTAGCACCTCATGGGCACAATGGCACCAATCCATAGCATAGTCACTGAACAGTTCATCCAAATGTTTAAAGCGTATGTGATCAGGGCAAGATATGGCTTCAAAAGTTGTAGAGACTCAAGAAAGCCATTCTCTAGCCAACTGTGGGATGCAGTTGCCTCAAAACACATAATACTTTAAAATTTTATCCAAAACTTCACCTTCAGCCTGAGATACTCCAAAGTACTCACAACCATAGGCTTAACAAAGCCAATGATCATCCTACTAATAAAGGAAGAATGATCTAGAAAAGTATCTTAGTTCACTTTCATTTTTTGCCATCTAAAAATTTGATTACAATTTAAGTTAGAAATTTAAATCAATTATTGGATTAGTAAGGCATTTATTATCCTAAGAGGTTATTTAATTATCTTTACTTTTCTATGTTGATTGCTTTTGGATAAATGGATATATTTATCTTAACTTAAAGTTCTCAACTCAACTTGGCTCTAATACCAACTGTGACAACCCCAACATTGGGTAGGACATTAACCCAATATCGGTGCGTCACCACAACATTTAATACTAGATTAGAAGGTAGCTAACCCAAATCATTAGATGTCATGTTTGGCCAAGGATTTAGAAGAGGGTCTTAAGTTTAGATAGGAAGGTGGAAGAAAAAAATGCATGAAATACATAAGATGAATATGAATTAAAATGTATATGATTAAGTAATTACAATTATAAGTATGAAGATGATAATGATATGCACATACAATATTAGTAGGCATTATGAGATGTATGTACAATTCAATCACATATAAATCTAAAGTTCCAATTAATTATGCATCTAAATTCCAATTAGGTATGCATCTAAACTCCAGTTAAATATGCATCTAAATTCTAGTTGGATATGCATCTAAATTCCAATTAGGTATGCATCTAAATTCCAACTAAGTAGGCAACTAAATTATAATTAATTATGTAACTTAATTCCATTTAAATATTCATTCATCCAAACTAAGTATTTAAGTAAGTTCTAATTCAAATATAAGGATAGTAAATAAAAAAGAGTTAACTTTAAGTATTACATGCCAAAGTAAACAATAAGAAAGTAAAGAAAGTAAATCTCTATCTCACATTTAAATAAAAGCAAGTAAAACTAATTTATGCGGAAGCAAAATATAATCTTTTAGCTTAAGCACTTGGTCCAGCTTCACTAGCCTCTAAATGCACTTGATCTGTTACATTTTGGAATTTAAATGTGATAGGGCAAAGCCAATAAAAAGAAAATATATCTTGACTAAACAGTCAAAGCATATTTAAAGATTTGGCTAAACATTTTATTATTCGATTTGGATATCACAACTAGTTACAATATAAGTATAAGCAGTGGTGTAAAATGAAAGTATATAAGTATAGAAATGAAATAAACAAATGTAACGAAGGATAATTGAAATAAAAGAGTAAATAAGAATACTCACAAGTGTATAAATTCTAGCCTGCATATTGATAGACATAAAATACACGTCTGTGCTTGCACACAAGTGTACATGGTTTGAAGTCATAAGTGAAAGTTAATTCCAAGATTTATCGTCCTCTAGGAATGGTGGTTTTGATACTAAGTTATACCTTCTTTCAATAATGTTTAAAAGATTGATTTTTGGTTTGATTTGGTTTCCAAGTATTCAATGCAAATGGCCTTAAGATAAGATATGATTTGTTCAAAGAGAGAGAGTTGGGGTTTCATTATAGTACTTGTAAGGACTTGGTGTTGTCACCTCTTTGTTTAAATGTATGAATTTATTTATTAATGCTTAATTAAATTATGTGATCATTGTTAGAATTGGAGTAATCCTCCAATTACAATAGGTTCAGATTTAGTGTAACAAGGAAAATCTCCCGTTGGGGTTCTACCTCGACAATTAAGCCTTTATGAGATCGTGGTTCGATTTACCTTTGATTTCCTATGTCTGGGCTAACAAATATCTTCTTTTGCTTATTAGATCTCACAAAAATAATTTCCATCAACAATGCATCATGCGCTTACACACGTAGTTTAGCTAGATGAGAGAATGCATTGGATCTGATGGATTATGTCACATCATCCATTGGGTTCCCAATGTCCTCTCATCCCTTTTACTTTACTGAGCTACAGAGCATGAGTTGATGGGAACTTGGTTCACAAGTATCAAGTCTCTTGGTATAGCTTTTAAGGAAAAGGTGCATAGTTCTTAGCTCTACCTGTAGTACCTTCCTTGCTCTTGTCCAATTGATGAGCTTAAAACTCAAGTTCCTTAATTAATAATTCTTTTAAGTTTTAATTTTTAGAAAAATGGTTTGATAAAAGTTCATCCAGGCATTCCATCACAATAATAAATATAGATAGTGAAATAGAAATCAATTTTATTCATTAAAACATTTCCATTACAACACCATATTATCCTTAAATATTCCTACAACTACATCCCAACCCTCTCCAAGAGGGTTTAGCTTTTCATTACAAGATAAATATGAGCATATATGCCATAGGAAGTAAGCCTTCACACTGGTTTATAGCATAAAATAATCAAAAGAAATGTTAGAAAAAATACTAGGAAAAACCCAGAGGTTTTCTAGGGTTCTCTTGAATTTCCTACTGCACTTCTGCTTAACTTCTTCTCCTTCTTCCTTGTTATCTACTTCTCTTCACTCTTCACAGATCACTGTTGGCCCCTTTCTTTTAGACTTTTGAATATCAAAATTTTGAACCCTTTCTCAATCTTTAAGTCTCTCTTTTATAGACTTCTTTTTACCTATTTAAATTTAATTTAGTAAATAAATCTCATTTAGAAATTTGTGCTTTTATTAAATAATTATTCATTTATTCCCTTGGTAATGAAGGGATTTAAGCTGTTACATTTATGTTTTATTATGTAAGATAATTAAATCAGCCTCTTGTTCTTTCCCATGATGACTTAAGCATGTGTTTTTTATAATAGTTTTATAATAAAGATTCCTCAATTTTTATTACATCCACCCTTTCCATCTTCCTCATATTCTTAATTTATTTCGTTATGAATTATTCCTTGAGAATGTGAAGTTTAAATTAATTTGATATTAATTTCAGCTATGGGAAGGGGAAGAATTCAATTCTTTGGCCTTCTCTATGCTGCCTTGAATATTTATTTTTGGCAAAAACTACGCCAGGTGCTACGGCGCGCTACAGTGCGCTGCGATGCGCTATTGCTTCTCAATTTCGAATCAGCCTCCCACTGTGGCGCTCTATGGTGGATCAAATAAATCTCAATTTGATATTCATTCTGTCGCGGTGCGCTAAAGCACGCTGTGGCAGCTCAATTAAATTTTATTTCCTCTACCTAAGTTCCACAAATATCGCCTTGGCGCTCTGCGGCGCGCTGGGGCAAGCTACGGTGTGCTGGGGCGCGCTACAGCGGGTTCCTTCTAGAATTGCAGAATTGCTCCAGGATGTGCAAGCTACTCTCATGCCGCCAGGGGGCGCCATGGCGCGTTGGGGCGCGCCACGGTGGTTTTCTCCCAGAATTGCATATTTAAGCCAAATTTTAATTTGCTCATCTTTTATCCTGAAAAGTAGTGAAAGCACATCAAAATATATAATTTTAAACTGAAAAGTGTTTTTCTTTATTAACTTATTTTACTATAAATCTTAGAGTTATCACATATAAATTAAGGGTAAAAGCATCCTAAATAGGCTAGAAAAGTACTAATGTGCATATGAAAATAATTGAAAAATGTATGTGTATATTAAATGAACTTATGCTAAGTAAATAAAAAATGACAGTGAGACAATTAAATATAATTATAACATTATTCACTACAATCTAAGTGAACTATAAACAAGTAAGTATAGTACTAGAAACATAGAAAATGCAAAGTATAATAAATAAAAGAATATCTTAGATTATCAATCTAAGAAGCTCATAGTCTAGAACTATGAAAAAAATATAGCAAAAAGCTATGATGAGTCTTCACAATCATTAAGATTATAAAAGATATCATATTTTAGTTAATTGGAGTTGTATTATGAAAGTATTCATTATGCAGGCAAATACAAAATGAAGTAAGGAGTTAAACACGTCTGTTTAACAAGTAAAGGAAAGCAGGGTCAAAACAAATAGCACTCTCATTTGCCCTCTAAGAATGTGAGGTCTCCTTATTACTCCTAATAAGCCTACCGTTAGCTTAACCATCAATAATAAACTCCTAAAGTTTTAATGTGAAAGTTTTATTTATGCACAACATCTTGTATGAATGATTATAATGAATAAGGCTTAAAGTTAAGCAAGCATTCAAGGAAAATTCAATAATTGCAACTATGTGATATCTAAAGTTATCTAATTTTAATGATCTCCTTAACAATTGGAGCTAATTGAGCTCCCAATTAACTTTGAGATATTGATCTCAAGTTAATAATAGTAGTGATTGGGGTTTTGAAAATAGTAGTTTCATTTTATTCTATGAGATGACAAAATAGTTTATAAGTATAACAATACCAAAAAAAAAAAATTCTATTCTTATCCTAAACCATAAGATTGAAATATATTGACTAAATTAAGGCTTAGGAAACTAGTTAGGAAAGGTAGGTTTAAGTAAACACTACAATTAAGGAAATTAAGAATTAAGGTTCTATACACTAAACTCATCTAACTAGGTTAAATTAGAAGGATCTTATTTAACAATCAACTATAAATTTAGCTAGGTTATTAGAAAAGGAAAGGCTTAAAGAAAAAGGAAAGAAGGATTTATAAATAAAAAATCCTATATTTCCTATAAGTTAAAGGTTAAAAAATCAATAGGATTCATATACTATTCTCATGAATTTAGGACTCCTATTACAAGTCTTAAAAGAACTTAAGTGAGGACTTAAGGACTAAGATGAAGTGAACTAGGATCCAATCTAGTTACTTAAACTTAGTCCTAATTGATTCATAACCTACAATTACATAAGCATTAAGATTATCTACACTTAATGAATGTAATAAATAGCTCTAAGGATCATCTACAAATCAAGTTATAAATCAATCCTAAAGCTTCTATCTTAAGGTTGAAAGGTAAATCAAGCATTTTTCAATTGATTCAAGCAATTAAATTATGAGAGCTAGATCAAAAACATGCAATTGAATCTCACATGGGAAGTAAAAATAATCACAATTTTAACATACTTAGGTTTTGCTATCCTAAGGTTTTAAATATCTAAAACTTGAAATTTAAGAAACTAAAAATTATCACAATAACACTAATTAAAAAGTCAAAACCTAAAATCAATAATTATTGTCCAATGGAAATAATATACATAAATATGGAATCCTTATAGCATAAGGAAAAGAATGACACTAAATATGTTAAAATCAGACAATGTTGGAAAATTAGGGTTTTCAGGACTCCTAATGGGGGTTAAAAATTGATTAAGAAAATTAGGTTTTAAACTTAAATTAGATCTCACATTAATGTTCCCCACATTTTTGTGAGTGAAATGGATTATTTAAATGTCCAATTTGAACTTCAATTGAACTGATTATGAAGCAAATAAGGTTTGGAATTAATGGATAATTATTTAATTAGTTAAAATAAAATAGGCAAATAAAATAATTACCCAATCAAAAATTAAATGGCATATTAATATTCTACATGATTTTGCGATCGAAATGATATATAACATCATATGATTTGGCTAAGGATTAAGCAAGATATGATTAAAATGATATATATATATATATATATATATATATATATATATATGTATATTATACTAGCAATTAATTATTACAATTAATTATCCATTTCCTTAACTCGCTCAGCGCCGTTAGATAAAAACAGGCGCCACATCAGCGCTATTTAGGCACGGTTTGACAATAATTTGAACCGGCCGGTTCGAAGCCATTAGACATTGGGCCATCCTTCGTCTTCACTGAGGCGATGTTGAAGCCTAGGGCATCACAGGGATCACAACTTCAGGTCACTCGCGATGCATCAGGTAATACAGACAGATGATTAACTCAAGAACTTTAAATTAAGTTTAACATCCCTTCTAGAATCAATCTTAAGTTATACAAAAAAGAGATGCCCTATTAATACTATTAAGGGAATTACAAAAATGATTTCAGATGAAGTTTAAGTATAAATTAGTTCAATATGATATATTGATTCATTATGTAACAGAAAAAGAAAGGAATTTTGAAGTATAATATTTATGAATAAAGATTTAATACATGAATACAAGAAATTAAAGGCATGAACAATACAGAAAGATGAAAGGAATTTCGGGCTGAACACGATCGATTTCAACTTGAGTCGATCTATCTATCCATTTATAATTAACAAGAGATATTCGATATAAGAATAAATAATTGCATATCAAAATGAGAATGGGAGAATTTAAGCATGACTTATTACATTTCTTAATGACAAACAAAATCTTCGATTGAGCTCAGATGGAGTTTAACAGCAATTGAGATTCACTAGCATTTCAGATTTAACTAGACTCAAATGATGAATTAGGGAAATGGTGTACCTGCACTTCAGCTCTTTTGGATTTAGGGCTTGAAGCTTAATCGAAAGAATAAACTCCCAGATCACCTTTGGTTTTAGCACGAAGGTGGAGAGGAAGAAAAAAGCCAACAACAACTTTCCTTTGGGTGATTGGGAGGATAAGGTAGATCGAGAGGGGCTCTACTGCTGGTGATTGCACGGCCTCCTACGAGAAGCAGAGCACGATCGGGAAGAGGACACAGTCGTACATGTGGATCATCCTGGTCGTTGGTTAGATTGTGCGATCAAACGGCCGGATGGACTCTAACAACCTAGGAATAAAAATGACCGTTCGATCGCTTAAAAATAAAGGCAATGGCTCAGATCATGGTGAACGGCTGTCCTGTGTTATGCGCCTTACAAAGGATCTACGCAGTTCAATTTATGGTCGTTCGGAAAAAATAAATTAAAGTATATTAAATTTTAATTTGAATTATTTATTTAACTAATTGTTTATACTTAATTTATTACTAAAAATAAAATAGCCAAAAGGACTCCGAAAAATTCTAAAAACTCACCCTTATCTAAATGAAGGATGAGGAACACAAAAATGTAATTGAATTTTTAATCGGAGGTCAATTTAATCATCTTAATTTTTTGAGTATTTAAAAAATATTAAAATAATCACAAAATATTTGATGACTTCCAAACATTTCCAAAATACCATCCCTAGCAAATTTAGGCATAGCGAGTCTAACGGTGAACTTTATTTTAGATTCTGAGGTCTAAAAAAATTAGGCGTTATCAGAAAACTAGGAAATATTGGAAATTGTCAAATGATCTCCAAATCGTACAAAAATTGAAATTGAGGCTCTTAATACTATTATAAAACTAATGGAAAAAGATTAGAATCAATTCGATCACTAATTAATGGGTAATAACACTAGGGTTGTTGCACCATTGGACTAATCTCCATAAATTAGCTAAAGGTGGTATTTTGAAAGTGTTTGGAAGTTATCGAATTTTCTCTGATTATTTTAATAATATTTAAATGCTCTGAAATTAGGATAATTAAATTGACCTCTGCTTGAAAATCTGATTACTTTTTTGAGTTCCTCACCTCTCAATTAGGTAAGGGTGAAATTTTAGGATTTTTGGGAGTCCATTTAATTATTTAAAATTGAATAAATAAATTAGTTAAATTTAATAATTAAATATTGCATTTAAATGAACTTAATATATATAACTAATAAATATCCAAATATCTAATTTTTGAAAAGGCGGGAATATGCTGCTATGTGCCAAACTGCGGGGTGCTGGATCCGCCGATCTAAGTCGTCCACCTTATTTTGAGCTAAACTATTTGATATGACCGTCAGATTAAAAAAAGAATTTGACTGTCCATATCAGCTTACTGTGCGTCTCCTTTTGTAGCCTGCGATCATGCTTCTATAGCAGGTGGGGTGGGTGCACGACTATTTAGATGTGTCTCTAAGGTAGTTTAGACTCTGAATTCGACATTTTCTTTCCTTTGCCATTTTGCTGCTAAGTATTGGAGGCTAGCTGGTGATCCATTGAAGCTCCATTGTTCTGAACTTTAAATTGGGAGGCCAACGGAACCCTGGGTGACAAAAGCAAATAGGTATTCATCTCCTACTTCCTCCATAAAATTAATAGGGCCTAACATTATTCTGTATTTCTATATATACGATCGAGACTCGTTCGGACATAACCAAACCCGATCAAGCCCTGAAATAAACTTGTGTCCGTCTGCCCTAATTTCTTTTATGGTATGACCTAATAGATAGTCAAGACTACCTTAAATAAATTTGCCCGTTGCAGCGGGACAATTTGCAAATGTGGGCAATACAACGCGCTGCAGCGGGCAAATTTAAAAAACTGATGGCGCGATCGCACGCTACAGAGCGCTGTAGCGACCCTTCTCTCATCAAACCTAATCGCCCCAGCGTGCCGCAATGGGATACTATGCAAAATTGTCTGCGATAGCGTGCTGCAGCAGCCCGCCGCAATTTTGTCTGGTAGAAGCATTAATTGCGGCTGGGACAAGACACCCAACCAGCCTCTTGTCTCCAGCCATCATTCCTCCGGCTGTAGCTCCATTTTTAAATGGAAAATGGTCTTTTTGATGTGATGAAAAGAATAAAACAATGGAAAATATTGGTCACCTCATCCATCAAGTGGATTTTTCCATCATTGCTCCAGAATTCTAAGGGAAATAGCTGGTTTTGTATTATGAGAAGGAAGAAGCATCCCCTCATCTATAAATACAGCCTCTCTTGATTAGAGGAGGTTCCCAACTTGGCTCACTTCAACCTAAGTAAGAGAGGGGCTGCATAGAAGAGAAGAAGAACTCCCCAAGGGTGGAGGAGCTCAACTTGCTTAGGAGAAGGAGGAGAAAGGCAGCACTAGGGACCTAAGAGAAGCTATTTAAGCAAGGTGAAGAAGAGTCTGGAGAACTTCCCAAAGAACATTCCTAGTATTTTCAAAACTCTTGTTTTGTAATTTCTTTTCTTAGTTAATCATGAAAGGGTCTTTATCCATGTATGTGTTCTTTTTCATCTCTTTTGTAATGGAGAGCTAAACCTCTCTTGGGGAGGGTTGGGGCAACCCCACATGTTTTGATGGTTACTATAAAATGTATGAAGTTTTCCTTAAGTATTCATAAAAATTGTGAACTTACTAACTTGCTAAAGAAATGTATAAGACTACTGTGAACTTGAATGTGGATCAAAGGAAATAGACTTTTTAACTAAAGAACTAAGTTGTCTTATGCTCCATAGTTCACCTTGGTTTGATGCTAGATTTATGAGTGCATGAGAGCTTAGAACTATGTGAGAAAGTTCTTGAGCTTAGTGTACCTTAATCTAAGCTCAACTAAATAGTTGATGTGTGTGATACTAAGACCCACTAATTGAGCTCCATTGCTCAACTTAATTGAGGGAGGGAATGGAATAGTTGTGTGCTCATAAATAAGGTGACATAGTCATTGAGCCCAATGAAATCAATACCTCATCTCAACTATGTGTGATGCATGTGAAGCTCTTAGTGGAATCAATGCTTATAAAATCTTAAGAATTAACACCCCTCATCTCCATGATCAAGAGATGAGGTAAAATCTATAAACCTAAAATCTTATAAGGATCTTTGTGCTGAAATAGAACTGACTGTGTGAACAAGTTTTGAACTTGTAATTCTTTGAGATAAAACTCCAGGAAAGACAATGTGCACTTGATTAAGATCAAAAAAAAAAAATGAAAGATAAACACTTGAGGAATCATCATATATAAGTTATCTATCATGTCATATGGAAGAAACCCAACTCTCCTCTTCCTTTTATTTGACTTATTTTCTACTAAGTGATTGTCGTGCTTGTTCTGGAACCAACTTAAACAAAACATAGATAGCTTAAACATTAGTGATAATAGATACACCTTAGTAACAAAATATCCAATTCTCTGTTGTTCGATAAATCCCGGAAACTCAAACTTTCCACTTATTACTCAGACCACATACACTTGCGTGAAAGCGCAGACGCGTATTCAAGGTCTGTCAAGTTTTTGGTACCATTGCCAGGGAATTCAAAATTATTTCGTATTAAGGATAATCTATAAGTAACTAGTGCTTTAAATATTTTCCTGCATATAATTTTAATTTTTGATTTTTGTAATTACAGGTACTAATAATCTACTTTTCTGCTTTCTTTTCTTATTGCTGAATCTTTGAACTTATTGCTATATTTGTTCTTGATAGCTTAATTATTGTTGTGTATGAGTAGAAGAATTTGTATGAATTATCTTTTTGACCCTGAAATTGAGAGAACTTACTTGCAGGCTAGGAGAGAACAAAACATTTTGTTAAGCCAACAAGCCTTTATGGAAAATAGTAATGAAAATCTTGAAGAGCCATTAGGAGAACCATTAGGAGAGCCTAGGGGAAGAGCACTAAGAGATTACGCACTACCCACTATTAGAGGAATCCCCCATGCAATTGTAAGGCCTAATATAGAAGCTAATAACTTTGAGATCAAACATTCCACTCTGAGTATGGTTCAAAATAACCAGTTTGGGGGATTAGTCACTGAAGATCCAAATTCATATATTTTAACTTTCCTTGAAATATGTGACACCTTCAGATTTAATGGTGTCTCTAAAGATGCAGTTAAATTAAGGCTCTTTCCATTTTCTTTACAAGATAAATCCAAGAGTTGGCTAAGCTCTCTTCCAAGCGATTCGATATGGACACGTGACAATTTGGCTAAGAAATTCTTAGTCAAGCATTTCCCTCTGGCAAAAACCACCCGGCTGAGAATTGAGATAACCAACTTTACTCAGTTGGAAGGTGAGACACTATATGATAGATGGGACCAATTTAAGGAATGCCTAAGCCATTGCCCCCATCATGGGTTTCCCTTGTGGATACAAGTTCAAACCTTTTACAATGGTTTGAACGCTCCTACAAGGACACTCATCGATGCAGCCGACGATAACTCTATTACTAGTAAAACCCAAGAGGAGGCTTACGAACTCTTGGAAGAAATGGCTAACAATGCAAACCAATGGCCTTCTGAAAGGCTTAAAAAAAATCTATGAAGGTGAATGAATCTAATCAAATAACGGCTTTACAACAAGAAATCCATGCCCTGAATGAGAAAATTGAGAGAATAAATATTAACACTGTTCTTGAAATGCAATGTGAGTTGTTCGGAGGGAGACACAATAGTGAGAGTTGTAATTTGAACAACCCCTTCGTACAAATGAATACTGAACAAGTGAATTATTTAAGAAATAATAACACAATGAACAACCCTTACTCCAATACCTACAATTCAGGGTGGAAAAGCCACCCTAATTTCTTGTGGAGTAATAATAATAACTATAATGGAAATCAATATGGGAGGAGCTCATCAAACTAGCAGGGAGTAAATAATGAAAATAATCATAATAATCACCACCCAAATTTAGTTTTAGCTTTCAACTCCTTTAAGGCTGAAACCATCTAATTCATGCGCTACACCAAAGCCACAATCACCCACCATGATGCCTCTATCTAAGGGATAGAAGCATCCCTTAGGAACATAGAGACCCAACTGGGGTAGATCTCCAAGCAGCTGACTATTCGGCAGCAAGGAGCTCTACCCAATTCCACTGAAGTGAACCCAAGGGAGCTGGTTAGTGTGATTCATTTTGAAGAGGCGTATGGGGGAATTAATACTGATAAAATGAGTGCCATAGAAGAAGAGCTAGAGGCTCAGGAAGGAGTAAGGGGCTCTGAATATAAAAAGCTCATGGCTCCAAAATGTGAAGACCTCGGGAGGTTGAGTATTCTGTGCATAATTAGAAATGAAGTATTTTTAGATCCCCTGTGTGATCTTGGTGCTTCAATCAACATTATGCCCTACCACATTTACAAACATTTGAAGGTAAGAGGAATGGAGTGCACCTCCATGATTCTAGGATTTGCAAATCTAGAATCCCTTACCCCTCTCGATATCGTTAAGATTCTCACAGTTGAATTCGGGAGTTTCATCGTTCCAACTGATTTTGTGGTGTGCGAGTGGGATAGATGGAACAAGAACTCCACAATCATTTTTGGGCAACCTTTTCTTATGAGCACAAAAGCTATTATTGATGTAGGCCATGGGGTGATGAGGATAAAAATTAAAGGGAAATATGAGCTAATCGATCTTAAACATACCTTCTTTAAACAAAGAGAGATAAAATAAGAGGTGAGGAAGAAAATGAGAGAAGAAAGAATTTGGATGGATAATGTCCTTGAAAATCTTATGTTGGAAGAAAAAAATTTAGATAATAGCTCAACTCCTTCCTCGGAGAAGGGGAGTAAGGAAGGAGTGAGAAGAAGGAAAACAAGATGGGGTAAAAGAAAGAAAAAGACTCCCCTTAAGTTAGAACTTAAAAGAGATGATTCTATGAGGAAAGATAAAAAGGGCAAGGGTTTGGGCCACCTTGAGGGTTGTGCTCACTCTAGCACCTTAAGGTCATGGAAGGAGAAGCCTCCAGATCTGATTATTTGAATGTTAGCGAGTCTAGCTAAAGATGTTAAATTAAGCGCTTTTTGGGAGGCAACCCAAGAAAAACAAAAATTGTGAAGCAGCGCTATAGCACGCTGCAGCGAAAATTCCGCGACAGGGCGCTGCAGCGGAAATTTTATGACAATGCGCTGCAGCAGAAATTTCGCTACAGCGCACTGTAGCGGAAAATTCACTATAGCGTGTTGTAGCAGAAATTCCGCTATTTCGCTACAGCGTGCTGCAGCGGTCTGCTTCAGCTGTAGAAAATTTCTTGACCGCCTTGGATTCCCTGCAGTCAAAAAGTTATGATATTTGGGTATTCCATGCAGTCAAAAGGTGGGCTGAAAAAGCTACCTCCCTTCACATGGATCATCACATTTATGGCATGGGGAAGCCCATTGATCATAACTCTCTTCCTTTGGAATACCTTGGCTATTTAAAGGGAGGCAAGGGGAGGGGTGATCCTTGCACCTTCTTAATTTTCTGACTTCTTCACAGACTTTTGCTCTCCTTTCATTTCTTCATCATGTCT
Source organism: Gastrodia elata (assembly GCA_016760335.1). NCBI lineage: Eukaryota > Viridiplantae > Streptophyta > Magnoliopsida > Asparagales > Orchidaceae > Gastrodia > Gastrodia elata. Next base: position 105,745,158 of record CM028669.1, on the reverse strand, counting down.
TCCGGCAAAAAGTCAATTCCATGGAGGGAGGCCAAAGCTTTTTCATCCAGGGGAACCTTTAACAAGAAAAGGTTCTCTTCCGCTGAGGCCAAACACTATTCTTTTCAACTACTTCTCAGCGGAAGTTGATCCCGGAGAAAAGTTTCAGCCATTACTATCCAGTGCCGGTGGAGCAACTCGACCCTCGGGGATGGAGGGTGATGGTGACGAAGAAATCCCCCACTCACCCGACCATCGTCCAAGAGGTGTATGCTAATGCGATTAATGCGGCCAGACATAAATTTTTTTGTAGAGGTAAGGGAGTCACCTTCGGGATTGCTCAAATCAAGCAATTCTATGGGCTTGAGGAGGTAAGTTCTTGCTCTTACCTTGAACTCTTGGAGTCTCGCCACGACCCCCTTGATCTCATTGCGGAACTCGTCCATGAAAACACCCACTGGAGGGAGGACTAGCCAACATTCCTCGTTCCGAATTAACGGATATTAGTAGTGCATGGCTAGTTTTTATTTCCAACTATGTCATACCTACGAGTCACTTAACTGAAGTGACCCATGCCCGAGCACTCCTCTTGTGCTCATTGGTTAGGCTGGGTGAGATCCGCATCTCGAGTATTATTTTTGAGCAGCTCTGGAAGGCTCTCAGGGGACCCTGCGCTACATTGGCCTTTGGATCTTTGATATCAAGGATTTGCGTGGCCCAAGGGGAAAACATCTACTTTGTCTGACCAAAGTCTCACTAATAAGTTGTTGCTGTGACTCCACATGTGACAAGCTAATCTAAGTAAGGCATTGGCCACTGACATGCAGTTCTTTGAAAAAGAACTCATCCAGCAACGTCAGTTTCAGTCCGAATTTCATGAAGCCCTAGGACTACTGTTCAAGGATTGGAGCTTGCTAAGAGGACCGGACCCCTCCGTGTTGCCAAGACCGCCTGTTGGTGCTCCATTCCAGACTCTCGCTACCCATGCGACTTCACCTACGACATGGGAAAAGAGGAGGAGGAAGAGACCCATGAATAAATAGGTTGTATTTGTTCTCTTTTGCTTTATTTGTTTTGTTTTTTGTACTTTTCATTTTGTGTGTTTTATTTTAAGAACTTAATTTATGAATTCTCATATTCCTAAAATCTTTTTAACATTTAAAAATGATAAATTTTTTTATGTTTTTCAAGAAATGCAAGTCACAAAGATACCAATAAAGAAATAATGTGAAGTAAGAGAGTGCTTAACAAAAAGTGATCAAATACATGGACAGCAACAAAACTTCTAGATAAGGAATGAATTAAGGATAACTAATCTCCAAAATTTTAAACCAAAGCTAAGAACTAAGTGTGGGGGAAGGCATTGGACTAAGGACTAGAGATTATGGTGAGTACTCTAAGAGAGTGTGCTAGGCTCCCGTAAAACTTCATGATCTCAAAGATGTGAATTGGGGATGAAGAAAAGTATCACTCCCTAAGAATAAAAAGAGAAAAATATAAAAATAGGGATGATAAAAAATATCTCTCCCAAATGAATGAAATGAAAAAGGTTAATGAAAAATATCTCTCCTTTAATCTTATCATCTTTGTGATTCATAAGAAGGAGCACATATGGCACAAAATTCTTGAGTATTTTACTACCTCTCTAGTCTAAGCTTTCCAAGGAACCTCCCTCATTACCTAGTGACAAGCCTAAAAACAAATACTTGGAGATTAACTTATTAACCTTGCTTTATATCCAAAAATTAGAAAATATAATGCCAAATGATTTTGGTCATTTCAGTTAAGCACATATTTATGCATCAAAATCTAATTGATATCTTTTGTTGACTTTCATACCTAAAAAATAGAAAAATACCATTTTGAGCTTACTCGAGGACGAGCAAGAATTTAAGTGTGGGGATGTGATGAATCCATAAATTATATCTCAAATAAAGGATGATTTCATTTATTTCTCATAATAAAACTGCTCCTTAATCCAATTTTGTCTATCTTTTCAGAAAAAATACCTATCTAACGAATTCTAAGTAATTTGGACAGTTTTCCAATTTTTCTAAAGGAAAACTGCTGCCGCTCGTTGCAGTGGGCCATTTTGTAAAATCAGGCGCGACAGCGCGCTGCAGCGGTGCACATTGTGAAATGCGGGCATGATCGCGTGCTACAGTGGGTCACTTTGCGAAGCGCGGGCGTGATCGCTTACTGCAGCGAGACACTTTGCGAAATCGTTCGTGACAGTGCGCTACAGCGGCCCGCTACAATTTTGTCTGGTAGAAGCATTAATTGCGGCTGGGACAAGACACCCAACCATCCTCTTGTCTCCAACCATCATTCCTCCTGCTGCAGCTCTGTTTTTAAATGGAAAATGGTCTTTTTGATGTGATGAAAAGGATAAAACAATGGAAAATATTGGTCATCTCATCCATCAAGTGGATTTTGCCATCATTGCTCCAAGTTCTAAAGGAAATAGCTGGTTTTGTACTATGAGATGGAAGAAGCAACCCCTCATCTAAACATACCACCTCTCTTGACTAAAGGAGGATTCCCAACTTGTCTCACTTCAACTTATGTAAGAGAGGGGCTGCATAGAAGAGAAGAAGAACTCCCCAAGGGTGGAGGAGCTCAACTTGCTAAGGAGTAGGAGGAGAAAGACAGCACTAGGAACCTAAGAGAAGCACTTCAAGCAAGGAGAAAAAGAGTTTGGAGAACTTCCCAATGAACGTTCCTAATATTTTCAAAACTCTTATTTTGTAATTTCTTTTCTTAGTTGATCATGAAAGGGTATTTATCCATGTATGTGTTCTTTTTCGTCTCTTTTGTAATGGAGAGCTAAACCTCCCTTACGGAGGGTTGGGGCAACCCCACATGTTTTGATAGTTACTATAAAATATATGAAGTTTTCCTCAAGTATTAATAAAAATTGAGAACTTAATGACTTGCTAAAGAAATGTATAAGACTACTCTGGACTTGAATGTGGTTCAAAGGAAAAAAAAACTTCTTAACTAAAGAACTAAGTTGTCTTATGCTCCATAGCTCACCTTAGTTTGATGCTAGATTTATAAGTGCATGAGAGCTTAGAACTATGTGAAAAAGTTCTTGAGCTTAGTGCACCTTAATCTAAGCTCAACTAAAGAGTTGATGCGTTTGATATTAAGACCCACTAATTGAGCTCCATTGCTCAACATAATTTAGGGAGGGAATGGAATAGTTGTGTGCTCATGAATGAGGTGACATAGTCATTGAGCCCGATGAAACCAATCTCTCATCTCAACTATGTGTGATGCGCGTGACGCTCATAGTGGAATCAATGCTTATAAGATCTTAAAAATTAATAACTCTCATCTCCTTGATCAAGAGATAAGGTAAAATCTACAAACCTAAAATCTTATAAGGATCTTTGTAATAAAATAGAACTGATTGTGTGTTCATTTTGTGCACAATATTTGAACTTATAATTCTTTGAGATAAAACTCAAGGAATGATAATGTGCACTTGATTAAGATCAAAGTAAATGAAAGATAAATGCTTGAGGAATCATCATATATAAGTTACCTATCATGTCATATGGGAAAAACCCAACTCTCCTCTTCCTTTTATTTGACTTATTTTCTACTAAGTGATTGTCATGTTTGTTCTGGAACCAACTTAAGCAAAACACCAATAGCTTAAACATTAGTGATAATAGATACACCTTAGTATCAAAACATCCAATTCTCTATGGTTCAATAAATTCTGGAAACTCAAACTTTCCACTTATTACTTCAGACCACGTACACTTGCGTGAAAGCGTAGACGCGTATTCTAGGTCTATCGATACCTATCAAATGGCGGGTGGGCAAGCTTGTAGGATAGTCGAATTAAGCCATAGTTCATAACCCTAATTTTGCCTTCCCAGGAAAAAAAATGAGGACGAAGCGGTTCACGTGCTTTAGGTTATGGCTCAGTTACTTAGCTAAGCCAGTCTAGTCTAATATAGTTGGATTGCGTGTCTGCACCATCAGCATTGCGGGCCCCCATGTCAACACGTGGCCCACTAACAGGTTGCTGAGCGTCCGACAGCGCAAAATTCTGCGCTGTTGTCGGACTCTGTTTTCCGCACCACCGTCTTTTCCTTAATTTTTTTCTTTGTTTTAATTGTTGTGCCGAGAGCTAATTTTTCTTCCTAAAGTTTTCTAGCTCAAAGAGCTCTAATGGATTCTATATCCCATTCACAGATTTCTAATGATGCAAAATAAGCATAAGAGCAAAATAAAGTAGCCATTGAATCCATTCTATGGCTTTCCAATAAAAGAAAATAGGGGATGAGAGCTCTAATTTCTGCAAGAACTTGGGAGCTTTCCTTCAGCAAAAAGCACAACAACAAAGGAAGAAGAGAGGAAAACTCAACTTGCCAAATAGAGGAATTGGAGTGGCTGAGCTCCATTTAAAGGAGAAGAGAACATGGCATTTAGGATGGGATGAGATTGCTTATCCCATCACAAGCATGGGAGAGATGGCTTGGAGAAATGGAGAGGGAGGGGTAGACTTTCGTGCGTAGGGCTTGGGAGGTGCCGAATTCAGCTGGTGTGGGTCCCAGTTAGGAAGGAAATAAATAATAGAGCAAAATAAGAAATGGATTTTAATATAATTTTAAGTAAATTAATTAATGCTCTAAAAATTTAATTTTTGTAAACGGACTTTGAAAAATCCAAAAAATTCACCCCTAGATAATTTGGGGGTAAGGAATTCAACGACGAAGTCAAATTTTGATTCTGACGAGTATTTAATTTTCCTATTTTCTTGGGGGTATTTAATTACATTAAAATATTCGATAAAATTTGACGACTTCCAAATGCATCCAAAACATCACCCCAAGCTAATTCGGAGGTGATGATTGTAGTCGCGAACTTGGATTTTAATTTTAAGATAAAAATAATTAAGTTGATTTTCAGGATTCCTGAAATTTTTAAAATTAGGATTTGATCCATTTGCCTTCTGATATGGACTAGGTCTTTGTGGTGAACTCCTAATGACTTATTTAATACATTAAGATCAGAATTATGACTCAAATTAGTCCTAATTGACTAGAGTAACAACTTGGGTTGTTACAGACTCCCCCCACTTAAGAATGATGTTATCCTCGATATCACTCAAGTGGAAAGAATTTATGCAGAAACTAAGGATTGAATTGAAAGGACAAGGAGCTAGAGAAGTACCTGAGTTCTCAAATAGCTTAGGGTACTTTGATCGCATATTAGATTCCTTCTCCCAAGTGGATTCAGCAGATAGCAGTTCTTCCATTGAAGTTTGACCATTGGGATTGAGCGGCTTCTTAACTTCTTTTGATCTATACCTAGATCCTTATAGGCTCTTCAACAAATGAAAGATATGGCTGAATTTCAATTGGTGGAATTGAGATTAGATGATGGTGCTCTTTTAAACATTTTTTGAGAGACAATACGTAAAAGACATTATGCACTGTGGTGAAGTCTTCAGGCAATTCTCACTTGTATGCTGATGACCCAATTCATTTTAAGATCTTAAGCGGTCCAACATATCTCAGACTAAGATTTCCAGTAACTCTAAAATGGTAGATACCCTTCATAGGATTGACTTTTATATATACCAGATCTCCCTCTTGGAACTCAAGAGGATGATGATGAGCATCGTGGTACTTGCTCTGCCTATCTTGAGCTATCTTAATCCTTTGCTGTATAAGTCTTACCTTCTTGTTGGTCTGCTATACTAACTCAGAGCCATATAATTGCACATCCCTAATTTTTGACCTAACTATTGAAGTGCTGCACTTTCTACCATATAATCCTTCATATGGTGCCATCTTGATGCTCGATTGAAAGCTATTATTATAAGCAAATTCTACTAAAGGAATATGATCTTCCCAAGAGCCTGAGAAATTCAACATGCATAGGCGAAGTAGGTCTTCCATAACTTGATTGACCCTTTCTGTTTGGCCATTAGTCTACGGGTGAAAAGCCGTGTTCATTGCTAAAGTGGTACCCAAATCTTGATACACTGACTTCCAAAATTTGGAAGTGAAATGACTGCCTCTATCAGATATGATAGTCTTGGGGATACCGTGCAATCTGACTATCTCTTTGATATACAGTTTGGCTAGCTTCTCTATGGAGTCAGTTTGACGGATTGGAATAAAATGCCCCAATTTAGTTAGGCGGTCGACGATGACCCAAACTGCATCGGCACCGGATCTTGTATAAGGCAAACCCATGAGAAAAACCAAAGATATATCTGACCACTTTTAATTTGGAATTTCCAATGGATGCAACAAACCACTTAGTTTTTGATGTTCCGCTTTGACTAGACAGCACACATGGCATTTTGCAACAAAATCTGTCGTGCTCCTTTTCATTCCTAGCCACCAAAATAGTTGCTTTAGATCTTGATACATCTTTGAGATTCCGGGATGCACTTAATACCCATAATTGTGGCCTTCAACTAGGATCTCATGGTGCATGGATTTCAGGATCAAGAGACGATTGTTTAAGTACATAGCCCCCCTTTTGAAGTTTAGCTCAGAACGATGACCACTTTTGATTACGGTCTTATGGTTTAGGTAGTCTTCTTCCTTGATTTGGGATTTGGAAACGTCTCTGTGGAAGGTGGGTTCCACATTGCTCATGGAGATCATTTCACTTAGCAGGTCACCGCGCACTGGCTTGATGTTCATTTTGCGGAATTCCTCCTCTAATGGACTTTTTGAGATGATGGCATTAAGGGTAGCATGACAGCTTAGAGCATCAGCTACAATATTTGCCTTTCCTGGGTGATAATAAATGTCGAGATCATAGTCGCTAATTAACTCTAACCATTGCCTCTGCCTGCAATTCAAAAATCTCTGAGTGAATATATATTTAAGGCTTTGATGGTCAGTGGATATTAAACATTAGATTCCATAGAGGTAGTGATGCTAAATCTTTAAGGTGAACACTACAGCAGCTAACTCAAGATCATGAACAGGATAGTTTCTTTTATAAATTTTCAGTTGGTGGGAAGCATAAGCGACTTTTCCTTCTTGCATTAATACAACTCCCAAGCTTATCCCAGAAGCATCGGTATGGACTTGGTAGTTCAAACCTTCTTTAGGAAGAACTAAAACTGGTGTGGAGGAAAGTGCATCCCTTAATTCTTGGAACGCTTCTTCGCAAGCTGGAGACCACTCAAATGGTACTGCCTTCTGGGTTAGTCTAGTCAGTGGAGAGGGTATTTGGGTAAGCTTCACCAACTTTCTATAATACCCAGCTAAACCCAAAAAGCTTATGATGTCTATAACTGATTTAGGCTATGCCCATTCTTGAATGATGCTGACCTTATTTTGATCCACCCTGATACCTAGTGCATCAACCACATGGCCAAGAAAGGTTACAAAATTAAGCCAAAATTTACATTTTGAATATTTGACATACAGCTGATGACTACGCAGCTCCTCCAAAATGGTCTTCAAATGGCCTTCATGCTCTTTCCTAGTTTTGGAGTAAATCAGGATATCATCAATGAAGACGATGATGAATTTGTCAAGATAGGGTTTGAGGATGCACTGCATTAAATCCATGAATATAGAAGGTGCATTTGTCAATCCAAACAACATAACTAAAAATTTGTAATGACCATATCTAGTTCTGAAGGATGTCTTTTCAATAATCTGAGTCTTTTATTTGTAGCTGATGATACCCTGACTGCAGATCGATCTTAGAGAACCCCATTGCTTCAGATAGTTGATCAAACAAATCATCAATGCGTGGCAATGGGTATTTATTCCTTATGGTAACTTTATTCAACTCCTGATAGTCAATGCACATCCACATTGATCCATCCTTCTTCTTTACAAAAAGCACTAGAGTTCCCCAGGGAGACTAACTAGGTCTGATAAGACCTTTCTCCAATAGGTCTTGTAATTGCTTATTCAGCTCTTGTAGTTCCTTGGGTGCTATATGGTAGGGTGCTTTAGAGATAGTTTGGGTTCCTATAATTGTATCTATTGCAATTTCAACTTCCCATGTGGGTGGAAGACAGGGTAGGTCTTCAGGGAAAACATCGACAAATTTGCAAATGATGGGATTCTTAGACAGGGGAATTTCTTCCTTCTTCTCTCCTAGTATCATTACTAGGAAGGTGCTGCAACCTTTATTTATTAACTTCTTGGCTCTAATTTCATTGATCAAGGAAGCTCTCATACTAAAGTTGCCGACAAAGGATCTAGTTTGACTACCACTGCCTAAGGTAATCTTCTTTTCTTGCAGTTGATGGTGGCATCATATTGACTCAGCCAATTCATCCCCAATATAATGTCAAAATTGGCTATCAGCAGGACTACGAGTTTGGCTTCGAACTCCGTGTCTCCGATAGGAATCTAGATTTTGTAAAATTTATGAGCTGGTATTTGAGTCTCCGTCGGCAATCCTACATTTAGAGGATTGGCTAAACAGTACAGCAACAAGTTAAGGGATTTAGTTCAGCTTTCAGAAATAAAGGAGTGACTAGCTCTGGTGTCAAATAATATGTTGTAGGGTTTATTATTTACATAGATTGAACTTAGTTACAAATGCAATAATTTACTAGCTACCTTAAGCAAGTAATACTAAAGAATATAGATTTGTTCAGAAGTGTGTACCTGAGACCACATGGTTGTCTTCAGTTGCCTCAATTAGAGTGAGGGCATAAACTCGAGCAGGACCGGCAGGCCTGTTGTTATACGGCTACTGAGGTGGTGGTTTCAGAGCATTTGGGAGAGGGACAATAGCCGTCTCTTGCCACTGAGTGGAAGGAGGAGGTAGTGCTGGGCGAGCTACTGCGGGCCTCTAGAACATATTGAAAACCTTTGGCATTTGGAATGATCGATCTGATTGTCTTCAATTGTATCAGTGTGCTTACACCTGTAGTATGAATGGCCTGACCTACCACAATTGAAGCAGTTCTCGGTTCTGTGGTAGCATTGCCCATAGGGATGGGGGTGAGTGTAGCCAACGAAGAGGTTGGCGGATAGAGCTTCTACTTTAAGCTGGTTCTGGCACCCCGCCTTCTAATCTACAAGATGAGACCTTAAGGGGAGGAGCACCACTCTGGCAAATCCCTTACTTATCATTGGATTACATGTAAGCCACAATCATCTAATAAGGGAGAGATATGCTCATAATACATATAACATGAATCAATCACTAAGTAAATATAACTCAGAGTGTGGAAGCAAAGTGAAATAAATAGTACATCCAATTTACCATAATACATAGAGGAAATGTAGCATACTGCTCAAGATAAATAGTACATGAAGAAAAACACAGTAAAAAGGTACCTATATTATTACAACATTTTAAATAAGTTTATTAAAATAAAGATCAATCACTCAACCTCACAAGAAAGCAATAAAGGAACTATATATTTTCAGCACCACCCTACTGATCCTCTTCTAAGAAAGGCTCCTCTTCCTCTGGCATAAGCTCCCCAAAATGATCAGATTCTGATACTGTCAATTTCACAATGCTAGGGCCCCAACCAAAAAAAGAAAAATCTTATTAGATAATTATCTAAGTATATTTTAGGCTGAATATTCTTTTGTCTATTATTTGTGTTACATTTTTACTTAACAATACTAATAAACTATCTAGCATAGGAGTAGCAGGCATACAAAAGAAGTGGTAAGTTATAAATACAACATTTATAACTAAGCAATAATGAGTCAAAAGACATACCTCAAAATAAGCTAAAAAAAGGCTAGACATACATGTATAAATAAAGTAAATAAAACTATTGAAAGGAAAGATTACACTTAAATATGCTGATGATCAAATGACATATGCAAGTTTAAAATTAAACAATTTGGCTGTGATACATATAATAAGCAGCAATAAAATCTAGCATCCTATGATACACGAGTAAGCAAGTAAGCTATAGTAAAGCTGACTAAAGTAACATGCATAAGTAAAACAAGAAATAAAAAATAGGTATGTACAAACTACCATATCAAAAAATTAGCCAATCAGGCTCAGCATATTCTTAAAGCCTTTTTAGGCTAGGGCAGAACAAAACAGTACAGTACTGAAGAGGCAAAAAATACAAGTGCAGTTGATTTTAGTTGTTTAACCTTTGCTCCTGTGGACATGTCCAGAAGCAGCTAAAGTGTCAAGCATGTTTGCAAGACTTTAAGGGTTCCAAACTTAACAATACACTCCTCAATGAGTAATATTAAGTTATCCTTATTACTCCTTACCCCTATATGTGCATAAAAACCTACTAGAATATAACTGAACATAATGCAAGTGTTATCCTAATTATTCTAATTTTTCATTTCATGCAACAATGTTATCTTTATGACATACTCAAGGAAATGGCACAAAATACAAGAAATGCGTAAGTAACAAATAAATCAAGTGGGCAAGAGACTCTACTACACAAGGTGGCATCATTTGTTATTTAATTAACTATAATAACTATTTTAAGTTATATAACTTAGAAGCACGACATTATAAGGTAAAAAAACACAATTAGAACTGATCAGGTTCTAATTTAATTCATTCATATTTGACTACAAGTTAAATAAGAAATCAGTATGTCCTATTTGATGAATTTAGATGTTATAAACTAATATTTGGATTAAGATCTACTAAACTAAGGATTATGATTTTAACACCATAAGATTGAAGTTAATCACGTAATCCAAAGGTATAGCTTAAGGACTAAGGTTTTAATTATAAGTGTGAACTAAGATTAAGGCAAGAATTTTATTAAGCAAAAATCAAACTTAATAGGATGATTCTCCTATTCTAAATATAAAATTGAAAGATAAAATAATTAGAATCAAGTTATTAAATCTAGAGATTAATAAAACCAAGGCTAAATTCATGAAATAACCCACTTTATTCAATGAATGAAATATAATCTAAGATCTATTACTAATCTTGAGGGAAAAGGTCCTACGGTGCAAGTGAAGTTTCTAAGGCAGCTCCTACTAAAAGAATTAGGAAATTTATGGAGCTGATGGTAGTTATTATAATTTATATTTATTTGCTAATTTAATTCACCTAAGGAAGTTAGGAATGCAAAATTAAAACTAGGTTAGAAACTGGCAGATTTTACTTAGGAAAGTTTTTAAGCCTTTAATGAGGTTTCTAACAAGTTACTCAATTATAAGGTTAAGGGTTCTAAATTAATTCCAAATCAGTTTTATTACTGATTTTAATGATTTAAATGACATTTTGGAGGTCTAGGGCGCTCAACCAAAATTTGGGCAAAATGACCATTTTGCCCCTATTTAAGGGTCTAAATTGTAACTATTTGGTTAAGGGCTCAAAATTAAATTTTGTTAATGCCAAATGATTCCTTATTATCTAACATAAAGATAAACAGTAAGTACTTTAAATTTGGATAATTATTAAGTCCTATAAGACCAATTTAAGGATTTTATCCTATAAGATAATTTTGGTAATTTTACTTAATAAAGTTTAAAAATTAAATTTGTTTATTATTATTTACTATCCAAGGATTCCATAGAGTCCAAGAACACTGAAATCAGATGCTTAATGATCAAGTTATGATCATTTCAATGTTATGGTTCTACTTTTATGAAAGGAGACAAAACCTAATTTTTCCATATTCAAAAATCACCTATAATTTTATACAATGTTTAATTTTACTAAGCCCTATTAGTATCTTAAAGTCATTAAAATATAAAAAATATGAAGTTCCGGCCATTCCAGATAGTACTGGGTAGTTCTGGATAGTTCTGGGCAGTTTCGGACAGTTCTGGGCGCTACGGCGCGCTGTGCCGCCTTCTGGCCGATAGCCAGGGGCTGTGGACCGCTATGGCGCGCTGGGGATTGTGATAGCGCATGGCAGCACTTTTAGCACTGTGGTGCATTATAGTGGATCTCAGCGCTGGGGTGCACTGTAGCGCTTTTAGGAGCTGCGGCGCACTACAGTGCCAGAGTTTTCGAGAGCTGGATGCTACGGCGCGCTATAGCGCTCCATGGTCAAGAGCCAGGCTCTATGGTGCGCTGCAGTGCTTTTAGGCGCCAATGCTACGGCATATTTCAGTGCTGCAGTGCATTTAATTTAATTTCATCAAAATTATATGCCGCTGTGGCATGCTGCGGCATATTCAATTTCGAAACTCGGGCGCTCCAGCGCGCTGCAGCGCTTGAAGGTGATTTCGTCTGTGCGAAAACCATGACGGGTTTCCTTTCGCACTCAAATACTCCCAATTTTGGGCACCTCACGGGTGGTGCCATATACCGATGGAAAGGTATTTCTAAGACCTTTCCATTGATACCAAAATTGGCACGAAAAGATCTGCCAACAATGAATTTAAATGTCCAGGTATGCAGAAAGAAGGAAAAATAGAGCTGTTTCATCTTCCTAAAATCACAAAACTAATGAGCTCTAATGAACTCCATATTTTAATCATAGATTTCTAAGGATACTAAATAAGCATAAGAGCAAAAATGAAGTAGCCATTGAATCCATTCAATGGGAAAATGGAGGTACCTTGGCTTTTAAATGGAAGCAAATGGAGGAGGAGAGCTCTATTTTTTGCAAGAACTTGGGAGATTTCCTTTAGCAACCAGCACAACAATGGAGGAGGAAGAGAGGAGAAATCAGGTTACCCAATAGAGTAAGAAGAGGGGCTGAGCTCCATTTAAAAGAGAAGAGAGCATGGCCTTTAGGATGGGATCAGATTGACTCATCCCATCACAAGCATGGGAGAGATGGCTTAGAAAAATGGAGAGAAGGACAGGGTGACTTTTGTGCACAGGGCTTGGGAGGTGTCGAATTCAGCTGGTGTGGGTCCCAGCTAAACAAAGGAAAATAAGAAATGGATTTTAATAAATTTTTAATTAAATTAATTATTGCTCTAAAAATTTTATTTTTTTAAATAAACTCCGAAAAATCATAAAAGTTCACCCCTAGCTAATTTGGGGTGAGGAATGCAACAGTAAAGACAAATTTCGATTCCAACGAATATTTAGTTTTCCTATTTTTTGGGGTATTAACATTAAAATATTCGATAAAATTCGATGACTTCCAAACGTATCCAAAACATCACCCCAAGCTAATTTGGGGGGTGACGATCATAGTGGCAAACTCAGATTTTCATTTTGAGGTCACATTAAATATCTCAATTTTCCATTAATTAAATATTATTAAAATATTTAATAAAATTTTGACGACTTCCGATTGCCCCCAAAATATCATCCCTGGCTAATTTGGGGGCAATGATGCAACGACAAAGTCCAATTTTTGTTATGACGTTAAAATAATTAGGTCCAATTTCAGGATTCCTGATATTCTTGAAATCAGGATTTGATTCATTTGCCTCCTGATTTGAACTAGGTCTTGGTGGTGAACTCCTAATGACTTAATTAATACACTAAGATCAAAATCATGACTCAAATTACTCATAATTAACTAGAGTAACAACTTGTGTTGTTACACTAGTACACCCTGGATCATTTAGGGTGCTCGTGCTAGAATGAGATTGACCATAAACTCTTTTTGGGTCCTTCTAGCTCTTGATCTTGCTCCACCATTTTGGTGGATTCCAAGAGGTCAGCGAAGTTGGTCAAATGGAGGGAGACAATGTGTCTTTGAATGGAGGGTCGCAAACCACTTCAGAAACGGTGGCATTGATCTGATTCTGTTGGGACAAGCATGGTGGCGAACCTTGATAGTCGCCAAAATTCAGATTCATACACTGCGACGAAATGGTTTCCTTGTTGTAGTTTCAAGAACTAACCCCCAGGCTATGCTTTATAGAAGTGGGGATGTACTGGGCTTGAAATGCCTTAATGAACTCATCCCAGGAGATGTCCTCCAGTTCCAAGTCGGTGAACAATGTGTTTCAGATGTTATCCCACCAGTATTTGGCCTCACCTTAGAGGCGGTGGGTTGTTAAATGGATCACCTCAGAGTTGGGACACTTGATACTTGTGAGATTCTTCTCCACCATTTTGATCTAGCTAGCAGTGCTAACAATAGAAAGGCTCTCGTTGAAAGTAGGGGGCCTCAGATGTAGGAAACTATGGAGCAGTCCATCTACAGATTGTACATGATGCTGGAAGGAATAGTAGGAGGTAGGTGCAACGTCAGAGTTTGGGCGATCTCACCCCAGATGAGCTGTCAGTAGCCGTTCCATTCCTTCTGATTGGGTTGTATGCGATTCCGCTATTCTCTTAGCCTGTTTGTTGTGGGAGTCTGTCATAAGCCTAACTGCTTCTAGCCGTGCATTTAGCTCGCTTGATGAGCTGCTAGAAGTGGCGGGTGAGGAACTTTGTCTAGGAGTCATCTTTATGCTAGTCTGAATTTAGAAAGTGATACTCATTTAGAATTTTGTAGGGATAAAATATGATAATTCTTGCATTACTCATAATAATTTTGAAATACATAATGTAGAGAGATACAATAGAGAGCATGGACTAAAATGCTAAAACATCCACTCAATATATTTTGCAGTGAAGGCCTGACAGAAATCTTCAAAGGTAGCTTCATGCAGCTTTCCTTCGCACCTATGGATGAGTGCCCAATAGGTGACAACCCACAAATCTTTGGCTTGGTCCTGAAAGAGAAGAAATATTATGGAAACCCAAATGTCGTTCGGACAATCTGTCACCTCCATAACAAAGTTTACATGCTTCAGCCACTCCTTGGCCAAAACTAGAAGTTCTAGGCCCCTAAAGATGCCATGTTGGAGCTGTCGGTCTAGTACTCGAACGCCTGGCTCCGACACCCCTTAAACATACCTCCCATACCTCTGGTAAAATAATGTGACATACTCCCATATGGCCCCAAATCGCCCATGGTACCACCAGAATGACATCTTCGAGTGTCTAACAATTCCACAAGTTAAATTAGTTCAATCATATTGTTACAACTTGTTAAGTTATTTTAGTCTATGTTCTTTATACTTGAGCCATATATGTATTTTTTGTTCTGAGCATGGTATTGTAATAACTTGTCAAAAGAATCATCCATTAGGTAGAGAGGAATGCGGAGGTGTGCCACTTTGGCAGATCCCTCACTCTTCATTAGATGAGATGTAAACAACAAATTTTTTAATAAGAGAGAGGTATGCTCAGAATACATACAACATAAATAAATCATTAAGTAAACATAACTCAGAGTGCGGAAGCAAAGCAAAGTAAATAGTACATCCAATTTGCCACAATATATAAAAGAAATGTAACATACAACTCAAAATAAATAATACAGTGAAAAAAAATACAATAAAAAAAAGTACCTGTATTATTATAGCATTCTAAATAAGTTTAATGAAATAAAGAGCAATCATTCATCCTCACAGAAAGTAATAATAGAACTAGATAACTTCAGCACCACCATGCCGATCCTCTTCTTAAAAAGGCTCCTCTTCCATTGGCACAAACTCCTCCAAATGATCCGATTCTGACATTGTCAGTTTCACAATGCCAGGACCCCAGCTAAAAAAGAAAAATCTTATTAGACAATTGTCTAAGTACATTTTAGGCTGAATATTCTTTTGTGTATTATTAATGTCACCATTTTTACTTAACCATACAAATAAACTATCTAGCATAGGAGCAGCAGGTATACAAAAGAAGTGGTAAGTTATAAATATAACATTTATAACTAAGCAATAATGAGACAAAAGACATACCTCAAAATAAGCTAAATAAGACTAGGCATACATATATAAATAAAATAAATAAAAATTTTGAAAGGAAAGACTACACCTAAATATACTGATGATCATATGATATATGCAAGTTTAAAAATAAACAATCTGGTTGTGCTAATATGATAAGCAACAATAAAATCTAGTATCCTATGATATACGAGTAAGAAGGTAAGGTATAGTAAAGGTGACAGAAGTAATATGCATCACTAAAATAGTAAACAAAAAATAGGTATGTACAAACTGCCATATAAGAAAATTAGCCAATTAGGCCCAGTATATTCTCAAAGCCTTTTTGGGCTTGGGCATAATAGAAATTCATAAAACCTTTCTGGGCTAGGGCAGAATAGAACAGTACAGTATGGAAGAGGCATAAAATATATGTGCAGTTGTTTTTAGTTATTTTACTTTTGCTTATGTGGACACGTCTAGAAGCAGCCGAGGAGTCAAGTATATCTGCAAGACTATACGGTTTCCAAACTTAAATATACTCCTCATATTTTCTAAAATTGAATGTATTAATCATTGATAATTAATTTTTAATGATTAATTTATGTAAACTTCATTTGCATGTATCTTCCAATTAACTTAGCCAAATTATGCAATATTATATATCATTTCGACCAGAAAAATGCATAGATTAATAATACGACATTAAATTTTTATTTTGATGATTATTTTTATTAATCATCATTTTAGATTAATTAATTAATTACAATTTAATCCAAATCTTGTATGTGGCATAACTTTTTCAATTATTGTCCAAACCTTACATTTCAATAGTCCATTTTAATCACAAAATTATGTAGGATAATAAAATCAAATTTAGGATTTGAACCTTAATTATCTTAATGACTTTTTAATCCTAATTAAGAGTTTTGAAAATGCTAAAAACCCAATGTTGTCCAATTTTTACCTCATTAGTGTCATTTTTCTCCTTATACAATAAGTATTTCATAATAGCTTACATTATTTCATTTGGACAACATTTTTGTATTTTAGGCATTTGGCTCCTTAATTAGTATAACTTTGCAATTTCCTAGTTTTATAAAATGCAAATTTTAAGTTTTTAAACCCTAGGACAACAAATTGTTACATTTATATTACTCCTTTTATCATTTCAATTGAATGTTTAAACTTGATTTTTCATGATTTAAGTGCTAATTTACATAGCACAACTCTAAATTCAAATTTTCATTCATAGAATACATCATGTGGAATTTAGGAACTTTAGTTTACTGATTAGTCATTTTGATCTTAACTAACCTACTCCATAATTGTGGTACAGTAGTAGTATGCCTTATTTCATTAAGTGATCTTAATAGGACTAGTACTCAACTTTTAGGATGGATTTCTAGCACACATTTTCCTTTAACTTATAATCATTTATTAAAGTTCTCTAGTGATTAAATTAGGAATTCATTAGTTTTAAATTATGATTTAGATAACCTATAGACTTCCTTACTCTTCAATATATAGTAAACATAGAGCTTATAGCTTCTAACCTTACCTCTCCCATGCACTTAGACCTCTCCTACCAATTGATCCTAGCTAGGTTAGTTATTGATTTGGTTGGATGTCTTCCAAGTGTAAGCTAATTAGATGAAGTTAGTAGGTAGTATGTTAACCTCCACTTTAATTAGTTTAGTAACCCATTAGTATTACTCTTCCCTGCTAATTTCCTAATCCTCAACCATTAATCTACTTCGATTTGATAGGGTAAGTCCCTTCTTGCATAATTATACTTATAAATTATTTTGCCACTTCACAAATTAAATCAACTACTATTTTCCAAAACTTCACCACTTATTCTATTACTTATAATTGACTTAGAGATCAATATCTATCAGTCAATTGGGAGCTCAATTAGCTCTAATTATTAAGTAGTTCATTAAAATTAGATAACTTTAGATCTCACATAGTTTACAATTACTTGAAATCATTGAATGTTTGCTTTGCTTTGAGCCTATGCTCTTGCACATATATATATAAGAAATTTTGCATAAATAAAACTTCCATAAAACTATAGGGGTTTTCCTTGGTGGATAGCCAAGGGCAAGCTTAAGTGGGGATATAAGGAGACCTCGCATTTTCAAAGGGTGAATGTGAGTGTTTGTTTTCTATGAGACCCCACTTTCCTTTACTTGTTAGCCAAATGTGCTTTACTTCTTGCTTCATTCTATTATTTACCTACAAAATGAGTATTTTCATAAATAACTTCAATAAATAAAATATGAGTCTCTTACAATCTTATTAATTATGAGATCTCTTCATAGCTCTCAAGCTATGTTTCCTTTGCATAGTCCTAGGCAATGTATTCTTTGTCATAAGGCTAAAGTCTCCCATTACATACTTACTTTGCACTTTCATTTTTAGTGATGTGCTTTACTTATTTACAGTTCATTATTATGCAGTGTATGTTGCTTTAATTTCATTTAATGCTTCACTGCTTTTATTTGCTTTACTTAGCATGTATCCATTAAACATATTCATGTTTCCCTTTCTTATTTTTATATGCACATTAATAGTTTCTAATCTTATTAGGATCTTTTTTCCCATACTTTTTATTGTATGCTAGAGCTATTATACTTGTCAGTTCTTACTCCCCTTCCCATTCTACTATTTTTCTTACAATTATGTTTTACTTTCTTCCCTTTACTTTGATGCTTTAAATGCTCTACTATAATTTCAAATGGTAAATTGGCTTGTGTGATATCTAGCTAAATTTCAATTAATAACTAGCCAATCTTAAAATGTGCTTAAATTATTTTGCTTAACTACCTTTTTCTTTATCTTGGCTGTGCCCTACCATATTTTAAATATCAAAAATATGATAATCAGGAGCATTACCAAGCTAGTGACTGGGCTCTACAGTGCTTGAAGAATTTTAAACTGCTTTCGCATTTTATTTCCTTTTCTGTTTTCATGTGAGAGAGTGAATTATTCTTATTCCTCTTTCAAATTTCAAAGTTTGTAATAATTAATTTCAGTAATATTTTTACTTTTTTCTGTGATAAGTTTACTTTCATATTAAATGCTTGGACTAGATAAGTTGATAGTTTACATTCTACTTGCATTTGTTTCATATTCTTCCATATTTAATAATGTATGTTTCTTAACTTAACACCCTCACAAAGATACTTGGCCACATAACACTTAGTGTTGAGTTAGTTTCCTTCTAATCTAGTATTAAGTGTTATGGTAATGCTCCAATGTTGGAATGGGTTCCCAATCAAATATTGGGCTCATCACAGTCGGCTTCACTCAATGGCTGATACATTGAACTGTTTAATATTGTGTCTCATCTCGTCAGCCAATGCTCCCACACAAACAACAAACCCTAGAACCAACAATGTAACCCTACTTTGATACCACTTGTTTGTAGTAAAACTTTAACTGAGCACACCGCAGTGGAAGCGAGTTATAGCGCACTCGATCGAGGACCGGGGTTGCGTATAGCGCACTCGATCGAGGACCGGGGTTGCGTTGACAATTACCAAACAAAAATAGTATCACAAAGCAACAAGAAAGAGAATCACAGCACATGCATGCAACACAACCACAAGCACATCCAAATAATCTCAAATTTTATTTGAAAATCTCAAGAGTGGGAAAAACCACAGAGCCACACCACACATAAATTTTCACTATGTAAAATGAAGAGTATAGAGTTACAAAGAGCTTAACCTCCTCAAGTAAACTAGCTCATACTTTATAATGAAGGGGGGAAATAAAAGCCATTATATAAAGTGTCTTCTCCAATATGCAAGAGCTCCCTTGCACAATAGTTCTCCCTTAGGGTTTCTCCATGGAATCTCCTCCCATAGCAGCCAAAGCCCTCTTAAATTGAAATACTAACAACATAAGAAACTCCTCCAATATGTTCCTTTAAGTATGCAGGTCATTTTTGAACCCCAAATGATTCAAAATACCCCTTAATTTACTTAAGACAAAACTTGAATGGAGCAGAATTATGCCAGGCGCTACGTTCCACCATAGAGCCTAGGCTTCGGGTAGCCAGGCACCAGGGTGTGTTGTAGCACCCCATTCTCTATTTGCCTAGCACTGGCATGCTACGATGCGCACCATGTAGCAACACGCTGTAGCACTAGATTCTCAGGTGCTTACCGCTGTGACGCGCTCAAGTTTATCGAAGAGTTGTCTGCAATCCTAATCGATGCAAAAATTATAAGTGAAAGTGCTACCAGCTAAGTTGTAGCCTAGAAGAAGAGCCTTACGGTTAATAACAAGAGTTGCCCCGTTGCGACTGTCTACAAACAATAAGAGCCACTTATAATCAATCAATTAATAGTGAGATGTAAAGCAATCTACGAAGAGTGATAGATTAGCTAAATATAAATGTTCTATCACACATAGTTACCACTTGTATGAGTACTATAGCTATAAGATTGTAATAAATTACTTGGAAATATGAGTGTCATAGTTGCAAACAATGGCCTAGGATTAGTAAGATACCCAATGTTGTTGGATTTCAATAATATTAATAGCAATTGCGATGGATTTTTATTTATCTGCAACCTCCATCAATGGCTTTCTATTCTTGCATTCTGAGTTTCTAAATTTTTTATTTTAAGGATCGTGAGTATATGCATTCAACACTAAAGGCAAGATTTAAATAAATTGATGTTACTTCATTATCTAAATTCTGAACTTATTGTGAAGTATAAGTCATCACTTAAACCAAATTGCAGAGTGATCTAATAACTTTCAATTACATTAAGATTTCATCCATTGTCAACATTAATATATATATATATATATATATATATATATTGAGCTAAGATATCAGCATTCATTCAAGTAGTATTCAAGGAGCTATGTTGTGTGCTTATTTGCAAATGACATTCTTAATAATATAGGCAATAGGTTGTTAGCTTTGAAGAATTTTGGTAAAGGTTTTGCTCTTAGAATGGGCAAAGTGAGGAATGAATTTGTTTTTTTTAGATGCCTAAAATAGCAAGCTAAGGGATTTAGCAAACTGGAAAGGAAGTGTGTTGTTTTTTTATTCTTTTTTATTTTATTTAAATTGTATTCTAAACTGATTTTAGGTCTAAAATTTTAATTTCCTATTGTAATACTTACGTACTCAACCCAATTGCTATTGAATTTAACATGACTCAAGTAACGCTAGATATGAGATGTGGGATTGATCCAATTGATGTTAGTAGGATTAAATTTGACATATTAGTATAAAGAGGATCATTGGAGTTAGATGAAGCTAATTAAGTTCATCTCTAATAAAGAAAAAAGCAGAGTTTTAATAAGGGATGAATCAATTTAATTAATTGGAGTTAGTAGGGTCTTCAAAGAATCAATTTCTTATAAATTTAGGCATCCTTTGAGATTGATCAGCTAAAATTCTGAAAACTTCAAGTTCATACAGTATTGGACTATTCAATCATTCCTTCCAATTGCAATTTGATCAGTGTAAATGGTGATCTATAATCTAAATGATAGAGATATATTTCCAATCAAATGCTCCTAAATGTTGTGGTTACTCATATAATTAACATCTTCATTGGATAGACCGCCTTCCTTGTTGGCTGGGTGCAGCTCCACCCTCTCGGCCAATGCTGACTTCCACCTTCTCAGACAAGCAACCACCTCTTCCTTGATTTTGGTCGAGCAGCTAATTAGACTTCGCAAGCATCGATTCTTCTTGTCTAATCGATGAAGGAGCTCGCCAATCCTCCTTCTCCCTTATAACCTCTTCTTCCTCCTTCAGTTAGTGCCAATTCCCAGCCCCTCCTTCCTTGCTACCAAATTTTCATCCAACGAAAGAAGAAGAAAATAGATCCTTGAAGATTTGAATTGTTCGCTCTCCACCGGTAATGGAATTTGTCGATCCTATCAAGCCTTCCTCATCCTTGATCACCAACACCATTAAGGTATCTTAATGCTTTATTTTCTTATGGATTTAATTATATGTTCATATGATTAATTAGCTTCTTAGAAAATCTTGAAATTAACATTATTAATCACATGGATTTAATTGTTATTAAGTTGAATGACTATTGTTTGAGAATATGTTTCTATCGATGGCTCATGAAAATGTTGCTTATAACTTTTATTAGGTTGGTAATTGTTGTCATGATGGATCCTTATGTATGCAGCCCACCTTAGAGTGTTTGATCAATCATGTAATAATGATTTACTTGAATAAGTGTGCTTGCATGTCTCTTAGGGTAATGGACCAATTGTCTTGTGCTAGTATGTTATCATCTTTAGATTATCGCATAATACATATTCTTAATTATTGGAAAATGAAGGAACTCAATTTATGCTCATGTTATGTTGTGTAATCATTAGGACCAAGCAACTCTTGTATCATTTGATATGAGATCTAAAATTAATGTCTTAATTAAATATTTATGAAATAAGATTGATTAATCTTTAATGATAAATTAATGTTGTTCTTGAGTTTATCTTAAGGAATCATGTTCTTGTGCTTCCAAACATCTATAAGGAATTGATTACTATCAAGTTATGATATTCCATCTTGTAATCCCTCTCTAGCATGCTATATTTCAATCTTATATCTCAAAATTATAGAGAATGAAATGGGTAGAGTCCATGCTAGTTTAAATGAAGCATCACTTATCAAAATAATTACCATGCAGTTGTATCTTATCCAATTATTGTAGGTGCTGTGAATTGTGCTTCTTCTCAACCAATCATTAAGCTGCAAATCCAAATCATCATAAAGGTATGTTAAGTACTTAGAACTTTATTGAGTTTTGAATTTATTAAATTATGTCAATTTCTAGAGCTTTATGTATATGTACATCAATTGCATAGATCGTAGTATCATTAGTGATTGATTGTCATTGAAAACCATGGCATTATAATGTAGGAGCTCTTTGCTATTGTAGTAGAGTATTATTACTTAGTAAATTGTCACTAAGTAGTATTATCACCTTGCTTAAAGATTATAAATATGCAAACTTGGATTTATAACTTAGGTTTTAGTGAGTAACTTTGTTAATTACTCTTGCACTTAGGCAAGCATTATTTAGTCATTTTTAGAACCTATAGATGTCCAATTTCAATGTTTAAGGAGTTGATTTACTCTTTAGGCAATAACTTAGAAATATTCCATTTAGACCCTTGTTTTACAAAGTCAAAACTTAATTTTCATATAAATTTGAGTAACTTAAACTTTAGATGCTTAAAATCCTAATTTAAGGGACTTGAAATGCAAACCCCACCCCCCCCACCCCCACCCGTCGGCGTGCGCAAGCGAGATATGCATGACAACACAATTGGCAGCGGAATCGTGCATTACTCAAGAAGAGCTATCGAACTTCTCTGAATACTGATGAGGTTCTACTCAAGGTAGAATTGGGGACTAATTCTTAAGATAAGTGTGATATTCTTATCTTAAGTTTTAGTTAGGGTACTTATGCACACTAGGTTTAGAAAGGATAATGAAAAATAACCCAATGTGTATGAGTATCTTATATTATTTTCATGTAGATCACCTCACAATAATAAGTTTAAGTAGTAGTAATAATAGAGTGTGGAATCTATAGCATTCATCCATAATATTCATCACAAAAGCTGAGTAAAGATATTCATCTAAAAAATAAAGAGAAAATGCATCCATAGTTAAATTATTACTAACCATTATTTAAGGTGAAAAGAGCAGAAAATGAAAATATATCTCATCACACAGATAAAATACTAAGCAAATATAATATGAGTTGTGCTGACTACTACTCCTTGGGTTCCTCTTGAATCTCCTTAGTGAACTCCACTGCTGGCTCCTAAAGTTGCTCTGGATCTGACAAATCATCGGATCCCAAAATTTCAATTTCTAAGATGAAAGAAAATATAAGTATCTCATGTTAGACAATAAGCCTAACCAACAAGAGCTACAACATGTTTTGTTACAGTCTAAAATAGATTAACATTAAATAAAATAGGCAACTACTACAGAAATGTACTAAAATGACTGAAGCTAAAAAATAATATAGAACTAAAAGTAGAGTAAAAATAGTAACGAAATAATGAAGTGCTGAAATATATAATTTATAAAAGACTGAAACTGAGTAAAATATCAAAATAAAATTGTGTTGTATGTCACTGTATATGAATATGAGTATGCCACTGATTTATGCTACAATTATTCATTTGGTGCCATATGCACCCTAAGGAATCCAAATATCCATGATGCTTGCTACATCCCATAGGTCCTACTCAACTTTGATGCATGCTGCATCCCGTAGTTCACAAATGCTTCTTGATGCTAATGCTTATGCAATCTATGCCAAATGCTTTCAAATTAATACGATTCTTAAATCATCAAAAATCAAACAATAAAAAAAATTAAAACATTCAATTTTAGTTGTTAAACTATACAAACTAATTTTCTTAACAAGCACATTTTATCAAGTCTACTACAACCAAAAATTTAGTCATGTGTCACCATGAACCAGATTTATTTATTTTAACTAAAATCTTTTTGCCTTTTAAATTATCACATGATGGGAGTTCATATACATAAATTAGTATGATATTAAGTAAGGTAACTTGAATTTCTTAGTTTGTTTAATTGCACTTCTCAAAGCGCACAATAAATAAATGGGACAAAACCCTTTTACAGTTTATTCTCTCAAACTAAAATATTTTGTACCTCAATTACATATACCCTGAAATTGAGATATTTTACCCTGAATTGAACTACACTTATTGATGTGCACAAATATAAGGGGATGAAACCCTTTTACAATCTTATACGGGACAAAATAACCAATTTCATACTCTACTAAATTTAAATTAGTTATATGGATATGTACTACAAACATCATTATGATAATACTAATATTATCATGTCTACACTATCTATTTCAGTATCCTTGGAAATTCAGACTATGGAATCCATCTCCATTGTAGTAGGTTCTACATAAATGGCTACAATGTAAATCACATATAAGTCCTTCAATTTAGGATATCTACCACAAAAGATAACTTTAATCTAAATCTCTTTATGTTGTCCTACCACAAGGCATAGGATCAATCATCTAAGGTTGTTATGGTTCATCTAAGGTCCTACCTCAAAATAAGACAATAAGGCATCTTCCTACCTCAAAAGTAACCCTATTAAAGATATAACATTTACTTAAGCTTAAGATTATTCTTGCACCTTAAGGATCCATATCTTCTAACAACTACATAACATTTATACTTAACAAGAATTGATTCTAGATCAAGTACTATAGCTACATATATGTTTATGAATTCAATCTTTAGATTAAGATGCAAAATCAAGCATCCTAATTTTCTATGCTATATCTTAACCATAGAACATAAATTATAGGGTAAAATCATACACTTATTAGGAAGTGATTGTTTGCAAATCAATCATGTCTTATTAATGATTTGTTTATGCTTATTATCTTATTTAGGAGAAAAGCAAGGATCTTAAGATTTAATCAAGATAATTAATCATGAGTCATTTTAAGGCCTAATCTTCTATCTTATTAATTTAGGATTAAGTGTCAAAATAAATAAGTATTAATTCAATCCATGCAATTTAATGTGTGCAAAATCACTGATTGATGCTAAGTTTGATTAATTTCAAGAACTCAATTAAGATTTAAATAAGATTTGAATAAGAAGACATAGCTAAAGGTTTGACCTACAAAATTTGAAATGCCCAGCTATCATTAAGTTACCTATTTAAAGTTAGAATCGACAATAATTCCCATTTTATCTAATTCAAGTACATAATTAAGCTAATTAGACTTTCACGCTAATTAGGAGAGATGAAACGTTAAAGATATCCAAGTCAGGTCATAATATTTCAAATGTGATTCCTACTGTTTAATAATAATGAGAATACTAAACTTATCAAAAATTCTAATTATCACTAATCATATGTAGCACTCCGCCCCATCGCCGTACGCAAAAGGTATAACAGATCGGCTGTAACAACTCAAGTTGTTACCGTAGTTAATTAGGACTAATTTGAGTCTTAAGACTAATCATAAGTGTTAATTAGGTCAATTGGAGTCAACCTCTAAGACCTAGTCCAAGTCAGGAGTCAAATGGATCGAATCTCGATTTCTGGAAAATCCAGAAACCCTAAAATTTGGCCAATTTAAATTGACCTCCGATCGAAAAATGGATACCACCATTGTGCTCATTGACCCCAAATTAGCTTGGGTTAAGTTTTCGTGTCAATCGGAAGTGGTCGAAATTTCGACGAATATTTTAATAATAATATACCCCGGAAATTGATGTATCAAAATACTTGTCGGATCGAAAATCCGACCTCGCCATTGTGTTCTTCACCTCTCAAATAGCTAGGAAAAACATATTTGAAATTTAAAAAAAAAAAATATATTTAATTAAATACTTAACGGCGCCGTTAAGTATTTAATCTTGCCGTCAACTGTAGCCGACGGCCGTCTATCCAGACGGCGCCTTCGTAGCCGTTGGATCGGGTCCAGATCCAACGGCTGTGGACCCGTCGTCTTCGCCCTCTCCGCCCGACGCCACACGGCGCGCCCCGCCGCCTCCCGTGCCCAATCTCCCAGGCCTCGGCGAGGTCGCCTGAGGTCTTATAAGACCTCAGGCCCACTCGGGGCTCTGGGTTTGCAAAACCTGAGCCCCGAAGCGTCGAATCCGAGCCGACCCCATCTAGCAGTCAAACTTCAGGTACCCCCGATCTCCCCTCTCGTCCATTCGATCTGCAATGTTTCGCTTGATTATTGTAGGATTTAGGTTGGATTGTCGATCCATCGGACTTGATCGAGTTTGATCAGGTCCGATCAACCCAGATCAAGGTTTGAACCCAACGGGTTCCGCCTCGTCCCCTCGCACCGAACCCTAGGACCTAGGGTTGGGTGTTGCCGGCGACTCTGGCCACCTCCGGCGAAGGTCCGCCCACCGACGTGTAAGCCCCGACGAGGGC
This sequence comes from Gastrodia elata, assembly GCA_016760335.1. NCBI lineage: Eukaryota > Viridiplantae > Streptophyta > Magnoliopsida > Asparagales > Orchidaceae > Gastrodia > Gastrodia elata. The sequence continues at coordinate 105,718,587 of CM028669.1, read as the reverse complement.
TACCATCAGCCGTGCGTGTAACAACCCAGGTTGTTACTTTAGTTAATTAAGATCAATTTAAATCTTAATTAAGGTTCTAATTCACTAATTAAGTAATTTAGAACTCATCTCTAAAACCTAGGTCAAATCAGAAGTCAACTGAGTCAAATTAGAAATTCTAAAAAATTCTAAACCCTAGAAATTGACTTCTTATCTAGACCTCAGATTAAAAATTTGACTTCGTCATTGCATCCAGAACACCCAAATTAGCTAGGGGTGAAATTTTGGATGCATTTGGAAGTCGTTGGATTTTCATCAAATATTTTAAATATTATTTAAATACCTGAAGAAAAATTAAATAATTAAATACTCGTCAAAATGAAAATCTGAGTGCGTCGTTGCGTTCAGCACCTCTCAATCTGAGTGAGTCGTCCCTACCGATCTCCGCCATGTGACGAACGTGTGGCCATCGCTAGCACACGCGGCGAGCTTCGCTTGCCATCTGCCCCCTCGCCGCTTCCAAAGACCTTCGAGACATGAATTTAACTTATTGAAACTCTAATTTCGAGCAAGAGGTCCCTCATTTTGATCGATCGAAGCCAAAGCTCTCGGGACGATTCGTCTTCCTCCAGTCATTAGCAGCCGTTGATCTTAGGTACATCTCAACCTTCTTCCTCCTTCATTCATATTATGCGATCTTCCTCTATATGTTTATTGCATATATTACATTAGCATTTGGTCGAACCTGATCGAGATTGATCAAGTTTGATCGAGCCAATTTGGCCGAGCACAAGCAGTACTTACTGTTATTTTGCCTTGCCCCGATAGTGCTTGCTAAGGTTTAATATTGCCGGAGCTATGCACCTCTTTCGGTCGTGATCTTGGTACTAATCGAAAGGTCCCTCTAAGACCTTTTGATCTGGGTGCGAGCCAGTCATCGTCGATGACGTTGTGGCCATCGTTTTCGATGCCCTAGACATCAACGTTCGGGTGACCGCAAGCATGGGAAGGAAATTTGGGTTGGGTCGGGTCGACCCGGGCCCGACCCAATAGCCCAGGGTCACATCGGCTCTGCGTGGCATTAACTGCGGGCCCCACTGTCATTTCTGTTCGAGACAGTGGGCCCCACCCGCAGTTCCGCTGCATGTTAAATGCCGCCACGTATACCCTGCGGGCCCCGCCTCTGCCACCATTTGCTATGGCATGGGTCCCCCTTCCCTGTTCCGACGAATCAGACAGTGCAAAGTGTCTTCTGTAGGCCCACCTGCAGATAAAAGTAATAATAAAATTATTATAATTTAATACATATAATCATTATAATTCTATTAATACTTAAATATATACTTTAATTTACCTAATGTTTTATGTATATATAATATATATACTTATATATATATATATATAAAAACAAGATAATAATTAATTAATAAATATAATAATGTATTAGTTAAAATCAGATAATATAATTAAACAGTGAATTAATGTTAATAGTATTAATTCATATGAAAAATAATTAATTTTAATAAAATCCTAAACTTTAAACCTTAATAACTTGCAAAGTATAAGTCTAAAATCAAATATACCAAATTAATCAAAAAAATATAAGCAATTTAATGATGTAGTTTATTTTGCTGTAGGGTTATAAAATCACATAGTGATATTTAGGGTAATTAATTTAATTCAAATAATGTCACAAACCTTCAAATGGCTATAGTCTTACATCCACTAATCCAAATATGTCCAATATGAGTCTTAAAATACTCACAAGATCCTAAGAAACATTTTAGTAGGGTTAATCTTGCTGTTTGGATTAGATTTAGACTAATCACTTTTAGGACCTAACCCTAATTAGATCTAGAACTTCAATTGACCATAACTTGGTCAATTGAGTTCCAAATTGAATGATCCAAATATCAAATTAGATCAGAAAAACATAATTAACAGTAATCTATAAAAATAATTAGGATCCAATGGTTAGATTTACTAATCACTCTTAATTACCCTAAATCTTGATTAGTGAATATTAGCAAATCTAGTAATCCAAATTGAGTGATTTAAGCTTCAGAGGACTCATAGAGTCTATTAAAACATAGCTGTAAGGTTGGATTAGTAATTTGGTGATTAATTTTACTAATCACTCACTAATTACCCTAAACCTTAATTAGGTCATAACTTAGCCAAATTATGTCCAAAATTGAGTCTACCACATGTCATTGAGATCCGTGAACCATTTGTAAACCATAGTCACTAACTTTGCTCAATTTGGATCCTAATTGACAAAGTTAGGATTTTGACCCTAAATTAAGGATCCCTTAACTACAATTTAAACCCTAGATCTTGTATTGGCCATAACTTGTCCAATACTTATTAAAATTTAGCAAAATTAGGTTTTATAGAAAGCGTAGACAATAAATAATAGTAAACTAAAAGAAAATTTAAGTTTCATTCAGCCAAATTACTAAATTGCCCCTATGAGTTAAATTCATTAATTTGATCTCATGTGGCTTATTAATCACCCAAATTTAGTATAATTATTGTCTAATCTTACATTAGGCAGTAAAAAACTTATTCCAATAGAAAATTTTAGATTTAAATCTCTAGATCAAAAATTTGATCTTTTGAACCCTTAAGTAGGGGCAAAATAGTAATTTTGCCCAAATTTAGGGTTTAGCTTTCTAAAGTTCTAAAATCAGTTTATAATCATTAGAATCAGCAATTTGAATGATTTATAACAAAAATTAATTAAGTTCAAGCCTTAATTTGACTTTGATTAAATCTCAATTTTAAAGTCCTTAAAGATTTTCCTAAGTCATTTGAGTGCTTCCTTTCCTTAATCATTCTTAGATCTTTCCTTAGGTCCTTATAATATTAGTTAGGTTGTGTGTCATGAGGGATACTCTTAGTAATTAAGAGCCTTAATTCCTAGGATTATGAATAGATCTTAAATTAGAATTCATATGTTGAGTAAATTGGGTTACTCAATAGATGAAACCTTGAGTTTACTAGTTTATAGATTTTTCTTAGTTTATTTAAATGATTATTCTATCTTTAAACTTTAGAACTAAGAATAGATATCTATCCTAATGAATTGATTTAACATTAGGATTTTCCCTAACTTAATCAGTGAGATTTGGGTTCTAAACCTTAGATCCATTGCTATACCTTTAGATTAAGTGATTAAACACCAATATTAGAGTTTAATTCTTAATCTCTTCATCTTGATTTGGCTAATCAAGATGAGTTTGGGGTAATTAATAAATTATAAAAATTAGGTCGATGATTTATTCATTTAAATCAAGTAGTCGTATTTTGATTAAGATATAGTTAGGACTTGGCTAGTCCAAATTATATTTAACTTGTAGGATTCGTGATCCTAAGTTACAGAATGTGTAAGAATTGATGATTCTGAAACTTATGTAACTTAGAGTAGATAGAACGAATAAGTAGACAATAGTGGATATCACCTGTGTTTTAGATAGAATCTCTTGCTCAATTTGTTTTGATGCTTCGCTTATCTTGATTTTGATCTTTAAAACCATGGGCATATATGAGGTACGTAAGATAATTGATAATTATCTTATGTCAACTTTGATCATTCATAAGTAGCATTTTTGTTTTCTTCTAGTATTTTTGTAAGGTGTAGCTTGATTAGTATACCTCTTCAATCATCCCGTTCGGGGGTCGGCTTCATTGTTCGGGTCAGTCCGATAGTCTATGCCATGCCTAATCAATGGGATAAGATGGATAGACTCTTGCCCTTACTGACTGAATAGTCAGTATCTGATATGGTTATACTAATTCAAAGTATACTTATAATTAGCTTTTGCCTTAGCTCATCAAGCTAAGAGGTTTCAGTGATACTCAGTTCATAGCTTATTTCTTAGCCCGTCAGGCTAAGTATTACTGGGTATACTTTTAGTTTGAGTGGCTTGAATAGCCAATACAGTTTTCAGTTTTGTAGTTACTGTTTTACTTTACATATTCTATATTTTAGTGCTACTCTTACCTACAGTTTTCTCGTACTTTCTTTGCCTTGTTTCTATATAGGATGCTAGTCTTACTTATTGTTTCCATATGCATATATAGGATGTTAGTCATGTTTTCAGTTTTATAATGTTTTACACATGATCAATTACTGTTATGTCACTTAACATAAGCCTGTTTTGATCATAAGCATGTTTAAGATATATTTTCTTTACAGTTTTGTTTAGTCTTTCTTTTGCTTATTTGACCTTGTTGCAGCTGCCTAGAGGAGGTATATGCTTGCTTCCAAGTCGATTTAGTTATAAACTGTTGTTTATAGCTTATTACCATTCTTTTCTTATGCTTTTCTGCACCTACTTGCTTTTGTATTGATTTATGGTGGTATCTAAATAACATAATCAATTATTTACCCTAAAATGTGCTTAGATAATAGTCTAACCAATCTTTCTTTTATTAGCTGGGGCCCTAACATTATGAAACTGAGAATGGTAGGTTCTGAGTTTCTTGGTGTTGTAGATCCAGTGGAGGCCTTGCCGTTGGAGGAGGAGCTTGTTCCTGAAGATCATTAGTTTTATTTATGCCTTGTGAGGATGAGAGTTTATTTTTTAGTTCTTAAAACTATTTTAAATGTTGTAATAATTTAGGGTAAACATTTCTTTTCAACACTTTACTTATTCTGGATTATTGTATTGAATGGATGGATGTTGTATTTTTATGCTTCTGCACTCTCTACATTTTCTTGTATGTTCATTTAGTGAAATATTTACCTTATGAATGGCAAAGTCCTTAGTTAAGTTGGATTGGAATGTATATCTAATCCAATTCTAAGTGGGGACCTTGTCATTTGGTGACCCCTCCACCGTAATCATGTTAACTTAAGAGTTAACAGGACCACGGCGGGGCAGGGCTGCCACAGTTGGTATCAGAGAATTTCATAAGGTGTCAGATTGGAATTTGCATTCCTCTCTACCTAATGGATTGTTCTTCTGCCACTTGATCACTAAATGAATATTTGAGACAACATCCATGTCATTATGAGTACAACTCAGAATAAGAATTAGGAAGTAAGGAAAACTCTTCCATAATAAAACTTTAGTAAGGACTAAACTTTAAAGTTATAAAAGGCTTAGTAACAAACACTTGTAAATCTCTATGATCATAGAAATTAAAATATTAAACCTTGGATTTTAGACTAAGAGATTAAGTTATAATTAAGAAATTCAAACTATCATAATAAATCAAAGGCGTAGAAAATTCAAAACTTGTATGTTAAATGAACCTCTTTAGTGCAACAGCTGATCCATAGAAGATTGGATCCTCTTTATTGACTTAATAAGAACCAAAATCGTATAGAATCTATCTCAAATGAAAATAGGTATTCCAATCACATCTTAAGTTATACTTGTAATATCTCTTATCTAAGATAAAGTAAGAGCTTGATGAAAAGTAAATTCTTAGGAAAGTCCTTTAAATTAAAAATGAAATATGTTGATAGTATAAGCATTAACTATATTCTCCATTTAGATACTAACCACCTATGATAGAATCTTTATCAATTTAAGCTGCCCTGTTATACCTAGTATCTTTCCTATTGTACTAAATTATCCTTCGAATAATAAAAACCTAAGAAGTATAGTAGCTCTTCTTCTTAGACTAACATTAATCATATTAATTTCAGATTGAGTCCTATAACTTCTTCCCTCAGCACGGATGATTCATCAAAAGCAACACTGACGAAGTCACTTCACTCAGGAACATGGTAACAATCATGTTAGAGAATCAATTGCAACAAGTAGTGATTATCCAGAAACTAGTATCCATTCTTAGTACTGCAAATGTCGATACTGAAACTCAGTCCAAGACAACCAAAAAGGATCGTAAGCGTAAAGCTCACAAAGAGGGATCTAGCATATCAATTGAATCAATCCAAGAATGCACTAAGCCACATCCTTATGAAAAGTGCTATCATTTTGGTAGAGGTTGTTTTACATGTGGTCGTCGGGGCCACGGATATCAAAAATGCCGAGCTATCAACACAATTGATGGAGTTAAAATCAATCATTATTGTCAGAGCAAAGCAGTCTATGATACCTCACCTAAAGATTTGGAATCAAAGTTGATTCTAACATCACCATTGTCTAAGAAAGAGTGTCCAGTTGGCAAGGAGCAAATATTTGCTCCTAAACTTCAAGAACACAATCATCTGGGAATAGAGGGATCTAATAGTAATATTGTCCCAAGTACATACATTCAATTTTATTATTCCTTTCATTCATATAATTTATTTTACTTCATATCAGTTCAAATTATAACAACTTAATTGTTGTCATCATTTAATTTGAATTTTTGCATATAAGCCTAATCTTGTGTTCAATAGGTTTTATCCTTAATTTGACAGTTGTTTCTTTCTTAGCTTAATTCGATCAAACCATAGATTCTTTTAGCAAATTATGTGTTTGTAACTTATAGAAATAGATATTTCTAAGAAGTGACTTGCCTAGTTTGGGTAAATAACTTCTCATTCCTTAGATTAAATTAATTCAAATTCTTGAATTTACTATTGAATAAGTCACCAGTATGACTTGAAATATTAAACTAGCCCATCCCTTAAAGTTCTAAATATCTCATTCCATTGGGATGAGTATATTCACATTTATTAGAAAGTATACTTATGACCATAGGATAGGTTAACTAAGTCAAAAATTTTGACTCTTAGTAGTGACTTTATGATTATATCTCATCATAGTTGATGAGCAATCCATTACCTCGATTTATTCTTTTTATTCTTATGATTTCAATGTATCAAGCCACCTTGTATGATTCGAGGCAATAAATTTCTCTCTCCAATTAAGTTAAGTAGCCAAGTTGGGTAATCATCCTCTGTATCTAAATAGCATTCCTCAATCAAAGATGATTGATTGGTTAATAATAGAAACCTTAGAGTGGATAAATTATATATTTCATAATGGTTAGCTTATTCTAACCTATATGTGTATACTCATAAGTTTATCTATAATAAATCTGTTGCTTTCTTAATCCTAGCATAATGAGGATATTATATATAATTTTAAACATAGAACCCGTTCTAAGTCAAAGAACTTTTGTTCTTGTAAGAATGGATTTTCTTTAAGCTGCAAAACCTTTTGAATTCAAATTTTTAGAATTAAATTTATAATTATTACTTGGGAACTCTTTTTAGTTAAGTTACTTATAACTCAATATGTTGAATTATGCTTTCCCTTGTCCATTCTTGATTGGATAGAAATGCTATTCTTTTACTATGATCTTCATCAAGTGATAAATGCCACTTAAAGTGAATAGATTAATTGAGAAAAGATTCTCATTCCTATTGAGTAAGAAAATCTCCTTTCCCAAATAATTTGATTTCAACTTTTTGCCTAAGTCATGATATGACTTGAGCACTTATTGATCATTCTCTTAAAATGAGCTCTTATTCAACATAAATTAAATATAACCATTAAATTTTTAAGTGATCTAAGCCACATCATGTAGCTCAGATATGAACAATTGATTCCAGAAATTTTGGCATAAGTCATAGATTATGACCTATGATTGTAGCTTTAATTTCTATTAAATTTCCTAGCACTTATCCATATGGATAAGTGAATTCCTTGCCATTTTATTAGAATTTATGACTTGTGTTAATATATTTTGTAATCATCAAACCTTGGATATTAAATCATAATGTGAGACTTAAATTCTTAAACTTTCTCTTTAAACTTTGAGGCCATGTATCCTAATTGGATACTAATCCTATTTTTCTTTGCCATAACAGAATAAGTTCTCATTCATCATAAGATAAATTAAATTATTAGATTATTAATAATTTAATCCACCTCTTGTAACTTAGATATTAGCAGCTAATTCTAGAAATTTTGTCTTATGTCATATAATATAATTAATGATCATAGAGTTAGTCTTTATTAAGTGTTTCCTGATACTTATCCATATGGATGAGTAGTTCCTTGACATGACCAAGTCAAAACTTATAACTTGTATTATTAGACTCTTATAACCTCCAAAACTTGATGTTAAGTCATCATGTGTGACTTAATATTTTAAACCTAGAAGCTAAGTATCAAGAATTAGATGTTGAACCTATTTGCCTTATAAGGACATTTTAATAAGAGATGAATGTCACTTTAATAGTTCAAACCTAATTTGGACTAATTCATTTATGTAGTCCATCCTCACCTTATCCTTAGTTAGAATTATAAGCCAAACCATTTGAATTCATTATTAGACTTTGATTCTAATGATGAATCTCTTTCTAAAATTCTCATAGAATAAGAGATCAAAGAATACTAGTTCTTCGATGCCATATCCTTAAATTCCAATTTGTTGAAATAAAACCATTCTTATTCTTTAATCCCTATTGAATCTTGTAAAGGCTTAACCTGTTGCCAAAGCCTTCTTAAATAGTAATTATAACTAGAGTATAGAAATGTTAGAATCTTGACTCTTAACTTCATCCTATGTTCAGCAAGTAATATCACTTGCCAAACTATAATTATCTTGTGTTGATAAGTCATATGTTATGACTTAGGAATTAATTATAGATCCTTAAAATTATACTTTTGCTTAGGTGGACCCTAACTTGCTATCCTTATTAAGTGATGTTTATCATTTAGTCAATTAGTGCCTTAAAACATAAAACATTTGGAAAATATTCTTTTTATCATCAGTAATAAGATAAGATTATGGGGATTAAATCCTAAAGGTGGAATCTTTAAACCTTCAAGTTCCTTTAAGCCTTGCTTATTTATACAAGATATATTCTTAAACTCATGTCAATTTTAGTATGTAAACACCAAATCAAATCTTCATTCTTAGAAGCAAATTATCTACTAAGGCATGCATTACTGTATTAGTAGTGATATGTTATGATTACAATTTAATTATCATAAGACCGTATATATCTATAATTATCTCATATTTCAAATAAAAGTAACTTAATAACTTTCATGATTCTCATCTTCTTATCTTTTAGTGAGAATTTCAAACTAAAATTATCACCCATTAAATGACCTATTAAAAATCCTAGATAATGATCAAATTGGTTATTTGATCTAAGTCATAAAAATTAATTAAGAACCCTAATATTCTTCTACTTCCATCAAGCAATTCTATATTTATTTAAACTCTTGCAATCAGAAATATTTAGCTCCAGTAATTTCAAATTTTTAAATTTTCTGCTCTATTTTTTTTTCCACTCAAGTGATGTCGAGGACGACATCATTTTTAAGGGGGGGAGTTTGTAACAACCCAAGTTGTTACTTTGGTTAATTAAGATCAATTTAAATCTTAATTAATGTTCTAATTCACTAATTAAGTAATTTAGAACTCATCTCTAAAACCTAGGTCAAATCAGAAGTCAACTGAGTCAAATTAGAAATTCTAGAAAATTCCAAACCCTAGAAATTGATTTCTTATCTAGACCTCAGATTAAAAATCTGACTTCGCCATTGCATTCAGAACACCCAAATTAGCTAGGGGTGAAATTTTGGATGCATTTGGAAGTCGTTGGATTTTCATCAAATATTTTAAATATTATTTAAATACTTGAAAAAAAAAATCAAATAATTAAATACTCGTCAAAATGAAAATCTGAGTGCACCGTTGTGTTCAACACCTCTCAATTAGCTAGGGGTGACTTATCTGAATTTTTCTAAGCATAATTAGTTATTTAAATTTGCATTAATAAAAAAATGGTATAAATAATTATAATATTAATATTATTATTATATTATTGCTAAACGGAGTCGTCTAAATGCGCACGCCATCTTCTATTTCGCGCAAAGGGGGCCGTCAAGTTTGACGGATCGATCGGATCCATCCGATCGAACGATCGGACGGTCTCGAAGTCGTCCCTATCGATCTCTGCCATGTAACGAACGCGTGGCCATCGCTAGCACACGCGGCGAGCTTCGCTTGCCATCTGCCCCCTCGCCACTTCCAAAGACCTTCGAAACATGATTTTAGCTTACTGAAACTCTAATTTTGAGAAAGAGGTCCCTCAGTTTAATCGATCGAAGCCGAAAGCTCTCGGGACGATTCGTCTTCCTCCAGTCATTAACAGTCGTTGATCTTAGGTACATCTCAATCTTCTTCCTCCTTCATTCATATTATGCGATCTTCCTCTATATGTTTATTGCATAGTTTAGATTAGCATTTGGTCGAACCTGATCGAGATTGATCAGGTTCGATCGAGCCAATTTGACCGAGCACAAGCAGTACTTACCGTTATTTTGCCTTTCCCCGATAGTGCTTGCTAGGGTTTAATATTGTCGGAGCTATGCACCTCCTTCGGCCGTGATCTTGGTACTAATCAAAAGGTCCCTCTGAGACCTTTCGATCAGGGTGCGAGCCAGTCATCATCGACGATGTTGTGGCCGTCGTTTTTGATGCCCTAGGCATCAACGTTAGGGTGACCGCAGGCGTGGGAAGGAAATTTGGGTCAAGCCGGGTCGACCCGGGCCCGACCCGATAGCCCGGGGTCACATCGGCTCTGCGTGAGATTGACTGCGGGCCCCACTGTCATTTCTGTTCAAGACAGTGGGCCCCACCCGCAATTCCGCTGCATGTTAAATGCTGCCACGTATACCCTGCGGGCCCCGCCTCTGCCACCGTTTGCTATGGCATGGGTCCCACTTCCCTGTTCCGACGAATCGGACAGTGCCAAGTGTCTTCTGTGGGCCCACCTGCAAATAAAAATAATAATAAAATTATTATAATTTAACACATATAATCATTATAATTCTATTAATACTTAAATATATACTTTAATTTACCTAAAGTTTTATGTATATATAATATATATACTTATATATATATATATATATATAAACAGGATAATAATTAATTAATAACTATAATAATGTATTAGTTAAAATCAGATAATATTTAAACAGTGAATTAATGTTAATAGTATTAATTCATATGAAAAATAATTAATTTTAAATAAATCCTAAACTTTAAACCTTAATAACTTGCAAAGTATAGGTCTAATTAATACAATCAAATATACCAAATTAATCAGAAAAATATAAACAATTTAATAGAGTAATTTATTTTGCCATAGGATTATTAAATCACATAGTGATATTTAGGGTAATTAATTTAATTCAAATAATGTCACAAACCTCAAATGGCTATAGTGTTACATCCACTAATCCAAATATGTCCAATATGGGTCTTAAAATACTCACAAAACCCTAAGAAATATTTTAGTTGGGTTAATCTTGCTGTTTGGATTAGATTTAGACTAATCACTTTTAGGACCTAACCCTAATTATCCTAATTAGATCTAGAACTTTAATTGACCATAACTTGGTCAATTGAGTTCCAAATTGAATGATCCAAATATCAAATTAGATCAAAAAAACTTAATTAACAGTAATCTATAAAATTATTTAGGATCCAACGATTAGATTTGCTAATCACTCTTAATTACCCTAAATCTTGATTAGTGAATATTAACAAATTTAGTAATCCAAATTGAGTGATTTAAGTTTCAGAGGACTCATAGAGTCTATTAGAACATAGTTATAAGGTTGGATTAGTGATTTGGTTATTAATTTCACTAATCACTCACTAATCACCCTAAACCTTAATTAGGTCATAACTTAGCCAAATTAGGTCCAAAATTGAGTCTACCACATGTCATTGAGATCAGTGGACCATTTGCAAACCATAGTCACTGACTTTGCTCAATTTGGATCCTAATTGACAAAGTTAGGATTTTGACCCTAAATTAAGGATCCCTTAATTACCATTTAAACCCTAGATCTTGTATTGGCCATAACTTGTCCAATACTTATTAGAATTTAGCAAAATTAGGTTTTATAGAAAGCGTAGATAATAAATAACAGTAAACTAAAAGAAAATTTAAATTTCATTTAGCCAAAGTACTAAATTACCCCTGTGAGTCAAATTCATTAATTTGATCTCATGTGGCTTATTAATCACCCAAATTTAGTATAATTACTGTCTAATCTTACATTAGGCAGTAAGAAACTTATTCCAATAGAAAAGTTTAGATTTAAATCTCTAGATCAAAAATTTGATCTTTTGAACCCTTAAGTAAGGACAAAATGGTAATTTTGCCCAAATTTAAGGTTTAGCTTTCTAAAGTTCTAAAATCAGTTTATAATCATTAGAATCAGCAATTTGAATGATTTATAATAGAAATTAATTAAGTTCAAGCCTTAATTCAACTTTGATTTAATCTCAATTTTAAAGTCCTCAAAGATTTTCCTAAGTCATTTGAGTGCTTCCTTTCCTTAATCATTCTTAGATCTTTCCTTAGGTCCTTATAATATTAGTTAGGTTGTGTGTCATGAGGGATACTCTTAATAATTAAGAGCCTTAATTCCTAGTATTAGGAATAGATCTAAAGTTAGAATTCATATGTTGAGTAAATTGGGTTACTCAATAGATGAAACCATGAGTTTACCAGTTTATAGATTTTTCTTAGTTTATTTAAATGATTATTCTATCTTTAAACTTTAGAACTAAGAATAGAGATCTATCCTAATGAATTGATTTAACATTAGGATTTTCCCTAACTTAATCAGTGAGATTTGGGTTCTAAACCTTAGATCCATAGCTATACCTTTAGATTAAGTGATTAAACCTCAATATTTAGAGTTTAATTCTTAATCTCTTCATCTTGATTTGGCTAATCAAGATGAGTTTGGGGTAATTAATAAATTATAAAAATTAGGTCGATGATTTATTCATTTAAATCAAGTAGTCGTCTTTTGATTAAGATATAGTTAGGACTTGGCCAGTCCTAATTATCTTTAACTTGTAGGATTCGTGATCCTAAGTTATAGAATGTGTAAGAATTGATAATTCTGGAACTTATGTAACTTAGAGTAGATAGAACGAATAAGTAGACAATAATGGATATCACTTGTGTTTTAGATAGAGTCTCTTGCTCAATTTGTTTTGATGCTTCGCTTATCTTGATTTTGAGCTTTAAAACCATGAGCATATATGAGGTACGTAAGATAATTGATAATTATCTTATGTCAACTTATAGTAGATAGAACAAATAAATAGACAACAATAGATATCACTTGTGTTTCAGTGATACTCAGTTCAGAGCTTCTTTCGTAGCCCATCAGGCTAAGTATTACTGGGTATACTTTCAGTTTGAGTAGCTTGAATAGCCAATACAGTTTTCAGTTTTGTAGTTACTGTTTTACTTTACATATTCTGCATTTCAGTGCTACTTTTACTTACAGTTTTCCTGCACTTTCTTAGCCTTGTTTCTATATAGGATGCTAGTCTTACTTACTGTTTCCATATGCATATATAGGATGTTAGTCATGTTTTCAGTTTTATAATGTTTTACACATGATCAATTACTGTTATGTCACTTAGCATAAGCCTGTTTTGATCATAAACATGTTTAGGATGTATTTTCTTTACAGTTTTGTTTAGTCTTTCTTTTGCTTATTTGACCTTATTGCAATTGCTTGGAGGAGGTATGTGCTTGCTTCCTAGTTGATTTAGTTATAAACTGTTGTTTATAGCTTATTACCGTTCTTTTCTTATGCTTTTCTGCACCTACTTGCTTTTGTATTGATTTATGGTGATATCTAAATAACATAATCAATTGTTTATCCTAAAATGTGCTTAGACAATAGTCTAACCAGTTTTTCTTTTGTTGGCTGGGGCCCTACCATTATGAAACTGATAATGGTAGGTTCTAAGTTTCTTGGTGCTATAGATCCAGTGGAGGCCTTGCCATTGGAGGAGGAGCTTATTCCTGAAGACCATTAGTTTTATTTCTGTCTTGTGAGGATGAGACTTTATTTTTCAGTTCTTAAAACTATTTTAAATGTTGTAATAATTCAGGGTTAACATTTCTTTTCAGCACTTTACTTATTCTAAATTATTGTATTGAATGGATGGATGTTGTATTTTTATGCTTCCGCACTCTCTGCATTTTCTTCTATGTTCAATTAGTGAAATATTTACCTAATGAATGGCAAAGTCCTTAGTTAAGTTGGATTGGAATGTATGTCTAATCCAATTCTAAGTGGGGACCTTGTCATTTGGTGACCCCTCCACCGTAATCATGTTAACTTAAGAGTTAACAGGACCGCGGCGGGGCAGTGCCGCCCCAGTGCGGGCCGAGGCGGTCCGGCGCCGGGAAGGCCGGCAAAAGCCATGCCCTAGCCGGCGCCCTCGGGACCCCTCCGTGGAGAAGGTGAACTCCGGGTCGGGCCGGTTCGACCCGAGCCCGATCGGACCTCGGCCGGGTCCGCGTAAGCCCAGTGGGGCCCACAGCGCCACGTGGCGCCATCCTGGCCTGCCACGTGTCATGTGGGACCCACAGTGCCACGTGTCAGGTGGAGCCTACTGCCCAGTCACCCGAGCCTACTCGGCTTCCCGTGGGGCCCACAGTACCACGTGGTAGCCTCTGACAGTGCCACGTGTCAGGTGGGGCCCACTGTCTGTTAATTAAATTAATCAATTACTGTGAGTGATTAATTAATTACAGTTAGTATAATTAAATTAGTATTAGTGTTAATAACTTTTGAACAGTAATCTCATAATTAAATTAGTCTAATTAGTAATTAGGAGTTAATTAAGATTATTTTAATAATAATTACTATTAATAGTAATTATAATAATTAATTATAATTAAACAGTAAATCTATAATTAATTATTAATAACTAAATACTAATAAGTAGTTAAGGTTAATTAATCTGTAGTTAAACTTAATTACTTTGCTACACTAAAAGAATAATAATATATAATATTAATTAATTAATGGATTAATTAATGCTAATTAAAGATTAACCCTAATTAATCACAGATTAATTGTGGATTAATAATTACATTAAAACCTTAGGAATGAATAGTAAATTAATTTAATTTAAATAAATGAATAGTAAAATAATTCAAATTATATTTTTGAATAGTACACCTTAAAAGTTTAATAACTTTTTGTAGGATGATCCAAACATAGCCAATATAGGTCTCAAAATACTCAAAAAAATTTAAGGAATCAAATAACGTAATATAAAAATTAATTTCAGGGTACGCATAACGAGGTAGCATTTTAGGACCTCTTTAGAACCTCATAACTTTTTACCCAGTTATCAGAACAAATCAATATGGGTCTTAAAATGCTCAAGAGAGCGGCCCCATCACGGTAGTAGTATTAATTTTCTCGTTTGGACATCAGGACAAAAATCAACCCTATAATTCTTAGTGAAAAATGACCAAAATACTCTTAAAATTCAAATGATCATAACTTAGTCAAATCAACTCCAAATTTAAAAATTCAAGATGCTAACTAGTTTAAAATTTCAATGTCATCGATAAACTGAAATAATATTTAGAATCTGAACCCTAGAAATTTAGGTAAATGACCAAATTACTCCTGACCTTATTTTGGTCATAACTTGACCGTTTGGAGTCCAATTTGGATGTACTTACTGTCTATCTTCAAGTTAGACAGTAAGGAATATGTTGGAACTAAGAGAATTCAATTCTGACCCGTAAGTAAAAAAGTTGACTTTTTGACCCTTATAGTAGGGGCAAAATGGTCATTTTGCCCTAAGATTGGACTAAGTACCCTTAATCTTTAGTTAACTTCTCCAAACTCATAAACTAATATTATAATTATATTAGTGACATTTAAGTGAGTGGAATCAACTATTAGATTAGATCCATGAATCTCTTTAAGTTTAGCACTACACCTTAAGGACCTTTCCTAAGACTAGGACTAGATCATAGGTTAGAGTTCATTCATTGGGTAAATGGGTTACTCAATGGGTGAAACCTTGGTTTTATTAGTTTCTAGACTTATTTTTATTTTACAAGTTGTTCTGATTATTTTTCCTTTAAACCTTAGATTTAGGGTACGAGATTCATCCTATTAAGTTTGATTACTTAATATGATTGGCCTTAACTAGTAGAGCACTTATTGAATAAAACCTAGAACTTAGGTCTTATCCTTTTTGGAATATGTGATTAAACCTAAATGTCATAATATTTAATCCATAATCTGCAGGTTTAGAAGATCTTGATCATATTTTAGTTAGAATGTCTAAATTCACAAAACTAGGACGTATGATTTATTGATTTAACTCATAGTCATCTATCTGATTGAACTAGATTAGAACCTGATCATTTTTAATCCTTTTTAACTTATAAGGATGAATTTCTAAGTTACACTCAATAGTAGGAAAATGGTGATCCTGAACTTGTGTAACTTGGAATAGTTAGAATAGTTAAGTAGAAAACAAATGATATCACCATGTTTAGTAGAGTACCTTGCCTACTTTGATGATTGTCGCTTACGCATTCCTTGATTTTTGTGCCATATTTTCTTGAGCATATCATATAAGATTTTTGATATATGAATAAAATGTTAAGAAAATATGGAGACTCCTTAGATTCCTTGTAAAAATATTAAAGTGATTAATGAGAAGATAATAATTGGATGTGTTTAAGCTGCCTCTCAGTATTGCCTTTTGATTGCTTAGTCAACTTATGTCACTACAAGAAAGCCTTTCTTTTGTTGTGTGCTATTTGCCTAGTCTCCTTGTTGACACTAGGGGTATACCGTTGGTGCCTTAGTCGTACTGGTGCTAAGATCCTTCGCTTATACTGTTGGTGCCTTAGCCATACTAGTGCTAAGATCCTTCAGCTTTTCTGGTGGGCTAGATTAGCTCTTTTTTGTTTGGCAGATTGTACACTGATGTTGATATGCAGTTTGATGTTTTGGTTACTTTTCAGCATTTTTATTCAGTCAGCTATTTTTTGTACTGCTTTTATATATATTATGATGTTAGAATCTTGCTGCTATATATATGTACCACTGCTGAGTTATTTTATTTTAATTAGCATATTTCTTCTGATCACCAGTATGTTTAAGATGTAGTATTTTCTTACAGCACTTTTTTGATTATGTATATTTATATGCCTTACCTTGTTTAGCTTGCATTTGAGGCATGCCTTAGCCTCCATTTTTGCTTAAAGTTATAAATGATGGTTTATAGCTTTTCCTTCCTTTTGTGTTGCTTGCTGCTCCATTACACATTGTTGCTTAGAAGTTATAGAATGGTGATATTACATAACACATATAAAACTTATCAACTTAAAATGTACTAAGACAATTATCTAACCAGATTTTTCTTTTTTTGGCTGGGGACCTACATTGTGAAACTGACAATGGCAGATCCTCTTCCATTGGACGATCAGGATCTTGGTGTGGAGTCATATCTGGAGGAGGAGCCTGTGGAGGAAGTAGCTATTTAGTTATATCTGTGAGGATAAGTGTATTTACACTTTCTTTTGTTTAAACTTTTAAATGATGTAATAGCACAGGTACTGATAACTGCGTATTTAGATTTTATACTTATGTTCTGAGATGCATTCCTTTATATTTATGTTGTGATGCTTGGATGTTATATATATATATCAAAAATTGCTTCCGCACTCTGTATGTTTACTTAGAAGTGACTGAATATTTGATTATATGCTCACTCCTTCCCTTATTAGGTGGATTGTGGATTTCATCCTAATCCAATTATAAGTGAAGGCTTAGCTAGAGTGACACCACCTCTTAACTTAATTCTTGTGGATTAAGGGGTGGGGCGCCACATTGGTGGCGGAGCGGTGTGCTATTTGGGATAGACAAACAACAACAGCATAACTCATCTTCCCGAATAGGCTAAGAGACTGAGCCACACAAAAGACTGATGACTCGAACCTAAGAGTATGATCGACATTCAATACTTAAGATAAGAGTAGAATAATTGTCTTAAGTATTAGACTGATACGTACATTGGATTTAAAGAGGTAAATCTAGATCCAATATACGTTATTAATATATATCAGCATTTCCAATATGCTGGTCACATCACAATTCTAAGTATAGTACTATAACAGAGTATGGAAACTAAAGCAAGACATCCATAATACATTCATCATAGAGTAGTAGTAAATATTCATCTCAGAAAACAAAAGTAAAATACCTCCAGAATTATTATAAACTAATTTAAATGACACAAAAGTAAAGTTTATCTAAAGTACTAAAGCAGTAAAGTAAAATACTAGAAGACAGGTCCATTAAGGCTCCACGTACTCCTCCTGGATCTTCTGTAAGTCCTCTGATCCTGCTTCAACAAGCTGCTCGGGATCTAACAAATTGTTGGATCCCAAAAGTACCCCATGTTAGACAAGAAGTCTAACACATCACAACTAAACTAAGCAGTGCTAAAGTAATACAGATATAGTAAAGTAAACAAAACTATAGAAAAGTAGTAAAACACTGAACCACTACAAAATGTAAAGATTAAATAAGGTAAAAAGGAATTAAAATCTGAATGCTGAAATTAAGTGAAAACATCAAATGCTCAGAAACCAAGGTACATATCCAATACTGTACTATATGTCATCGAAATAATGCATCTAAATATGCCATAACACAATATGCCACAGATATGTAACAGAACTATCACTGAAATATTATGAGTTGTATGGTCCAATGTATACATACACCCAGTTGGGGAGTCAGTACGGTGATGTCGATGTATCCTGAAATTCCCTAGTCAATGCATGCAATATTCTATAACCCATAATTCATCACTGATACTCATACGTCACCAATGAATCATCCATCATGCTTATTCTCATGTTTATGCCCATGCTTCTATGCAATATGAGGAAAATCCCAAAAATTCATAAAGCTTTAAATACAGATAATGAATTCAAGATCCCCACTGTGCAGTCCTGCTAAAAGGATTCTGACTCCTAACTTCTAAAATGATAATTTGTTAAAGTAAAGGATTTACTTATAGATCATTAGATGGGATAATTGTATGCACATCTTTAGCACATTTGCAAGAAAGGTGATTCTTATCACTTAGTTTGATTAGGCCACCCTAACGAAGCGGTCTTCGATAGGAGGCATCGCCCGTTGGCAATTTATATCTCAAGTTAAGTTATTAAGATGCCTAACTCACAATCACACTCAGTGTCTTAAACAATGTGACTCTAATTACCTAGTTCGTTTGAGCCACACCTATTGAAGCGGTCTTCGCTATGAGGTATTGCCCGTTGGTGATTTATATTTCAATCAAACTAAGGAACGAGTCCCTATTTAATACACTCTTAGTCTTAGGAGATTTACTCTAACGGGACTATATTCATCTAATCCCTCAGGATAGCACCTGCTCATAAGTCCACATTGGAGTGAATCAACTAATCTTGAATATTATTGAAGGAATCCAATACTATGGGTACACCATACTACACCAACTAATGCTCTGGGTTCATACAACTCTATTCAATCAATGAGGATTTATCAAGACTATTAATTCCTTTGCTAAATAGCTAAGTCCTATACAAGGCTCCAAGAAAAAAAATGATCAAGGATCACTAAATATGGATTCTACCACAAGGAAAAGTGTCAATCTAGTATCTTAAGTAATTCCTACCACAAGGGGTTAAGATCAACTTCTAAGGTTAAGAGATGATCTATACTTCTACCTCAATGAGTTATACAAAATTCTCCTACCTCAATGTATATTTAAATTAGGTCTTTAAAATATTTCAGAGATAATTTTATGCTAAGATACTTAAGATCTCACACCCTAAAATTCTAAAGCTAATATTTTAGGTTCTATTTAATAGTTAGGCTTAGAGTGATCAGCTCAGATGATTAAGTCATCTGATCATGTTTTATTCTAAGATTATGGGATTTAAGAATTTATTTTCATTTTTGAATTCCTCAACCCATAATTTAGCTAAGGGTAAATTTTTAGGATTTTTTGGAGCTCGTTTGGTTGATTAATTTTGATTAATCAAAAAGAAAAAGTAATCATTTAAATATTTAAATATTATTAATTAAAACTTGTCGGGTTGACGGCGTGGGCCGCCATTTGATAAACCAGTGGGCCTGATAAAAATGTCAATCCGCACAATTCAGAGGAATGGACAGTTGAGATTCCTTAGAGCTACGCTTATTGTATGCCTCCCTCTTATTGCCCACAATCACACGCTCAGGCCACTGCAGCCACCACTATAATATCCCATGGTATTTAGGGCTGAGCAACATCATCCATTCAACTCCCTGCTTTGAGCCCTAGCTATTAGAACTGTTAATTGGTGCTAGAAGTAATCATCATACCGACTAGAGCTCATGAAGGAACTCGGACCATGGTAAGGTACCTTCGAATTCCCCTCTTTCAATTATGCAATTCCTCTTCTTAGGTGTTGAAATGTTATTTCAATCATGTTAGGACCGATCGATAGAGTCCAATCAAGCTCAATCCCATCATCCCGAACAGTAACTAACAGCAATATCGCATGCATCCAAAACCTAGATTCTAAGGCATCACCTTATGAGACATTAGAAGTGGTCTCCGGAGATGTATCAGGTGACAAATTGAAAGGTCTCTTCAAGACCTTTTGATTGGCGTGTGGACCAGCCACCAAAAATTGTTGAGACCATTTAATTAGAGCTAGAACAATTTTAATACCCTAGCTCATGGTGCGCGGTTCACGCTGAGTCGGTCCCAACTAACCCGTGTGCATGCTGCCAAGCTTGCACGCACGTGCAACCGACTGTGTATGTGCGCCTTCCCTGTGGACAGCAAAGTACAAAATAATTAAAAAATTACTTAAATCCCAAATCTTCAAAGCCTCGTAACTTTTGAAATACAAATCTAAATATATTGATGTTATATCTCAAATTGATTAGAAAAATGCAATGTAATGATCATTAATATGCCATTAGTTTTCTAGTTTGTTGATTAATTTCACTAATCACTATTTTAATTAATTAAGCATTTAACCTAATTTTGTAAGTGCCATAACTTCTCATTCAAATTTGATGTTCCAATAAGCCATTTTGATCACAAAATTGTATAGATTATTAATATAATGTTAATGTTCCATTTTGATAACTATTTTTGCTAATAACCTTTTAAGTGTCATTAAGAGTCATTAGCACTTACATTAACTATTTGATGTCCAATTTGACCCTACTTAGTGCTATTATACTTGTATGTTATAATAAAGTTATAGCCACTATGCTTATATGATTTAGACATTAAATGAAAAATATGAGTTTTTAACACTTAAATAAAAAATATTAAAATCCCTAAATTATAGTTTTGCATGTTTAGGCCTCCTAGACACTATAACGCCTTCAAAAATATAACTTATGACATAATTCAATATTAGAAGATGCTTTTAGTAGGAAAATAACTAGATTGATCTAGTTTTAGCTTAGCACTAGTAAACTTAGGAAAGAGCTTTAACAAATTAACATAGGGATATTAGCATGGTTATGTAATTCCATAAGGCTTGATTTATAACTTGAGTATTGTAGTAGATATGAGCTTAGTCTAGTTCCTTATGTCCATTAAAAGTGGGGTCAATCTTAAACACCCTAGTAACTTATGGATATTAGCTTAATATGGTAAGCCTAACCTCTTAATTAACCTTAGAATCCCTAGTGCATTTAAGTGAGCATAAAAATTAGTGATTTAAGAACCTCACCTAGCACCTTAATTATTAGGATTTCCTTGATAGCTAGTTAGTTTAGCTACCTTACTTAACATGTTAGGATCATTTAAATTCGTAAATCTATAATAAACCTTAGATTAGCAAACCTCCACATTAACCTTTTGAATGAAGATTTTAGAAATATGCCTAGTTTAGTGGCTTAGGATTGTAAGATCTACAATAGTAAGTTAAGTTCCTAATCCAACTTACATCAACACTCCCGCACTTAATTGTCATTTATTTAACTCATAGTAAGTTATAACTTATAGGATATTTATAACAACCCTAAGTTATTACTTGGTCTAATATTAGCTTAATTATATCATAATCATCAATCCATTAAAAGCACTTAGTTATTAGAACCAATCCCCAAAAATTTAGAGCAATTCGGAGCTCAATCCAATATTTAAAATATTTTAATATTATTTAATTAATTAGAAAATTGATATATTTAATTTGACCTCATAATTAAAATCTGACTTCGCCATTGCACTCTTCACCCCCAAATTAGCTAGGGGGTGTTTTGAAAGTATTTGAAAGTCACCGAATTTTCTCGAATATTTTAATGTATTTAAATACTGATAATTAGAATAAGTAAATTAATCTTCAAATTAAAATTTGACTTTGTCATTGAGATTCTCACCCCCAAATTAACTAGGGGTGAATTATTAGGATTTTTTCGAGCACGTTTATCAAATCTAATTTTTAATGAATGAATTAAAAATTAACAAACATTAATTAATCCATTATTGCTCATTTTTCCCTATGCACATGACCCCCACTTCAATTCCTATTTAGCACCCCCTCCTCCTCCCAATGCGCATGCAAGGTGCTGAGGCCCCACTCCCTTCTCCTCCATACTATGATGGGAGAGGCCCTGCCCCTCTCCCATAGCCCATGCCTACCATCTCCTCCTCTCTTCTTGAAAGGCAGCCCTCAGCCCTCCTCCCTCTTCCTTTGGCCATAAGCTGAGCTCTTCTCCTCTTTCCAAGATCCTCCCCTTCCAAGCTCATTCCCAAGCTAAATAAGAATTCTCTTTCCTCTTCCTCCTCTTGCTAGAAGCTAAGGAAGAAGAAGCAGTTTCTCCTCTCAAGCCCTAAACTATCAAAACTCAGTCTTCTCTAAGCCAAGGTATCCTCTTGTGCTTCTTCCTTGCATCTCCTCTTGCACCTCTTTGGTATTTTCATTCTCAATGATTCAGTTCAAATGCTCTACGTTCATCCATTATTTATCATTAAGATTGATTGACGAACCTCAATCGGACTTGCACGAGTCCGATCAAAGTTCGATCTGTTCATCTGAAACTTTTGTCAATAATAAATATTTTTGCATAGGTAGCAAATGTATCTTTCTTTGTATTGTTAAAATAATCATTTTATGCCTATTTTGGTATCAGTGGAAACGTCTCAGAAATATCTTTCCATCTGTATATGGCACTGCACTTGAGGTATCCTAAATCAAGAGTATTTGAGTGCTAAAGGAGATATGTTTCGATTTTCGCACAGGCAAAATCACCGTCGAGCACTAGAGCACACCGTAGCGCCTGGCTCTCAGCCAGGAGGCGCTCTAGCATGCTGCACCACCCGCATCTCGGGTTTACTACACCGTAGCATGCCACAATGCGCTGTAGCACACCACCGCGAGCCGTAGCGCCCAATTCTCAAAAAAATTAGCATCGTAGCCCGTCGCAGAGCCTGAAAGCGCCGCGGCGAGCCATTGCGCAAAAATTTGTCGCAACGCCTGAAAATGCTACTGCGTGCAACAGTGCAAAAATACATTGTACCGCTTGAAAGCATTGTGACTCGCCATAGCATCTGTGCCTCGATAACATTGGTGCCACAGCGCGCCGTAACACCTGGCTCTAGGTCAGGGGGTGCTACAGCGCGCCGTAGCACCCAAAACTGTCCGAAATTGCCCATATTTGAGATTTTTTGTATTTTAATGACTCTGTAACTCTAATGCGGCCAAAATATGCCAAAATAAAATAGGATTTAGTAAAATTAAGAATTATGTGAATATATAGGTGATTTTTTAACATGAAATCTATCTTTTTATCCTAAATGACATGTTCTAAATCTCCTAAAGATTCACTAGAATATTTTGTGCTGAATGGAAATGTTATAATCCTTGATTTCTTGCATGAATATCCTCAAATGGATGGTCAAACTGAAAGAGTGAATCAAGTTCTGGAAGATTTGCTTAGACTTTGTGTTCTTAATTTTGCCAATTCCTGGGAAGATCATATTCTATTAGTGGAGTTTGACTACAATAATAGTTTCCAAGCCAGTATTAAAATGGCTCCTTATGAGGCATTGTACGGTAGGAAATGCAGTACTCCGCTAGCTTGGTTAGAATTAGGAAGCATTCAACTTTTTGGTTCAAAGTTAGTTGAGGAAACTAACAAGAAGATCCAATTAATTTAGTAGAGAATTTGTTTAGCTCAAGATCATCAAAGCAAGTACCATGATACTCATCATTGTCTCCTAGAACTCAATGTGGGCGATTCTGCTTATCTAAAAGTCAGCCCAATGAAGGGTGTTTGCAAATTTGACATAGCAGGGAAACTTAGTCCCCGCTATGTTGGACCTTTTGAGATTCTGGCCAAAGTAGGATCATCTGCCTACCGGTTAAATCATCCTGATGACTTTGCAGCTGTCCATAATGTGTTTCATGTATCGTCATTAAGAAGTGTCTCAGAGACCCTTCTCATCTCGTTCAACTTCCGTCAGTAGAAATACAACCTGATCTTTCTTATGCTGAATAACTAATCAGAATCTTGGCTTGTGATCAGAAGCAGTTAAGGAATTGCTCAATTCCTATGGTCAAAATCCAGTGGAAGAATCGATCCTTAGAAGAATCTACTTAGGAGAAAGAGGTGGATATGCACAATAAATATCCACAGCTCTTTGTAAATCCAGGTACTGTTCTTTTCTCTTCTATCTATTTCATTTAAATTTTTCAGTTCCAACAGTACTTTCTTCACTAAGTGATGTTAGGGATGATATTGTTCTTAAGTGAGCGAGTCTGTAACAACCCTAGTTGTTATCCTAGCTAAATCCAGATTAATTAAGCAAAACCAAGCTTTGATCTTGATTCCATTAGACTCAATGGGTCATTAAAACCTAACCCTATAAGTTTGGAATCAATTGGAGTTAAATTGAGAATTTTGGTATTTTTACCTATTTTTTTAAGCCCTGAAAAATACCTAAATTATTTTGATCTCCAAATTAAATTCTGATTGCATTTTCGAATTCCTCATATCTCAATTAGCTAAGGGTGAATTTTTGGGAATTTTTGGAGCTCATTTAAGCCTAAATTGGATTTATAAAATTAAATAGAATTTAATAAAATTATTAAATAGATTAATATTAATTAAATTAAATATATATATATATATATAATTAAATTATTAGGATTTGTTGTCAGGACCGCGTCAGATTTGCTGCGGGGTCCTGACAGCGGCGCATAAGTCCTAGCCATCAGATGCATTCGCACATATCTCAATGCCTCCATCTAAAGGTAGGATAAAAGCGCATCGTGATCTAATTAGGAGCATCAGATAATCCGTGAGTATCCAACAATTAGGATCCCACCTGTGGTTCAGTTAATTGGAAGCTGCATCAAGCCATCCATCTTCAACGGCTTCCTGGATCATACGGCAGTGACGACCTGTGTCATATTCACCTTCGACTTCCTCCAGATCCTCCACACGCAATGGTCCCCCGATAGCCAGATCCTCTCCCCGCCCCATGGCAATATGGGAAATCACCCAATTCTTCCTCCTTTGCCCTCCAGTGCAACGGTCTGTCGACGGCATTCTTCCTACTCTGCCCTTGAACTTCTAAGCTTATCCTCTCCCTCGGGCTGAACTGCACCCTAGTGTCCGAGCCTCAGCACCCACCCTGGATTCTCCCTTGGCCTATAAGTACCCCCATTGATCCCACAGTGAGCTCCTTTGCTCACTATAAACCTCAATTTCTCCTCTACCATCTAATCTCGGTGCTCCTAGCTCTCCTAGTGGCTGAACCTGCTTCCTCCACTGATAGTGGGTGTGGTTTGGAGTTCAAACCCCCAGGCTACAATAGAGAGCTCAAGAATAGCCAGAGACCTACGGTGGTACTCGGCTCATCTTCTTCCCGATTGTCGAGGTACAGCCTCTGACCTCTTCTCCGTCGAGCTGGGTTCAGATCGACTAGCACTTACCTTACTCTAGATGCTGTGCTAGGATTTTGCCTTAGTGTTCCAGTGGGCAGCTACTGCCCTGGTAGAGGCTAGCAGGGGACCAGACAGGGCGAATTCCGTCTGAGAGTGCACTGGCAATCGACCCTTAGACCAGTGATTTACGATGATTCGCTAAGCCTCTGAGCCCTCTATCAATAGCCATATCCTTCATGAGTGATTGTAAGGGTATATCAATCACTGGGTTCAATCAGGTTGATCGATACGACTGAAATTGATCGACCCTGTTGCAGCTCATATCTATGAAATCCCGTGAGTAGCACTTCAGTGATCCACCCATCCTCTACGCTCGCTGAGTGGACCAATTGCTTCTCCTCTGATCCCTAAGTGTGTAGGGTTAGACCAATTCTCATGGCATTGATGTGGTGGGAAGAATTAGCTCCTCATAGATGCGCCTTAGGTGATGTCTCAGTTGAGTAGCACCCCAGCAATCTGACACATCCCAGATGGGGATTTTGGGTTCAGTCGATGCGTCTCATACCGCTAATGGTGTAGCCATCAAGATCCGGGCGTGGCATGGACTGAGCAAGGAGAATTTTGCATTTGAAGATACCCCTAGTTGTCGGGTATCGGGGAAGCATTGTGGGAACGAAACACAGTGCCGGGTCGGGTCAGACTCCGACCCGCGCCTTTTGATTTTGGGCCGAGGCTTAATAAAATGAATAATGGAATTATTTTTCTTATGATAATTAGTTAATAAATCATTTCCTATAGTTTTTATTTAAATAAAAATATAGATTAAATTATTTAAATAACTTTAGCTATACTTATCCAAATTGAATGATCCAATATACCATTTTAATCAAAAAAATACAAGGAATTTGATTATAAAATAAAATCAAGGATCCAATGGTTAGATTATAAGTAAATGCCTAATCCTTTTCTATTTTTAATTTAAATCATATTAAATTCATCAAACATCCAAAAGTGTTAATTAAGGTCTCTAATTACTCATGAAACCATAGAGAACTTATGTAGACTATTAAAAGTAATTTAGGAACCCTAATTTCATTAATCATCTCCTAATTTCCCTTACTAGGAACTAGTAAATTTAATCATGATTAGCCCTCTGATTTTGATAGATCTAATTCTTAATACCTTATTAATGGTACTAGAGCCTACAAATGCAATTGGATCACCCTAGGATGCCCTAATCTCATTAACCACCTTAATTGGCTTCTTAATATGCTTAAGGCTAATTAAGCTAATTAGGTCACCAAAACCTAAGATAAGTGTTTATCCCACTTCATTAATCCATATAGAATTCATTAAAATAGACTTAGATCAATTTATATACTTAAATCTTAAAATCTCATTTTTAGCCTTAAAGGGGGGTATTTTGGTCATTTGACCAAAATGTGTTTAAGCACCCCTTAAGCCTCAAAATTTCAGTAAAATACTTCTATTTATATTATTAGCATCTTTATGAAATCTCATGGTTGTTAAGTAAAGAAATCTTAAGTTAGTTCTTATTAAGATCTTAAGAGTACTCAAAACCACCTTGTTTTAAGAACTAAACCTCAATATCTTAAGGTGCTAAATCCTCAGTTAATAGCTTAATTAAGTTGATCCATAGGCTTGAATTCTAAAGGAAACCCTCTTATAAGAATCCTAAGTCTAAATCTTAGTTTAAATCCAAAGTGATCAAACATCAGATCTTAGATCTTAAAGTTTAGATCTTCTAATTGAATTAGACTACCTCCATTTGGAATTCCTTGAGCGATTTATTATTTAATTCCTTTATAGCCTTCCATGTGGGTGTAGGATTGATTCAATCCATAGGGTAATGTAATTATCCTAAAAAATTGAATATTGATCTTAGCTTCTTAGTTCTTATTGATTATTTTATCTTATAACCAGTATAGTAACCTTTCATTAAGATCATAGTTTCTGAATTCTTTAGTTTATAAGATTTCTTATCTTTAATTTGGGTTTTAAAGTATGAACCCTAGATCCTTACTAAGGATACTACCTTGGATTCAGGATTTAAACTCTAAAGTGGATTTTGGATCCGTAATCCTTAAATCTTGGTCCCCTTAATCAAGATTTGGGTTAAGAGAGGAAAACAATAATAATTAAGTCGTTGATTTAGTTACTTTAATCCTTCTAGTCATCATATGATTCTAAATTAGAACTTGTTAAGTTCTAATATTAGCATTAAGGTTGTAAATCTAAGATCTTACTCGATAGCTAGATATTGGAGATCCTAAACTTGTATCTTTTCAGAATAGTTAGTTAAATAAAATAGATAACAACAGATATCACATAAGTATAGATTGAGTCTCTTGCTTATTTGACTTGATTGCTCTACACACCTTGAATATTAAGCTTTATTCCTTGAGCATAACAGGTAAACTTAAGATATGGAAGATACATCCTAAGTTAGTATTTGAAAAGCATAGCATTCATTCAATTATTTTAGTGCTTTCAATTAGTAGAGTATGTCCTAGTATAGTCTGCCTCTTCAATTTTAGTTTTGTTATAGAGTTGACTCAGACCTAGCTTGATGGATGTTTAGGATGGATACATGTCTTATTCTATAAGTTCAACTCAGACCTAGCTCTGTGGATGCCTAGGATGGATACATGTTGAACTTTCAGTTCAGAGGCCCTGTATGGCCTATTCTGTTATGGCAGCACTATGTCTTAGGCTTACTGCTACTTTAGTTCAGTTGTCAGTATTTGTTTTGCTTTGCCACATGCTTCAATGGCCTTTCTTTTAGTACTTGGCTTGCTTTGCCACATGTCTCAGTGGCCTTACTTTTGTTCATGCATGTACTTAGTTTACTTTTGCAACATATCTCAGTGGCCTTTTTTATGTCAATCTGCATACTTGTATATATGCTCTTATTGTTTAGTACTAAAATATTACCATGTTTAGGATGCTAGAATTGTATGTCTATTTCAGCACTTGTGTTCTTGTTACACTCAGCATATCTCCATGTGATCATAAGCATGTTAGGATCAGATTTATTTCAGTAGTTGTAGTTACTTTTGCTTTTAGCCTCACCATATTTAGTTGCTATTTTTGTGTGTTATTTTACATACCTGTTGATTAGCTATTAATGATTTGCTTATAGCTACCCCGTTCTTGTAGCTTGTTGCACCTTTTTAATGCTTGCACATTTAAAATCTTTAAGTGTGATATCTTAAATACTTAGTTCACTTAAATAGCTTAAAATGTACTTAAACATTTGCTTAGCTATAACCTTTTTCCTTTGTTATGTAGGGCCTTGACATTTATGATACTGACAAATGTTAGATTCATAGTTGTTTATCGGCAGTGCTGCAGGATCGGAGCCGGTGCAGGTGGAGGATCTTCCTACTGCTTCTTAGATAGATTTTCTCTTTTTGTAGTGTGATTGAGAGATATTTATTAAATTCAATTTATAATAATTAAATTCTGGATGTATTTGTTTTTCTGCATTTTATCTGAGTTACTATCTCTTTTACTCTTTTATTCTATGTTATGTCTGTGGATGTTATATTATACTGTTTCTTGCTTCTGCCACTTTGATTTGTATTGATGTATATTCACAGTTCTTCTACAGGGTGACAAGTCCTTGGCTTAAGGTGAGTTGGGTCCTACCTGACTCTACTTGAGTTTGGGATTTGCCACCTATAGTAGAGCACCATATTCCCCGCAGTTATGCTAATATCAGTATTAGCATAGCCGCGGGAAAGTACGGGGCCCCACAATAAATCTTGTCAGTATTAGCAGAGCACTTGGCTCACCTAAGGACTGTGTTAGCAGAGAATTTGCTCACCTAGGAATCTATGAAGTGTCCATGATACACCAAGTCAGCACATTAGTGGCATACATTTTTGTGGCACATTCAGATACATAATAATGAATTCAGTGGCATACAGCACAGGTTTACAGTATTATTTACTCAGATTCAAATTTTCTTACTGTTTCACCTACATTTCAGCAGTTAGTTGCAGTTTTAGATTTATTCACTACTTTCTCTATATTCAATATTTAGTTTATAGTTTCAATTTACTTTATCTTTATATTTACACTATTTTGAGATTTCAGTTATATTATTGTCTTTTCTACTATTTTGTTTAAACTATTTAAATATTAAATAGTAGATAATTATAAACTATTAGAATAGCTTTTGATTTGTTAGACTTATTATCTAACATGTGGTACTTTTGGTATCTGGCAATTTGCTTGATCTTGAGCATTTTATGGAGAAAGATTAGGTGGATACTCAGAAGATATAGGAGGAGTTCAAGGAGCACTAGTGAGCTCTCCCCTAGCCTTTATTTTTAGTTTAGCTATTTTCAATTCAGTACTTAGACCTTACTATATATTTCAGTAAAATGTTATAATATCTCTGAATGTATTCCCTTTTCTTTTTTTGAGTTGAATGTTTCATATAGCTTCTATGATAAATGTTTTTGGATGTATACTTTAGCTTCCACACTCTGTGTTTACTTCTACTTATACTTAGTATTATGATGTGATCAAAGTATTCATAAAATACTAGTACTCGTGTAACTTGGATCATATTTGTATTCATAATCCAATATACACAGCTACCTTATCTAATACTTGAGATAAGGATACTACAATTATCTTAAGGATTAGTACTCAGCCCTTTTTTCTTAAGATTGAGTTTCAGCAGTTCTTGTGCTCAGCAGGTTTATTCAGGAAAGTTGTGTTTTCTTCCCGAGTACTCCCAGGAGATTTTAAAGACCCAATTAAGTAGTAATAAGTGAAACTCTTAAGCATCAAGGCACATTTTCATATAATGGTGGAGTTCTTGATAAGAAATCCAAAGTTAAGCATGCTAATATGGGAGCACTCCCAGGATGGGTGACCTGCTATGAAGTTATCTTCTGAGGGCAAAATTGTGAGGCCTTTCAGGCCAAAGCAGACAATGCATTGGTGCTTAAGAGTTTGGGCTATTACAAAAACACACATCAAATCACAAGTATTCTTATGAAAAATATAAATTCTAATACTAAAGTACTTATATTTATTGGATTTATCAAATAATACTAAGTCATTTAATAAAAATGTTGATTGATCAAACAATAAATTTTAGATTTAATGATTTATCTTATGAATTTGCATGTAACTCTTAGAAGTAAAATAAGAAGGTTTTGTATTCTTAAATTTTCTCAATTTCATTTAGTAAATATGAATGGCATGCATTCTTATATAAGCTAAGATTCATCTTGATTATTATTTTACCTTGCATTTATTTCTAAAATGACTAAAAACCTTGAAAGTAATTCTAAGTGTAATGGTAAAAAATATGATTATTGGAACTATAATAAAGCTAAATTGTTGAGTTAAGTCACCTTATTTGTAATATATTGAGGGAATTCTAGATTCACCATATGAACCCTAAAGATTGATTTTACATTCTTATGGTTGTATTAACCCCATGCAAATTAGATTGGAAATATTCTCTTGTGGTAGTGAAATTATAACAACCCTAGTATTGTTACCTATTAGTTAGTGACCTAATTGACTTTAATTCTCTTTCATTAGTCTTATAATAGTATTAGGAGTCTCCATTTCAATTTTCATGCAATTTGGAGATTATTTGAAAATTTCAAACATTTTCTGGTTTTCTGATAATTCTGAGAATGCTTATATTATTTAGACCTCAGAATCAAAAACGGAGTCCACCATTGGACTCACCACACCCAAATTAGCTAGGGGTGGTAATTTGGAAGTGTTTGAAAGTTGTTGAATTTTCCCTAAATATTTTAATAATATTTAAATACTTAGAAAAATTAAGATAATTAAATTGACCTCCAATTAAAAATATGATTACATTTTTGAGTTCACTACACCTCAATTAGGTAAAGGTGAATTTTTGGGATTTTTCAGAGTGTGCTTGGTTATTTAATTTTGATCAATAAATTGAGTTTAATTATTTATTTTTAAATTAAAGCAATTATATTAATATAATTATATAACTTATTTAATTTTAATTTCTGTAAATTGGACTGCGTGGGTCCCATGCGTGAGTTCAACGCAATGGATAGCCACGCGGCTTTATCTCTGCCATTGCGCCTTTCCTATGTTTAATCTAATGGTCTAGATTTCTCCATATCGCGTAAGTAGTTTCAACCGTTAGATCTGGTATTGGAATGGACGGCGCAGATGCAATCCACTGTATGTCTCTCTGCGCCACTATCAGGTGCAGAGGCATACACCATCAGGAGGCAAATTCAATTTCGAAGCTTAACCTTCCATGCTAATTTTCTAAAGGAAAGTTTCGGCATTTTCTTCCTAATTGCTTTTACTGCTACTAGAGAGGTCTGTAGAGCTAAGGAGCGCATTTTGATGAGAAAAGGTCAAACCCTAATCCCCATTATTTTGACTTCTATAAAGCTTTGCTATGTACTTATATTCTTCTGTTCCTTTTATTTTGGTTTATCGAATCATTATTACAAATCCAATCTGATCTATCATGGCTCAATCGACTCCATATGAACTCGATTGAGCTCGGGCTTAATGAACCATTTTCAGGTGATTCTAGGGTTTACTCAATGAAACCTAGGTCATCACCTAGTTCACTACTCTACCTATGATAGACCTTAGATCCTATCCAGATATGTAGCCCTGACAAATCTCCATCCGTGGGTATGCGGGTTGTATCTTAGGACCTTCGGGCTTGACCGTAGGATCGAACCCTAGGTCACCCGCATCGGAGATCCGCTTCGGGACGAAACGGTTCAGCTTGAAATCTCGTGGTTCAATTAATTCCACTAAACTAGTCTGGATATATGAGGATGAACTGTAGGAGGTGACTTCGCTGTGCATTTGACCCGTGAAGACATTTGGCACCCGTGAGGGATGACGCGCGTCAGACGACTCGTGAAATTCAGAGCCGCCGGCAGTGCCCTGAATTTTTGCACCTATCAAATTCCTCCATTCAGCACCCTCAATTTTCTCACCCTTAATTTCTGTGTCCTGTGTTATTTGTTGCGCTATGATAATTAATTGATTAAAATTAATTCATCAATGATTAGTTTGTTCTTAATTATTGTATAATTACCCAAATTTCATTTAAATATAACTTTAAACATACTAATCCAATATGTGCAATATTATATACCATTTTGATCACAAAAATGTGTAGATTAATAATATGCAAATTAATTTTTATTTTGATTAATGTTTTAACTAGTCAATATTTAAGATTAGTTAATTAATTAAAAATTAATTTCATCATTTCATGTGGCTTAATTTGATCATTTAATATCCAAATTAAATGATCAAATAGTCCATTTCACTCATAAAAATGTGAGGAATAATAATATGAAATCAAATTTAATATTTGAATCCTAATTTTCTTAATTACTTTTTAACCCTAATTATGAGTCCTAGACACCCTAAATTTCAAATGTTGACCAAATTTGACATACTTAGTGTCATTTTTCTCCTTATGATATAAGGATTTTAATAATATGTAAATTATTTCTATTGGACAACAATTAGTGATTTTAGGTTGTTGACTCTTAATTAAGTGTTATGGTGATTATTCAAATTTCCTATATGGCATGCTTTAGGTATTATAAAATCCTAGAATAACTAACATGTCACATTTATTATCCCCCATATCAAATTTGATTTCTTATGTGTTAACTTAGTTCTCACTTTCTTGATATGTGAATCAATTGTAAATTTGCTTGATTCACCTTTCAACCCTAAGGTAGAAACCCTAGGATTAATTTATAATTTGAATTATAATTGATCCCAATATCTATTTAGTTACACCCATTAAGAGTAATTAGTCTTAATGCCTTTGTAATTATAGATTATTAAATCAACTAGATCTAGCCTTTAGCAACTAGATTAGAACTTAGTTCATTCATCTAAATCCCTAAAGCCTTCTCTTAAATCTTTTAAGAGCTAGTAATAAAAATTCCTATTTTACTTAAGTAGTTTAAGAATCCTATTAAATTCCTTAAACTTTAGTTATTAGGATACTTAGAACTTGTAGTTCTTAAGTCCTATCATTTGCTTAATTTAAACCTCTCATCTATTATAATATAGCTAGATTAGTATTTGATTGATTAGATCCTTCAAACTATAACCTAACTAGTGAACTTTAGTGAATTTACCTTAACTTCCAATTTCTTAAGTTAGATATTTTCTTTATCTCAATCTCTTACTACTAGACACTTAAAACTTGATTTAATTATATAATTGAATATTATAGTTTAGGATGTGACTAAGAACTAGTTTCTATTTATATCAATTAAACATACAAATTATGTTGTCATATTATACTAATTGAATTGAAATTACTATTTTTAAAACCCTAACTACTACTATATTTACAATTAACTTGAGATCAATATCTCAAAGTTAATTGGGTGCTCAATTAGCTCCAATCATTAAGTAAATAATTAAAATTAGATAACTTTAGATATCTCTTAGCTGCAATTATTGAATTTTCCTTGAATGCTTGCTTAGCTTTGAGCCATATTCATTTGAATTATTCATATAAGACATTGTGCATGAATAATACTTTCACATTAAAATTAATAGAGATTTATATTGATGGATCAGCCAAGGGCAGGCTAAAAAGGAGTGATAAGGAGACCTCACATTCTTAAAGGGTGAACGTGAGTGTTATAGAGACAGATTTATTTAACTCCTCTTTTCATTCTGTATGTGCCCGTAGAATGAGTACAGATTAAAATAACTTTAATCAATTAACATATGTGATCTTCTTCAATTTTATAGATTGTTAAGACTCATCATAGCTTTTAGCTATGTTACTTTCCATAGTTCTAGATTATGTGAATCTTAAACTAATAGTCTAAGATCTTCCTTTAATTTCTATATTATGCATTTTTTATAATTTAGTACTATACTTTACTTGTTTATAGTTTACTTAAATTACAGTGAATATTATTAAAATTACATTTAAATGCTTCATTGTCTCTTTTCCTTACCTAGCATAAGTTCTTTTGAACATATACATGCTTCACTTCATTTACTTTCATATGCACTTTAGTTTCTTTCTAGCCTATTTAGGATATTTTTACCTTTATTTTATTTGCAAGCTAGGATATATATTTATGTAAGTATTCTAACTCACATTGCTTTTTATTTACTTTCATTTTTCCATACTTGTATGCTTACCTTCTTGCACCCTTGCTTGTGCTTTTGTTATAACTCGTAATGATATCTAATTAAATAATAATATGCTTAGCCAATCTTAAAACGTACTTAGACTGTTTAGTCTAACCAGATTCTCTATTTCTTTGCTTGTCCTATCACATTTAAATGCCAAAATATGATCGGGTGTATTTGAAATCTAGTGGAGCTAGACTAAGTGCTAAAAGCTAGCTGCTTCCGCTTATAATAACATAAATATATAGCTTATAAATTTTTGCAAGTGAGCTTAAATTTTTACTTTCTTTTAAGTTTACTATTGATTTGTAACTAATGCCATTTACTTTATTTTTACTACACTTATGTTGGAGCTTAGCTTTATATTATAATGCATGTGATGAATGAATGGATGGATGTAAATGAATGGATATAAATGAATGGATGTAAATAAATATTAATTAAGTCTCTAGTTGCATATTTAATTTGTATGTTGATTGGAATTAGTTGTATACTAAATTGCTTATAGAATTAAAAAATAGTTTCATATATAAGTTGAGAATCTTTTCTCATTTTCATGTATATATTAAATGTGTGAATTGTGCATACTCTAGGATAGATGATTATTACATATGTGTTTTCTCACTTTAAACTATTAGAATTATAAATAAGCAATCCCATGTAATGGATTGCCTTTACTTTAGAATTGGAAATAAGCAATCCCATGTAACGGATTGTCTTTACTTTAGAATTGGAAATAAGCAATCTTATGTAACGAATTGACTTTGTATTAGAATTATAAATGAGTAAATCCTATGTAATGGATTGACTCTATATTATAACTGGAACTAAATAATCTTATGTAATGGATTAATTCTATATTAGAACTGGAACTAAACAACCTTATGTAATGGATTTATTTCATGTTAGTTTTAGGTTATTTTTCTTTAGCTATTTATAGCAAAAACTCTATTGAAATTTTTAAGAAATTAATAACATAAAAAAATTTGGAAAATTGTAGATTCATGTTTCACTTATTAAATATTTAGAATTTCATATCTAGAATTGCAAGTACTCATATATATTGCTCTTAAAATTACATCCTCATATGTTCTTGCATGAATTTCATCTTCATGATGTATTACACATAACACATTTCATAAAATTCCCTTCCATCTTAACTTAAGATCATCTTCTAAATCCTTGGCCAAACACAATATCTGTTGATTTGGATTAGTTTCTTTCTAATTTAGTATTAGGTATTATGGTGATGTATCAATATTGAGTTAAGTGATTCTCAATATTGGGGTCATCACAAAAACCAAAATTGATATAATTAGATGTTAATTACTTTGGAGCCTAATGTTATAACCACTTATAGTTGAGTATATCTTCTGTAGTTTGAAACTCCTTAATTATTAAATAATATACTTAGAATTACATGAAATGATAATATTAATATTATCATGTGAGAATGCAGCATACATATCCATAGAACTGACTCTAATTTAGCAGGATATGTGATTGGCTGATTTGCCTTGTATAAAACTATAAAATTTATATCTTATCTTAGGTAATTAGATAAGTTCAGTTCAGTTCAGGAAAAATATCCCAATTCTAATGTATACTATAAGTAGGGGTTTGGACATCTTAGTTTGGGAGAATAAACTATGAAACGATATATGTCTCATATCCCTGTACACAGTGATAAGTGTAGTTAAGCAACCTAAGTGTCCAATGTCACCTTTCTTAAGACATACTAATTATGTGTATGTACTCTTAATCATATGGTAATTTAGGTTGAATAAGTAGTGTAATGGTGAGATATATTGATTTTAGTCATATTCGAATATAAACTATAACTCCCATGATTAAAGAATTCTGAATATTATGGCATTTAGATTAATGTGCATATTAAGGTGAATAAGGTTAAATAGTTAAATAACAAAAAGGGAAGTGTCTTTCTATTTTTTGAATTTGATCTATTTAACCTTGTTTCATTAAATTTTGGCATAACATGAATTGCATAAGAATAACATATCATTTGAGGTGCAATGTGTAGCACACCTAGGATCTGTTAGCAGTGCGATTTAGAGCACACTTATGAAATGTGGGATGTTATGCTGCATCAAGGTCATGCATACTTATGGCATATTCAGTGGCATGTTTAGATGCACATACAATGGAATACAACACAATTCAATTTTTCATATTTTATTCAATTAACAATTTATTTCAATTGATTTATTTTTAGCAGACTTGCTCTATTTCAGTGTTACTCTGTCTCTAGTCTCAGTATTTAGCTTTATCATTACAGTTTTGATTCAGTTCAGTTTTTTTGGCATGTAAAATCGACATATCATGTTTGGAGCTATTGGAGGAGCTGACTTTGGAGGAGGTTCAAGAGCTTCAAAAGGAGGTAAATGAGTAGTAGTTGCTATAGTTTTGATTTTAGTTACTTAGTTTACTATTTTATGCTGTGAGATAAGAAATTTACTTTATGTACATTTTAAATTTTGGTTTGTAATAATTAAGTCTAGATGTGTATTTTCTTTCTTTTCTAAGACATGTTTACTTAGCTTCTATGATGAATATTATGGATTGATGTTTAAGCTTACGCACTTTGATATTTATTCTATCTTATGCCTAGTATTATGATGTGATCGAAACATATATTCAAATCTTATTCATATACAATGGCCATCTTTACTCATTTATCTTAAGGCCAATATGTATGAATAATATTAACTAATACTTAAGATTAGGTTACTTCACTTATATAAAGGATAGCCTCAGTAGCTATTATTATTAGAAAGAATAACTCATTAGATTATTGACAGACCTAAAATACGTCTGCGCTTTCACGCAAGTGTAAGTGGTCTAAAGAAATAAGTGGAAAGTTTGAATTTTTGGGATTTATTGAACCACTGAGAATTGGATGCTTTGTTACTAAGGTATATCTATGATCATTAATGTTTAAGCTATACGTGTATTGATTGGAGTTGGTTCCTGAACAAGCACAACAACACTTAGTAAAAAATACTTCTGATAAAAGGAAGAGGAGAGTTGGGTTTCTCCCATATGATATGATAGATAACTTATGTATGATGATTCCTCAAGCATTCATTAGTTCTTAAGTCAAGTGCACATTGTTCTTCTTAGAGTTTTAATTCAAAGAATTATAAGTTCAAGTCTTGTGCATGAAACGAACATATAGTCAGTTCTATTTTAGCACATAGACCCTTATAAGATTTAAATTTGTAGTTTGTATCTCATCTCTTGATCATGGAGATGAGGGTTATAAAGTTTAAGATCTTATAATTATTAATTCCACTAAGAGCTTCATGTGCCTCAAGCATAGTTTAGATGAGTGAGTGATTTCATTGGGCTCAATGACTATGTCACCTCGTTCATGAGTACTCAATAAATCCATGCCCTCTCTCACGTATGCTGAGCAATGGAGCTCAAATGGTGGGTCTTAGCATCACACACTTTAGCTCATTAGTTGAGCACAGATTAAGGTGCACTAAGCTCAAGAACTTTCTCACATAGTTCTAAGCTCTCATGCTCGCATAAATCTAGCATCAAAACTATAGTGAGCTATGGAGCACAAGACAAAAAAGTCCTTGAGTTCAATTAGTCCTTCGTCCTTTGGTCCACATTCAAGTCCACAATAGTTCTTTTATTTCTTTAATAAGGCATTGAGTTCATGATTTTTATTAAAACTTGAGGAAAACTTCATACAATTATAATATCTATCAATACATGTGGGATTGCCCCAACCCTCCCCAAGGGAGGTTTAGCTCTCCATTACAAAAGAGATGAGAAAAAATACATACATGGATAAAGACCCTTTGATGATCAACTAAGAAAAACACAAAGTAAGAGTTTAGAAAATACTAGGAATATTCCTTTGGGAAGTTCTCCAGACTCCTCTTTTTCTTGCTTGAAGTTGCTTCTCTTATGTCCCTAGTGCTGCCTTTCTTCTTCTTCTTCTTAGCAAGATGAGCTCTTTCACCCTTAAAGTTTTCCTTCTCCTCTATGCAGCCCTCTCTTTACTTAGGTTGCAGTGAGCCAAGTTTGGAACCTCTCTAAAATCAAGAGAAGTGGTATTTATAGAGGAGGGCTGCTTCTTCATCTTCTCATTTAAAAATCTGCATTTGCTTTTTAAAAATTATGGTGCAATGATGGCAAAATCCCCTTGAAGGATGAAAAGACTATTACTTTTCCATTGATAACTCTCCACATCACCTTAAGAAGACCATTTTCCCTTTAAAAAATGTAGCTGCTGCAGAGGGAATGATGGTTGGAGACAAGGTGCTGGTTGGGGGTCTTGTCCCAGCCGCAATTAATGCCTCTGCCAGACAAAAATTTGGCGAGCTGCTATAGTGCACTGTAGCACTACATGCACGTTGTGGCAGAAATTTTCGCAAACTGGGTAGCTGTGGCACGCTGGGGCATTTTGGTTCATGCAATGAAGGGTCGCTGCAGTGCGCTGTAGGGCGCTGCAGTACGCTATAGCGCTAGGATTTCGCAAAATGCCCTGCTGCCGTGCGCTATTACAAATGGCTCCACTGCAGCGCACTGTGGCGCTAGCTATTTCACAAATTGCTCCGCTGCAACGTGCTGTGGCACCAATTATTAGCAAGCTAGACCGCTGCAGCGTGCTGTGGTGCCCGCTCTCCGCAAATTACTCCGTTGCAGCGCGCTGTGGCGCCAGAGCTTCGCAAAGGGCTCCGTTGCAGCGTGCTGTGGTGCCAGCGATTCGCAAGCTGGACCGCTACAGTGCACTATGATGCTAGTGCTTCGCAAAGGGCTCTGCTGCAGCGTGCTATAGCGCCTGATTTCACAAAATGGCTCGATGTAGCACGCGGTAGCGCG
This sequence comes from Gastrodia elata, assembly GCA_016760335.1. NCBI lineage: Eukaryota > Viridiplantae > Streptophyta > Magnoliopsida > Asparagales > Orchidaceae > Gastrodia > Gastrodia elata. The sequence goes on along the minus strand of CM028669.1, from coordinate 105,678,842 downwards.
CTGCAACGCGCGATAGCGGTTCTCCTTTAGGAATTTTGGAAATTTGTTCATATTGCTCAGACTTCGTTGGATAGGCATTTTTCTGAAAAGATAAGCAAAATAGTATTAAGGAAGAAGTTTTAATATTAGAAATGAATAAAATTTTTCTTTAATTAGGATATAAATTATGGATTCATCACACTCCCATACTTAAATTCTTGCTCATTCTCAAGTAAGCTTAAAATAGCATTTTTTTTATTTCTTAAGTGTGAAAGTCAACAAAAGATATCAATTAGATTTTGATGAGCAATTCAAGGCATGTGCTTAACTGAAATGACCAAATCATTTGGTATTAAATTTTCAAATTTTGGATATGAACCAAGGTTAATAAATTAATCTCCAAGTATTAGTTTATATGCTTATTATTAGGTAATAGGGGAGGTTCTTTGGAATACTTAGACTAGAGAGATATTGAAATAATCAAGAGTTCTGTATTATATGTGCTCCTTCTTATGAATCACAAAGATGATTAGATCAATGGAAAGATATTTTTCATTATTTTTTTTTATTTCTTTCATTTAGGAGAGATAATTTTCATCATCTCTTTTTTTATGATTTTCTCTTTTTATTCTTAGGGAGAGATATTTTTTTCATCCCCAATTCAAATCTTTGAGATTATAAATGTCTACGGGAGCGTAGCACACTCTTTTATATTACTTAGCATAATCTTTAGTTTTTAAGTCCAATGCTTCCCCCCACACTTAGTCCTTAGCATTGATTTAAATTTTTGAAGATTAGATTAACCTAAATTTATTCCTTAGTTTAAGGGTTTAATGTTGTCAATGTATTGATCACTTTTTTTTAAGCACCCCTTTTATTTTATATCATTTTCTTTATTGATATTTTTGTGACTTTCATTTCTTGAAAAACTCAGAAAATTTTATCATTTTCAAATTCTATAGAGAATTAGGAATATGATGATCCATAATTTAAATTCCACAAAATAAAACACACAAAAAAACAAAAGTACAGAAACAAATGATGCAAAATAAAATAAAAAATACAACCTCTTTATTCTTGGGCTTCCTCCTCCTCCTCTTCTCCCATGTTAAAGTCATAGTCGCATGGGTAGCGCGTGTCCAGAATGGGGGCACTGACAGGTGGTAGCGGCAATACGGAGGGATCCGGTCCTCCTTGCAAGCTCTAGTCCTCGAATATTAGTCCAAGGGCCTCATGAAATTCGGACTGAAACTCATGCTGCTGGGCAAGCTCCTTTTTAAAGAACTGCATGTCAGTGGCTAAGTGTAACAACCCGAGTTGTTACCATAGTTGATTAAGACTAACCCTAGGTCTTAAACACAATTATAAGTGCTAATTAGGTCAAATGGAGTCAACCTCTGAGACCTAGTCCAAATCAGGAGTCAAATGAATCAAATTCTGATTTCTGGAAAATTCAGAAACCCTAGAAATTGACCAATTTAAATTGACCTCCGATCGAAAAATGGACACCGCCATTGCGTTCTTTGCCCCCAAATTAGCTTGGGGTGAAGTTTTCATGTCAATCGAAAGTCGTCGAAATTTCGACGAATATTTTAATAATAAAAATATCCCAAAAATCGAGATATCAAAATACTCATCGGATCGAAAATCCGACTGCGCCATTGAATTCTTTGACCCCAAATTAGCTAGGAAAAACATGTTCAAAATTTTCTGGAAAAAAAAATAATAATAATAATATTTAATTAATTACTTAACGGTCGCCGTTAAGTACTTAACGGCCCGTCAGCTGTAGCTGACGGCGCCGTCTATCCAGACGGCGCCATCGCAGCCGTTGGATCGGGCCCGGATCCAACGGCTACAGAGCCGTCATCCTCGACGGCTCCGTCCCGCACGACGCGCGGCGCCCCACCGCCCTGCCTGGCCAACCGGACCCCTCCCCGACCTCGGCGAGGTCGCCGGCCGGTCTATAAGACCCCGGCCGGCCTCTGGGCTCGGAGTTTTCGCAAACCCGAGCCCAGATCAAGCCCGAAGCCCCAAGCCCTGTTCCGCCGTCGAATAAGGTACCTCCGATCCCCCCCCCCCCTCTTGTCCGTTAGATTTGTAGGGTTTAGGCTAGATTGTCGATCCATCGGACCTGATCGAGTTCGATCAGGTCCGATCGACTCAGATCAGGGCTGGCACCTCTCGGGTTCCGCCTCGTCCCCTCATCCCGTAGACCTAGGATTAGGGTTAGGTTTTGCCGACGATCCCGGCCACCTCCGGCGAAGGTTCGCCCGCCGGCGTGTAGCCCTCGTCGAGGGCTACCGGCGGCCGTGCGGGCCGAGGTGGTCCGGCGCCGGTAAGGCCGGCAAAAGCCGTGCCCTAGCCGGCGCCCTCGGACCGTCTTCGCGGAAGAAGATGAAGTCCAGGTCGGGCCGGGTCGACCCGAGCCCGACCCGCCCGAGCCGGGTCCGCGTCAGCCGCGGTGGGGCCCACCAGGCCACGTGGCAGCCTTCGGGCCCGCCACGTGTCACGTGGGGACCACACGCCGAGCCGCGACGCTTCGGCTTCGGCCATGGGGCCCCAGTGCCACGTGGCAGCCAGCCGGCACGCCACGTGTCATGTGGGGCCCACTGCCCGAGCCCGCGCAGCTGTTCGGCACCCAAGTGGGGCCCACAACGCCACGTGGTAGCCTCTGGGCCCGCCAAGTGGCAAGTGAGACACACTGCCCGGTCAACCCACGGCGGTCCGTCTCCCTGTGGGGCCCACAGTGCCATGTGGCAGCCTCTGGCAGTGCCACGTGTCAGGTGGGGCCCACTGCCCAGTCACCAGTGCTGAGTCAGCCCCTATGGGGTCCACAGTGCCACGTGGTAGCCTCTAGCAGTGCCACGTGTCCAGTGGGGCCCATTGTCTGTTAATTAATTAAAATTTAATTAAATTACTATTAGTTAATTACTATTTAGCCTTAATTAATTACAGTTAGTGGTTAATTAAATTAAAATTGGTACTAATTACTTTTGAATAGTAACCTTAATTAATTAAGAATAATTAGAGGTTAATTTAGTTAATTAAAGGTTAATTAAACCCTAAACAGTAATTAGGATAATTAATTATTAATGAACAATAAAATATAATTAAATACTCTTAATTAAATATTAATAGATAATTATGGCTAATTAAAAAGTAATTAGTTCTAATTACTCTGTTACAGTAAAATATTAATAATTTAATTAATTAAATAATAGATTAATTAATATTAATTAATAATTAAGCCTAATTAATTAGAGATTAATTAAAGATTAATGATTTCAGAAATTTTATATAAAAACTTTTGGAATGAATAGTAAAATAATACAATTTGAATAAATGAATAGTAAAATAATTCAAATTTTTTATTTTTAAATAGTAAATCTTAAAAGTTTAATAACTTTTTGTAGGATGATCCAAATATAGCCAATATAGGTCTTAAAATACTCAGAAAAGTGTAAGGATTCAAATAACATAATGTAAAAATTTATGTCAGGGTACGTATAACAAGGTAGCATTTTAGAACCTCTTTAGAGCCTCATAACTTTTTACCCGGTTATCGAAACATGGTCAATATGGGTCTTAAAATGCTCAGGAGAGCGGCCTCATCACCGTAGTAGTATTAGTTTTCTCATTCGGACATCAGGATAAAAAGTCAACCCTATAATTTAGAGTTAACTTTAGTGAAAAATAACCAAAATACCCCTAGACTTTAAACGGCCATAACTTAGTCAGATCAACTCCAAATTGGAAAATTCAAGATGCTAACTAGCCTAGAATTTCAATGTCATCATTATAACAAAATAATATTTAGGATCTGAACCCTAGAATTTTAGGTAAATGACCAAATTACCCGTAGCCTTATTTTTAGCCATAACTTGACCGTTTCTCGCCCGATTTAGGTGTACTTACTGTCTATCTTCAAGTTAGACATTAAGGAACCAATTGGAACTAAAAGAATTCAATTTTGACCTGTAAGTCAAAAGTTGACTTTTTGACCCTTAAAGTAGGGGCAAAATGGTCATTTTGCCCTAAGATTGGGTTAAGTACCCTTACTCTTTGGATAACATCCCAAAATGCTAAGACTAATATTATAATCATCTTAGTAATGTTTAAGCAAGTGAAATCAACCCTTATGTTAGATTCTAGTAGTTTTTCTAAGTCTTAAGCACTACACCTTAAGGACCTTTCCTGAGAATAGGAATAGATCATAGGTTAGAGTTCATTCATTGGGTAAATTTGGTTACCCGACGGGTGAAATCTTGGTTTATTAGTTTCTAGACTTTCTTTTATTTTACAACACGTTCCGATTATTTTGTCTTTTAACTTTAGATTTAAGATAGGAGATTCATCCTATTAAGTTTGATTATTTAATAGGATTTGCCTTAACTAGTAAATCACTAATACAATAAAACTTAGAACTTATGTCTTATCCTTTGGAGTATGTGATTAAACCTAATTCTCGTAGTGTTTAATCCATAATTTATAGGTTTAGAAGATCTTGATCAGATCTTAGTTAGAACGTCTAAATTTACAAAACTAGGACATATGATTTATTGATTTAACTCGTAGTCGTCTATCTGATTGAGCTAGATTGGAACCTGATCAGTTCCAATCCTTTTTAACTTATAAGGACGAACTTCTGGGTTACACTCGATAGTAGGAAAACATTGATCCTGAACTTGTGTAACTTGAAATAGTTAGATGGTTAAGTAGAAAACAAATGATATCACCATATTTAGTAGAGTCCCTTGCTTACTTTGATACTTTGTTGCTTACGCGTTCCTTGATTTTTGTGCCATATTTCTTTGAGCATATCATATAATACATTTGATGCATGAATAAAATGTTAGGAAAATATGGAAACTCCTTAGATTCCTTGTGAAAATATTAAAGTGATTTATGAAAAGATAATGATTTTATGAACTGCCTCTCAGTTATATCCTTATTTCTTAGCCTCCTTATATCGCTAGGGGAAGGATCCATTTTGTTGTGTGCCTAGTTTACTAGCCTCCTTATGTCGCTAGGGGTACACCGTTGGTGCCTTAGCCGTACTAGCATTAAGGTTACCTTGTATGCTTAGTTTACTAGCCTCCTTATGTCGCTAGGGGCATACAGTTGGGCCTTAACCGTGCTGGTGCTAAGACCCTTCGTTTGCTTTGTGTGCTTATTTTGCCTAGCCTCCTTATGTCGTTAGGGGTACATAGTTTATGCCTTAGCCGTGATGGTGCTAAGCTTCTTTGGTATTCGATGGGCTTGAGTAGCTCTTTTCTGTATGGCAGTCGATGCACGTGTGGCTTATTATGCAGTTGTTGTTGTTTACTTTTCAGTATCCTTATTCCATCAGCTACTTCCTTGTACTGCTTGTATATATATTTAGGATGTTAGAACCTTGCTGCTATTTATATGTACCACTGCTGAGTTGTTTATTTTAATTGGCACATTTTCTGTTGATTATCAGTATGTTTAGGATGTAGAACTTTTCTTACAACACATGACAGTTATGTATATTTATATGCCCTTCCTTGCTTAGTTTGTATGCGAGGCATGTCTCAGCCTCTTTTCTTTTCTTTGCTTAAGTTATAAATGATGATTTATAGCTTCCCTATTTTCTTTGTATTACTTGCTGCTCCTTTCGTATATATATGTTACTTAGATGTTGTCAAATGGTGATATTACTTAACACTTATAATAATTCATCAGCTTAAAATGTACTTAGACAATTGTCTAACCAGATTTTTCTTTTCTTTGGCTGGGGCCCTACATTGTGAAACCGATAATGACAGACTCCTTTTAGTTAGACGAGCAGGAGTTAGGTGTGGAGCCTTACCCAGAGGAGGAACCCGTGGAAGAAGCTACCGTCTAGTTCCTTTATATTTCGAGTGAGAATGAGTGGTTTTTATTCTATTTTTATTTAAACATTTTAAATGATGTAATAATATAAGTACCATTAATTATGTATTTGGATTATATGCTTATGTTCTGAGTTTTATTTTTCCTATTTGTACTGTGATACTTGGTTAGTTTACATTTCCTTAAATCACTTCTGCATTCTGTTTGTTTACTTATACAGTGACTGTTAGTTTGATTCTGTGTTAATCCTTCCCTAATCAGGTGGATTGTGGAGTCTATCCTAATCTAATGATAAGTGAGGGGTTAGCCAGAGTGACACCCCACCCTTAACCTAATCCTTTGGCAGATTAAGGGTGCGGGGCGCCACACTAAGGCCTTGCTAAGATCATCTTGTTGTATGTGGAATCATAGAAACAGCACATTGGTGAGATTTTGGTCGGACGGAGTGGACGTTTCCCCTTGCTCGCCCCTCCTTTTCTTGGGCAGCTTCCGCTTGCTAGCCCGGGCATTCAGATTTGAATGTGCAAGGGCGGTGCTGGGGGAAACGACGGAGTCGGAAGAGAGTATTTTGACCTCTTGGGCCTCGCATATCCCTGATATCAAAGACCAGAAGGCCAATGCAGCACAGGGTCCCTTGAGAGCCTTCCAGAGCTGCTCAAAAATAATACTCGAGATGCAGATCTTACCTGGCCTAACCAATGAGCACATGAGGAGTGTTCTAGTGCGGGTCACTTCAACCAAGTGACTCGTAAGCATGACATAGCTAGAAATAAAAACTAGCCATGCACTACTCGTATCCATTAATTCGAAATAAGGAATATTGGCTAGTCCTCCCTCATAGTCTGTGTTTTTGTGGACGAGTTCCACAATGAGATCAAAGGGGTCATAGCGAGACTCTAAGAGTTCAAGGTAGGAGCAGGAACTTACCTCCTATAACCCATAGAATTGCTCGATTTGAGCAATCTCAAAGGTGACTCCCTTACCTCTACAAAAGATCTTCTGTCCGGCCGCATTTATTGCATTGGCATACACCTCTTAGATGATGGTTGGGTAGGTGGGGGATTTTTTCGTTACCATCATTAAATTTATATTTAAATTGAGTAAGTTATTTCATTAATTTAAATGATATTTTATAATAAATCAAACCATATGAATTTAAATTACTAGACGAATAAGTAGAAGAAAAATAATTAGGAAAAATCGGGTTACTTAAATAACCCGATCAAAAGGCGTAGGACAGGGCTCGGCCCGGCCCAACACTGTGCATCTTCCACGTGAAGAAATGTAACAACCCAGGTTGTTGCTTAGGTCAATTAGGACTAAACCAATTCTTGATTGTGATTATTGAACTCTAATTAAGTCATTAGAAGTTCCCAGCAATGACCTAGTTCAAATCAGGAGTCAAATAAATCAAATCCTGATTTTAAGAATTTCCAGAAATCCTATAAATTGACCTCAAATCAAAAATTCGACTTCGTCATTGCGCTCATCACCCCTAAATTAGCTAGGGGTGATGTTTTGAAAGCATTTGGAAGTTGTTGGATTTTCGGCGAATATTTTAATATAATTTAAATACCCCGGAAAATGAGAAAATTAAATACTCGTCAAAGCAAAAATCTGACTTCGTTGTTGCGTTCCTCACCTCTCAAATAGCTATGGGTGATTTATTGGAAATTTTTGGGATGCATTTAATCGATTAATTTTAATTAATGAAATAAGTTTTAAAATATTTAAATAATAACATAATATTAAGACTTAATGGCCGTCGTCAGTTAATCGCCCGCGCTATAACAACTCGGTGTTGTTACATTCGTGATTAACTCTAAATTCAGGAAGATTAAGTCGAAATTAGAATTTTTAATTTTAGTCAAATAAAAATCAAATAAAAAGATCTTCAAATGAAGCATATTAAGGGGATCCTTCCACCAAAATTTGAGCGCAATCCGAGTTCCGGATCGTCCTAAATAAAATCAGGAAGTTTAAACTTCCGAAGTCGATAAAAGATAAAATAAAAGTTGAATTTCAGAAATTTTTGTATATTTGAGTTAAACATTATGAGAGGAATCTATGTTTTAAGTTTCGTAATTTTTCGGACTCCGGATTAATCGTAGTGAATTTTTGAATTTTTTCATTTAAAAATTAATATAAAATAAAATACTCGTCCAAATTCAATAATTCTCAGACGCGTGCGTTCGTCTCGTCGAGACGGTCGTTTCGATACCAAGTTTGTAATTTTTGAAGTTCAATTGACTTAGATCAAGGCTTGTGAAGTTTCAGCCGTTGGATTTTGATCTAATGGCTGCGATTAGAGTTCCCTTTTTGCCACTTAAATATGCATAACCCTAACCTAGCAGCCCCAAAATCCGAAATTTCCCTTCTCCCTCAGCCGAATACTCCCTCTTCTCCCTTAGGAAAAATCAAAACCCTCATTCCTCTCCTCTCCTTCCCTCCAAGCCAAGAGCCTCCTCTCCTCCTCCTTCTCCATGGCCGACCTCCCTTCTCCTCTTGGCCGGCCGAACAGCAGCTTTTGTCCTCTTGGTTGGCCGAAAAACAGTCCTTCTCCTCTTGGCCGAGCATGAGCAGCAGCCCTCCTTCCATGGCCGAGCATCTCCTCCTCCCATGGCCGAGCATATCTCCTCCTTCCATGGCCGAGCACCTCTCCTCCTTCACTTGGCCGAATCTTCCCCTCATCATCCATGTTTGGACAGCCCCTATCAATTGATACTTCCTTTGACATTTTGGTTGTGATGCAAAGTTTAAAGTTCTTGATTTATTTTGATGCTTAAATGAAAATTCTAAATTTATTAGATTCAATTATCTCTTGCAATCAATATCAAATGCATGTTTGTATAATTAGTGGATTATTAGCACTTTTGATTAGAACATATTGGCATGTAACTCATACCTAATGGAGGTTAATTGGTTGATCCATATGTATGCAGCACTATTTTTTTATTCAGCAAGTGTTATAGTTGAGTTCAGCAAAGTAATAATCCCTATAGCTGAATTTTATGAATTTAATTATCATTGTGGTTTTATTTATTTATTGCAAGTTTAGTTAGTTATTAAGTAAGTATCTTAATGTTATAAGATCATAAGCACTATTGATTCACATTTAATTGCATGAATTTATGTCAACGACGGCATTGGGTAACTCCTCATACTCTCTAATGAATCTAATTTTTTTTATTGTCTTTTATGTTAAGTTAAGATAAATGAGATGTTTGTATTAGGGTTCCTCACATTGATATGCCTATGTATATGTTAGTATAATATAGATCTTGCAAATTATATAGATAGATTTATTTCCATTCAAATTATATAACTTAATCAAATTAAGTTTGCATATCATTATAAATTGCACCATCATTTTCTTGCAATTTCTTTGAAGATTAAATTTATGCATATTATATAATACATATAAAATTAAATTGGCACCACATATTCTAAGACTTATATAATGTATAAAAGTTATATTAAAAATATTATAAAGCTTCAAAATAGCTCACTAAGAGATTGGAAGATTATGATTTGCATTTAAAGCAAGTATATGTTAGTAGGTCTTGCACACAAAAAATTAATTAAATGGCTTAAACTAATTGTCATCTTAAGTTTTTTGAATAAATCATATCCTTGATTATTATTAAGCTATTATATTTCATCTTGTAGATCTCGTCTCTAGCTTATTGTAGTTTAGTCTTCTTTCTTGTGAATCGGAGGATGATTTGGTTTGGTTCCATATTTGCCTAGGACCAAATAAAGTTATCAAAAGATAGTATAATTTAGATGTTCTTTGCTTAATTATTACAGATGTGGTAATTGTCATCTCATTCCAATCAATCTCCAAGCTTCAGGTTTGGATCATTTTTTTTAAAGGTACATTTCGTACTTATAACTTTATTGAATTCTGTTTTCTTTTAATTATGTTATTTTTCTTGAGCTCTATGTACAGTGCGTACACCACTTGCATAGATCTTAGCATCATTAGGATTTGTTTGTTATTTAAAAACCATGACATTAGGATATATGAGCTTTTGTTAAACCTTAGTTGAAAACTGTAAATTATACGAACTTGTCAAACTAAGGTGCTTCCTTAGGAACTTCACTTCACTTAGGCTCTTTCCTTAAGATTAGGATTAGACACTAAGTTAGATTTCATTCGTTGAATAAGTGATTTATTCAATGAATGAAACCTTGGTTTTAGTAGTTTTCTAGATTTTTCCTAATTTCATTTTGATTATTTTATCTTTCAATTTTAGATTAAGAATAGAGATATATTCTATTAAGCTTGATTGTTACTTAATAGAATAAGCCTTAATCATTAGTTCACTTGTAGATTGAACCATAGATCTTTAGCTTACCCTTGGATCATGTGAATGAACCCAAGGTTATGGTGTTCAATTCATAATCCTTAGCTTAGTAGATCTGGATCAGATCTTAGCTAAGAACGTCTCAAATCATCAATTAGGACTTGATGATTTATTATTTAACTTATAGTCGATTTTGATTGAACTAAATTGGGACCTGATTAATCCTGATTGTTTATAACTTATAAGGTCGTACTTCTAAGTTGTATGACTTAGGATAGTTAGAATGACTTAATTAGACAACAATAGATATCACTTAGTCTAGATTGAGTCTCTTGCTTACTTTGACTAGATTGCTTTGCATACCTTGTATATTGAGCCTTATTCCTTGAGCATAATAGGAAAACTTAAGATATGAATGATACATCCTAAGCTAGTATTTGAATTGCATATCATTCAGTTTTGTCTTGTTTGTAGTGGGTAGAATATGTCCTAGCTTAGTCTGCCTCTTCAGTAGTAGTATTGTATAGACTGAACTCAGACCTAGCATATTTGGATGGCTAGGCTGGGGATTGATTGATTGATATTGGAGGCCCTGTATGGCCTATTGGCTGGTATGGCAGTACTATGTCTTAGGCTTATTGATACTTTAGCTGGATTGTTCAGTATTATTTTATTTTTGCTTTGCCACATATTTCAGTGGTTTTATTTTTAGTATTTACTTGCTTTGCCACATGTCTCAGTGGCTTTACATTGCACTTGATTGTTTTGCTTTTTGCCACATGTCTCAGTGGCTTTTCTTTTCTTTTTGTTTCTTAATTTGCATGTTGTATGTATAATCATATGTTTACTTATATATATTGGCATGTTAGGATGCTAGAATTGCATGTTTTCAGTACTTGTGTTTCTTTTATATACTCAGCATGTGTTAATATGATCATAATCATGTTAGGAGAGGAATTATCATAGTAGCTGCAGTTCTTTTGCTTTTAGCTTTACCTTGCTTACTTTCATATCTTGATATTTTATTTCACATACATGTTGAATGCTATAAATGGATAGTTTATAGTTATCCCTTCCTTGTAACTTGTGGCACCTATCTATTTTGCACGCTTAGTAGTATCAGTAATGTGGTGATATTATTAAATTCATGCAATTTTAATAGCTTAAATTGTACTTAGACTTATTAAAGTCTAACCAGATTTTCTTTTTTTGGCTATGCCCTGTCATAGATTTACATATGGCAGATCATGAGTATAGGTCAGATCCAGCGCTTGAGGATTTAGCTGCTAGCAGGATAAAGTAAAGTGCAGCTCTCTGAAGGAGACATGCTTCCATCTCCTTGGCTTGCATTTAGTAAAAATTGTAATAACTATGTTTTCTTATTCTTACTATTCAGTATTTAATGTATTATATGTGAATGAATTAATGTGGACTGTGTCTGAATGTTTCTTTTCATTCTCCGCCCTGCTATACTACATGTATGTTTCTATTTAGTCTTGCTCAGCTAGTTGATTAGTATCACGGATATGCTTTTAGTTTAATGTCCGTGGTACTAGTGACGACCACCTCTTAACACTCATTCGATTAAGGGGCGACCGTCACACGCCCCGTTGATTCCCTAAGTAGGCCTCTTTCACCGCTATAGGGACCGATTAAAGAGTCGTGTTGATCCCCTAAGTTTGGATTTTTCGAAAAACTATCATCGTGCGAAGTCAATCGAGTGTCTGGGTCTTCATCCATAGCAGATCAATCTGCAATCGTCCGATCAAGGTACGATCTTCTACCCGATCTCTTGCAAAATCATATTGCTTTTTGAATCTCTATTTCAATCAATGGATGAAAGATTGTGCGGATCTGATTAGGATTTAGTGAACCCAATTGCTAATTTAAACTCTAATCCATAGTACTGTCTCCCTCGTCCGCCTGTAGTCGCCTAGGGTTGGAAGTTATGTGTGATCTGGTTCACCCCTACCCTCGATTCATCCGTCTATAGCTAGGTCTTGGCGTCCCCTTTCGAATGGCGTGCGGGTTTCCCTTCGGCGTCGTCGACAAGACCTCCAAAGCAGATGCCCTAATGTCTCCTGTTGCGATCGGGAGCGGGGAGGTGAAGTCCTTCGAGTCGGACCAGGTCGACCCGGGCACGACCCGCGCGCCGCTCGCGTAGCAGTCGTGGGGCCCGCAAGCATTGCGTATCCACCCCTCAGAGATCCACTTGTCATTATCCGTGGCATCATGTGACCCCTACTCCCATTCTACGACTGTCAATCAGCGGTCCCGCTGTCTGCTCAAAAGGCGTCAGATGGGACTCTTACCCTCTTCTCTACGTGTTCGCCATGCGTCTGCAGTGGGGTCTGCGCCGAATCCCTCAGTGCTTCCCCATCTGCCGCGTGGAGGTAGGCCCGCGGTGTAGCATCTCTCGCCAGCTATCGTGTGAAGCCCACGAGTCAAATCCCAGCCGCATAAATTTAAAAAAAAAGCATAAGGAATTAATTAATTCGAAAACAGTAGTATTAAAACAGTTTAATTAAATTAAATCAATTAAATTGTGAACTTTAATCCTCCATAAATTGAAAATTAATGACCCAAACATAATGAAATTATATACCATTGTGATCAGCAAAAATAGATGATAATAATAATGCTGTTCAAATTTCAGTATGATTTTGTATAGTAATATTTAGGATACTTAAATACTTTCAAAAATATCTCAAATGTTCAAATGGCTATAACTTTGCACACACTCACCCAAATTTATCCAATATGGGTCTTAAAGTAATCAGAAGAACTTCTAAATTACTTTGATAGTGCCAATTTCTCTGATTGGGTTATATTTTGCCTAATCACTTTTAGGATCTAACCTTAATTAGCGTAATTAACCTTATAACCTCAATTGACTATAACTTGATCAATTAAGCTCCAAACTTGATCTTCTAATATACCATTTTGATCAGAATGACCTAATAATCAGTAAACTGCAAAAATATTTAGGATTTGGTGGCTAAATTCCTTAATCAACCTTAATCACCCCAAATCTTGATTAGTGAATATTAGCACAATTAGTGATCCAAATTGAGTGATTTCAATTTTTGATAACTCCTAGAGTAGAATAGAACCTAGTAGTGTAGTTGATTTTGTGATTATGCGATTAATTTCACTAATCACTCACTAATCACTCATACCCCTAATTAGGTTATAACTTAACCAAATTGAGTCCAAATTAGGTCTACTCCCAGTTAAAGTAATCAGTTAGTTATAGGGAAGCTATAGCCACTGACTTTGCTGAATTTAGACTTCAAATGAAAAAGTTAGATTTTTGGCCTATCCTTAAGAAACCCTAATTTACATAAAGAACCCTAAAATTTGATTTGGTTGTAACTTAATCATTAGGCATCATAATTTAGTGTTCTTGGATGCTATGAAATCCTTGAAGAGTAAGCATTAATAAACTGCATAAATTTTTAGACTTCATTAATTCAAATTACAATTTTGCCCTATGAGTCAATTTCCTTAAATTGAGTTCATAAGACTCATTTCTTGTCCAAATTTGGTGTACTTACTGTCAATCTTCATGTTAGACAGTAAGTAATCATTTGCTACTAAAAGTTTCTAATTTAGAGCCCTAAATCAAAAAGTAGATTTTTAGACCCTTAAGTAGGAGCAAAAATATCATTTTGCCCAAATTTAGGGTTAAGTGCCTTTACGCCTTAAATTCATAACTTAATCATTAAGTTCAGTAAGTAAAATGTTTTAGAAGTTAATTTAAATGATTTAAGTCTTTAATCAAAATTCCATGCAAAACCTAATTTTTCTTCCTTAAGAAAATCCTAAGTAAACTATTAGTTATATGATGTGAGATTCATCTCACATCATACTCTTCTTTGAACCTTCTAGTTCATCTTTTAAAATTCTAATAACATTAGCTAGGATTTGTGACACCCAAGTTGTTACTTTAGTCAATTAAGACTAATTTTAGTCCTAATCTTAATCCTAAGTATTAATCAAGTTATTAGGAGTCAACCTCTAAGACCCAATCCAAATCAGGAGTCAAATGAATCAAATCCTGAATTCTGAAAAATCAAGAAGCCCTAAAATCTGACCTGTCTAAATAGACATCAGATAAAAAAATGGACTTTGTCATTGCGCTCATTGCCCCCAAATTAGCTAGGGGTGATGTTTTCGCGTCAATCGGAAGTCGTCAAAATTTCGACGAATATTTTAATAATATTTAAATACCCCGAAGATGGGAAATTAAAATACTCATCGAATTGAAAATCAGATATCGTCATTGCGTTCCTCACCCCTCAAATAGCTAGGGGTGAATATTTGGAATTTTTCTATAATCAATTTAATTATTTAAAATAAAATAGGAAATTAATTAAATAAAGTAATTAAATAAATATTAAATAAAAGAAATTCTTATCAGGTTGGATCCCCGCTTCCTTTCAAATCCAACCCGATAACGCTATCGGGTCCGATCCGCGGATCCGCTCAGCGCGATCCGTTGGATCGCTGGGGATCGGACGGACGAGGGATCGTCTCCCTCGTCTTCTCCGCCGAGCGTCCACGCGGCGTCCAGCCCACCGGTATCGCCCAATCTGGCCCTCCGTGCCCTCGTTCACTCCGTCCCGGAGCCCTCTAAAGCCTCCCCATCGTTCGGGTAGGTCAACTTCTGGCGATCAAGATCACGGGCGAGCCAAATCGAACCCTAATCCATTCCCAGCCGCCCGTCTTTCAGGTACCCTCATTCCCTGAATCTTCATCCATTCTTGGCGATTCAATTGTGTGATGTTATTGCATATGGTTGATTATCGAATTCCCGGGTACGATCGATCGATCAACGATCGGATCGGACCAATTTCCGTCGGGATCCACAGTGGATCGCGTTAGAACCCGAGGTGCCCGAACCCATTAGGCTAGGGCTAGCCTTACCTCGCGACTCCGGACTCCTCCGGTGCCGGTCCTGGTACCAGTGGGTAGGCCTCGTTGAGGCCTACCGTCGACCATGCGGGCCGGCAACTAGCTCCGCCGAGACGGCCGCTTATCAGCATGCCCTAATTCGGCCGCTCGGGAAGATGAAATTTTGTGTCGGGTCGGGTCGACCCGAGCCCGACCAGCGTCTATCCGGGTCCGCATCTGCAGGCTCGTGGGGCCAGCGAGGGCTAGCCGATGCACGCGGGTACGCCCGCGTGTCACGCGTGGGCCCCACCTTTGGTCAGCAGCGTCACATGTCGGCTCCGCTGCGGTCGTTTTGGCCGCAGCCGTGGGACCCACCCCGCGTTCCGTGGCCACTCCGGAGCTGCCACGTAGCGCTGTGGACCCCGCTGCGCAGTCCGAGGCCATTCACAGCCCGCCACATGGCAATGGGTCCCACCGCGTGTCAATAACTGTAGAAATTAAAAAATGATATATATTTATATATATATATATATATATATATATATATATCTAATTAATACATAATCTGTAACCTAAATAACTATACTATAATTAATATACATATATATATATATATATATAATTGTTAGTATAAGTTGTTAATTAGACTTAATTATTATAATTAGTGTATAATTAATTATAATTAAATAATTCAGTAAGTTAGATTAATTAAGATAGTGATGTTAATTAGTTAGTTAATTAGTAATTAAGTTAGTTAATTAATTAGTATTAATGTTATATAATTAATTTAATGAAACTAGAAAATTTAAGTAATATTAATATAGTTGATACTAATTTAATAATTAGATTAATCAACAGTAGGGTTAATAGATTAATTAACTAATTTATTAATGTTAATTAATATATTAATCAGTTAATAGATTAATTAAATAATAATTAGTTAATTAAACTATATTTGATTTAATTAATAGTATAAAAATAGTAAATTTAATTAATTAAATTATTTAGGTTTAATTTAATTTAATAAATACAGTAAAATAATATTAACAGTAATTAATCAGGATTAATTAACACTAATTCTAAAATTAATTAAACAAATATTTAAGTATTATTAAATAGATAATTAATTTATTAATTAAGTTTAAACAGTAATATGATTAATTAATTAACATTAATCCTAATTAAACAGTAATTTTAATAATTAAATTTACTATTAAAATATTTAAATTAGTAAACAGATTAATTATTAATTAATTAATAATTAATGCTAATTTATTATAGATTAAAGATAATTGATTAATTATTTAATAATATAAAAAATTCATTTTCAATTTTAAGAATGAATAGTAAAATAATACAATTGGAATAAATGAATATTAACTTTATTTTATTTAATTCAAAATCTTGAATGTTTAATAACTTTTTATACATGATCCAAATATAGTCAATATAGGTCTCATTTTACTCAGAAAAATAAAAGGAATCAAATAGCGTAATGCAAAAATTAGTTTCGGGGTACGTATAACGTAGTGACATTTTTGGACCTAATTAAACCATCATAACTTTTAACCTGGTTATCCAAACACATGCAATATGAGTATTAAAGTTCTCTTCCAACACTATAGATGTATTAGTTTCCCCATTTGGAGCATAGTTTGAAAAGTAACATTTAGGACCCTACCCTGAAATTGACCAAAATGCCCCTAAACTTAATTGACCATAACTTAGTCAATTCAACTCCAAATTCAAAAGTTCAAAGTGCTAACTAGCTTAGAATTTTAATGTCATCAATAAATTGAAATAATATTTAGGATCTGAAACCTAAAAAATCAAAAAATGACAAAAACACCCCTAACCTTAGTTAGGCCATAACTTGACCATATGAAGTCCAAATTGGGTTTACTACCTGTCAACACACTCAGTATATTATAGGGAAACTATAGAAACTGGGTTTGCTGAAATTGGACTTCAAATGGAAAAGTTTGGTTTTTGTCCCCCGTAACCCGACAAAATTACCGAATTGCCCATAAAAATTGAAATAGCTATAACTTAGTCATTTGACCTCAAAATGCAGTGTTATTGGACTCTATGGAATCCTTAAATAGTAACCAACAGTAAACTGCACAAAAATTTAGATTCCATTAGGTGTAAATTACAAAATTACCCTTTAGGTCAAAAATCTTAGTTTGGACCTATAGGATCCGTTTCTTATTCGAATCGAACATACTTACTGTCTATCTTCATGTTAAACAGTAAGGAATCAACTGGCAGTAAGAAATTCTAATTTGAAATCCTAATTCAAAAAGTAGTTTTTCAAACCCTTAAGTAGGGGCAAAATGATCATTTTGCCCAAAATCTAAGTTAAGCATCTTTAAAACCTAAATTATCTTCCAAGTCACTAAAACTAATACTATGACTGTAATAGAATCATTCTAAGCGTTAAAATTAGTTATTATGGCAAGATAGTTAAATTCTTAATTTTTCTCTAAGTCTTTTTTTAGGACTTTGCACATTACATTAGGACTACTCCTAAGATTAGGACTAGATCATATGTTATATTTCATTTATTGGATAAGTGGGTTATTCAATGAATGAATCATTAGTTTTATTAGTTTTTAAATTTACAACTTATTTTGAATATTTTGTCTTTCAACCTTAGATCCAAGATCGGAGATTTATCATATTAAGTTTGATGTGTTTAAAAGGATTTGTCTTAATCATTATATCACATTTAGATAGGAACTTAGATCTTAAGCCTTACCTTTAGGATTATGTGATTAAGCCCAGGCCCATAGAGTTTAATCCATAATCTCCAGCTTAGTAGATTTTGGTTAGCTATTAGTCTAGAACGTCTAAACTCATAAACTAGGTCGTGATGATTTCTTATAATCGACATTAATTAAGCATATTATGACCTAGCTAGTCCTAATATTTTGTAACCTATGAGAATGTACTTCTAAGTTACACTCGATAGTATGAATTGGAAATTCTGAACTTGTGTAACTTGGAATAGTTAGAATGGTTAAATTAGAAAATAAATGATATCACCATATTTAGTAGTCCCTTGCTTACTACTTGATTTTGTGCTACGCATTCCTTATATTTTGTGCTTATTTTTCTTGGATATATCATATAAGAAAATATTGTTGCATGAAATTGAAAACTTAGAATATTAGGAAAATAATTACAATTGGGTTTAGTTCATGGTGAATGATGGTATATATTTACTCCAATAGACAGGGGTAAAGAGAGATCAGGATGCTTAACATCACTCATTGAGGAGAGTGTGTTAAGCTTGGGACCCATTCAATCTTGCAGACGTGCTTGACTCCTCAGTTGTTTTTGAAATTATCCACAAAAACAAAAGTAAAATAAATAAGAGATATTTGTATAGTATTATCTGTCTCTTCAGTCATATTGTACTATATTGTGATATTACGTCCTGTAACAACCTAAGTTGTTACTTATGTCAATTAGGACTAATCTAAGTCCTAATTATGATTCTAGAACATAAATTAAGTCATTAGAAGCTCATCTCTAAAATCCAATCCAAATTAGGAATCAATGGATCAAATCCTAATTTTTGAGAATTTCTAGAAAGCCTAGAAATTGACATATTTAAATTGACTTCAAATAAGAAAATCTGACTTTGTCATTGCGTTCACCACCCCCAAATTTGCTAAGGGTGAAGTTTTGGAGGCATTTGAAAGTCATTGGATTTTTATCGAATATTTTAATATTATTTAAATACCCCAAAAAAATTAAATACTTGTCAAATCAAAATTCGAGTGCACCATTGCGTTCCTCACCCCTCAATTAGCTAAGGATGATTTATTAGAATTTTTTGATATATAATTATTTGTTTAAATTTAACTAATAAAATCAAAAGGAATTAACATAATATTAATATTAATTATAAGCACTTAACGACGCCGTTTAAATAATCCCTGCACCATTAGACCATTTAAAAATCCCGTCAAACCAAACGGCCTCAAATCTAGCCGTCTGATCAATCACGCCATCTGGATCAGACGGCTGGCGTGCGTCATCCCCGTTGAGAGCCATCTAACCCTAAGTCGCCAGAGCCGTCAACCTTTAAGGTACTTCTATATCCTAAATCCTCCATTAAATACTTGATTTCTTGTTTCGAAAGTACGTCTGGCATATTGGATTAGCCTTTGATCGGGTTCGATCGTGTTCGATGAAACTCGATCATTTGATTTGAGCGTCGAGATTATGCGATCTTCGTGAAACCCTAGTCTCCTCGCTGAATAGTAGAAGGTGAAGGGGCTCGGGTCGGGTCGCATCAGGCTGGACCTGCCCGCTCCGTTCGTAGGGCCCACTGCTGTATCGAGATCAATGTGTGGGGCTTGCGTCATTCCCCGGACGTGTGCTAAGCCACCGCGTGTCCTCGCTGGGGCCCGCAGCACTAGCGTGTGCCAGCTAGTGGGCCCGACCACGCGGTTCTATCTCTTGAAGTGGGTCCCAGCTGCTGGATATAATTTTAATTATTGTTTTAATTATTTCATTTAAATAGATTTAATATTTATTCAATTAATAATCTTAAGTCTTATTAATTAAATATTGGAATATTTAAGTGCTCATATCTTGTGAATTATATGTCCAAATACAACAATCAAATATACCATTTTGATCAGCAAAAATAAAAGAATATTATGATGCCATTTAATTTCCAGTAAGAGTAATATTTCACATAGTGATATTTTAGGGTATTAAATAATTCAAAAATGTCACAAAACTTCATTTGATCATAACTTTATGTACATTTACCTAAACATACTCAATATGGATCTCAAAGTAATTAATAAACCCTAAGGATTAATCCAGTAGTGTTGGTTTTACTGTTTGAGACCTAATTTGACTAATCACTTTTTGACATATCCTAATCTTCCTAAGCTCATAACTTTTTAACCATTAGTCCAAATATAAGCAATATGGGTCTTAAAGTGATCAGTATAACCTCTAAAACAATATAGTAGTGTTCAATTCTCTGTTTGAATTAGTTTGAGCTTAATCACTTTTAGGACCTAACCCTAATTAAGTCAATTAACCCTAGAACTTCAATTGATTATAAGTTAGTCAATTGAACTTCAAATTAGGCATCCATATATCTATTTTGATTAGGAAAACCTAATTAACAATAAACTGCAAAAATATTTAAGATCTAATAGTTAAATCTCTTAATCAACTCAAATTACCTTAAAACTTAATTAGTATAGATTAGCAAATTTAAAGATCCAAATTGAGTGATTTAAATTTCAAAGAGCCCATATAGTAGATTATAACCTAATAATGTGGTTGGTTTAGTGAATTGGTAATTAGTTTTACTAATCACTCACTAATCATCCTAAATCCTAATTAGGCTATAACTTAATCAATTAGAGTCCAAATTGAGCCTACTACTAGTTAAAGTAATCAATGGATCATTTGCAAACCACAGCCACTGATTCTACTCAATTTGGACACCAATTGGAAAAGTTAAGATTTTGAACCTTAATTAAGAAATCCTAAATTACCTTTTACCCCTTAGCTTGTATTGGCTATAACTTAGCCAATACTTATCAGAATTCAATGATTTTAGGTTCAATGAAAACCTTAGACAATAAGCAACAATAAATTGATAGAAAATTTAAATTCCATTAGATCAAATTACCAAAATGCTCGTATGAGTCAAATTTATTAATTTGATCTCATTAGGCTTAATAATTATCCAAAATTAATGTAATTGCTGTCAAATATTATATTAGACAATAAGGAACACTTTGCCATTGAAAATTTCAGATTTAGAACCCTAGATCAAAATTTAATCTTTTAGACCCTTAAGGGCAAAATGGTCATTTTGCCCAAACTTAAGATTTAGCATTTTAATGCCCTAGAATCATATTCTTAATGTATAAACAGTAAGAATAATGATTTAAATCATAAATTATGTGATCTCAAGTCTTAATTAGATTATTGATCAAAATCTCATCTTATATCCTTAAGAAAACCTTAAGTAAAATTGTGAGTCATTCTTCCTTAACTTCTTAGATCTTTCAATAGATCTTAACAACATTAGTTAGTATGAGTGTCTGAGGGATATTCTTAGAAATTGAGAGCTTATTTCTTTAAGAATTAGGATTAATTCTTTAGTTAGATTTCATCTATTGAGTAAATTGGGTTACTCAATAAGTGAAGCATTGAGTTTACTAGTTTATAGATTTTCTTAGTTTATTAAGTGATTATTTGATCTTTCAATCTTATAATTAAGAATAGAGATCTATCCTAATAAGTTGATTACTTATTAGAATTTGCCTTAACCTAATTTGTGAGTTTTGGGTTCTAAACCCTTAGATATACCTTTGGATTGAGTGATTAAATCCCATCATTTGGAGTTTAATCGTTAATCCTTCATCTTGATTTGGCTTAATCAATATGGGCTTGGGATTCTTATAATTATCAAAATAGGTCGATGAAATTATTATATTTAACTTATAGTTGACAGTGATTAATCAAATTAGGACTTGGTCAATCATAATTGTTTTCAACTTATAAGGTCATGAATCTGAGTTACACTCAATAGTAGGATTTGGAGATCCTAAACTTGTGTAACTTGGAGTAGATAGAACAAATAAATTAGAAAATAATGGATATCACAATTGTCCTAGTAGAGTCTCTTGCTCACTTTGATATTTGATGCTTTGCTTCCCTTGTTTTGAGCTTTATACCTTTGTAACAACCCAAGTTGTTACTCAGGTTAATTAAGACTAATCTAAGTCTTAATTAAGGTTCTAATAGCTTAATTAAGTTATTTATAACCTATCTTTGAAATCTAGGTCAAATCAAGAATCATATAAAGCAAATCTGGATTTTTGGAAAATTTCAAAATTCTAGAAATTGATTTTTTATTTTTGACCTCAAATCAAAAATCTAACTTCGCCATTGCGTTCATCACCCCCAAATTAGCTAGGGGTGAAGTTTTAGAGGCATTTGGAAGTCATTATATTGTTGTCAAATATTTTAATAATATTTAACTACCTGAAAATTCAAATAACTAAATACTCATCGAAACGAAAATCCGAGTGCGCCGTTGCGTTCCTCACCCCTAGCTAGGGGTGATTTATTGAGAATTTTTGGGATATATTTAATAGGATAAATTTAATTAATTAAATCTGTATATTATGAATTAAATAATAATAGTAATTATTAAGTATTAACGGCTCCGTCATTTATACTAACGCCGTCTCCCTACGTTTTAATCGGTGTCGTCTATCCAGACGGATCATCCCCACCGTCTGATCGTTCGATCAGACGGCTGTGGCTTCGTCACCTTCGCCAGAGCTCCGCGTGGAGATAGAGTAACACGCGTCGCCCTAATTTCTCTCCACGTGCCTCTCACCGCCATCAATCTTCGATCAAAGCTCAATTAAAGGCTCAGATCTCTCTTCCTCGTGAGTTTACACAATCAATGATGTAACAACCCAGTTTGTTACTTTGGTTAATCAAGATCAATCTAAGTCTTAATTGAGATTCTAAGTCACTAATTAAGTAATTTAGAACTAATCTCTGAAACTTAGGTCAAACTAGAAAACAATTAAGTCAAATCAGAAATTCTGGAAAATCCCAAACCCTAGAAATTGATTTTTTATCTAGACCTCAGATTGAAAATCTGACTTCGCCATTGCATTCAGAACACCCAAATTAGATAGGGGTGAAGTTTTGGAGGCATTTGGAAGTCTTTGGATTTTCGTCAAATATTTTAATATTATTTAAATATGTGAAAATTCAAATAAATAAATACTCGTCGAAACAAAAATCCGAGCGCGCCGTTGCGTTCCTCACCCTTCAATTAGCTAACGGTGATTTATTGGAAATTTTTGGAATGCAATTAATAGGGTAAATTTGATTAATTAAATCGGTATGATTTAAATTAAATAATTATTTAATTATTTAAAGTTAACGGCGTCGTTCACTTAAACTTGACGCCGTCACCCATTTTATTTTCGCGTCGTCTATCTTGACGACGCCCTCCGCTCCGTCTGATCGTGGGATCAGACGGCTGTGAGCCATCGTCCCCGCGAATGCGCCGTGTGGCCGAAAAGGGGGCTGCACGCGTCGCCCTAACCGTGCGCTGGAGCTCGCGATCTCCAGACGTCCTCTCTGCCGCTCTTAACCACCGTTTAAGGATCAGTATAAAGCCTCCGAGGTTCCGGGTTGCTCGGTTTTCAACCCCGAAGTCCCGGAGCCTAAGATCAAGCCTCGAACCCTCTCTGCCGTCCATTTTGAGGTACGCCATATACCCTTGATTCGCATCCATTATTGTCAATTTAATTTTGAATATCTATTTCCAATTATCGATTGCTAATCTATCGGGACTGATCGAACTATTTGATCCAATTATTCAAAAGTTATACAGTGCAAACCGTTAGAATACACAGTCAAAATTAGGGTTTGATCCATCGGTGGTCTCCGTCCATCTCCGGCTAGGTTTAGACCACCTATGGATAGATCGAGTCGTGTTCTATCGTTTTCTGGATGAATCACGTCTAGCCGTGACCGGGGGCCGCTGGAAAAGCGAGCCCTAGCTTCCAGCTGTCGGGCGATTGCGCGGAGAAGACGACCCTTCGGGTTGGACCGGGTCGGCCCGGGCCCGGCCCGAGGCCCGTGGCGGTGTCGCTTCATCTGCCTCGCGGGGCCCATCGTTCAGTGAGCCAGCCAACCGCGGCGTGACGCGTGGCCCGAAAAGTCAGACGTATGATCTAGTGGGGCCCGCTGCGTTCTGCCCAGCTAGTAATAATGCGCCACGTGTCATGCATAATAATTAATAAAAACATATATATATATATATATATATATATAATGCGCCACGTGTCCTGCAGAATAATTAATAAAAACATATATATATATATATATATAACGTTTAATTAATAACGATAATTATATTAATAATAATAACAGAATTATTAATATAATTAAACAGAATTAATTAACTAATTAATTTCAAAACTTAAAATATTAATATCTTGCAAAATATAAGTCCAAATTATGCAAATAAATATACCATTTTGATTAGCAAAAATAGAGGAATATTTTGGTACTATTAATTTTGTATTTGGACCTATATTTAGCAAAGTGATATTTAGGGTATTAATTAAGTCCAAATAATGTTACAAAACTTAATTAGCCCATAACTTTGCACCCAATAATCCAAACCTATTGAATATGGGTCTTAAAGTATTCAAAAAATCCTAAGGACTAATTTGGTAGTATTTACTTTGCTGTTTGGATTAGTATTTGCCTAATCACATTTAGGACCTAACCCTAATTAACCTTAGAACTTCAATTGACCATAACTTGGTCAATTGAGCTCCAAATTGGATGATCCAAATATCAATTTGGATCAGAAAAACCTAATTAACAGTAATATGTAAAAATATTTTAGATCCAACGATTAGATTTGCTAATTACCCTTAATTACTCCAAAACTTAATTAGTGAATATTAGCAAATCTAGTAACCCAAATTGGACATTTTAAATTTTAGAGGACTCATAGATTCATTTAAAATCTATCTGTAAGGTTGGTTTAGTGTTTGAGTGATTAATTTTGCTAATCACTCACTAATCACCCTAAACCCTAATTAGGTCAAAACTTAGTCAAATTAGATCCAAATTGAGCCTACCACATGTCATTATGATCAGTGGACTATTTGTAAACCATAGCCACTGATTTTACTTAATTTAGACACTAATTGATAAAGTTAGGTTTTTGACCCATAATTAAGAATCCCTTAATTAACCCTTAAACATTAAATCTTGTATTGGCCATAACTTGACCAATACTTATCAGAATTTAGCAATTTAGATTCTATGGAAAGCTTACTTAGTAAATAATAGGAATCTGAAAGAAAATTTAGCTTTCACTTAATCAAATTACTAATTTGCCCTTATGAGTCAAATTCACTAATTTGATCTCATATGGCTTAATAATCACCCAAAATTAATTTAGTTACTGTCTAATCTTACATTAGACAATAAAAATCATATTCCAAAAGAAAATTTCAGATTTTGAACCATAGATCAAAATTTGATCTTTTGAACCCTTAAGGAAGGGCAAAATAGTAATTTTGCCCAAATTTAGGGTTTAGCTTTCAAAAGCCCTAAAATCATTTTATAATCATTAGAATCAGTAAATATAATGATTTATAGCTGAAATTAATCAAATCCAAGTCTAAATTAAATTTTGATTAAAATCTCAATCTTAGCCCTTAAAGAGATTTTCCTAAGTAAATTTTGAGTGATTCTCCTTCCTTAATCATTCTTAAATCTTTCCTTAGGTCTTTATAACATTAGTTAGGATGTGTGTCTTGAGAGATACTCTTAGTAATTAAGAGCCTTAATTCTTAAGATTATGAATAGATCTTAAGATAGAATTCATCTGTTGAGTAAATTGGGTTACTCAATAGGTGAAACCTTGAGTTTACTAGTTTATAGATTTTCTTAGTTTATTAAATGATTATTTGACCTTTAGACTTTAGAACTAAGAATAGAGATCTATCCTAATGAATTGATTTATCATTAGAATTTGCCCTAACTTAATCTGTGAGATCGAATTCTAAACCTTAGACCTTTAGTTGTACTTTTAGATTAAGTGATTAGACCCCATCATCTGGAGTCTAATTCTTAATCTTTTCATCTTGATTTAGCTAATCAAGATGAGGTTGGGATAATTTTAAATTATAAAATTAGGTCGATGATTTATTCATTTTAACCAAATAGTTGTCTTTTGATTAAGATATAGCTAAGACTTGGCCAGTCCTAATTATCTTAAACTAGTAGGATTCGTGATTCTAAGTTACAGAATGTGTAAGAATTGATGATTCTGAAACTTATGTAAATTAGAGTAGATAGAACGAATAAAGTAGACAACAACGGATATCACCTGTGTTTTAGATAGAGTTTCTTGCTCACTTTGATGCTTCACTTACCTTGATTTTGAGCTTCTTACCTTGTGCACATATATTGGACATAGGATATTTGATAAATATCTCATGTTAATTTTGAATTGCATACATATCATTCATGATTGATCGATGTTTTCTGTTTTTCAGTAAGTTGTGGCCTAACTAGTATGCCTCTCCAATCCTTGAGTCCGGCATAGCACGATGGTTTTCTACTGTCAGTAAGTCTATCCATGCCTGGTTGAAATAATTCCCAGGATGGCAAGAAATAGATTTTGCGCTCATATGACCTTATTAGTCAGAATTGGACATGGTGAGTACTAGTTGAGGGTGGTTTTCTATACAGTGATTATTTAGTTCAGTACTTTCTGCCTTAGCCCATCAGGCTAAGAGGTTTTAGTGATATTCAGTTCAGAGCTTCTGCCTTAGCCCATCAGGCTAAGTATTACTTTCTTTACTTATAGTTTGAGTGGCTTGAATAGCCAAATCAATTTTTAGTATTGATATACTGTTTTATATATGTATTCTACATTTCAGCATTTCTTTTACTTACAGTTTTCCTGCACACTTTCCTAGCCTTGTTTCCATATAGGATGCTAGTCTTATTTACTGTTTTCATATACATATATAGGATGTTAGTTATGTTTTTAGTTTTATAATATTTTATATGTTCAATTTCTGTTATGTCACTTAACATAAGCCTGTTTTAATCATAGGCATGTTTAGGATGTATTTTCTTTACAGTATTTGTTTAATTTTTCTTACCTGACTTTGTTACAGTTGCTTGGAGGAGGTATGTGCTTACTTCCTAGTTGTAAACTGTTTGTTTATAACTTTACACCGTTCTTTTCTTACGCTTTCTGCATCTACTTGCTTATTGTACTGGTTTATGGTGATATTCAGTTAACGTAAATAAACGTTTACTCTAAAATATGCTTAGACAATAGTCTAACCAGTTTTTCTTTTGTTGGCTGGGGCCCTACCATTATGAAACTGATAATGGTAGGTTCTGAGTTTATTGGAGCTGTTGACCCAGTGGAGAGCTTGCCTTTGGAGGAGGAGCCTGTGTTTGAAGACCCCTAGTTTTATTTTTCCTTTTTGCTTGTGAGATTAAGAATTTTCTTTTCAGTTCTTTAAACTTATTAAAATTTCGTAATAATACAGGTTAATCATTTCTTTTCAGCACTTTTCTTATTCTGGATTATTGTATTGTATGGATGGATGTTGTATTTTATGCTTCCGCGCTTTCTACATTTTCTTGTATGATTCATTTAGTGAGATATTTAATTTATGAATGGCAAAGTCCTTAGTTAAGTTGGATTAGAATGGGTGTCTAATCCAATTATAAGTGAGGATCTTGTCATTTGGTAACCCTCCACCATAATCATGTTAACTTAAGAGTTACCAAGACCACGGCGGGGCAGGGTCGCCACAGATGACCCGTGACAATCGAAGGAGCTCTCGCTAGAGGATTGACATAACCCGAGCCGTCCATTTGAGGTACCCTTCTTTGCAACCTATTCCCTCATTTATCTTCAATCACATGATTTCGAAACCTTATTGTAATAGTTATATTAGAGATTGAACGATTCAGATTAGGCTTAATTGATCGTGATCGATCTAAATCACTATCCTATCCACAGTTGTTACCGTTAAACAAAATGGGTGAGCCGCAATAGGGTCGTATAGGGTTAGCATTTGCGATCAATCTAGGCCATTATATATCTTGATCCCACCACCTACGGGGAGGTCACATCGGGATCTATCCAAAGCTGGGCGGTCTTGGTCGAACCACCGGCGGGAAGGTCGCAAATCTGCAAACCCTAGTCGGATCACGTCGGAATGAAAGGAAGGAGACGAAGAGTCTTTGGGCCGGGTCAGGTTGACCCGAGCTCGACCCGTCTCTATATGGGTTTTGTCGCATCTGGAGAAAATTTTGTGGTGTGGGACCCACAATTAAGGCGGGGCGTATGCTATCACGCCACGTGTCTTTGGCGGGGCCCGCAGTCGTCGTTTCTGCCGAGACAGTGGGGCCTACTGGCGCCCCTCAGCGTATCAGGAGACGACGCGTGTCACCGAGAGGTCGCATCTGCCGCTGACGCATCCTGGTGGGGCCCACCTCCTGCAGAGAACTTAAATATAAATATTTAAGTATATTATATATAAGTTATAAAATAAAAATGTTTAAAAATAGATTTAATTTAAATAATTAAATAACAATACTTATAACATAAATATCTTAATAAATATAAGTACAATCATAACAAATAAATATACCATTTTGATCAGCAAAAATAGAGAAACATTTTGGTGCTGTCAATTTTGTATTTGGACCTTTATTTAGCATAACAATATTTAGGGGTATTAATTAAATTCAAATAATGTTACAAAATTTCAAATGATCATAACTTTGCAACCCTTAATCCAAACCTATTGAATATGGGTCTTAAAATACTTACAAAACCCTAAGGATTAAAATGAGAATATTTACTTTGTTGTTTGGATTAGTTTGAGCCTAATCACTTTTAGGACCTAACCCTAATTAGGTCAACTAACCCTAGAACTTCAATTGACCATAAGTTGATCAATTGAGCTCCAAATTAGATAATCCAAATATCAAATTAGATCAGCAAAACCTAATTTACAGTAATCTATAAAAATATTTAGGATCCAACGGTTAGATTTGCTAATCACCCTTAATTACCATTAAAACTTGATTAGTGAATATTAGTAAATCTAGTAATCCAAATTTAGTGATTTAAGTTTCAGAGAATTCATAGAGTCCATTAGAACCTAGTTGTATGGTTGGATTAGTGATTGAGTGATTAATTTCACTAATCACTCACTAATCACCCTAAACCGTAATTAGGTCATAACTTAACCAAATTAGGTCCAAATTGAGCTTACCACATGTCATTGTGATCAGTGGACCATTTGTAAATTATAGCCACTGATTTTGCTTAATTTGGATCCTAATTGACAAAGTTAGAATTTTGACCCTTAATTAAGAATCCCTTAATTACCCTTTTTAAACCCTAGAACTTGTATTGGCTATAACTTGGTCAATACTTATCAGAAATCAAAAATCTTAGGTTCTATGGAAACCTTAGAATATAACCTACAATATGCTAATAGAAAATTTAGGGGTCCTTAAGGTAAAAATTACCAATTTGCCCTAATAGGCCAAATTCCTAAATTTGACCTTATAAGGCTTAATAATTAACCAAAATTAGTGATCTTACTGTCTAAACTCATATTAGACAGTAAGTAATCAGTCCACTTTGTTAAAATTTAGAATTGAACTCTAATTCATAAAGATGGGATTTAGACCCTTTAGTAGGGGCAAAATGATAATTTTGCTCAAAATTAGGGTTTAGCCTTTTAAAATCCTAAAACCTCATTCTAATTATTATAAAATAGTAATATTAAAGGTTAAATCATAATTTATGTGATCTTAGGACTTAGTAAGAATTTTGATTAAGATTTCAATTTTAAAGTCCTTAAGGAATTCCTTAAGTAAAAAGTGAGTGATTCTTCTTTTCTTAACATTCTTAGATCTTTCCATAGGTTTCATAACACTAGTTAGGAGATGTGTCATGA
Organism: Gastrodia elata; assembly: GCA_016760335.1. Lineage (NCBI taxonomy): Eukaryota > Viridiplantae > Streptophyta > Magnoliopsida > Asparagales > Orchidaceae > Gastrodia > Gastrodia elata. Next base: position 105,649,240 of record CM028669.1, on the reverse strand, counting down.
GAGATACTCTTAGTACTTAAGAGCTTTAATTCCTAAGATTATGATTAGATCTTAGGTTAGAATTCATCTAATGGGTAAAATGGGTTACTCATTAAGGTGAAACATTGATTTTACTAATTTATTAGATTTTTCATAGTTTATTAATTGATTAATTGATCTTTTAATCTTAGAATTAGGTTTAGAAATATATCCTATTTGACTTAATGAAATTTGCCTTAACCCTTAATCAGTGAGATGTGATTAAACCTTAGTCCTTAAGATGACCCTGTGATTAAGTAAGTGAACTTCATTCTTTGGAGTTTGATTCTTAATCCTTTAAATCTTGATTTGGCTACTCAAGATTTAGTTTGGGATTTATAAAATAATAACTTATGACGTTTGATTTATTCTTTTAACTTAATTAAGCGATATGTGATTTATAAGTGTTAGAACTTTATTAGTTCTAACATTCTTTTGACTTGAAGGCTCGATATTCTGGATTTATATTTGATAGCTGGATATTGGAGATCCTAAACTTGTATAAGTTTAGATTAGTTAGAACGTCTTAAATAGAAAACAAAGTGATATCACAAATATTGTTTAGTGCTATTATATATACATTAAACATTTATAGCCTAAAATGTACTTAGACTTTTTGTCTAACAAGATTTTTCTTTTGTTGGCTGGAGCCCTACCATTGTGAAATCGACGATGGTAGATTATGAGCTGTTCGAGGTTGTGGGACCTTCTGGAGATCCGGTACAGGAGGAGGAGCATACAGGAGAAGATCATTAGTAATCGTCTGATATTGTGAGGATATGAGAGACTTTACTCTTTTTACTGCATAAACTTTATCATCATTTTGTAATAATACTGGATCTAAATGCTTTACTTTTCATACTTATATATTCTGAGTTGTACAGTTTTTATCTGGATTGTATGGATGTTACTCTTGTTTTTCTTTCGCACTCTGATAAATTATAGTATACTCATTTAAGTGATTGTTTCTGTTGCTACTCTTTGCTTATTAAGGCATATCCTCCCTTGACATTTGATTAAGAAGGTCCATTCCTTAATCTGAATGTTAAGTGAGGGTTTGCAAAGTGACGACCACCTCCTAATCCGGGTGATTTGGGGGCGGCCGCCACAGTTGGTATCAGAGAACTCCATAAGGTATCAGATTGGAATTCGCATTACTTTCTACCTAATGGATAGTTCTTCTGCCTTACAATCACTAAATGAATATAAGATGACATCCATATTACCATATACTCAGAATAATGAGCATAAAGTACAAATATACTTAAGATAGACACGAAACATACATTATATTAGCAATTTAAGAAATATAAAATTGGTCAAATAAAATTAATAGGTATGTAAAACTTGCTTCTTTTAAGCTCTCTTAAAATTACTGTGATTCTTTAATACAGGTATAAACATGAATCCTGGTCAACCGTCATCACACCTTGCTGCGTCTAGCAGTAGTTCCGCTGAAATCAATACACTGTTGGAGGCAGTAAAGACCCTTGTAGCCACTAATGCTCAACAATCTGAAAGAATTGAGAGATTGATTTCAAGGCAATAAAACCCATCTCCCGCATCTGTAAATCCTGCACCCTACTATCCTCTTCAACAATACCAACAACCTACAGATGGCCTCTTACACAGCTTTACTAGATTGAGAACTCCTAATTTCACCGGGAATATGTCGGCTATGGATACAACCAATTGGCTTAAGATAGTAGATAAGAATTTAACTAGTATAAACTGTCCAGATGCTGAGTCAGTAAGACTAGTCACCCACATGTTCCAGGAAGAGGCAGAGTATTGGTGGGATAACCTCCGCCGCACACTTTTTGCAAATTACTACATTGAGGAGATTCCATGGGACGAATTCGTAAAAGCTTTCATAGCAGAATTTATCCCTCCAGTTCAAAATAGTTTGGGAGACATGTTCCTTAGGTTGAGACAAGGAAGTCGCACTCTAGCTGAGTATGAATCTGAATTTAGGCGATTAGCTCATTTTGCTCCTGACATGGTACGAACAGAAGAAGCACGCTGCCATAAGTTTATAAGTGGACTTCATGATTCAATAAAAGATCATGTAGTGCCACTAAGACTATCCAACTTTATAGAATTGATTGAAACAGCTCGTGTCATCGATCAGCATCAATCTCAAAAAGAATCTAAAAGGAACTTCAGCTCAACCTCATACAGGGATAATAATCCCAAAATGGCTAGAACTCCTTCAGGGAAAGTCTACCAAATCGAAGCAGAGCCTACACCCACAGAAACGTATAATGGGTGTACCAGACCTCATCCCTTTGGGAAATGTTATCATAATCAACAATGTTGCTATACATGTGGAAGAAAAGGGCATTTCTACCGACAGTGTAATTTCAATATGACAATTGACGGTGCATGTATTGATCGTCCTAATGAAACTCAAGTCCTTAATACTACTCGATTCAATCGAAGCAGTCAACCTCTTACTATGGTGTAATCCCAGCAACCTACGGTCTCCACTCAAAGGAGGGTTGGAAGTAATATCACACAACCTAGTACATCCAAGCCTCCTCAACAACAAATCCTTATAAGATCATCTGGTTTTGCTAGAGTTTATACTCTTACTCCAGTGGAGGCTGCTGAAGATAACAATGTCATAACAGGTACGCAAATTTAATTATATTCTAAGTATTACTCAATTTGAAGAATCATAGTTAAGTGTGCATAGTTCATAATTACATTGTTTAAGATTTTAAGTAATTTCGCTTAAATATTAGGTACCTTATGTATTAACGATCGTTCATGTAAAATACTATTCGATACGGGAGCTAGCCATTCATTTATATCTAAGACTTTTGCCAAGAGTTTAAATTTGCCATGCTACAAAATGGCAAGGACCTTATCTGTCGGGCTTCCATCTAGAACTCAACTCAGTACTACTCAGTTTTGCAATCTTCAAATACCTTTGAATAAACAAGCATTTCAAGCCAAACTGATAGTTCTACCTATAGTAAACTTTGATATTATTTTGGGAATGAACTGGCTTAGTACCCACAATGCGATCATAAATTGTCAACAAAAGAAGATAACCATCAAATCAACAAATACCTCAGAAACCTTTGTAGGGAGGTTTAGTACCTTAAGTTCATTAATTAATGCAATGATGACAATTAAGTTAATGAACAAGGGTTGTTCAGCACACCTAGTTACCATGCTGGGGAACAGTAAAAAAGACATACCACTTTCGGAGATAAATGTGGTTAATGAATTTGCAGATGTTTTTCCTGATGAGTTACCTGGGTTGCCTCCATCAAGAGAAGTTGAGATGACAATCAATTTAATTCCGGGTACTCAACCAATTTCAAAGGCTCCTTACAGAATAGCTCCTAAGGAACTTCATGAGCTTAGTGAGCAATTAAAAGAACTATTAGATAAGAGTTTTATTAAGCCAAGTATGTCACCATGGGGTGCCCCAGTGCTATTTGTTAAGAAGAAAGATGGGTCTATGCGAATGTGTATAGACTACAGGAAATTTAATAAAGTTACTATTAAGAATAAATACCCACTTCCCAGAATCGATGATTTATTTGATCAGTTATCCGGGGCAATAGTATTCTCAAAGATTGATTTAAGATCTGGATATCATCAACTCCAAGTAAAAGATTCTGACATGGAAAAAATAGCATTTAGAACCCGGTATGGACACTACGAATTTCTTGTAATGTCCTTTGGACTCACAAATGCACCTTCTATTTTCATGGACTTAATGCAGCGAGTCCTAAAACCAATCTTGGATAAATTTGTAATAGTATTCATTGATGATATACTCATCTATTCAAAGACTATGGAAGATCATGAAGACCATTTAAGAACAGTATTAAAAACTTTGCGAGAACATAAATTATATGCCAAATTTTCAAAATGTGAATTCTGGTTGAAGTCAGTAGCATTTCTGGGACATATTGTAGATGCTCAGGAAATCTGGGTTGATCAGCAGAAGATATGTGCCATTCAAGAGTGGAGTCAGACAAAAACAGTAACAGATATAAGAAGTTTCTTAGGTCTCGCTGGTTACTATAGAAAATTTGTCAAAGAATTCTCTCAGATAGCTACCCCAATAACTAAGCTAACTCAGAAAGCTGGTCCATTTATTTGGGCTCCTGAATGCGAAAAGGCATTTCAAACCTTAAAGGATGCTCTTTCTACTGCTCCAGTATTAGTGCTACCAAAAGAAGGTATGAACTATCAAGTATATACAGATGCCTCAGGAACTGGATTAGGTTGTGTAGTAATTCAAGAAGGGAAGGTGATTGCATATGCTTCACGGTAGTTGATGCCTCATGAAAGGAATTATCCAGTACACGATCTAGAACTTGCTGCGGTAATTTTTGCATTAAAAATATGGTGTCATTATTTATATGGTGCTCAATGTTCCATTTTCACTGATCACCAAAGCCTGAAATACATTTTCACTCAACGTGAATTGAATTGTCGCCAAAAAAGATGGCTTGAATTGTTAAGTGACTATGATGTAGAAATTCAATACCACCCAGGTAAAGCAAATGTGGTGGCAGATGCCCTTAGCCGTAGTGCAACTTTATCAGCAATGATCACTACAAGTTCACTAATAGAAGAACTTCAAAAGATGGAAATTGTTCCTATTCGGAGTGATGTTATGAGTTCAATATTAACCAACATAAATATAGAACCCACATTTCATAGGGATGTTTCCATCTCTCAAACCAAAGATGAAGAATATTTAAAGTTTAAGATGGATATTGAAGGAGGACGCCGTCATGATTTACAATTGCATGGGTCAGTGATTTATCAAGATAATCGTATATGGATTCCTAAATCCATGCAACAGGAGGTATTAAATGAAGGACATAATTCCGATTATCATATTCATCCCGGAAGCACAAAAATGTATCAAGATCTAAAACAGTCCTTCTGGTGGCCTAGGATGAAAAGAAGTGTGGCAGAATTCGTTGAGAAATGCCATGCTTGTAGTTTGGTCAAGACAGAACATCAGAGACCTGGCGGTTTACTTCAACCACTTGAGATACCTGAATGGAAGTGGTTCGATATATCTATGGATTTTATAATGGGATTACCTCGATCAAAATCTAGATCTGATACAATTTGGGTGATTGTTGATAGATTAACTAAATCTGCTCACTTTATTCCTGTGTGGCAAACAGACTTAGTGGAGAAATTGGCCAAATTGTACATCAAAGAAATAATCAGGTTGCATGGAATTCCTAAATCGATTGTATCCGATAGAGACAGTCGGTTTACCTCAAGGTTTTGGCAAGCTGTCCATCAGGATCTAGGAACTACTCTGGCAATGGGTACTGCATTCCATCCACAAACTGATGGCCAGATAGAAAGAGTGAACTAGGTTCTAGAAGATCTACTCCATTTATGTATGCTAGATTTTTCAGGATCCTGAGAAGATCATATTCCTTTAATAGAATTTACATACAATAATAGCTTCCAATCCAGTATTAAGATGGCACCATATGAAGCATTATATGGGAGAAAATACTCAACTCCACTAGCTTGGTACGAGATAGGAGGTACTCAATTATATGATTCTGAGTTAATAGAAGAAACAAACAAGAAAGTGAAACTCATCCAGCAGAGAATCAAAACAGCTCAAGACAGACAAAGTAAATATCATAATAATCATCACCGTCCACTTGAATTCAAAGAAGAAGACTTAGTATATTTAAAGGTGAGCCCGATGAAGGGAATTTATCATTTTGGAATATGCGGAAAACTCAATCCAAGATATGTTGGGCCTTTCAAGATCATGCAGAGGATTGGATCAACAGCTTATAAGCTAGAACTGCCAGAAGACTTTGCTGCAGTTCACAATGTGTTTCACGTATCATCATTAAGGAAGTGTCTTCGAGACCCTTCCCACCTAATCCAGCTTCCAACAATTGAAATTCAACCGGATCTTTCATACACTGAAGAACCAGTTAAAATTTTTGATCGTGATCAAAAGAAATTAAGAAATCGTTCTATTTCAATGATTAAAGTTCAGTGGAAGAACCGATCGTGCAATGAAGCCACTTGGGAAAAGGAAGTGGATATGTGATAGAAATACCCAAGCCTTTTTAACTAAGGTAATTTTCTCAACTCTAACATATTACAATTCTTTACTTTATACCTGCTTATTTCTTATCACTTGAGTGATGTCGAGGACAACATCATTCTTAAGTGGGGAGTCTGTAACAACCCAGGTTGTTACTCAGGTTAATTAAGACTAATCTAAGTCTTAATTATGGTTCTAATAGCTTAATTAAGTTATTTAGAACCTGTCTCTGAAATCTAAGTCAAATCAGAAATCAAATAAAGCAAATCTGGATTTCTGGAAATTTTCAAAATTCTAGAAATTGGCTTTTTATTTTTGACCTCAAATCAAAAATCTGACTTCGCCATTACGTTCATCACCCCTAAATTAGCTAGGGGTGAAGTTTTGGAGGCATTTGGAAGTCATTATATTTTTGTCAAATATTTTAATAATATTTAAATACCTGAAAATTCAAATAATTAAATACTCATGGAAACGAAAATCCGAGTGTGTCGTTGTGCTCCTCACCCCTCAATTAGCTAGGGGTGATTTATTGAGAATTTTTGGGACACATTTAACAGGATAAATTTAATTAATTAAATATGTATATTATGAATTAAATAATAATAGTAATTATTAAGTATTAACGGCTCTGTCATTTATACTCACGCCGTCTCCCTACGTTTTAATCGGTGCCGTCTATCCAGACGGATCATCCCCACCGTCTGATCGTTCGAACAGACGGCTGTGGCTTCGTCACCTTCGCCAGAGCTCCGCGTGGAGATAGAGTAACACGCGTCGCCCTAATTCTCTCCACGCGCCTCTCACCGCCATCAATCTTCGATCAAAGCTCAATTAAAGGCTCAGATCTCTCTTCCTCGTGAGTTTACGCAATCGATGACCCGTGACAGTCGAAGGAGCTCTCGTTCGAGGATTGACATAACCTGAGCCGTCCATTTGAGGTACCCTTCTTTGCAACATATTCCCTCGTTTATCTTCAATCGCATGATTTCGAAACCTTATTGCAATAGTTATATTAGAGATTGAACGATTCGGATTAGGCTTAATTGATCGTGATCGATCTAAATCACTATCCTATCCACAGTTGTTACCGTTAAACAAAATGGGTGAGCCGCGATAGGGTCGTCTAGGGTTAGCATTTGCGATCAATCTAGGCCATTATATATCTTGATCCCACCACCTACGGGGAGGTCACATCGGGATCTATCCAAAGCTGGGCGGTCTTGGTCGAACCACCGGCGGGAAGGTCGCAAATCTGCAAACCCTAGTCGGATCACGTCGGAATGAAAGGAAGGAGACGAAGAGTCTTTGGGCCGGGTCAGGTTGACCCGAGCTCGACCCGTCTCCGTATGGGTTTTGTCGCATCTGGAGAAAATTTTGTGGTGTGGGACCCACAATTAAGGCGGGGCGTATGCTATCACGCCACGTGTCTTTGGCGTGGCCCACAGTCGCCGTTTCTGCCGAGACAGTGGGGCCTACTGGCGCCCCCTCAACGTATCAAAAGACGACGCGTGTCGCCGAGAGGTCGCGTCTACCGCTGACGCATCCTGGTGGGGCCCACCTCCTGCAGAGAACTTAAATATAAATATTTAAGTATATTATATATAAGTTATAAAATAAAAATGTTTAAAAATAGATTTAATTTAAATAATTAAATAACAATACTTATAACATAAATATCTTAATAAATATAAGTCCAATCATAATAAATAAATATACCATTTTGATCAGCAAAAATAGAGGAATATTTTGGCGCTGTCAATTTTGTATTTGGACCTTTATTTAGCATAACAATATTTAGGGGTATTAACTAAATTCAAATAATGTTACAAAATTTCAAATGATCATAACTTTGCAACCCTTAATCCAAACTTATTGAATATGGGTCTTAAAATACTCACAAAACCCTAAGGATTAAAATGAGAATATTTACTTTGCTGTTTGGATTAGTTTGAGCCTAATCACTTTTAGGACCTAACCCTAATTAGGTCAACTAACCCTAGAACTCCAATTGACCATAAGTTGGTCAATTGAGCTCCAAATTAGATAATCCAAATATCAAATTAGATCAGCAAAACCTAATTTACAGTAATCTATAAAAATATTTAGGATCCAACGGTTAGATTTGCTAATCACTCTTAATTACCCTTAAAATTTGATTAGTGAATATTAGCAAATCTAGTAATCCAAATTTAGTTTTAAGTTTCAGAGAATTCGTAGAGTCTATTAGAACCTAGTTGTAAGATTGGATTAGTGATTGAGTGATTAATTTCACTAATCACTCACTAATCATCCTAAACCTTAATTAGATCATAACTTAACCAAATTAAATCCAAATTGAGCCTACCACATGTCATTGTGATCAGTGGACCATTTGTAAATCATAGCCACTGATTTTACTTAATTTGGATCCAAATTAACAAAGTTAAGATTTTTGACCCTTAATTAAGAATCCCTTAATTACCCTTTTTAAACCCTAGAACTTGTATTGGCCATAACTTGGCCAATACTTATCAGAAATCAATAATCTTAAGTTTATTGGAAACCTTAGAATATAACATATAGTAAGCTAACAAAAAATTTAGATGTCCTTAAGGTAAAAATTACCAATATGCCCTTATAGGCCAAATTCCTAAATTTGACCTTATAAAGCTTAATACTTAACCAAAATTAGTGATCTTACTATCTAAACTCATATTAGACAGTAAGTAATCAATCCACTTTGTTAAAATTCAGAATTGAACTCTAATTCATAAAGATGGGATCAAAATTAGGGTTTAGCTATTTAAAATCCTAAAACCTCATTCTAATTATTATAAAATACTAATATTAAAGGTTTAAATCATAATTTATGTGATTTTAGGACTTAGTAAGAATTTTGATTAAGATTTCAATTTTAAAGTCCTTAAGGAATTCCTTAAGTAAAAAGTGAGTGATTCTTCTTTCCTTAATATTCTTAGATCTTTCCATAGGTTTCATAACACTAGTTAGGAGATGTGTCATGAGAGATACTTTTAGTACTTAAGAGCTTTAATTCCTTAGATTATGATTAGATCTTAGGTTAGAATTCATCTAATGGGTAAAGCGGGTTACTCATTAAGGTGAAACCTTGATTTTACTAGTTTATTAGATTTTTCATAATTTATTAATTGATTAATTGATCTTTTAATCTTAGAATTAAGTTTAGAAATCTATCCTATTTGACTTAATGGAATTTGCCTTAACCCTTAATCAATGAGATGTGATTAAACCTTAGTCCTTAAGATGACCCTGTGATTAAGTAATTGAACTTCATTCTTTGGAGTTTGATTCTTAATCCTTTAAATTTTGATTTGGCTACTCAAGATTTAGTTTGAGATTTATAAAATAATAACTTATGACGTTTGATTTATTCTTTTAACTTAATTAAGCGATATGTGATTTATAAGTGTTAGAACTTTATTAGTTCTAACATTCTTTTGACTTGAAGGCTCAATATTTTGGATTTATATTCGATAGCTGGATATTGGAGATCCTAAACTTGTATAAGTTTAGATTAGTTAGAACGTCTTAAATAGAAAACAAAGTGATATCACAAATGTTATTTAGTGCTATTCTATATACATTAAACATTGTATGCTATGCTTTCCTTTTTGCTTTGGACTTCTTTACATTTGGATATATTGCATTAAACATAGAATATTGGATGATCATTTCTATGTAATTTTGATGGCATTTCATATTGTTAGAAGGATATTTGGTGGAAAACAGTTTTATCAAACTTGAGGAGATATGTCTTTTTAGTCTGCCATGTAGTATGACTTTACTTCAGAATGGTTTTGGGCTAGGACTATTTTCCTAGTGCCTGTAGGATAGCTTTTGGGGCTATGACTACTTTCCTAGTGCCTGTGTTTTGGACTAGGACTACTTTCCTAGTGCATGCTGTTTTTGACTAGGACTACTTTTTTAGTATATCTGGGACTACTTTTCCAGATACTGGCTGTTTCTGACTAGGACTACTTTCCTAGTATATCTGGGACTACTTTTCCAGATAGTTTGTAGTACTTTTTGATGGAACTAACTTTAATCTGGGATTACTTTTCCAGATGTTTAGCAGTACTTTCAGATAGAATCTGGGACTACTTTTCCAGATGAGTAGATGGACTTTACTAATGACAGGACTAAGTAGGAATATCTCATTTTTGGCAGTTACTTTTCAGTTACTTCATTTGTATTACAGACACTTTGCGGTTGACTTTTATTTACTTTACAGTTTTGGCTAGCTCTTGCCTTACAGTTCAGTTTACTTCTTGTTATATTTTCATTTTCTGCAGTTCTTACTTGTCTTATAGTTCAGTATGCATCTTGCTATATTTTTATTTTTTGTAGTTCCTTTGTACTCACAGCTTTGAAATATTCATTTTTACCTTTCAGCAGTCACTTTTACTTTTGGCATGTTAGGATGCTAGATCTTTACTTTCAGCTCCATACTTTCAGATTAATTATAAAAGCATCATGTTTTATTTTGATCATATAGTTAGAAGTTTCACTTTTAATTAGTAGATTTCTTCATGTATTACTTGACCTTTTCTGCAGCTTGAATTGAGGTATGTGCTTACCTCACATCTTGTTAAGTTATAATTATGTTAATTATAACTTTGTTACCTTTCCTTAATGCTTACTGCTACTATGTTGTTTAGTATTGTGATATCATTAAAAATTAACAATTTATAGCCTAAAATGTACTTAGACTTTTTGTCTAACAAGATTTTTTTTTTGTTGGCTGGGGCCCTACAATTGTGAAACCGACAATGGTAGATTCTGAGCTGTTCGAGGTTGTGGGACCTTCTGGAGATCCGGTACAGGAGGAGGAGCATACAGGAGAAGATCATTAGTTACCGTCTGATATTGTGAGGATATGAGAGACTCTACTCTTTTTACTGCATAAACTTTATTATCATTTTGTAATAATACAGGATCTAACTGCTTTACTTTTCATGCTTATGTACTCTGAGTTGTACAGTTTTTATCTGGATTGTATGGATGTTGCTCTTGTTTTTCTTTCGCACTCTGATAAATTATAATATACTCATTTAAGTGATTGTTTCTGTTGCTACTCTTTGCTTATTAAGGCATATCCTCCCTTGACATTTGATTAAGAAGGTCCATTCCTTAATCTGAATGTTAAGTGAAGGTTTGCAAAGTGACGACCACCTCCTAATCCGGGTGATTTGGGGGCGACCGCCACAACCTTGGTCACATGTATCAGGCATAAAACATTTAAAAAGTATATCATGTCAAACTTGTTTTGCATAATAGAATTTGCATGTCTTATCAATGTTTTGTTTGGTTGAACTTATGGTTATTTAGAATGTAGCCTAATTAGTATGTTTTTTTTCGTACCTATACTTTAGTACAGGTCAAGCCTAGACCTATGACCAGCTAGGATGATATTCGTCTATCTAAAGCAAGTCTAACCAAGCCTAGACCTATGACCGGATAGGATGGTATTTGTTAGACTTTGTATCCTTTTTCCCCTTGTTGGTAATACTAATTTAGGCACACTTCTACTTTAAGTTGATGGTCTTGTTTAAGTCACAACAGTTTCGATTTCATACTTTCTATTTCAGTTTACTTTGCTATATTTTTTAGCACTTTCTTATTTACTGTCTTATTGTATTTACTATCTTTGTTTTACTTATAGGATGCTAGTCTTTCTTACTATTTTTATATAGATAAGATGTTAGTTGCTTTTAATTAATTAAATATTTTATATGTTCACTTATTATATGTTGATCAGCATATTCCTGTATTGATCATAAGCATGTTTAAGATGAGTTGGATATTTAGTTCCTTACATTATGATGAATGGATGTTATGTTTTTGCTTCCACATTCTGATTTCTTGTATATTTCATTTAGTGCATATCTATTTTAAATGGCAATTTCCTTAATTATGATGGGTTAGGATGCGTGCCTAATCTATTCATAAGTGAGGGACTTGTCATTTGGTGACCCCTCTACCGTAATCATGTTAACTTATGAGTTAACAAGACCACGACGGGGCAGGCCCGTCACAGTTAGTATCAGAGAATTCCATAAGGTGTTAGATTGGAATTTGCATTCCTCTCTACCTAATGAATTGTTCTTCTGCCACATATCCACTAAATGAATACTTGAAATAATATCCATATTATCATAATCAAATACTCAGAATGAAAGACATGAAATGGAAAATACTTCCATAATTAACAAAAGTTAAGTAAGGACTAAATTAGAAAAATGATAAATAGTATTATAACTTAGAAGAAGAATTATAAGATCTATAAGGTCAGAGAAACTAAAATATTAAGCGTTGACCTTTATACTAAGAGAATTGAGATAATATTAGTAATTCAACTATCAATTAGATTAAAGATATAAGAAATTCAAAATTTGTGTGCTAAATGAATTTCTTCAGTATACCATCTCTATAAGTTTAGATCTTCCACATTTGACTAAATTCAAAATCTGCTATGTTATACTTAGTATCTTTTCTATTGTATTAAATTTATCCTTCGAATAACGAGCATCCAAGAAGTATTGTAGCTTTTCCTTTAAGACTAAAATCATTTGTATTTATTTTAGGATGAATCCTACAACTTCTCCCCTCAACACTGATGATTCTTCAAATAGCAATGACGATGAGGTCACTTCACTCAGGAGTATGGTAACTGCCATGTTAGAGAACCAATTATAACAAGCAGTGACTATCCAGAAACTAGTATCTGCTCTTAGTAATGCGAATACCGGTATCCTCTTCTGTATCCTGTACTCCTCATATTCTTTATACCTCTTATCCGTCTACTAATGAGTTATTTAGTAGCTTCTTAATATTGAGACTTTTAATCTTTAAATGAAAACTTATCCCCCACAGATACTGAGACTCAGCATAAGACAACCAAAAAGGATCAAAAGTGCAAAGCTTACCAAGAGGAATCTAGCACATCAATAGAACCAATCCAAGAGTGCATTAGACCACATCCTTATGGAAAGTGTTATCATTTTGGTAGAGGATGTTTTACCTGTGGTCGTCGGGGCCACGGATATCAGAAATGCCATGCTTTCAAAACAATCGATGGAGTTATAATCAATCATTCTCGTCAGAGCAAAGCATTCCATGACACCTCATCTAAAGTTTTGGAATCAAGGTCGATTCTAACACCACCGCCACCTACGAAAGAGTGTCCAGCTGGCAAGGAGCAAACAGTTGCTCCTAAACCTCAAGAGCAAAATCATCTAAGAGCAAAGGAAATTGATAATAATACTGTCCCTAGTACATATATATTCAATTTCATCATTTCTTTCAGCCTTAGAGTTATCTTTACTTCATATAAATTCAAATTGTAATAATTTAATTATGGTCATCATTTAAATTGAATCTTACAGGTAAGCCTAATCTTGTGTTCAATAAGTTTTATGCTTAATATGGTAATTACCTCTTCCTTAACAATCACACCTTAGATTCTTTTAGCGAAGTCATACTTTATAACTTATAGAGATAATTCTTCTTTTGAGAAGTGACTTACCCAAATTGGGTGAATAACTTCTAGTTTCCTATATTAGATTAATTCATACCTTTAAATCTATGGTCAAGTCACAATTATGACTTAAAGAATTATCCTAGCTAATCTTATAAATTCTAAGTATCTCATTTCTTTGGGATGAGAATATCCACATCCTTTAAAAATGGATAATTATAACCTTAGGACTTTAGTTAACCAAGTTATGATTATCACTCTTAGAAGTAACCTATAATTGTATCTTATCTTAAATAATACACAATCCACTATTTAGATTATTTTTGTTAACTCTTATAATTTAATATAGCAAGTCATCTTATGTGACTGGATGCAATAGACTTCTCTCTCTCATAAGGTTAAGTGTCCAAGTTGAAAAATCACTCTCTTTATATAAATATCATTCTTTAAACAAGTACAATTACTTGGTTAAATAATAGAAGCCTTAGAGTGAATTAATTATATGATTAGTTCACCATATATTTCTTAAGATAAGATTACATAATGGTTAGATTATTTTAACCTATATGTGTATGCTCATAAGCTTAAGCTATAATGAACTATGTTTCATTCTTAGTCCTAGCCTAATGAGAAGGTTATATTTAGTTTTAAATAGGACCCATTCTAAGTCAAAGAATCTTTCTTCTTTGAAGATTAAATCTTCATTTAAGTTACAAAGCATTTGGAATTCTAATTTTGAATTAGAATTTATAATTAATCCCTTGGAAACTCTTTTTAATTAAAATTACTTATGGTAACTTAATGAATTGATCTTGTACTTTCCTTTGCCCAAATTGATTGGATAAGAATCCTATTTTCTTTACTATAATGATTGTCACTTAAAGGGAATAATCAAATTATGGAAAAATCTTATTTCTTTTGAATTAGAAAATTTCATTTCCCAAATATTTTAAGTTCAATCTTTAAATATGTGCCTAAGTCGTGATATGACTTAAGCATTTATTGATCAATCCCTTAGAATAAGTTCTCATAAGTTAGGACTAAGCCACATCTTATGACTTAGATATTAGCAGCTAGTTTTAGGAACTTTGGCCTAAGTCATAAAATATGACCTATGATCTTAGCCTTGGTTTTCATTAAAGCTTTCTAGCACTTATCCATATATATAAGTGAGTTCCTTGCTATTACCAAATCAAACTTATGACTTGTACTAATAGCAATTTCTCGTAAAATCTTAGATGATTAAGTCATTGAGTATGACTTAATGACCTAAATACTCATTAACTTGGAAGTTATGTATCCTACATGAACTTTGCTCTTATTATTCTAGTTGAACCTTTTAGTAGAGAGATAAATGTCTCTTTATGAGTTCAAACCTAGTGTGGGCTAATTCATATAGTTAGTCCATAATCATCTTATCCTTAGATATAAATTATAAGCCAAACTATTTGAATTCATTATTAGACTTAAATTCTAATGATGGATCTGTGTACAAATCCTAAAATTCTAATAGAATAAGTAATCAAAGAATACTAGTTCTTTGATGTCAAACTTTTGGATTCCAATTTATTGAATTAAAATCATTTGTATCCTTTAATCTTTGTTAAGTCTTATAATAGATTAACTAATTGCCTAAGCTATATTAAGTAGTAAAATCACTTAAGTATAAAACCTTTAGGATTTTTGATTCTAAAATTATCCTATGCTTAGTATGTGATGTCACCTTCTAAGTAATAGTCTTATCTTTTGGTGCTAAGTCTGGTGTTATGACTTAAGGGTGAACCTGTAAACCTTTGAAGTTGTATTCAGCTTAGCTTCTCATCTTTTATTATTATCCTTATTAAGTGATGGTTATCACTTATCTTAAGCAACCTCCTTAAGTTTAAAACCTAAGATAATATTCCTTGCTTTAGTTTGCAAGCAAGAATTTTGGAAAGTCTAGTAAGTTTAAAGATTGTACTCTAAATGAAAGATCTTTGAATCTTCAAAATATCCTTAAGTCCAAATTCTTTTGGATAAATTCATATTTTTTGATATTCATATTAGTTATAAGAAATAATCATCAATCAAGTTTTCAAAAATTCTAAAGCAAATGCAATCTGCCAAAGAATGCATCTTTGAGTTCATGGTAAGGTACCATGATTATAATTTAGTTGTTGTAGGATTTCATATACCTATAAATCCCTTTTAACTTCTTCTAATCTCGAAATAAGTGTGGAGTAATACTTCCACGAAACTTATCATATTATATCCATCTCAATAAGAATTCAATCAAATCTATCATTACTGGAAAAGCCCGTCAAGATCATGAGTAAGAATCAGAATCACTAGAGAAGTGATCAATTCTTATAATCCAATCCATTGAATGAATCATCTTGAAGAAGAAAGTACGTTATACAGTCAAAATACCAAAGGCCATTTGAATGTCCTAGTACTTCCTTAACTTTAACTTATTTCAATTCATTCTATATCTATTATATTCTTTCCACTTGGGTGATGTCAAGGACGACATCGTTCTTAAGTGGGGGAGTCTGTAACAACCCAGGTTGTTACTTAGGTCAATTAGGACTAATCTAAGTCCTAATTATGATTCTAGAATATAAATTAAGTCATTAGAAGCTCATCTCTAAAATCCAGTCCAAATCAGGAATCAAATGGATCAAATCCTGATTTTTGAGAATTTCCAGAAACCCTAAAAATTTACTTATTTAAATTGACCTCAAATCAAAAATCTGACTTTGGCATTGCGTTCACCACCCCCAAATTAGCTAGGGGTGAAGTTTTGGAGGCATTTAGAAGTTATTGGATTTTCGTCGAATATTTTAATATTATTTAAATACCCTGAAAAATCAAATAATTAAATACTCGTCAAATCAAAAATTCGAGTGCACCGTTGCGTTCCTTACCCCTCAATTAGCTAAAAGTGATTTATTGGAAATTTTTGGAATATAATTATTTATTTAAATTTAATTAATAAAATCAAAAGGAATTAATATAATATTAATATTAATTATAAGCACTTACCGGCGCCGTTTAAATAATCCCTAACACCGTTAGAACATTTAAAAATCCCGTCAAATCAGACGACCTCAAATCCAGCCGTCTGATCAATCGCGCCATCTGGATCAGACGGCTGGCGTGCGTCGTCCCCGTTGAGAGCCGCGTGGGTCACGTGTGTCGCCCAGCTCCCGTTCGCAAGCCCTCAACGACACACGCGTAGCTTTCCGCCGCCATAGGAGTCGGATAAAAGACCCATACTCATTGTCTAAGGGAGGATTTCGCAAAATAAGCAACCGTGTTGAAGTTCTTCGTTTAAGTCGCCAAAGCCGTCAACCTTTAGGTACTTCTATATCCTAAATCCTCCATTAAATACTTGATTTCTTGTTTCGAAAGTACGTCTGGCATATTGGATTAGCCTTTGATCGGGTTCGATTGTGTTCGATCAAACCCGATCGTTTGATTTGAGCGTCGAGATTATGCGATCTTCGGGAAACTCTAATCTCCTCGCCGAATCGTAGAAGGTGAAGGGGCTCGGGTCGGGTCGGGTCGCATTGGGCCGGACCCAACCCGCTCCGTTGGTAGGGCCCACTGCTGCATCGAGATCAAAAGTGTGGGGTCCGCATCATTCCCCGAACGTGTGCTAAGCCACTACGTGTCATCGTTGGGGCCTGCAGCACTAGCGTATGCCAGGTGGTGGGTCCGACTGCGTGGTTCTGCCCGCTGAAGTGGGTCCCAGCCGCAGAATATAATTTTAATTATTGTTTTAATTATTTCATTTAAATAGATTTAATATTTATTCAATTAATAATCTTGAGTTTTATTAATTAAAAATTAGAATCTTAAGGTGCACATATCTTGTGAATTATGTCCAAATAAAACAATCAAATATACAATGTTGATCAGCAAAAATAGAAGAATATTATTGTGCCATTTAATTTCCAGTATGAGTAATATTTCACATAGTGACATTTTAGGGTATTAAATAATTCAAAAATATTACAAAACTTCAGTTGATCATAACTTTATGTACACTTATCCAAACATACCCAATATGAGTCTCAAAGTAATTAGCAAATCTTAAGGATTAATCCAGTAGTGTTGGTTTTACTATTTGAGACCTAATTTGACTAATCACTTTTTGACCTAAATCCTTATCTTCCTAAGCTTATAACTTTTTAACCATTAGTCCAAACATAGCAATATAGGTCTTAAAGTGATCAATAGAACCTCTAGAACAACCTAGTAGTGTTCAATTCTCTGTTTGGATTAGTTTGAGCTTAATCACTTTTAGGACCTGACCCTAATTAGGTCAATTAACCCTAGAACTTCAATTGACCAAAAGTTAGTCAATTGAACTTCAAATTAGGTCATCCATATATCCATTTTGATCAAGAAAACCTAATTAACAGTAAACTGCAAAAATATTTAAGATCCAACAGTTAGATCTCTTAATCAACCATAATTACCTTAAAACTTAATTAATAAATATTAGCAAATTTAAAGATCCAAATTGAGTGATTTAAAATTCAGAGAGCCCATAGAGTAGATTATAACCTAATAATGTGGTTGGTTTAGTGAATTGGTGATTAGTTTCACTAATCACTCACTAATCACCCAAAACCCTAATTAGGTCATAACTTAGCCAATTAGAGTCCAAATTGAGCCTACTACTAGTCAAAGTAATCAGTGGATCATTTGCAAATCACAGCCACTAATTTTACTCAATTTGGACACCAATTAGAAATGTTAGGATTTTGAACCTTAATTAAGAAATCATAAATTATATTTTTACCCCTTAACTTGTATTGGTTATAACTTAGCCAATACTTATCAGAATTCAATGATTTTAGGTTCTATGGAAACCTTAGACAATAAGCAGTAATAAACTGGCAGAAAATTTAGATTCCATTAGATCAAATTACCAAAATGCTCCTATGAGTCAAATTCATTAATTTGATCTCATGATGCTTAATAATTATCCAAAATTAATGTAATTGCTGTCTAATCTTATATTAGACAGTAAGGAACACTTTGCCACTGAAAATTTCAAATTTGAAACCCTAGATCAAAATTTGATCTTTTAGACCCTTAAGTAAGGGCAAAATAGTCATTTTGCCCAAACTTAAGGTTTAGCATTTTAAAGCCCTAGAATCATATTCTAAATGTTATAAACAATAAGAATAGTTATTTACATCATAAATTATGTGAGCTCAAGCCTTAATTAGATCATTGATCAAAATTTCATCTTATATCCTTAAGAAAACCTTAAGTAAAATTGTGAGTCCTTCTTCTTCCTTAACTTCTTAGATCTTTCCATAGGTCTTAACAATATTAGTTAAGATGAGTGTCTGAGGGATATTCTTAGAAATTGAGAGCTTATTTCCTTAAGAATTAGGATTAGTTCTTAAGTTAGATTTCATCTATTGAGTAAATTGGGTTACTCAATAAGTGAAGCATTGAGTTTACTAGTATATAGATTTTCTTAGTTTATTAAGTGATTATTTGATCTTTCAATCTTAGACTTAAGAATAGAGATCTATCCTAATGAGTTGATTACTCATTATGATTTACCTTAACCTAATCTGTGAGATTTGGGTTTTAATCCTTAGACTTTTAGATATACCTTTGGATTGAGTGATTAAACCCCATTATTTAGAGTTTAATCATTAATCCTTCCATCTTGATTTGGCTTAATCAAGATGAGCTTGGGATTCTTACAATTATCAAAATAGGTCGATGGAATTATTTATTTAACTTATAGTCGATAGTGATTAATCAAATTAAGACTTGGCCAGTCCTGATTGTTTTCAACTTATAAGGTCATGAATCTGAGTTACACTCGACAGTAGGAATTGGAGATCCTGAACTTGTGTAACTTAAAGTAGATAGAACGAATAAATTAGAAAACAATGGATATCATCTCTGTCCTAATAGAGTATCTTGCTCACTTTGATATTTAATGCTTTGTTTCCCTTGTTTTGAGCTTTATACCTTGGTCACATGTATCAGGCATAAAACATTTGAAAAGTATTTCATGTCAAACTTGTTTTGCATAAAAGAATTATCATGTCTTATCAATGTTGTGTTTGGTTGAACTTAAGGTTATTTAGAATGTAGCCTAATTAGTATGTCTTTTTCCGTACCTATACTTTAGTACAGAGCAAGCATGGACCTATGACCAGCTAGGATGGTATTCGTCTGTCTAAAGCAAGTTTAACCAAGCCTAGACCTATGACCGACTAGGATGGTATTTGTTAGACTTTGTATCATTTTTCCCCTTGTTGGCAATACTAATTTAAGTACACTCCTACTTTAAGTTGATGGTCTTGTTTAAGTCACAGCAATTTCAATTTCATACTTTCTGTTTCAGTTTATTTGGCTATATGTTTTAGCACTTTCTTATTTACTATCTTACTACATTTACTATCTTTGCTTTACTTATAGGATGCTAATATTTCTTACTATTTTTATATAGATAGGATGTTAGTTGCTTTCAGTTAATTAAATATTTTACATGTTCACTTATTATATGTTGATCAGCATATTCCTGTATTGATCATAAGCATGTTTACGATGAGTTTCATTTTACTTATTAGTATTTACTTTTCTTTTATACCTAATCTTGTTGCAGCTATAGTTGGAAGTATGTGCTTACTTCTTATTTTGTTAAGTTATAGACTTATTGTTTATAACTGCCCTTTTTCTTTTCATACGCATTCTGCTCCTATACTTGCTTGTGTAGTTAGTTTTTATGGTGATATCTAAATTAACATAATAAATTGCAGCCTAAAATGTACTTAGACATTTTATCTAATTAGATTTTTCTTTTGTTGGCTGGGGCCCTATCATTGTGAAACTGACAATAGTAGACTCTGAGCTTTTAGAGGTTAAGGAGCCTTCTGAAAACTGGATGCAGGAGAAGGTTCGAGCTGTTGAAGATCTTTAGTTCTTTCCTATTGTTTCTTTTGTTGTTTGCGAGGATGAGTGTTGTTCTTTTCTTTTCAGCCTTCATCTATAAAATGTTGTATTAATACAGGATTAATCTTTACTTTCACTACTTTACTTATTCTGAGTTGGATATTTAGTTCCTTACATTGTGATGAATGGATGTTATGTTTTCGCTTCCATATTCCGATTTCTTATATATTTCATTTAGTGCATATCTATTGTAAATGGCAATTTCCTTAATTATGATGGGTTAGGATGCGTGCCTAATCTATTCATAAGTGAGGGACTTGTCATTTGGTGACCCCTCTACCGTAATCATGTTAACTTATGAATTAACAATACAACGGCGGGGCAGGGCCTTTATGGGCTACGGGAATATATTGGGTCGGATTGACCAATTTTTTCTGATATGGCAGTTACATGTTCTTTCTTTACAGTTTTTCAGCTTACTGTTTAATATGTTGTTGATGCATGCTATTTCAGTCAGTTGTATATATATTATTTTACCTGCTCACTTGTATAGATATAAGTATAGGATACTAGACTTTACTGCTTATATCATATATACTATTTTCTGATTTATATTTTAAATTAGCATATGTCATATAATCATCAGAATGTTTAGGATTAGACTTTTCTTTCAATACTTTTACTTACAGTATTATATATGTATGCCCTACCTTGTTTAGTTTATTTGAGGTGTGCTTTGTCTTAATTTTTGCTTAGTTATAAATATTATATTTTAACTTATCATCATTCCCTTATATGCTTACTTACTCCCATGCTATATAGATATTTTATTTGATATAGAGTAAAATAGTGATATTAATAAATGCTTAATAAATTACTTGCCTAAAATGTACTTAAACACTTTATCTAACAAGTATTTTTTTTATTGGCTGGGGTCCTGGCATTTTGAAACTGACAATGCCAGATATTGGGCAGTTTGAGGATCCTGTGCCTGAGGAGGAGTCTTACTTTGAGGAAGCGCAACAGCTTGAACCAGAAGATATTTAGTTCCCTTTTTATTTCATAGTGAGGATGAGAGTTATTTATTTTATTTCATAAACTTTACTTAAAATGTTGTAATAATACAAGTATTGTAACTGTGTTTACTGTCTGCACATTATTATTTACTGAGCTATATTTCTATTTTCCCATTTAAAGTATGGTGAATGGATGTAATGTTCATTTCTTTTTGCTTCTGCACTCTGTATATATATATAGAATTAGTGATTGATTCTCTTATTTATTCTATGCACATCCTTCCCTTAGCAGTAGATTGTGGATCTTACCTAATCCAATGATAAGTGAGGAATTTGCCAGAGTGACACTCCACTCTTTAGCCTAATGATTGTGGACTTAGGGAGCGGGGCGCCACAAGATTTGTATCTGAGTGTTAATCTTAGTGCTTAAGAGCTCTTTCCTTAGAAATTAAGAATAGATCTTATGTTAGAGTTCATTTATTGAATAAATTGAGTTACTTCATAGGTGAAGCCTTGGTTTTAATAGTTTATAGATTTTCATAGTTTATTAATGATTATTCGATTTTTTAACCTTAGATTTAAGAATAAGATCCATCCTATTGAGTTTGACTTCACCCAGTAGGATTTGCCTTAACCTTAATCCGTAAGATTGGGTGGTAAAACTTAGTTCTTTAGGATCACCTTTTGATTAAGCAATTAAACTCCAACATTTGGAATTTAATTTTTAATCCTTCCATCTTGATTGGTCTTATTAATCAAGATAGGCTAGGGTTGCTTAAATTATCAAAATAGGCCGACTAATTTATTTGTTTAAATTATATAGTCGACATTGAATTATTTATAATTAGGACCTAGCTAGTCCTAATTATTTTCAATCTATAAGGTCATAAATCTAAGTTACATATAGCATAAAAATTGATGATTATGATATTGTGTAACTTAGAATAGATATAATGAATAATTAGACAATAATAAATATCACATGTGTCTTAGTAGAGTCTCTTGCTTACTTTGAACATTGATGCTTTGCTTTCCTTGAAATTGAGCATATTATCTTGTACATATATGTTGGGATATTTGAAGAGTATCTCATGTCAATCTTGATTTACATAAATAACATTGGCATTTGTCTTTATCGGTGTTTTGGTTTTGATGATTTTAATTAAATATAGTGTAGCCTAATTAGTATGCCTTTTTAGTTCCATGCATTTGCTTTAGTACATAGACCAAACCTAGGCATATGAACCGGTTAGGATGGTATATGTCTGTCTATTGCAAGTCTAACCAAGCATAGGCCTACGACCGGTTAGGATGGTATATGTCTGTCTATTGCAAGTCTAACCAAGCATAGGCTACGACCGGTTAGGATGGTACATGTTAGACTCTATATCCAATTCCCTATTATGGCAATACTAGTTTATGTGCACTTCTACTCTTAAGCTTGATCCTTCTACTTAGCCCATATGCTAAGTGAGATTTTTTTTTTGTGCACTTCCAGTTTGAATGGTCTATCTAGCCATAGCAATTTTCAATTTTATTATTTCATATCATTTTACTATATTTTAGTATTTATCCTTAATTATTGCTTTATAAAGTATTTCAACTTACTTATATGTCATCTTTCTTAGCTTGTGTATTTTCATACATATTAGAATGATTGTCTCATTCATTCTAAGATGTTAGACATGTATATTTGATCATATATAGGATGCTAGCTTTACTTTATGAGAATATTAGAATGTTAGAATTATTTAACTTAGGATGCTAGTCGTACTTTCTTAATACATATCTAAAATGTTAGCCTTACTCATTATATATAGGATGCTAGATATAATTTGAATTATTTTAATTGTATTTTATAATTCAATTGGATTATATGAGTTAGCTTGAATTACTTGATCATAACATAATTAGGATGAGTTTTTTTACATTTAGTAGTATGTTATCTTTTCATGCCTAACCCTGTTGCAGCTATAATTGGAGGTATGTACTTACTTCCACTTTTTATTAAGTTATAAACTTATTGTTTATAGCTTTTTATTTCTTTCATATGCATTCTTGCTCCTATATATTGTTGCTTAGTTGTTAAGTTTATGGTGATAACTAAAATAATATAATAATGTATCAGCCTAAAATATAATTAGACATTTTGTCTAATTAAGATTTTTCTTTTTTTTGGCTGGGATCCTATCATTATGAAACCGATAATGATAGATTCAGAGTTATTTAAAGCTGTGGAGCCATCCAAGGGCCTGCCTTTGGAAGAATATCGTGCTGTTGAAGACTCTTAGCCTTTTTATTCTCTTTTCATTCTGCCTGTGAGACTGAGTGTCTCTTTATTTCTTTCCTGCTAAACTGTCTAAAGATGTTGTAATAATATAAGTTAAGACTTTACTTTTTGCTGATTACTTATTCTGAGTTGAATGTCTGGATTCTTATATTGTAATGGATGGATGTTTACTATTTTGCTTCCGCACTCTGTTTTCATGAATATTTCATTTAGTGATTTATGCTTGAAATGACAAAGTCTTTGATTATAATGGATTATGATAAGTACATAATCTAATTATAAGTAAGGATCTTGTCATTTGGTGATCACCTCACCGTAATCATGTTAACTTAAGAGTTAACAAGACCATGGCGGGGCTGGGGCATCACAAGAAATCCCCCACATGAACAATCAAGGGTTATGAAGGATTTCAAATGCCGTATTGCATAGGCACTCTCACAACTTGATTTTGATCCCCACAAAATCACTGGTCCTAGACGAATCAAATGCACCTAAAAGCCCTCTGCAATGGCGTCAGGACCAGTGGGATCTTACCAGCCCTAACCCTAAATTTATGATTTACTATGAGGAGCAAATTCTTCCCACAATGGCTACTTAACGACTATCTCTCCCTCCCGACATGTTTAGCATGTCAAGGCGGAGAGAAGCCCTAACTTAGCCTAGTGTAGAAGTGACTGAATCGGTGGAACCTCAGTTAAGCTCAGTATTGTACAGTACTATTATTGTTCTATCAAATCGATGCTCAATCGGGCTAACCCAAGCGCAGCCACAGGAGTGTTAGGGCTAGTGAGAAGTGACTACTAGTTAGCCCTAACTTAGCCTAGAGTAGCATGTCAATGGCTACTCCTCCTGAAGATCCTGAATCTCTTCGAAAGTAGACTCCTCAAACTGCTCCAAGCCTGACATGTCGATTTCACATGCTAAAGCCCCAACCAAAAAAGAGAGAAAATCTTATGTTAGACAATAAGTTCAAGTACATTTTAGGTTGATTACAATGCTTTTTATTATTTAAGGGATATTACTCATCATAACAAAAATTAAATAATAAAATAGAAAACAAACTATATAAGCTAAATAAAATTGTAACTGTAAATCAAAATACTAAAAACAAGACAGAGTAATAATGGAATAGAGCAAATATACTAGAAGTAAAGCAACTAAAAGTGGAACTATAAACTGAATAAAACATGAAACTGAACTGTGGTGTATGCCACTGAATATACATATGAATCTGTTACAGTATATGCTACAAATATACACATCTTGATGCCACATTACTTCCCACAAATCTTAAGTGTGCTCTGAATTGCATCGCTAACAGATCCTAGGTGTGCTCAGAATCACACCGCTAACAGATCCTATATGTGCTACGCATTGCACCGCTAATGATATATTATGCTTATGCGATTCATGTTATGCAAAATTGAAAGGTTAAATATTTAAATCCAGAATATAGAAAACTTATCCCTTTTGTTGTCTATTTATTTATCCTGTCACTTTCTAACATGCATATTAACTCAAATGCTTAAGTTATGCAAAATTCTAAATCATAAAAATTTTCTAATTATACTTAATTAGACATGTTTCATAATCATAACTCGAAGTTAACTTAATTTATCATATGATAAGAGTACATACATGTAATTTGCATGTTCTAAGAAATGTAATGTTGGACACTTAAGGTGTTTAACTGCACATACCCCCGCGCACAGGAATAGGAGACATACATCATTTCAAATTTGGTTCTCTCAACTAAGATGTCTAAACTCTAACTTATAACATATATAGGAATTGTAATATTTATTCTGAAATAAATTGTATTTATCTAAATACTTAAGATAAGATAATAACTCTACAATTCCTTACAAGGCAAAACAATCAATTCCTCAAATTGACTGAAGATCAGAATTAAGTTATAAATATGTACTACATTCTCATATGATAATACTAGTATTATCATTGGGTTTAATTCTAAACAACTATCTAATATCCAAGGATTTTCAAAGCTACAGAAAATACACTGAAATACAAATGGTTTAATGCTAAGCTCCAAGGTAATAACATCTAAGTCCTTTAAAGGGACCTACTACTATAAGAATATAAGTACAATCTAATTTTCATTGGGTTATTACTATCACAAAAATGTAGGATCCATCCTTAGAGTTTACATGATAATCTAAGATTATACCTCAAAATGTCACAAATAAGATACCCTATCTCAATAATTTAACTTGACTAAAGTTTTTTTCAATCATATTATTTAACTTTATCCTTTAAGGCTACTGAAGTTCTAAGTTATTATAACTATTAGATGCAAGTTTTAAGATTGAAACAATAATCAAGATAAGTTTTAGCTCATGCAAGAGTACATACAATACATACTAAGTGGATTGAAAGATAAAATTAAGATTGCAAATCTCATTTGAATTACAAGAGTCAATCTTAGTTCATAAAGTAAGTTCTTAAACCTGAAATTTGGTTATTTGAACAATCAATATCTTTTATTAAATTACTAAATAGCATTAAGCATGCTAATTCTCTAATTTATAAGAAAGTCAGCAAGATTAAAGTTTTAGCACCTAATTCTTAATCACACATCCTCTTTAAAGGTCTAATAGTCTAGTGTGTAGTATTGAGTTCAGGGAAAAAAAATGTTATTGAATAATTTCTTATTGTTTAATGAGGTTTATGCAATAAGTAAGCCAAATTTAATTGAATAGAATGCTTAATATTTATTAATTAGGGTTTTGGACTAATTAAGGATGATTAACAAATGAAGTATCTAAGATTGAAACATGAAATTACCATAAGATTCTTTGCTGTTTAAGGAGTTCATTGGTACCAAAAATATTAAAATCAGATTATAAATGAAACTAATATTCACTAATCAATGTTTAATGTGATTAGTGAATAATTAACAAAATAAATCACAGAAAATTAAATCTATCTTCATAATTAAATTCTAATCAACATAATGAAGAAATAGAGATCCTAAACATGCAATTTGGATAGGTAAATCCTAATAATTACAAATCATGCTTTTGGACAATTAAGGCATAATTAAGAACATTATCCACAAAAAATATAATATTATTGCAGTTCATTAATCTACATATTTTTCTAATCAAAATAGTATATAAGAACATATGATTTGGATGCAATGTGATTGTAATAAATGAAACCCTAATTTAAATGCATTTTCCATAGTTTGGACTTTAGGTTAAATAAAATCGAATCACATAATTTAAATTTTTCCATTTGGGCTCTGTCGAGTTGTGACCAAGACCCGACGGATTAGCGCTATACGGGATAGCACGAGTCGGTCGATACCCGACGACCCACTACTGTCGAACAATGCGGGTCACGGGTTGGCCCGACCCGCACTGTTCGTCTTCGCCTCAATGAAGACCCCGACTTCCAGAGCAATTATGGTTAGGAAAATACGTAAATTCTCGGGTGCTCTGACCATGCCATGACCCAAGCTCGATTGCTACACGACCACTGGACCTCTGCGCGTTGAACGCACCACGAAACCCCTTGTAGGTCGGTCGGGGTTGCCCAGACCTTACTCACTCAAAGCTCCTATTTATGGTTTTTACTGTGGGGACATAATTATCCCCACAAGGACGATGACACGACTCCCACTACATCTTGAAACAATCATGGTTTCAAGGCAAAGTGGAGCCCCAATCTAGCTCGACCTTGGACTGGCCAGATCAGTGAAGGCTTACTACGACTTGGGCATTGTACCCCACTGTACATGCCCGAGCCGATTGCTACTCGATCGGGTTCGATCAAACCCGATCGACAGCAGCAATCAACTTATGAGCTATTGAAATGATAATTGAATTGTCGCGAGGTGAATTCATAGGCTCAATACACTGGGAAGAAGTATACCTGATCAGGGAAGACGTTCATCGAGCTGCGAATGAAGATCTGTGACGCTAGGATAAGCCCTGACTGCTCGGCTGGGAATGAAGATCTATGATGCTAGGATAAGCCCTGACCGTCTAATTAATCTGTCAAGTTAGCAGGACGGTTCTGATGCCTCCTTGCTTAACTGTTGAACACAGGTCAGGTCGCAGTTGTTGGATCGTGGTTGCGATCTAACGGCTGGAGATGGATCCGAGTGCATGTAGATGTAAGCTGTACGATATATGTATTGAAACCACGGAACGGTCAAGATCTCTTCTTTTTTTCAGTTGCCGACTGTTGGAAATTTAGAATATAGAAATATTAATTATTTTTAATTAATTAATTACTTTAATTGGAAATAAATCCAATTTATGCCTAAATGACTTCTAAAATTTTCAAAAAATTCATCCCTAATTTATTTGAGTGTGAGGAATTCAAAGTACAATCAAATTTTAATTTGGAGATCAATTTAAATTAGCTAATTTTCTAAGTTAAATTATTAAATAAAATTATCAATTGATCCACTCAAGTTCTGATGGATCCCAAATTTTCAAGGTTAAATCCTAATGAAACAAGAATTAGAACTTGATTTAGTCTCCCCCACTTAAGAATGATATCGTCCTCGATATCACCTAAGCGAGAAAAGAAAAAGAAGACTAGGAATTTAAAAGAGTTTTAGAATAGTACCAGGATTCTCGAATAATAGCTTTAGATGTTTTGATCGCATGTCCAATTCTCTTCCAAGTGGCTTCTTTAGCACTGCGGTTCCGCCACTGAAATAGGAGTAGGGGTTGACCGCTCGGCTAAGAATGAAGATCTATGACGCTAGGATAAGCCCTAATCGTTTGATTAATCTGTCAAGTTAGAGGGACGGTCCTGATGCCACCTTGCTTAACTATTGAACGCAGGTCAGGTCGCAGTCGTTGGATCGTGGTTGCGATCTAACGGCTCGAGATGGATCTAAGTGCATGTAGACGTAAGCCGTACGGTCTATGTCTTGAAACCAAGGAACGATCGGGATCTCTTCTATTTTTTAGTTGCCAAGTATTGGAAATTTAGAAAATGGAAATATTAGTTATTTTTAATTAATTAATTACTTTAATTAGAAAGAAATTCAATTTATGCTTAAATGACTTCTAAAATTTTTTAAAAATTCACTCCTAACTAATTTGAGTGTGAGAAAATTCAAAATGCATTCAAAATTTGAAGATCAATTTAAATTAGCTAATTTTCTATGTCAAATAATTAAACAAAATTGTCAATTGATCCAATCAAGTTCTGATGGATCCCAAATTTTCAAGATTAGATCCTAATGATAAATAAAATCAAATGGAACAAGAATTAGAACTTAATTTAGTAACTCCCGCACTTAAAAACGATATTGTCCTCGATATCACCTAAGAGGGAAAAGGTAAAGAAGAATAGGAAATTAAAAGAGGTTTAGAATAGTACCAGGATTCTTGAATAGCTTTAGATATTTTAATCGCATATCTGGTTCTCTTTCAAGTGACTTCTTTAGCACTGCGATTCAGCCACTAAACTTTAACCATAGGGATAGAACGAACTCTTAGCTGCTTCTGATCTTTACCTAGAATTTTGATAGGTTTTTCAGCAAAAGATAAATCTGGCTGAAGGTTTACTGAAGGAATTGAGATATGATGATGAGATTCCCGAAGACACTTTATGAGAGATGAAACATGAAACACATTACGAACTGCGAAAAAATTATCTAGCAACTTTAGCTTATATGCAGATGATCCGATTCTGGATAGAACTTTAAAAGTTCTACATATTTGGGACTTAGTTCATCAGCAACACCAAATCTGTATACATTTTTCATAGGACTGACTTTCAGATAAATAGAATATCCTACTTGAAATTCCAATAGGGTTCTACATATTTAGGAGTTATGATATTTACTCTGTTGATCTTGTGCTATCAGAGTTCTCTGTTGAATGAATTTGACTTTCTTATTTGTTTTTTTTACTAATTCAGACAAATACAGCTGAACATCTCTAGTTTCAGATCAGAACAATGAAGTACAATATTTTCTACCATAAAGCGCTGCTTCTTAGGGAGTCATCTTGATACTAGCATGATAATTATTGCTATAAGCAAACTCAATTAGCATGGCACTTTGCCACGAATTCAGCGACACTCTTCTCCATGCCTGACCACCAAAATTACTACTTCAAATCTTGGTATTTCTTGGTGCTTCCATGATGAATTTATAACCAGAATTATGTCCTTCAACAATAATTTTCTGATGCAATGTGATAGACCTAATTTACATATGTTTGCGTTCTCACGCAAATGTACGCGGTCCAAAGTAATATGGGATGATGAGATCCTAAGATTTATCATCCTTTGAGAACGATATTTAGATTTGTTGCTAAATTGTATCTAATTTCAATAATGTTTAAGAAATCAATTTGTTTGGTTTTGAATTCCAAAGTGATGATTCTTATATTACTTTGGTTTTGAAATCGTTTTGAAAAATTGGGGAGAGTTGAGGTCAAACATGTAGTTCATCATAATTCATGCAAGTACTCTTCTTCTCAAATCTATGTCAAGTCAATTGTATCAATTTTCATTTCATTATCAAAAGATTTAGTATTCTTTAAATGATACATTAAATGTACTAAATCTTATTTAGGGCTCTGAGATGAACACTAATAAGTTCAATCTCGGCATATAGACAACCATGTGATCTTTGAGTTAATGAAATCATCTCTTACATCTAAGGGATAAAATCCACATTTCTTAGTTATCACATGATCTTAATTTCACCTATGGCTCACACGCATCTACTCTTAATTTAGCTAATGAAATTAGCTGGAAGCTAAATGAGTTTATATCACATCACTTATAGCTTAACACGCTTGAAATCCTCACATAAACAGAGTGAGCTGTTGAACTCTATAGGTGGTTCTCGGCTCACATGCATCAAATTCATACCTCAAATGATAAGAACTGAGCTATGGAGCTAAGAGAATATTATGTTAGATTTCCTCATGGTTCAAATGATCAAGCTTTTGTTCTAAGTTGTGCACGGGCTGTTTTCGCATAGTGAATATTATCACGGTCATTCGCGACATTAACGCTCTACAGTGCACAGCATTTTGGGCAAAAGCGATCAACAAGCTTTATGAGATTTTCATTAAATATATTATAACGACCTAATGTTGTTACTTTACAAATTAGGTCAAATCCTGACTCAAAAATCAAGATTCCGAGCGACTTCAAAATTAGAGAAAACTAAATATAGCATTGGATAGAAATAGTTTTTAGATCAAAATGTCCTAGTTTGGAAGAAATCCGAATAACGAAAACTCGTGAATTAATTTTTGAATTGTTTAAATTCAATAAATTGAGAAAATTAAATACAATTCCAAATTCATCAATTTCGGTGTCACTAAATTAAGAATATTATTTAAAGAATACAAAAAAAAATTCATTGAATTTAGAGCTCCGGTTCGATTGTAATTAATTTTTGAAATTTCAAACTTCAAAAATTAATATAAAATAAATTATTGCTCGATGATGTTTGTTTCTTCGTAACACCTCTGTGTCAAATTTTATTATTTTTGGAAGTCAAACCACGAAAAAAATGCGAAAATTTTAATTGAAATTATTTATTTAAGATTTCCTATTTTCTTTCCTCTCCCCCTCCCACGCGCGTGCAGGCTCTGTTAGATCGAAATTGTGCGGCGCACGGGTCCTTCCCGTGTTGCCTTGGTCGGCGGCTGGTCGACGCCCGATCAACAGCCGCACGGCCGCCAACTAGCCAGCCATACCACCTCTCTCCTTTTCCCTAAAACCCCCTCCCATCCTCTCAACCTTCCCAAACCCTTCTTCTCCCTCAGCAAGCAGCCGACCCGCCTCCCCAACCGCCTCCTCCACCGCCTCCGGTTACCCCCCTCCGGCCCCCTTCCACCACCTTCGGCCTCCCTCCGACCACCATTTACCCTAACCCTAGGCGAGAAGATGAAGAAATGAGAAGGAAAATAAGAGAAATTTTGCATTTTTTTATTTAATTATTTATTTCTTTTGCATTCTCATAATATAATCATTATTATTTACATAATAATAATAATTATTATATTATTTATTTATTTTTATCTTTAATATGTCATTATCATTAAATAATAATGATAAAAATAAACATATTATTATCATTATTATTATTATCACTAATTAATAATGATAATAATAATAATACTATTACTACTATCAATAATTTAAATTATCTTCTATTATGAAGAAAAAGTAAAAAAAAATAGAATAGAAAAGAATAAAATAAATATTATTTTCTTAAAAATATCATTTGTTTTCATTTCAGTTTTATAAATTTCTAAATTATTAGCTAAATAGCTAATTTAAATATTAAAAAATTTATACAAATTCAATAACTATTTTATTTTTGAAACTTAAAGAAAAAGGTACCAGTATATATATATATATATATATATATATTACTTTTTGCAGTTATATATAATTTAATGCTGCTTAATTTCGCTTTGAGTTAATTTATAGTAATGCTTGGTTGGTTGTTTGAAACCAACATCCTCTTACAAATTAGTTAGTTATTGAAAAATGACATCATCAACATACATTAGTTAATTACTGAAAAAATGACATCAGTAACATTAGTTGATTATTAAAAAAATAACATCAGTAACATATATTAGTTGGCTACTGAAAAATGATATCAATAACATATGTTAGTTAGTTACTGGAAAAATAACATCAATAACATGCATCTAAGTAATAATACAAACAATATATTTTATAGAAATTTAATTATCCCTATTTTGCGCTATTACCTTTTTTTATCCTATATTTTTATTTCATTCTTATTTCCGCTAATCGCATTTCTGCTAATATAAATCGTAATATTTTATTATTTCTGCTAATATTTTATTTTTATTACATCCTTATTTCCGCAAATCTTATGTAGCACTCAAAAAAAAAATTAATGTCTGCAAAGGTTATATTTTGTAATTCTATTAGCCTCTGCAATGATCTATTTATAAAATTAAAACATATACTCTCATTCCTAAGCCTAAACTTAGGCTCTCATCAGTATTTGGATCAAGATTTGACTTAAAGATACAAGGGTATCAAAATCAACTTCTTAGAAAAGTTACATTCCCCTTAGGTTAACACTTCTTATAACAAATTTTAATAATGGAATACAGTTGTAATCCAGTTGTCATTTATTATCATAAGCATGTTGTGTTCTTATGGTGTAGGTTCTAGAATAATATATATAATGATAGTGATGTGAACAATTTTACTCCTTATGTATAGAGTTAAATATAAGAGCAGGTTGTTGTAAAATTGTTTACTAGTGACTTGAGAAAAATCATGCACTACAGGGTTGTTTAAATTAGATTAAAACAGCTCTTCCTCTAATCGTCTAAGTCTAATTAGTTCATCTTGAAGAACTGGTTGTTTCACACAGTATTAGAACTCTCTTGTACTTAAATAATCCCAAGATTAGTATAAGACAGAACTTGGTCCTAATATTGTAAGTTAAAGGTTTTAACTTGGGCAAATTTCATAACCTGATACTTAGAGATATCATCCTCAGCTTACACTATTATCTTTTGATATTTCCATTTCAAGTTCTATCCAACAGCTAACACTACAATCTTAGAATGCCAATTTTTATATGATGTTGAATTAATTGAGAAAGTACTTTAGCAAAAAGTTAGGGTTTACAAAAAAAATGAATTCATCTAAATAGGTAGATTGAAGGTGACGCCCCTTATGATTATTGGATCTCTAGGTTAAGTTTCTAATTTCATCCTAAAATACTTACATCCTATTACTAAACT
This sequence comes from Gastrodia elata, assembly GCA_016760335.1. NCBI lineage: Eukaryota > Viridiplantae > Streptophyta > Magnoliopsida > Asparagales > Orchidaceae > Gastrodia > Gastrodia elata. The sequence goes on along the minus strand of CM028669.1, from coordinate 105,615,669 downwards.
AGTTTCAGCATAAAACACTTTGTCTTCCTGTCTTCTAAGAGATTAAAACATCTCTTCCATACCTTTTAATAATAGTACTAACATGTAGGAAGAATTACCATGTAAGTTGGATCATTTTCCATATCAAATAGACTCAAAAGTTTGTTTATTCGATTAGAGACAATCGTTATAAAATCAATTTACAAGGTAATGTACGTCAAAACATCGTCTAGAAGGTATTGATTAGACACATAGGTTTGCTTTAAATCGTTCTATAACAATTTCAAGATGTTTGATACATTTGATTCTCTATATCGAAACTATATCTATTCCTATAACCCAACTTAATAACAAGTTATCATTTATCCATTGCACTCATATAGTAACCCTAGATGGGTGTTGTAGAGCCCCTTTAACTGTCTAAGTTACAAATTAAATTTCAGCGTCCTAATTTCAATTTTCTAATGAACACTTGAAAGTGATTAACCAATTAAAAATGAATTTAGCATTTTCTTAATTCAATCTAATATGATTGTTTCAGAAGGGGTAAGGAGGAAACTGCAAACACCCATGGTCTAAACCTAATTAAGTCATTCAACAAGTTTATATATTACCAATAAATCAAAAACTAGAAGAATTGATTTATGCGTCAAATGGGTTCTGCAAATGAGGGGTATGTATATATAACTGAGTAACTAAGGGGTTACAGAAACAAGCTAGGCCAAGTGCAAGTTTTGAAATTAACCAATTCAGTTTTACAATCAAAATTTAAAATACCAGCACTTTGCACATCATGTCCTTATGATTTCCCGGAAGTAGAACCAAGAATAGTAGGACAAATTTCATAAACGCGCCTAATTGCAGGTGAATCTAATTATGGTTGCAAATGCATGAGTCCAATATAAATTGATTACTATGAATATATTTAATAACATAGCCTATATATGTCTTCAATCTATTTTGGTGTTCTTAAGCAAAAGCGAAGTTACTAATTAACCCAAATGTTACAATAAAATTGGCATCAAAAGATCATTTGCAAAGGAAATCGCACCTTAAGTGACCGGGGAAGACTTAGAAACTGAGTGAAGAAGCAGAAAATCATGTGGGAATGAAGGATCGGTTGTCGGATGTTGGGGCATTCAGGATGTCTCCATCTCTAAGGTCAGTTGATTTCCTCGGCGTAGAGAAGGAGTTGAGCGTCGGCGGGTTGGGCAAGAAGGATCTTTCTTAAAAATGACCTAGGGTCATTGCATGGTTAATTAGCTTAAATCTTAAGCTAAAACTTACCAGGTTATAGCCGTGTCACTTCTTTTGGATGAATTATACATGAGCCCAAGCAGGAGTTCACATGATCACCTTCCAATGCAAAAGAAAATACAAAATTAGTTGCTATAGATGTAAATCTATAAAATCATAGTTTTAGAGACAGAATGGAGCTCATAAAAAAGATCCTCGATAAGCCAGCTAAAAGGGGATGTTCTTACAAAGTGCACATTACCATCCAGGTGCTGCAGCTTGGCTGTTTTTCTTTTTGGATTGCTTCTTGCAGCTTGCTGGATGGATGGTGCTGTTTCAACTGCATCGTACTTGGGTCCTATCAAATAGGATTCCTAACTTCGCAGGTTTAAGAGACCTTGAACCTTTAAGAGAGTGTTTCACCAAAACAGCCTTTGCGTTTCATTACACAAGCTATCATTATACAACAACATTAGCTTGAAATGATTTATAAAAGTGCACATGTATTGTTTACTTGTTACTGCTAGAAATCATCAATTGAAGCGCATGCTTTGACTTCAATTTCAAATGCTCAGCATTTCATTCCCATGTCATGTGTTTTGCATTTAATAATCAAAATGGCAAATACACCTTAACTAGCCAGCCCTTCATGACATTGCTGATAATCACAAGTCATTACATGTCATTTTATTCAGCTGATATAATAATAGTTTAGAACACTTGAAACTAGAAAGTTAACAAGATAAATATTGTACAACATTGATACTCTATTAAGAAAACCTTGAATGCAATATTTCAATGCTACTCACCATAATAGAGTTATCGCTTATGAGGCATTGCTTGCTTTATGTTATATCGTTCTTGAATTAATTTAGATAAGTTGAGTTAAGCTTTCTTAATAGGTTCAAAAATAAGCTAAGCTAAGCCAAATAAAATAAATTTGAACCGAACATCTTAGCTTATAAATTTTTCATGCCAATTAACTAGGTCCTTATTTGTTCTAATTAGCTTTTTTTTTTACTTGCTCTTATTTTAGTTTAGAATTAACTTTTGGATTAAAATATTCAAATTTTTTTAATTATGTCAAAACTTAATTTCATGAAAGACGGTTATGCATATATATATATATATATATATATATAATATAAATCAACGGTACAACAACTCAACCGGGATCAAACTCTACGGTGCCCTGTGCCAGAGGCCCAAAAGCCTCCCATGGAGCACATCTCCCCTGACAAAAGAAAAAGCACCCTGACGGGCTTACATAGCACAAAAATCCGCCACCCAATTCACGCTGCGCAATCAGTGGAAAAATATAACATGAGGAAAATCAAGCAAGAAAGTGAGGTGATCTGCATGATGCTCTCCGCCTCATGAACGAAGAGTCGTCTCCCAAAGACGACGGAGGCTCCGAACCGCTCCCAAGCAGTCACCTTCTATGATGACTCCATCAGTATCCACCTCCATAGCCAAGAGGGTTTGCCGCAGATTGGTCACTGCCTGTATCTCTGCATGAAGAGGAGATTGTGCCAACCAGTAACTATCTGTCAGAGCTGCGGACGACAGCTGCCCCAAAAGCAGTATACTCTCCGTAGTTGTAGGACGCGTTGATGGGGTCGGGGGGAAACCATCTGTAGAAGGTGGAGGGGCCATGATGGGCCATGGGACCTTAGGAGTCAGACCTGTCGTGCAGTCCAGCACTAGCAATGGCAAAAAGTATCGAGCCCACGTAAACCATCGGTGTATGGTGCGGGAGACTGTGAGAGTGCTCAGTCCTGCTCCTCCATGACTGATAGAGCGAGTACGCAACAAGCTGGCAGCTAAAGCGGTGGCGTCGAGACGCTGAAGTGGTCGAGAACAGCGCAGTGAACTAATTCCAGGAGGTGAGTGTGGCCGAGAGCAAGCCCCAACGAACAAAGATCTCCATGATGACCCACGTGTAGCTGCAATGGATCACAAAGTGCTCCCTGTCCTCCTTCAGGAGGAGTCACAACCCCAAACACTCGCTGCTGACTTAGTGAGCCCTCATCTGATTAACCAACACTTCGTTAGTATAGCATCACTGAGCAGTCTCCAAATAAAGCAGGCCTCGCTGGGGCCCAGGGCCATCTCCCACATGACCGCAAACTGCCAAGGCTGACCTCCTCTCTCAAACCAGTAGATCTAGCTGGCTCTACTCTCAATAAAATCATCCACCAGCCGTAGCCCAAAAGTCTCCAAACAATGGAGTCTGCCCGCTGCACCGTAAAGTCATCACCTCCGCGGCAAGTAACGAAACTCCATGGCTCTCACCTAAAGGAGGTCGTCTCTACTAACAAAGTTGTAGGCATGAAGGGCTACCAGCACAGTCCTCCAGAGTCGCAGGGCTCTGATCCCGAGTTCACCAGACTCGAGCGCTCGACAGACGTCCTGCCATCTCACATAGTGTAGATTGCAACCCTCCCAAAGGAACTTACGGAGGATAGCCTCAATGTCAAAGAGGCAGAAATTGGCATCGGCGCCACGAGCATCTAGCAGCTGGGGATTATAGCAAGAACTGACCTGATCAATCACAATCTGCCAACAAGGGAGAGGTGACGACTGCTCCAGGAGACCAACTTGCAACATACCTGCTCAATGATGGCTAATAAATCTGCTCTCCGCGGGGTCTGCCCGTGACTATCACCCCGAGGTATCTGAGGGACCCTCCTCTCTGGAAACCCAGCTGGATCGCTACCATATGCTGCCGGTAAACTGGGGTCCGTCGGCTGAAAACAATCTGTGACTTTCGCAAATTCACAGACTGCCCTGTCCAACTCCCATATTCTGCCAGAATCCGCTGGACCTCACGACCCACTGCCATTGAAGCCGGTGCAAACAGGATCAAATCATCCGTGTACATAAGATAGGAAAAGGTAGGCCCACCTCTGTCCAACTGTATACCGATCGATGGGCCTATCTGCTGCTACCGCCTGACTAGAAAGGAGAAGAGCTCCTAGCACAAAATGAATAGGTAAAGGGAGAGGGGGCATCCCTGCCTGAAGCCTCTCCGCCCCACTATCCATTGAAGTCGGTGCTCACCAACCAGGACTGAGAACCTGGGGGGCTCCACGTACTGTATAGCCCAATCTGTTCACCACTGCGGAAAGCCAAATCTCTGAAGAACCATGCATAAACACCCTGACTACATCCGTCGTAAGCCTGCTCCATATCCACCTTGATGGCCATATGACCGGCCGTCGAGGTGGAGTATGAGAGACGAGTGAGGATCTCCTGGACCGTGAGACAGTTCTCGTTGATATCTCTCTCGAGAACAAATGCGCCATGTTCTCGAGAGATCAAAGAAAGCAGCGCTGTCTTAAGGCGAATGACCAATATCTTGACCATCACTTTATAGACAGTATTGCACAGCACTGTCAAAACTTCATTTCAATCACGTGTACTAAGTAGTGTTTTCTTTTATATTTCATTGAAATCTTTTTAATTTACCTAACACCTAATTGAGATCATTTGGGTAAATACTTATTAAAAATTAACTTTAAGTATGATTATGAGGTAGTTTAGAAAATATCAAAGATTATCTGGGCATGCAAATTGTGGAACACAAGTTAAAATTTTGATTTGGATTCAAAGGTATGCAAGTTTAATGCAAATTACAAACATATAAAACAAATTACTTCCAAAATTTCTTCCATACTTTTCTGTAATAGTATGAAGGACCACCTTCCAATTAGGTGAATTAAGAAACCATCAAAAAATTATAAATTGAAATTTTGTAAATATCAAGAATTAATGGGATTGCATAAATGAGTTCATAAGAACAAGTGTAAGAAAAATTACTTCTATTAAATGCTTTTTTCATTGATCACCCCTTATTTGCTGCAAAAATTAATTTTAAAAGCTATACCATGTGTTTTAGTCTGAACTGTGGCTTGTAATCTATGTTTATGATTTTTATTCACAACTATCTAGAATATTAATTTTTTGTTAATTTGTTATCAATAAACACCATATTTATCTTATTTTGGTTTAATTAAAGTTAAAATGAAACTTACGAATCTCAACAAATTATTTCATTACGAAAGATTCATGAAAACACAAATTCACAAGAAATCAAAATCGTGAACTAAATAGTTCAGATGAAAAAAACAAAACAAGTGTTTACATGGTGAAAGTGTTTATAAATAAGATGGTAGTAATAGATGAATTAAAATTGTAGTGAGGCAATGGAAAATATCAGTTTTTATAAGGAGACCCACGTGAAGTTCAATTTAAAATAGAAAAGGAAATTAAGAAAAGCAAGGACAATAAACCATTCAGATTGAAGTTTAATGTGGCGAACATTCAATTATGAAAGCATGCTTCAACTTCCATAACGCATAGTTCATCAAACAAATAAAAGGAAAAGAGAATGTTTGACGAAATAGGCAATTATTTTGCACACTGAACAACTTGTATTAGGCCGCAAACATCTACAAAAGTGTTCAAGCTTCTGAAGAGTTATGTACCCAGCTGATAGAAATATCAAGTTGAGTTTTTAATAATTGCATACCAAATAATGCTTTAAACCCATTGTAAGGTGCTCCTGTCTCAATCAGCACCTGAAAAATATTTGATGAAAGCACCAGTCAGTTGACAAGTTCAATACATAAAAATTTTGTTACTTTATTATTCTATTCACATAATCCATGCAATTTGTGAGCACAAGGAAAAATATTAAGCGAGCGTTTTAAAAATAGTAGGTCAAAGCAATCATGGGTTATGTTCAAAAGATAGCAAGCAAGGCATGTCAATCCATTACAAACTCGCGATCTTAGAAACATGTAAGGATTTAAATCCAACTAGCCTCCCTAGAAATCAAACCCAATCGACATTTTTGTAGAAAGGTATACATCACATGAATGTGATGTAGATTTAATGGTAAGTCCTTAAAACACAAATCAATGTCCTTTTCTATGAACACTAACTCTCCATAAAACTCTAGGTCTATGATAGTAATACTATTTGTAATATTTGAAAAGACAACCCAAAATATAGGACCTCACACATAAATAAATCATAAGTATTCATTCATTGATTATTAAGTTTTACATTATACCACAAATTCATATGATTCTCAAGAAAGCAAAGGGATAATATGTCATTACATTGTTTGCATTCATTCAATAGCAAGTAAGCATCAAGTCACATAAAATGGTTTTGCATACTAAAGTTTTAATGGCATGCAAGCAAGCAGATATTGACACCAATAATGCAAATAAAATAGAAGGTCTACGGATTAACTCTCCAACTTAAGTTTTTACTGCATTAATTTATTAATTCTATTGGCCGTGTTTGATTTACCCAATTCTTCAACTTGCATTGATACAAATTTGTGATGACCCAGTGATCAAATCATGTAAATAAATTATAATTTTCATATATTAAAATGTAAGTACATCACAAATTCAATACATAGAGTTGTTATAATTATTACATTAATGAAATTTTAATAAATTACTAAAAGCTTTCATAAGACATCCATGAAATATTTAAATAAAACAAAAATTGCTTTAAGAATATCTTTCTCTAACTTACCAACTGGTACAACTTGCACAAATAATGCCTAACATAGCAGTGCACTTTTGTCTCAATATCAACACCTAAAAAGGTTTTGTGAAAACTCAATTGACAAGCTTTGTACATAGAAATTGTCATACTTAAATATTTTAATTGTGTTGCAGTGTTATTATTTGCATGTTTGTATGCCATTGAAAACTTAATATGCAAAATTAATCCATGTGCCTTGATGCTTATATGTTATTGAATGAACGAATGTCTTGATATGATATATTATCCCTTTGTTTGCATGAGAATTATATGAAGTTGTGGCATTATATTGATTCTAATAATCAACCAATAAATACTTGTGACTTATTTCTAAGGTCATATGTATAGGGTGGTTTTTCAAATTTGTAGAAATAGTTCAGCTATGACACTTGAAGCCATAAGGAAAGTCATTGTCCATAAAAAAAGCATCAACTATTTTCTAAGTACTCACCATAATTTTGAACATCACATAGGCATAATGTATACATTCCTACAGAAGTCGAATAACTAGGTTTAATTCACAAGGAGGTGGCTTGGGTTAGAATCCTGCTATTATTGAAATGCCTTGCTTTTCTTTGGGCCGCCCCAATGATTACTTTGGTCTGCTATTATTGAAAAGTTTGCTTTACTTGTTTCTTTGTGCACACAAAATTTATCCCTAAATAAATCTGCTAACATTGATTTAGGTGAATAAAATAACAAAGTAAATTTTATTAGTTAAGCTTGTAGTTGATCGATGTTATAACCAAACATTTTTAAGTGTTAATATTGAGAAGTTCAAGTATTTTGGTTCAATTGTATTAAAAGCCCTATTCTCGATGACATAATTATTGAGGATCATATGATCAAGAAGGGCAGAAGGCTCATGTACCTTAGTTAAATCATTCAAAATAATGATGAAATTGAGAGTAATATGATTAATAAGATCCATACTTGTTTGATGAAATGAAGGCATGCTTTTTGAGTGTTGTGCAATCCAAAATCTCATTCAAAATTAAAGAAAAATTTTATAGAGCAGTCACACGACCAACTATGATATTATTGGCCTGCAAAAAAGAAACTTACCAAAAAAATAAGTGTTGTAGAGATGAGAATTCTTAGGTGGATGAGCGAATATAGTCCTAAGAATAGAATGCAAAATGAGTTTATCCAAAGCAAGGTTGGAGTAGCTCCAATTGTGGATAATATAACAAACTGTCGCCTTAGATGGTTTAGGCATATTAAGCGTGTATATTGTGCAACACCCTGTAAGAAAATTGAGTTATGAATTTTGTTCATTAAAGAGAAAGATGAAGGCCAAAAAAGGTATGGGAAGAACTACTATGAATTATCTTCTCTATTTGGAACTTAGGGAGAAGCTTCTATTTGATTGTGCACAATAGAAATAAATGAATCATGTAGCCAGCCCCACCTAGTGGGATTAAGCCTTGAAATTATTGTTAATGTTGTTGTAATACTGAGATAGAAGCACCTCACTAGGTTGAGCATTGTTTGTACCAATTCTATTAGTTAATAAGTCAAAGAGAGACATAATTCTATATTCTAATCAAAGCAATTTCTTTTCTATTTAAATACTTCCTGCATGCCTTATGAAAACTTTTATCAATGTATTGATATTCCAATAATATAGTAATTATAATAGCTATGTATATGAACTTGCGATGTATTTATAATTTAATATATAAAAATGATATTTTTTATTTACCAAATTTTTTGACCTAGTCCCTAAGTTGTCACATTATTACTCATTTTCAACTCCTCCATTTGCCTTGCTTAATTTTCAAAGTCTCTCTGTCTAGTAGGCTTAGATATCTTTAATCTTGTGATGACCAATGTTAGGTTTGTAGCAACCAAACTAATATCGGATGCATCTTTCCGCAGGATCATATTGGTGGTTAGATAAAATAGTAGTTAAACACATCCAGAGCCATTCAAGTATAAGAAATAATATTCAATCAATTTAAAGTAAACAATATCCAGAATTTATTACATAACTTTTATTATATAAAAAATAATTATCCCTTGAAGGGCAGTTAGAATTCGTTAATTTCCCGCTATAACTTTAAACTATATCAACCTCCTCCAGCTATATTTGATCTGACATTATAAAAATAATACCTTAGTGCACATTCTAAATACAAAGATATTAAAAATATACTTTAAGCAAAAGCGAAAGGCAAAAATGATAATAATTGCAGAAAAATATAATTTATAGCAAAAAGATAATCATAACTCCTACAAAGTAAATATTCTCTTGTCACATGCCAAATTTTTAAACGGAAAAGCAATAATAGCATAAAAATTCATGTTTATGTTTATGTCTATGATATTATGAAGCAATGAAAGCAGTTCTGATGGGCAAAGCCAGAACCATAAGGCTGAGTTCATATGCATTTAAGCATAACCTTCACCTAAGCCCCCTCAAAGGCTCCAGATGGCACCCTTATAGCTCCCGAGAACTAGCCCCATCCCTAACCTATTCATGCTCTGTTTCAGAACCCTTTTGCAACATTCACAAGATACATAAACCTCATTTTGTTTCTCTTATATTATTAGTAGTAAGAATAATCCATTAAGTAATAATGCAAAATATGCCCAAAGTAATGCTTAAGCAGCAATGAAAGTAAAAGCATATAAAATAATATCTAGTGTATATTTTGTGTTTTAACAAGACGATTCACTGAAAACCTTAATGTGTCTGTAAAAGTTATAATTTAAATTTTTATTAAACTATAAAACTACCTGTTTACAAAATTAGAACTAGTATTCGTGTTCCCAAGTTTGACTTTAGTTGGTTACTTTAATCTATATCTCACACGGCATAAGAGTAAATTATACAATAAGAAAGTCTAATTCTTAACTCTTATTTATTATATTTAAACTAAAATCATACTTAATTAGACTTAAGGAATTCATGCAACCTTATATGAAAGAATCATATTACAATGTTGGAGAAAAATGAGTCTAATTGAATCGATAGTATTTTTACTAAACCTCTCTTTATCAACACAGAACCCCTCTATTATGTTAGAGCGGCACAACATGCTTCATTAAAGCAAAATATGAAAACTTCTTGAGTTATTATTTATGATCAAAATTGGTATGAACTCAAAAGTTTAGTGTACATTAAAGTATAAGTTAGGATAGAATGATTATTAATTTGATATTGACAATATTCAAAAGCAGTTATAACTGACTTCATTATACAATATATAGATCTTGTAACTCCTTACCTTCATTAAAAATTTATCAAACAGCTGATTTGTACTTGATTAGATCTTTTCCTAGTGTTAGCTAGTCAGACATAATCATTATACTGCAATTTAAATATCAATTTTCATTTACAACACAACTATGATTAAATCATGATTGATCGCACCAAATTCCTATCCAAAAAGTAATTAAATTACTTTAATCAATTCAATGCCTCATAAAGCATGATTAAACAACCTAATCTTAAGTTAAGTGATTAAATATGACTAATTTATTGATAATTATTAGGTTCAAAACACCACAATGTTAAATAAAAGTACTTTAATGTTAAATAAAAGTACTTTAATGATAATTGTTCGCATACTAACAAATCTACTTTAAACATAACGTTTTATCTTGATCTCAAAATATATTGAATAAATGAAGTCTTATTGATATCAGTTAACAGTAACTAATTCGTTTACATATACAGCTCTCCTATCGCCTAAATGTATAGCTTGCAAAGAAGATCGTACCTTATCCCCTCGATCAAGTGCACAGAGAGGGATCATCGCAGAATCGAGCGGAGAGAGATCGACACAAAGGTTAGGTGATCGGCGCAGAGTCGAGCGGAGAAGTCGGCGCAGAGAGTCGATTGGTGAAGGGAATCACGTGGAAACAGAGATCGTGTGCTACAATCCCGTCTCTCAGCGTACGGGGTTGAGAGCGAAAGGAGGGATTAAGCGCAGGGGGAGGCGTGACGCAGAGGCGGGAGAGTTGAGCGAGGGGGATCGTGTGTGCGTGCAGACCGCTTCCGCATATGTGTTTCGTTGTCGACTCAAGTACGCTCCTACGGCTCGGGCGAAAGAGAGGAAGAAGGATTCGAAAGCTCTATGAGGATAGGGAGCGGCTTTCGGACTTAAAGAAGATGTGCGTATGTAACGCACGCATGCTGCGTTGGCTGGAATAGCGCTGAAACACGCATAGGTTACATGAGGCGTCCGATAAAATGGAAGTTGCGTGATTACGGGGGCCGAAACTTCCCGCCATTTTCCTTAAATGACAGTTGGCTCATTTATGCGTCGATAACGTTTCTTCCTCCTTCCTAATTGTCCTTCCTAATTAAAACTATTAATCTTTTTTTTTATAGCTGATGATTCCTAAAGGGTCGTCCACCTTGATTGATTCCGTGTTTTTAATAAGGTAGATAATGCGTAATTGAATATAGGTTAATTGACAAATCTAAATTTCTATTTCAGCTTTAAATGAATTGGAAAACTTTCCAAATTAAGAGTTGTAACTGAAAACTAAAATTTGCAGGAGAATTAACAAAATTCAAATATTGTGAGATATTAATATTTTCCTTATAAATGACCTAGGATCATTACAAATCTCCTTAGTTGAATGATAGTTAAGTGACTCAATGTTACATGATTAAGGCAACATATAATAAGGGTTGAAGCTAGGAACCATTGTCTTTAATAAAAACATGGCCTTTGATGAATCAAATCATGACAACCCAATTTTGTAGTAGAGATCAATTTATTGCCATATGAATGATAACTCAGAAAACACAACAAGCATTGGTGCATACACCTTGGCTAAGATAAACATTAATTGTTACATCCTTGCTTGCAAAAAAGACAATTTCTTTCCTGGATAAATCCTGAACAATGCCAAACATGTTCATTAGTTGTTTAAATCATAGCAAAGGAGCATCAAACTTCTTCACGAATTCTACTAGCTTATGGCCTAAACAATAATTCCATTATTTATCATATTGGGGAGAAATCAATGTCTCATTTCCCTCACTATCAACCTCTTTGTGTTTAGATGCTTTAGATTATGATTATAGAAGGCCAGGAATGTGTGCTCTCATCAAGCTCTTTGCCTAAAATGGGCATTGAAAATATAATTATCATTTCAGAACTTTCACTTTATATGGTGCTTGCTCTAGCTTCTTTCACTTCATTCCACATAAAATTTATTTCTCTTCTTCCTCACTTTCACAAAGCTCAGCAACTCCTTATAGCTTCTTACATGCAATTTTCTCTGCACTACTCCTTAAAGGTTTGTATCATATCCTCTATGGCAAGAATTTCACATCTTCCATAGAAAAAGTGGGTTCCTCTTCTCTTACGATCACCAAAATTCAAGAGAAATGTTTTAATATTTATGTTTCTCAAGATCATAATGCAATCCCTTCGAGGCAATGGGTGGTGACAAAACAATATGTGACATTTCACCTTCTTCATCATCAAAATGGCTACCAAATAAGTTAAAAATTGATGAGTTGATGATTTCAAGAGAAAGCCTACGCTTCTCAAGCATAGAAGTGCATGACAAAAAGAAGGAATCGTCGAAAAAAATAGGAAAATTTTAAACCCTTGTTCAAAACAAATAGCGCCTCAAGTTTGGGGAAAAAGGTTATACACAATATTTGCATGAAATCTTAGTTTTTCAGGTATATCTCATTAAAAGAGCAATTTTAATTCAAGCTATTCTAATTCCCAACTTATCACAAATGATTGTTCAGCCATGTGACAACTTTTCATGTAGAAAGTCACAATCTCTCATATGATCAGCAATTCAACAATTAATCATATGGAGCCATGTCATCATTCATAAATTTGCTGAATGGTAATTTAAACACAGTAAATATCTCCTCGTTATAACAAAGGAGAGAACTTCTAAGAGAATCATTTTCATGAACCTTTTCTCATCTTAAGAGCCACAAACAACCTGTAATCTTACACCAGGACAATATTCTAATTAGCATTTGTACTTGTTTTTTAGTAAAGCACTCTACAGACTAAACCAAGCATAGATAACAATATAAGACTATCATAAATTTAATGCTCTTTTGTGTATATGATTCTATAGCTGCTTTTAACAATCAATTTGGTTTTACGCTTGTTGATCAATAATGGAACATATACATTTAGATATAGGTTTTATGGAGAAATTTTAAGAGAGAAAAGTCACCATTTACTATTTAGCGCTTTTGAAAAAACATAAGATAAACTTTCAAAAGTTCTTTGGAGAGTCAAGAAAGATAAGAGACTGTGTTGCATATATTGAAGTTATCAAAGACATAATGAAGCAATTACTTGTGTAAAGCACACAAATTCCAATTTCAAACTGCATCAAGAATTTTCCCTTGGTGAGTATATTTATATGTTAGTTATGAATGTTTCTATTAATCACATTCAAATGAAGTGCCTTGGTGTATGCTACTTGAATATTATATCATATTAAAACTAGAGATGAGGTTAAAGTAAGACTTAAGTTGCAAGAACACACCTTAAAACCTAAAACATTTTTGAAACACAAGTTCAATTACAATAGAAGCTATCAAAATAAGTATATAACAATTGAAGATCACATTATTAAAAAAGTGAAGTTCATATGTCATGTAAATTATAAAATATAATAGAAAAAAAGAAATTATTGTATTTATCAGATTTAAGCTAGTTGGATACAATGGACGAGTGCATTTAGGGTTTTGAGTGAAAAAAATTTCACTTTAACTTAAAGAAAACTTAATATAATAGCTAAAAGACAATCTCTCATATGAGGAGCAATTCTATATCAACAAGTTGCATTGAACCAGCATTCAGAAATTTGTAAATTCGCACTTTATATCAATAAAATCATCGATTTACACTTTAAAACACATTAAAAATCTCCTCATCTTGGCAAAGGAGGAGACTTCTTTTCCAATAATCTTTTTCTTCAACCTATTCTCCTATTTTTGAATCCATATTACAATCTGAAATCTTATAGCAAAGCTAATACTCTTCTTTACATTTGTACTTGGAAAACACTCTTTAGCCTAAAACAAGTATAGGTCTAGTAATATTGAACTACCGTAAAACTGAATGCTCTTTTGCGCATTATTGTATAATAGTTTTTAACAATCAAGTTGGATTTATGCCAAAAAATTAACAAGGGAGTATATACATTTACTTAGTGGATTGATGGAGATATTTAACGAGATAGAGAAATAGATTTACATTAAATATTTATCAATTTTGAAAAAGCAAATGATAAATTCCCAAGATTCTTTAGGGAGGGTACTATAGAGAAAAATGATTTGTGTCACATATATTGGAGTTATTAAAAACATAAAATGGAACGACCATTTGTGCTAGAACATAAAGGGTTTGTCTAATGATTTTCCTATTTCAATTGGAAGGCATCAATGTTCAAACCTTAGTTTGTATCTTTTTGTGTCAGTTATGAATGTTCTTATTGAACATCAAAGGGAAGTGTTTGATGCATGCTGCTTGCAGATTATATTATTCTTATCTATAAAGTTAAGAGTTTGGGTTGAAGCAAACCCGAACTATATCATGATAGAACCTTATTTTGGATATAACAATTGACAATCATAATCAAGTGTCTTCAGCTCAACAAACCACACAGGCTAAGAAAAAAATAAAATAAAATGCAAGCCATTCATGCATATAAAACGTGTCGATAAAAAGTACTAGACAAGAACCTACCTCAAGTCTCAACAAGAAATCCAATTTTTATGCGTGCTGATCAAAGCCGAAAGCATCCCAGCCGAAGCCATCAATAGCGGATCTGTTAAAAATCCTTTCCCATCCATTACATCCCCAAGAACCATAAATACATCTGCTAGATCCTGGACAAGCGACAGTTGCTTCAGCAGCAATTTACCCCACAATTTCCGAAGCTCAACATCATCTCTATATTTTGACTCCGCGCTCCTCCACGCCTCAATCGCAGTTCTTAGTTTCCTCACCTCCTTAACCTTGAGAGCAATGCTCCCTGCGTATCCAATCAACTCCGCCCAAGCGCTGATCTTCTGGCACCTCCGGGCTAGTTCGGGTGACAGGACTCCAGCTTTGCAAAGCCAAACGATTTGTTCGAGGAAATAGTAGACGCCCTCTCCACCGTAGGCAAACAAGGAGAGGATGATATCGAAGGGGTAAGTGGGTTGGCCGGCGACGGCGCGGAGTTCGTTGACGTCCTGAACGAACTTTCCGAGTCGGAAGGCCTTGCGGCTGAGACCGACGCTGGACTCGAAAGCCTTGAGGCGGGACTCTAGGGTTTCAGAACAGAGGGAAGAGGAGATGGCAATCTTAGAGGCGTAGCGGGAGATCTTGAGGAGCTTGTCAACGCCGTCCCGGCGAGCAAGGTAGGCTTCAAGATGAAGCAAAAAATCCCTCCGGTTGTTGCAGGGCTTTGGAGGAAGATGCAACGGCTTAAAAGTCTCCAGAGGGTTCCCCTCGGCTTCCATAGATGCCGGGAAAGAAATCCGAGAATCAGAGATCGAGAGAGAACTCACTCAGAACTGAACTGATTGTTTTTTTATATATAAAAATTTTACCCAAATAACACACAATTTTTTAAATAAACTATACCTACCCCTTTTTTTAACGGTGTTTAGGCTTGTCGGACGTCGGCAGTTGTCATTTTTCTGGCAGCTTCTCGCAGGCGTTCTGCAATCACCATACTTCCTGCCAGTCATCCATGGAGGTGTCCTCGATATCTCGCCTCCTTGGAGACCAGAACCTCGCCCCTCCCCAGTGCTACATATCTGGGTCGTGATCCTGCTGATCTCGCATCTACAAATGTTTGTGATCTTGCTGTGGAGGCCTGCCAGCTCTATCTGCTCTGCCCACAGCGCCACAAATTCCTCTGCCACCTTCCTCTCTATCAGCATCTGCATCAGCCACTTGATGTTGCCCGATTCCCGAGCAATGGCATGGCCGCCGACTTCTTCCCTCATGGCGAGAAGAAGACACCCGATGCATTAAAGAATGAGGTGATAGAGCGCGTCGTTTGGCACCTCATCATCTTCTCTGAGCAAGCTGAGGATCAGAGCATTCATGTCCTGACGGGCTCGATCGTCTCTGAACTGCAGAATGCTTGCGAGAAGCTGCCAGAAAAACAACGCAACCTTTGAGTGATTGCTTCAGTGCGGTTCGCAGGCTTCGTCCTCTCACAGAGAGGGCTGATCAGTTTGCATTTCTGCTAATTTTCTCCTATCACTTGTACGAATTTTTGTTCTACTTTAGCTGGATATGGCGATGTGCTAAAACTCTTGTACCTCTTAGATGATGATATCGTTTAGTTTGATTTCAGATGAGTATATATTATATATATATATAGGCTAGGATCTTATTTCATGGAAAAACAACACAACTGTTGAATATCCAACCAACCTAAATACCTTAAAAAAGAGTGGTATATATGAATTATCTTAAAGATTTGGGTGTTATGTATGTTCTTTTAAAAATTTAGGTATTATTTAAGGAATTGAGCGTTTATATATATATGTAAAAAATCTATTTTTTGAGTATAACAGTTTGGCACAGTGTACGCTGGTTTCCTACTCGCTCACCCGCTGTAAGAGGTTCTGATAAAATTCTATGGTAACTCATTTATTCCCCTCAAAACCTTCTAAGTATAACAAATATTATATAGATAAATGCTACATCCATTTTAGGTTTTGCTATCTTTTATTTTAGAGCTCAATTTTAATGTTTAAAAAAAGTAAAAAAGAGGCGCAAAATTAAGTTTAACACAATAGGACTTGAATTGAGGTCTAATTCTTCCTCGAATGAATGAAATTCACAAAAAGCTATGGGGATTAAAATGCAAAATTTGATCATTTCAATGGTCCATTCAAATGACAATTGGTACATATGGTATTTAATTACATTAAAATATTCGCGAGAATACGACGACTTCCAAACATGCCCAAAATATCACCCCTAGCTAATTTAAGGGTGACGAGCGCAATGGCGAAGTCGGATTTATTTCAAAGTCAAATTAAATATTTCAAATTTCTAATCAATTAAATATTATTAAAATAATTCAAATATTAAATTGAGCTCTGAATCGCCCCAAATCTTCGGTGTTTGATTATAATGACTATATGAACTCAATGGAATGATAATTGAGATGAAATTAAGCTAAGTAACAACCTAATATTGTTATAGGTTGACCCATCCCTACCCCACTTTACCTAAATTTGAAGAAAAGAGGATATAAAGTCATAGAACCCTCGTGGGACAAACCTAACCCTAAACATTTCTTAACTATAATTAAGGAAACATAATATCTACTTGAGCATTTAATTACTAGCTATATTCATATAATTCTAGGCTTATTAAGATATTCTTAATAGCACAAGGATATGTACACCCCTACTCTTATATGAGCACCCACTTGGAGATTGAGTAAACTACGGCTGACTAAACTATTGATGAGACGCACTCATTAAGATGTATAAAAATGATTGTAAATTATTTGGAACTTTAGAAAGTGAGCTTAATAGTATGATCTTTTAAAATCACTCAAACGTGTATATAATGAAGGACATTCAATCATATATTGAGAACTTAACCTTATTAGCCTTGAAATCTCAAATTTAGTCACTAATCTTTAAAATCACAACTAGTTATGTTAATCCCTCCTTACTGCATGCTTATCTTAACCTCATAAATAGTATTAACCCATGAGTGTAATTGTATCAAAACATGATTAGTGAACCCTAGGTCTATTTAAAGCATATCACTTGAAATAATAATTAATCAAGCTTAAGTGAACCATTATGTTACAATTATGATGACCTTGTTCTACCATATCTGCAAGCCTACCATTAGACATACTTGGTCATTAAAGCTTTAATTATGAAAACTTTAGGATCATATATAATTGTATAATATCAACCTTAGATGAAATGTTATCATATATATGCATAAAGTGTGGGACTTGACTAGTAGGCAATGTCAGCCAAATTTCATACCATACTCCCCTACTAATCCTAAGGCTAGCATCAAAAGTTATGCTCATTGGCACTATTGCAGTAAGTTACACAATTATAGTGTTCTAAACTTAAATAAACCCTTAAATCTCATTCCGTGGATCTATTCAAGCCCACAAGATCATATAACTCGTGTGCCCTAACATGCACCCCAACTTGCATAGGCCTCCCTTAAGTTCTATAGTTGGCACCCTAGTAATCTTAACCCCAATCACTAATCCCAGAAGACACTATGGATTCTAATTTGGTAATAAACCAAGTTTTAGATCTTTGCAAATCAACCCACTAGACTCACCAAAGCTTGGGAAATCACACCATTCCTTACATTCCTCTTAAGCTCATAGGACTAAATTTTGGGTAATGAATTAGAGGCATATAATATTATATAATTTTGCTAATATAACTTTAGAAAATATAAACTATGATATTTAGTACCCAGTGGAGCCATAGGGAGCACTTAGAACCCTTGCTACCTAGGCTTAGTCCTCATTAACCTAAATGTGCTTGTTAATGTACCCCAAGTGTTACCTTCACAAAGGAAGAACTCCTCACTTATTATCACTACAACTGTAAAAACTTTAAAAGCTCTTAATATGCTGAGAGAATCACCAATAAAGTCTTAAACTACCCATCATAAAGTGCTAGGAAATGACTACACTACTTCACCCAAAACTTGTAGCATTTCCATGACTAGTTCACTATATTCAAGTAAGTTATTATATGTTTTGGTTATTCAACTTCATTTAATCCATTTAAAGTGTTAGAATATTAAATTTATTTTAATGAAATTTAAGATTTTTGAGGGTATCATAATACTTTTTAAGTGTAAAATATAAGTATTATTTTTTATCATTTTCAAAAAAAAAAATTATTTTCCCATAAACCATAATAATTTCTTGATTTATTATTAATTTTGGTATGAAATATTTTAGGTATTTTATATTTGTTTTCACTGTTATGAAATGTCAAAAATAATAAAAAAAAATTATGTTAAATTTCAAAATTAAATTTTTTTTTTTTCCTTTTTTGAACAAAATCTAAGCTCTCAATCATTTTATTACTTCAATGTATAATTTACTCCATTTGTGAGGAGATTTTCGAGCGTAATCAGCTGCCAGAACCCAACAAAACAGCACAAATACTACTTTAAAACTATTATGAATAAAACTCCTTTAGAATATGAAGCTCTCCAAAAGCACATCAACAATTACAAGGCATGAGTATAATCCAACCCTATTGAAAAGCTTAATAAAAACACATCAACAATCAAATATACCAACACAGCCCAATTTCCAATCAAGTTTCTCGTTGCAAATTTTCTAACGAAGAACTTGAAAGGCTTCACCATCTTCCAGACAGACAAAGGGCCATTCATAGCGTGTTACATAAAAGAGAGATCACACGCTTAGGTCAAGTACACATCAAAACTAACACTAAATAATCAGCCCACCCATACGCAAACATAGCAGAAGCCATCCATTCATATGTTCTCATATCATCGATTCAATGATATATATAATATATATATAACTAAGTATTTTTCATCATTGGAATCATCTTCTGAATACTAATACAGCATGCGAATAATATATAATACATGATGCAGCAGAATAAGTCTCTCTCCTCTTTTTCTAACAAGGAAGGCCCTCTAAAAACTCTTTGCTTATTCTACTTTATAATAGTGCAACAATTTAAGTGTTTTCTCAACTCATACAATGCAGTCATCGATTAGTGTGGAGAGAATCAGCCCCTGAACAAACTCACACCTACGGGTTCTTTCCTCCTGCTCCTTGTCAGACAAGCACGGCTTGGGGCTGCTTAATAACATACATTTATAAGTAAATAAACACAACAAAAAAAAGGAATGAAAGAAAGAAAGATGCTGGGCTGGAGAAGATGCCAACATATGAGCTCTAGTTCAGCTAAAAAGTAGCACGAATATAAACAAGCCGAACTCGAACTCATATTTTGAATATAAACAAGCTCAAATGAATCTCAAACTACTGTGAATAGTGCTGTAGCTCAGCGATTGGGCTCTTCAATGATTCAAATTTACCAACAATATATTTGCCTTGTAAGGCTCATCTTCTTCAAAAGATATAACCCTTTTGTGACTGGTTTATAGCTCAGTGGTTGAGAATCACCACACATTTACTCCATATTTGAAGTTTAATTAAAAATAAAAAAAACTCAAACCACAAGAGCACAAGCTACTCACTCAGGCTCGGCTAGAAAGGTACATCAACTGCATAGAATTAAGAAAGCCAATGCTTATGCCAAGAGTTTCGAACCTTTCAACAGCCTTTTCCTCGGAAAGATCGCTTGCTAGGGCTCCCTCATTCGGCAATTCAGGCAGCATGTCGTTGGAAGAATTAGCTACAGGCAATGTGTAAATCAGAGATGACAGCAATGGATCAGGTGCTGCAGAAGGAGGGACGCCTAAATGGGACCAACCACCAGTAATGGCCTGCGCATTGACTTCCCTATGCTCTTTTCTCAGGAGTGAAAGTGCAGAATGAGAGCCCAATGAACCTCTCCGCAACCTCCTCCTCCTTTGCATGTAAACACCAGTTAAGATTCAAATGAAAATAATAAAACTTATTGAGGCCAGATACTTCTAATTTATTTTAAACAAAAGTGCTTGGATGAGAATCTCCAACCTAATAGGCAAGCATGTCCAACTTATATATAGGGTACCATATCTTAGAAAATAACATATCTTAGAAAATAAAATTTTTTGTATGAAATTCAAACCTTGCGTACTAAACTATTAACATATACACTCTAATCTTAATAATTATAATATTGAAACTAAAATAAACAAATAATTCTCTTAGAATAATTAAAAGAAGCAAAGTGAGGTGCTAATTTTTGTATAAATAATAATTCTAGTGAAAAAACATGAAAATTAGAAACATTTGAGATGAATATAATAATTTTTTTAAGAAAACAAAATCAAATTTCAATCATGAAAAATAAATAAAATTACATAATAACACACTAAATACAATATTAATTTAACTAATACAATCACTTTTGATTTTATTTAACAATATATTTGTGAATTATGAACTATTATTTCCATGTTTAGTATTCACATATATGTAGTATATATTTATTTTATATAAACTAAACATTATTAATATATGCTGGTATTTCAATGTGAATTAGTATCCGATTTTTTTAATTATAAATATATCCTATTTCCATGCATCACAAGCGTAAAAATAGTCACAAAAACTATTAAAGAACTTTGAATCAAAGCTTATTACCATTAATAAGACTACGCTCAATTATTTAAGCTTGCATTAAGAATATAATGCCCAAAAAGTAAAATAAAAAAAAAGGATATCTTGAAGAAATTTCCATGTTCCATTGTTAGATGCCCAACCAAATCTAAGCCGACCCTTGATGCACATATTGGACAAACCTGTCAAAAAAACACCAAGATTTCATAAAGTCGAAATATTCACACAACTTAGAAATAATAATGGAAGCGTCAAAAGAAATTGTTTCACTAATTAAAAAAAAAAAAAGACCAAGTAAGAGGCAACATGAGTGATTCTGTCATTTGATGAATATACAACAAAAGCATTTGAATTCTGCTGTCTGTCTAGTTTCTAGAATTCTAAGAAGATGCTTACATAAAACAAACTTCAACAAAAAAATAATGTAGTGTAAAGGTATGGATTGCATAGAAAATAAAATCATGAAAAATTACATGAATTCATAGGCCTAGCAGTTGAGTTGTATAATGGAATATAATTTAAGAGAGTTTAATGCCGGTTCATGATCTATGCCTCCAAAAATGCGTTAAAAATGTAACCAAGAAAAACATTGATTATGCTTGCAGTTCCATGTCACAAATATGTTAAGTATCAGAAAATGCAACCTCTTCTCTTTCAAAATATCGATCAATCACAATAAGGATCCAAGTACGACATTTGAGAGGAATAATAGATAAACAAACAGGAAAAATGATCACTTCTTCATAAAAGGAATATCAGTAGGCGAATAAACTGATGAAAGCTTAAATATTGGTGATACAAGCATAATCAATGTTTAATGAAGCCAGACGCATCAAGATTACTACAACTATGAAAATATGCAGATGCTTTATGCAGTTCAAAAAAGGCATTATGAATATGAAAGCTTATGGATATGAAAAAAATTATGAAATTTATTAGCTTGGTTCATTTTTTCGCATATAGTGCTATTAAGATGTTAACATTATCAGATGCTAGTGTTATTTGCAAAATTATGTATGCTTGATATGAAAAAAGTTCAAATGTTTAACTAAATGCTGCTTTAAAATTCATTGCACATAAGAAAATCACCCTTTTAATAAAAATGTTGAAGTTAAGGATAAAACTGAAATCTCAGCTTGAAGAAGGGATCAGCTTCCATGGAACCAATGAAAATACTTAAGCCGTTGGAGATCTGAAAAGCTGGGTGAATGCCACAATGATAAGAAGTTTGTTTCAACCAGGAAGGAGAACAAGAGTATGAGTGAGATAGGTTCAAGAAGTGGAAGTTCATAACATAAGCAGCAGATCCGTTTCTTGCACATTACAAAGTGAAAAGTAAATAATCACTCGAATGCTTTGCTGAGAGCTTGCAACGCCCGCGTTTAAAGGTTCCCAAAAATCACAATGGTAATGAGAAAAAACATGACGCAAAACAGAAGGAAAATCTATTATTACACAAAAGCTGAAGAAAATTGGTTGACTGTAATATATGAAGAAATCAAAGAAGTAGAGCCCACATCAGCTATTATATCCAGCTGCCTGCATACGTTATGAATCTGGTAGAAAAAAATATACCCCGCTTTTCGACTCTTGAGGATGTTCGTCATCGATATGACAACAAAGCCCCACGATGTCGAAGTCCTCGGAGCAAAACGGGCATGAAAATTCCGCACGCGAGTCTTCCTCGATGCCATCAACCTCTTCTGCACTAAGGTAGAGATCTGCCGCCACGAATGCCCAAAAAGAACATATAAGCTTGAAACCCCCAAAAGGCAATGATGAAAGTAATTCCTATAGACAGGAGGAGACCTTACCATATCGGGACTGTTGGGATAATTGATGACGCTTGGAAGATGAAGAAAACAATCGGCTCCACGAATCAGCCTCCATTGATATTTACTATTTACTCGAAAAAACAAAATCACCGAAATCCGTCAAAAATCGGAGTGATAACAATCCCAAGTGGTGAATTGCCGACGAGAAACAACTGTTTCCGCTCAAAATTAGTAGATATCATCAAGAAGCAAATGAAGAGGATGACCGCCTCAGTCTTTCGCACTTTATCAAGTAAAAAAAAGAAAGCCCTAAAAAGGAGGAGGAGAGGATTCCAGGAAGGGCGCAAGTGCCATCGGCTCCGCTAACTAGCACTCCTGAAGACCTTCGAAACCAACCTCGAACTCTAGCATTATTACGGAAATGCCCTTCCGCATAATTAAAAGGTGCGAATTTAGTATTGACGTGTCGCGCCAGCACTTGAGAAGCCAGCTGTTCGCTGTTCGTTGTTCCAGTAATGCCTTGGGAAATGCCAAACATCAAAATTGAACTGCGAATTGAAGCCGCTTCACGTGTGGATTTGTCTTCACAGTAGTCGCTACTGGGAAGAGTCAGTGGTCTCCGAACGATGCCCTTCGGAGTTGATTGGAGAAAAAGCTGTGGGGTTGGGAACAGCAAAGTTCTGCTGACGTGCCAACAGGGCATCTGCTGTACAGTAACCCGATTGTGCTAGCTAAAGTGACGGCCCCATAGAAAGGTTCCCTTAACTTGTTGGGAAAGCTTCCGATCTCACATCAAGTCAACCAGGCAAGCCTCTTGAGAAAGTAATCCTATATATTATTATTTGCTATTAAATAATATAATTGTACAAAAAAATTCTAAAACAAATTATAGAGAGAGAAATACTCTTTACATCCGTTGAGATGGCACCTAAAAAAGTTAATTTAATGGAATTTTTTAGGCGCATTCAATATAAATTTTAAAAATACTAATTATATTATTTTAATATAAATAAATATACATTGAAATATATCCAAATTCTATTGGATGAGTTTTGTTGAGTGCCACATCAACGAGTATTCCTCTTTAACTAATACTATACTGTGCAAGAAAATCAAAACAAGTCAAGAGTTGAGACTCACGATTCTGCAAAGCACCAGAAAATCAAATGCATAGCCAAAAGAGACGATCAGTGCACAGTGCCATGAATGAAAACCCGATGAAAGCTTGTAGATTCTCGGTGTTTGGCATGAGCTTTTCGAGAGTAAAATATTTACATAGGCAAACAAACCGTGTTTGGTTGGAATCTCTCGCACGTGAACCAGCGAATCAAATGCGAAGTAGCTCCCTCTTCTCCGAAGTCAAGGAGATCCTTCCCTGAGGCGAACGCAAAGACCTCCAAGTAGCCCCCTCTTCTCCATGCCATCGTCAATGACTTCGTCCACGCTGAAGAAATTGTTTCTTTAGAATGAAACGTTTGATTCGAACAATTTCATTCAGAAAAATCATCTAACATAATCGAACAATTTTGAAATCGAATGATTTTATTTCGCTGAATTTCAAAATTGTTCAAATCGAACGATCATTTGGAATCGAACAAAAACGAAATAGTTTGATTTCATTCGATTTCTTCGACGAACCATTCTTCTGAACGAAATGGAACGATTTCGAAATGGTTCCATTTCGTTCAATTCGAACAAAAGCCAAAAAAAAATTAGTGAGGTAATTTTACTATAAAATATTACTCGAAAGACCACATTGTTAGGTTACTTCATTCTAGTCTTAGTCCCACACTCTAGGACTCAATGAAATTTAAAACAGTGATGTAATAATTCAAATCAAATATTAATTATGCCTAATTATACATAAATAAATCAAAATGGAAAGAATAAATATTTGTAGCAAGTACCCAATGAATACATCAAAATTAAATTTGAACACGAGAAAATATTTGTCAGGGATTTGATTTGATGACTGTCAATAGATAAAAAGATATGATCTAACAATAACCATTAATATTTAATAAATACACAAATTATTTATTTAATACATTAAAAGCTAAATAAATGAAATGCAACTCTATTTCACTTCATTAATTTCAAGCCCTTTAACTCTCAAGCTATTCTCTTCTTAATTAGTTATCATAACCTAAAAATATAACAATAGTTGCTAGTTAGGCAATAGTTCATAGAGTATTCAGTAAAAGCTATTTTATAATATTTTAAATAAGATTTGAAATTAACAATAATATTATTCCAAGTAAAATTTGTATCATAGAAAATAAATAACCTAACATTTGCATCATATGAAAGACTTGCATTATTTCAAACTTACTATAAGCACTGTATTTCTCAACTGAGATCAAACAAATAAAATATAAAATTTATCATAATTAACTTGAGTGATATTAATACTTTTGTTTTTGGGCCTATGACCCCAATCATCATTGGGAAACTCAAATATTAGTTTAAATTTATGAAATTCACAATTACCCTTCGGTAATCAATATTTGAAATATGGTGCAATGCCCTAGTGTTAAGGTAGATGAATTACAACCCAGCACTAAGGGTTACCATAGTACTTGTGGGGCCCCGTACCCTCAACGGTCATGCTAATACTGATATTAGCATAAACACAAGGAGTGTAGTGCTCCAACTGTGACAAATTCTCAACTCAAGTAGAGTCAGGTAAGACATAACTCGCCTTCAGTCAAGGACTTGTCACTTGGAACTGTAAACATATATCAATACAAATCAAAGTGATGGAAGCAGAAAATAATATAACATCCACATCACAGCATAGTATAAAGGAATAAAAGAATCAGTAACTCAGTTCAAAGTGCAGAAAGTAAATACATCCAAAATTTAATTATTACAGATTGAACTAAAAGAAAGAAAAGATCTCTCAATCTCACTGCAAGAAAGGAAAATCTAACTAAGCGGCAGTAGGAAGATCCTCCTCATACACTGGCTCCTCTCCTGCAGAACCACCAACGAATAGCTCCAAATATGACATTTGCCGGTATCATAAATGCCAGGGCTCCAACCAACAAAAGAAAAAAGTTACAGTTAGATAAATTGTATAACTACATTTTAGGCTATTTAAGTGAACTGAATATTTAAAGATATTACATTTAATTACTTTAAACATGCAGGTATTATAAGGTGCATCAAGTTACAAAAAGAAGGATAGCTATAACTATTCATTTGTAACTGAGCAATATGTATATATAAAATTATGGAACTAAGCAAGGTGAGGCTAAAGAGCAAAAGTAACTACAAGTACTGAAATAACTGATCCTAACATGCTTATGATCGCATGAAGATATGTTGAGTTTGTAAAAGTAAACTGTACTAAAAAGTGCTAAAATGAACATATGAAACTAGCATCCTAAATATGCCAATATCTAATACTACTAAATAGAAATATATATACAAGCATGTAGATTTAATATATAAAAGCTACTGAAGAATGTGGCAAAAGCAAGCTAAGAGCATAAATGCTAAAAAGTAAAGCCACTAAGACACATGGCAAAGCAAAACAAAGAAGTAAAACTGAACAGAAGTAAAAGTAAGCCTAAGATATAGTACTACCATAACAAAAATAGGCCATACAGGGCCTCTGAACTGAAAGTTCAACATGTGTCCATCCTAGGCATCATCAGAGCTAGGTCCGAGTTGAACTTATAGAATAAGACATGTATCCATCCTAGCCAAGCACTGGACTAGGTCCGAGTCTATTATATAATAAAACTAGAACTGAGGATGCAGACAAAGCTAGGACATACCCTACTGGACTGAGTGCACTGAAAGAACTGAGTGAATGTTATACTTTGCAAATACTAACTTAGGGTGTATCTTCCATATCCAAAGTTCTCTTATTATGCTCAATGAACAAGGCTCAATATCCAAGGTGTGCAGAGTAATCAAAGTAAAAGTAATAAAGAGACTCAATTAGACTTATGTGATATCTATTGTTATCTAAATTATCCAAATCTAACTATTCTAAGAAGATACAAGTTTAGGATCTCAAATATCCAGCTATCGAGTATAAACTCAGATTCACGACTTTAATGTTAACATTATAACATAACAAGTTATAATTCATAATCAAATGATGACTTTGAAGGTTGAAGTAAATAAATCAATGACCTAACTATTATTATTATACTCACTTAACCCAAATCTTGATTAAGTACTTCAAGATTTAAGGATTCTGGATCCAAACCTCACATTGGGGTTCAAACCTTGAATCCAAGGTTTGAATCTACTAAGGTTCTATGGTTCACACTCAACCATAATTTAAGGATAAGAAATCTTATAAGTTGAAGGATTAGAAGTTAAGATCTTAATGAAAGATTATTCTAATATTATAAGATAAAATAATCAATTAAGAACTAAGAATCTAAGATCTATATTTAATCTTTAAGATAATTACATTATTCTATAGACTGAATCAATTCTACACCCACATGAAGGTTTCAGAAGGATTTAAATAATGAATTAATTAAGGAAGCACAAAGAAGATGATTCAATTCAATTAGATGATCCAAAGTTTAAGGTCTAAGATCTAAAATTTGATCACTTTAGATCCAAGTTAAAACTAAACTTAGAACTTTCAAAAGAGTATTTACTTAAGATTTAAAGCTTATGAATCAACTTAATAAAGCTAATAGACTAGAGGTCTAACATTTAAAGATAATTATGTTTAACTCTTAAGAAAAGATGGTTTTGAGAACACTTAAGGTTTTTAGATCTTAATTATAACTTTTTAAGATTTCTTCACTTAACTTCACCTTTATTAACAAGATATTTCAGGATGGTGGTTAATGTATTAACTAGAGATACATTACTGAAGTTTCAAGGTTTAAGGGTGCTTAAACCTATTTTGGTCAAAATGACCAAAATACCCCTCTAAGGCTAAAAATGGGATTTTAAGATTCAATCATCTAAGTTAATTCAAGTCTATCCTAATGAGCTTTATATGGAATAATAAAGTGGATAAAGCTCTTACTTAGGTTTTCAATATCATTAATGGCCTAATTAGCCCTAATTATATAAATGGGCCAATTAAGGGGATCAAGGAAATTAGGGCATACTAGCAAGATCCAAATATAATTATAAGTTCTAACACACTTAAGAAGGTATTAGAAATTTAGTTTATTAAAATCAGAGGATTAATTATGGCTTAAATCACTGATCAAGCTTTAGGAAATATAGTGGTGATTAGCAAAATTAAAGATCTTAAATTATCTTTAAGGGTCTACTTAGGTCCCTTATGGTCTCCTAAGCAATCATAGACCTTATTTAATATTTTTGGATATTAATTGAATTTACTATGATTTAAATACAAATAGAGAAAGATTAGGCAATAATTTAAAATCTAACGATTGGATCATTGATTTTATTTTATATTATTATTTCTTATATTTTTCTGATTAAAATGATATATTAGATTTATACCATTTAGATAAGTATAACTAAAGTTATTTAAATAATTTAATATATATTTTTATTTAAATTGGAATCATATGAAATGTATTTATCAATTATTTATCATAAGAAAATTAAATCCAAAATTCATTAAATAAGCTGCGGCCCGAAATCCAAACCGCACGAGTCGGGGTATAACCCAGCCTGGCACTATGGATCATCTCTACGACTAATACCCAATACCCAACCTTTTAGGGTTTGCTTCCGACGCGTAATTTGCCACGCACAAGCCATGTCGTGCCCTGATCTCGATGGTTACACCATCCATGACACTAGACACATCGATTGAGATAGAAACCCCCATCTGGGATGTGTCGGATCACCGGGGTGCTACTCGACCGAGACGTCATCCATGAAGAAACTGTGAGGAGCGAATTCTTCTCACAGCATCCATGCCACGAGCTGAGGTTTAACCCTACACGTTCAAGGATCAACGGGAAAACGTTTGGACTAATTGCCAGGGCCAGAGAGTGGGTGTGTTGCTGGAGTGCTACTCGTGGCATTTCATAGGCGCAAGCTCGTATTGAGTCGATCGATTCCAGTCGAATCAATTGATCGGGTCGAGCCCAGTGATTACAATGAGTCTACAATCACTCCAGGAGGGATTTAGATTTCAAATGGAACTCAATGCCTCAGGAAAATGCCGATAGCTAAGGTCTTAAGGATCGACTGCCAGTGCACACTCAGACGGAATTACATTGTCTGGTCCACTGCTAGTCCCTACCAGAGGTCTTATATGCCTATTAGGGAGCTAAGGTAAGGCCATATCATAGCATCTAAGGTGGAAGAGCCATGAGTCGAGCTGAAACTAGCTCAACAAAGAAGGGGATCAGAGGCTGTACCTTAAACTGGGGGAATGGCTACTACTGAGATGAAGGGAGGAGCTCAGAACCCTCTAGGCAGATACGAGAACTTTGCAAGGGGGTCTGAATGCCAAACAACACCATCAATTATCAGTTCGCAGCTACGGGGATGCTGGGACTCACCGAGGGCTCCAGATGCTTCAGTTGGGAATTTAGTGGGTCTTAGTGAGCAAAGGGATTCACTGAGATGCTCTGAAGGTTCTTATAGGTGAGAGAGAGGTCCAAGGATGGATACCATGGCTGGAAGCCATGGTTCAGGCTTAAGCAGGGATGGAACCTTGAGCCTCCATAATTGGGTCTAGCAGGGCCTCATGACCCGACGAGCTTCACCTTACCAGAATCAGGAAGGTCTAACAATTTGGAGGATGTGGCAGAGGGAGTGGCATACCAAGTTAACGTGGCATGTATGAGCACATCTGCCATGTCGGGCCTGCAATCGAGTGAAGACGACGATCCACAGCGATGAGGTCCATCTCCATCATCTGATCATGAGACCGTTGGCGATAGATGGTCTGATACAACTCTCGAATAACAGAAATGTGGATGAGATCTCGAGCATTGGATGAAAGATGCTGATCGAGCGGGTATGATTAGATCTTAGCATGGGTGATATGAGTCATAGGATTAGGTGCATTAGGATGCATGCTAGAGCATCCATACGGTAGATATGTTGCCCCGCTATCAGGACCCCACAGTGGATCTGTCGTGGTCCCGACAGTGAATCCCGCAGTTAAAATAATATTAATTATTTAATTATTTAATAAATTAAATCCTTTAATTAATTAATTAAATTCTAATAATTTTCTATATTCAATTTAGGACTAAATGAGCTCCAAAAATTCCCAAAAATTCACCCCTAGCTAATTAAAGTATGAGGAATTCAAAAATAAACTCAGATTTTAATTTGAAGATTAATTTAATTTAGGTATTTTCTATGGCTCAAAAATAAGCAAAAATACCAAGATTTTAAATTTAGCTCCGATTGATCCCAAACTTCTGGGGTTAGGTTTAAATGACCCATTGAGTCTAAAGGAATCAAAATTAGAACTTGGTTTAGCTTAATTAATCTAAATTTAGCTAGGGTAACAACTAGGGTTATTATAGACTCCCCCACTTAAGAATGATGTCATCCCCGACATCACTCAGTGAAGAAAGTACTTTAAGGACTGAAAATTTAAATAGAATAGATAATAAAGAAAAGAACGGTACCTAAACTTTTAAAGAGCTATGGATATTTATTGCACATATTCATTTCTTTTTACCAAGTAGATTCTTCCAAATATTGGTTCTTCCACTGGACTTTGACCATAGGAATTTAACGATTTCTTAGCTGCTTCTGATCACGGGCTAAGAACTTGATTGGTTCTTTGGCATAAGAAAGATCAGGTTGAATTTTCTACTGCTGGAAGCTGAACAAGATGAGAAGGGTCTCTGAGACACTTCCTTAATGATGATACATGGAACACATTGTGAACAGTTGCAAAGTCATCAGGAAGATTTAACTTGTAGGCAGATGATCATACTTTGGCCAATTTCTCAAAAGGTCCAACATAGCGGGAACTGAGTTTTCCTGCTACACCAAATCTATAGACACTCTTCATTGGACTGACTTTTAGATAAGCAGAATCTCTAACATTAAGTTTTAAGAGACGATGATGAGCATTATAATACTTGCTCTGATGATCTTAAGCTGAACGAATTCTCTGCTGAATTAAGTGAATCTTCTTGTTAGTTTCTTCAACTAACTCAGAACCAAAAAGCTGAACGCTTCTTATTTCTGACCAAGCTAGCGGAGTACTGCATTTTTTACCATACAATACTTCATAGGGAGTCATTTTAATGCTGGCCTGATAGTTGTTGTTGTAGGAAAACTCCACTAATTGAATATGATCTTCCCAGGAACTGACAAGATCAAGAACACAAAGCCTAAGCAAATCATCTAGAACTTGATTCACTCTTTCAGTCTGACCATCCATCTGAGAATGAAAAACTATACTCATAGCTAGAGTAGTACCCAAATCTTGGTGCACAACTTGCCAAAACTTAGAAGTAAATCTGCTATCTCTGTCGGATACGATTGATTTTAGAATACCATGCAACCTGATAATCTCTTTGATATAGAGCTTTGCTTGCTTCTCAATAGAATCAATCTAACGAATAGGAAGAAAGTGCACTGATTTAGTTAAATGGTCAATTAACCAGATTGCATCAGCACCAGATTTTGCACGAGGCAATCCCATGATGAAATCCAAATATATATCGAACCATTTCCATTTAGAAATTTCTAATGGATGCAGAAGACCACTAGGTCTTTGGTGCTCGGCATTTACCAAATTGCAGGCATGACACTTGGCCACAAAATTGGCTATGTCCTTCTTTATACCGGGTCACCAAAATAATTGCTTTAGATCTTGGTACACCTAAGTACTGATTGGGTGAATGTGATACCCATAATTATGGCCTTCAATCAAAGCTTCATGATGCATAGATTTAGGAATCCATAAACGATTCCTTGATAAATTTTGCCATTATGCATTTGTAACTCATGACGACAACGACCTTCAATATATGCTTTGAATTTCAGATAATCCTCGTCCTTAGTCTGTGAGATAGAGACATCTCTGTGGAAGGTGGGTTCCACATTGATATTTACTAAAAGCGAACTTAGTATATCACCACTAACTGGAGAAATTTCTAGCTTATGAAATTCTTATTCTAAGGAACTAGAGGCAATCATGGAAGAGAAAGTAGCACGACAGCTAAGAGCATCGACCACTACATTTGCTTTCCCTGGATGATACTGAATGCTCAGATCATAATCACTAATAAGCTCTAACCATCTTCTCTAACGGCAGTTTAGTTCTCTTTGAGTGAAAATGTACTTCAAGCTTTGGTGATCACTGAAAATTAAACACTAAACTCCATATAAATAGTGATGCCAAATTTTTAGAGCAAAGATAACGGCGGCAAGTTCAAGATCATGAACTGGATAATTCTTCTCATGGGGTTTAAACTGACAAGAGGCGTAAGTGATTACTTTACCCTCTTGCATTAACACACAACTTAGACCAATTCCAGAGGCATCAGTGTACATCTAGTAGTTCAAGCCTTCTTTGGGTAGAACAAGTACTGTAGCGGTAAAGAGTGCGTCCTTCAGGGTTTAAAATGCTTCCTCTCATCCAGGACTCCAAATGAACAGAATTACTTTCTGAGTTAACCTAGTCAAAGGCAAAGCGATCTTGGAAAAGCCCTTAACAAACTTCTGTAATATCTAGCTAATCCCAAGAAACTCCTGATATCAGTGATTGACTTAGGCTAAACCTAGTCCTGAATGACGCTTACTTTATTTTGATCTACACAAATACCCTGTGCATTGACTACATGCCCCAAGAATGCAATGGACTTAAGCCAAAATTCTCATTTGGAAAACTTGGCATACAATTGATATTTACGCAGAGATTTCGATATTGACCTCAGATGATCTTCATGATCTTTTAAGGTTCGAGAATAAATGAGAATATCGTCAATAAAGACGATTGCAAATTTGTCTAAATATGGCTTAAGAACTCACTGCATCAAATCCATAAAGATTGATGGCACATTGGTGAGTCCGGAGGATATCACTAAGAATTCAAAATGACCATAGCGAGTATGAAAAGCGGTCTTTCCTACATCATCTTATTTTACTCGCAATTGATGATATCCAGACCTCAAGTCAATCTTAGAGAATATGATAGCTCCAGACATGCACATTCGCATAAATCCTTCCTTCTTCCTTATAAATAGAATGGGTGCTCCCCAAGGAGACATACTTGGCATAATAAAGCCTTTATTCAAAAGCTCATGCAATTGTTCGTTGAGTTCTTGAAGTTCCTTAGGCGCCATTTTGTACAGAGTCTTAGATATAGGCTGGGTACCCAAAATTAATTATATAGAGAACTCAACTTCTCTGGGAGGAGGTACACCAAGCAAATATTCTAGGAATACATCGACAAATTCCTTAACTACTTTACAATCAGAGAGAGGGATGCTTTCTTTTGCTTCGCCCATCATAGTGACCAGAAAAGCATCACAACCTTTACTGATCAGTTATTTAGCTTTAATAGCATTGATTAACGATAGTTATGTACTGACTTTTTCTATAAAGGTTTTAGACTTTCCTTGGGAATGAAGAGCGACTTTCTTCTCAAAGCAATTTATCACGATATTATTATCACTGAGCCAATTCATTCTAAGGATGATATCAAAGTTCGCTATTGGCAGGATGATTAATTTGGAGTCAAACTCCTAACCATTTAATGGGATTTTGACATTATAGAACTTATGAGCACTAAGTTGGGCTCCAGATGGAAGTCCAACACTTAATGATTTTGCTAAGTTATACAAGTGTAGTTTAAGAATGTTGGAAAAATGTTCAGAATTAAACGAGTGACTAGCACTAGTGTCAAATAACATATTGTAGGGCTAGTCATTAAAATATAGCGTGCCTAATTTATTTATATTAATCACATTAATAAATTGCAATGATTAAGGTATAGAAATGAAAGAAAAGTTCAGAAATGTGTACTTGAAACTACATTATTATCTTCTGCGGCATCTAGAGGCGTTAAAGCATATACTCGCGTAGGACTAGCAGGACGATTGTTTACCTGCTTTATGGAATTGTTCTGCGACTTAGGAGCTGAGGGTTGTTCTGGGGCAACATCAGATGCAGGGACTAGCATTATTGCCAAACCTGGTTCTCTCCTACTCAACAGAGTTGCTCTGAATACATGGTTCTTTTGATACTGCTTAATCTGAACTACATCCACTATCTCTGTATAGGTGCAATGATAGAACAGGTGGTCTAGACGCCCACAAGTGTAGCATTTATGGCCAAAGTGGTAACACTTGCCATAGGGATGAGGCCTATTACAACCTTGAATTGGTTCAGCAGTGGGTGCAGCTTTGATTTGATAGACCTTTGTAGAGTGAGGTTTATGCCTTTTGAGGCTTCATGTTGGTGAGGAGTTGACTGCATCTTTCACTTGAGATCTCTTTTTGAGTGATGGTGCTCAAGCACCTTGGATGTCTCTACTAGCTCAAAGAAGCTAGTCAGACGAAGTGGAATAATTAGATCTTTTAATGAATCTCGTAGTCCACTGAGAAAGTAATGACACTTAGCTGATTTAGATTAGACAATCTCTAGGGGAAAATGAATCAACCTACAAAATTCTCTTTCGTAGTCAGCGATAGAATAACTTCCTTATGTTAATCTCAGAATCATATCTGTTATGATATTTTGTCTAGATGGGGGGATGAATTCAGCCTTGAATGCTTCTACGAATTCATCCCAAGGGATGTCTTCTAGTTCTTAATCGACAAATTTTGTATTTCGGATATCATCCCAACAGTATTCTACTTCAGCACGAAATATATGTGTCATGAGACTGACGACTTCTGAATTTGGGATCTTCAGACTAATTAGATTCTTTTCGACTGCTTTTAGCCAGTCGGCTATATTCATTGGTGATAAGTTTCCATTGAAGGTGGAAGGCCTTAGTCTTAAGAAGTTATGGAGAAGGCTATCCATGGAGTAATGGGAAGGAAAAGGATGTTGTGAAATGGGAATAGTAGGAGCAGCAACAGCTGGTACTGAATGATCGGACATCATCTTTTGCATTGCAAGTGCTTGTTGAGCCTGATTCTCCAACAAGGTTGCCACAATTACTCGCAGATGAGCTACTTCATCAAAAGAACTATTTGAAGCGATAATATTCTTAATAGGGGTAGTAGCAGGAGGTGATCCAGAATTCATTCTAATAGAGTGGCACAATTCTAGATTTTAGAAGCATTCTAAGAATGATTGCAATTAAATTTCTAATAGATGCCAAAAATTCTCATTACTCCTGAAATGAGGGATTACATAAGATTTAGAAAATACCAGAAAATCACAGCACTACTAAAATCAAGAAATGACAATTATTCTAACTAGCACTAAGATGTCATTAATGTATTCAGTCCTAAATGCAACAGAAAAATCTTCAAAGGTCAATTTATGATGCTTTCTCTTGTATTTCCATTCCAGTTTCTTGATGGTATCGTACCACCAGAATCCTACATAGCCTAGCATTTGATCTATTACTATGTCAACCCAGAGGGACTCTGGACACTTTATGTGCCTCAGGACTGATTCTGCTTGGCTCAACCACTCCTGTGCATAGATAGGAAAATCAAGCATCGTTTGATGTAGAAGTTTATCCAGGACTAGAGTTCCTTTTGCTAAAACTTCTTTGATTTGCCATTTGCTCTCTTATCTCTATTTGAAACTATAGCTCCAAGCTAACTCATAGGCATGTAGATAGTAGTCCAAGTTAGATTCTTCAGAATCCATTTGACTCTAAGAGAAGAATTTATTGATTTTTATTAAACTAGAGGTAATTAGAGTTTTAGGATATGAGTATTTTCATTCTACAATTTTCAGAGAGTTACAGATAGTACTATGTTATGGATGTTATATCTTGATGTTTGCACTTTAGAAGAACGATCCATTAGGTAGAAAGGAATCACAGATCCCATTCTGACACCTTATGGTATTCTTTGATATCAATTATGGGGCCCTATACCCTCCGCAGCCATGCTAATGCTGATATTAGCATAAACACAAGGAGGGCAGTGCTCCAACTTTGGCAAATCCTCAACTCAAGTAGAGTCAAGTAAGACTCAACTCGCTTTTAAGCTAAGGACTTATCACCTGGAACTGTAAACAAACATCAATATAAATCAAAGTGGCAAAAGTAGAAAATAGTATAACATCCACATCACAGCATAATATAGAGGAATAAAAGAAGCAGTAACTCAGTTCAGAGTGCAGAAAGTAAATATATCTAGAATTTAATTATTACAAACTGAATTAAAAGAAAGAAAAGATCTCTCAATCTCACTACAAGAAAAGAAAATCTAACTAAGAGGCAGTAGGAAGATCCTCCTCCTTCACTGGCTCCTCTCTTACAGATCCACCAATGAACAGCTCCAAATCTGATATTTACCGGTATCACAAATGCCAGGGCCCCAGCCAACAAAAGAAAAAAGTTACAGTTAGACAAATTATCTAACTATATTTTAGGCTATATAAGTGAACAGAATATTTAAAGATATTACATTTAATTACTTTAACATGTAGGCATTATAAGATGCATTAGGCTACAAAGAGAAGGATAGCTAAAACTATTCATTTGTAACTGAGCAACAAGTATGTATAAAAACATGGAATTAAGTAAGGTGAGGCTAAAGATCAAAAGTAATTGCAAGTACCAAAATAACTGATCCTAACATGCTTATGATCACGTGAAGACATGTTGAGTTTGTAAAAGTAAACTGTACTAAAAAGTGCTAATATGAACATATGAAACTAGCATCTTAAACATGCCAATATCTAATACTACTCAATAGAAACATATATACAAGCATGTATATTTAATATATAAAAGTCACTAAAGCATGTGGCAAAAGCAAGCTAAGAGCATAAATACCAAAAAGTAAAGTCACTGAGACATGTGGCAAAGCAAAACAAAGCATTAAAACTAAACTAAAGTAAAAGTATGCCTAAGACATAGTACTGCCATAATAGAAATAGGCCATACAGGGCATATAAACTGAAAGTTCAACATGTGTCCATCCTAGGCATCATCAGAGCTAGGTCCAAGTTGAACTTATAGAATAAGACATGCATCCATCATAGCCAAGCACTAGACTAGGTCCAAGTCTATTCTATAACAAAACTAGAACTGAGGATATAGACTAAGCTAGGACATACCCTACTGGACTGAGTGCACTGAAAGAACTGAGTAAATGTTATGCTTTGTAAATACTAACTTAGGATGTATCTTCCATATCCTAAGTTCTCCTATTATGCTCAAAGAACAAGGCTCAATATCCAAGGTGTGTAGAGCAATCAAAGTAAAAGTAATAAAGAGACTCAACTAGACTTATGTGATATCTGTTGTTATCTTATTTATCTAAATCTAACTATTCTAAGAAGATACAAGTTTAGGATCTCTAATATCCAGCTATCGAGTACAATCTCATATTCACGACCTTAATGTTAACATTATAAGATAACAAGTTCTAATTCATAATCAAATGATGACTATGAAAGTTGAAGTAAATAAATCAATGACCTAATTATTATTATTATACTCACTTAATCCAAATCTTGATTAAGTACTTTAAGATTTAAGGATTCTGGATCCAAACCTCACATTGGGGTTCAAATCCTAAATCAAAGGTTTGAATCTACTAAGGTTCAATGGTTCACACTCAACCATAATTTAAAGATAAGGAATTTTATAAGTTGAAGGATTAAAAGCTAAGATCTTAATAAAATGTTATTATAAAATTATAAGATAAAATAATTAATTAAGAACTAAGAATCTAAGATCTATATTCAATCTTTAGGATAATTACATTATTCTATAGATTGAATCAATCCTACACCCACATGGAAGTTTCAAAAGGATTTAAATAATGAATCAATTAAGGAAGTATAAAGAAGATGATTCAATTCAATTAGATGATCCAAAGTCTAAGATCTAAGATTTAAAATCTAAAGTTTAATCACTTTAGATCCAAGTTAAAACTAAACTTAGAACTTTTAAAAGAGTATTTACTTAAGATTTAAAGCTTATGAATCAACTTAATAAAGCTAATAGACTAGAGGTCTAGCATTTAAAGATAATTAGGTTTAACTCTTAAGAAAAGATGGTTTTGAGAACCCTTAATGTCTTAAGATCTTAATTATAACTTCTAAATTTTTTCACTTAACTTCACCTTTATTAACAAGAGATTTTAGGATGGTGGTTGATGTGTTAACTAGAGATACATTACTGAAATTTCAAGGTTTAAGGGTGCTCAAACTTATTTTGGTCAAAATGACCAAAATACCCCTCTTAGGCTAAAAATGAGATTTTAAGATTTAGTCATCTAAATTGATTCAAGTCTATCCTAATGAGCTTTATATGGATTAATAACGTGGATAAAACTCTTATTTAGGTTTTCAATATCATTAATGACTTAATTAGCCTTAATTACACAAAGGGGCCAATTAAGGGGATCAAGGAAATTAGGGCATACTAGCAAGATCCAAACATAATTATAAGTTCTAACACACTTAGAAGGTATTAGAAATTTAGTTTACCAAAATCAGAGAATTAATTATGGCTTAAATCAGTAATCAAGCTTTAGGGTAATTAAAAGATGATTAGCAAAATTAAAGATCTTAAACTATTTTTAAAGGTGTACTTAGGTCCCTTATGGTCTCCTGAGCAATCAGAGACCTTAATTAATATTTTTGAACATTAATTAAATTTATTATGATTTAAATACAAATAGAGAAAGATTATGCAATAATTTAAAATTTAATCATTAGATAATTAATTTTATTTTATGTTATTATTCTTTATATTTTTTTGTTTAAAATGGTTTATTGGATAATACCATTTGGATAAGTATAACTAAAGTTAATTAAATAATTTATTATGTATTTTTATTTAAATTGGAATCTTATGAAATGTATTTATCAATTATTTATCATAAGAAAATTAAATCCAAAATTCATTAAATAAGCCGTAGCTCGAAATCCAAACCACGCGGGTCGGGGTTTGACCCGGCCCGGCACTGTGGATCATCTCTACGGCTAATACCTGATACCCAGCCTTCTAGGGTTTGCAAACTAGATCGATGTGGCATGTACGAGCAAATCTTCCATGTCGGTGCTGCGATCGAGTGAAGATGATGATCCACAGCTATGGGGTCCGTCTCCATCATCTGATTGTGAGACTGTTGGCGATAGACGGTTTGATGCAGCTCTCGGATAATAGAAATGCGGATGAGATTTCGAGCGTTGGATGTATGATGCTGATCGAGCAGATAGGATTAGATCTCGGCACGGGTGATACTAGGCGTAGGATTTGGTGCGTTAGGATGTGTGCTAGAGCATCCATACGTCGGATATGCTGCCCCACTGTCGGGACCCCACAGTGGATATGTCGTGGTCTCGACAGCGAATCCTACGGTTAAAATAATATTATTTATTTAATTATTTAACTATTTAATAAATTAAATCCTTTAATTAATTAATTAAATTTTAATAATTTTCTAAATTTAATTTAGGATTAAATGAGCTCCAAAAATTTTCAAAATCTCACCCTTAGCTAATTAAGGTATGAGGAATTCAAAAATAAAATCAAATTTTAGTTTGGAGATCAATTTAATTTAGGTATTTTCTAGTGCTAAAAAATAGGCAAAAATATAAATATTTTCAATTTAGCTCTGATTGATCCCAAACTTTTGGGATTAGGTTTAAATGACCCATGGAGTCTAATGGAATCAAAATTAGAACTTGGTTTAGTTTAATTAATCTAAATTTAGCTAGGGTACGAGCTAGGGTTGTTACAGTACTTAAGACCAAATCAGTAGAAACTAGCTCACTATTAAGCACTACATGGCCAATAATATTATGAAATAAGGAAAGTAAGTAAAAGTGAAAATGCAAAGGACAAAATAATATATATCATTCAAATCATTCATAGTAAAGTAAAGCAAACTCATCCATCACGGAAAAAAAAGTAAGAACATCCAGAACTAACTAAAACTATTATTAATTGTTTTAAAAATGTAATAACACTCATCCTCATGGGTAAAATATAAGGAAAATGCTAAGTCTTCAAGCCTACCTCTGCGGATCAAGATCTGCCTCAAGACTAAGCTCCACTTAAAGCTCCTAATCTATCATATTTAATAAGAGAAAAATAAGTGATTAGACTTAAGAAGTCTAAGCATATTTTAGGGTTGATGATTTTATTTGATTTAGTAAAAATCACATTAGCCATTTATAATTGTTCTAAAAGTGATACACAATGCAATAAAAGGAAATATGCATTAAAAATTATAAAAGATTCAAAAGTAATTAAGTAAGGAGCAAGAGTATTCACTGTGGGCTGCTCTAGCCTACAAAAAATATGTAAAGTAAATAGGAAATAACTACAAGTCTATATAAAAACTAGTGTGCACAAGAAAATGAATATAACATGTATATGTTTAATAGAAATGTATGCTAAGTAACAATTAAAGTAAAAGTAGTGTAAAGAAAGTGTAAGTGAAAGCTAAGTAAACATACCTTATAAAGGAACTATAAGTAAAGCTGTAAAATATAATACTAAAGTAAAAAGAGAAGTAAAGTAAAATTCAATCTCAAGGACTGAATAAATAGTAAGGCATAGTTATAAGACTATGGTAAATTATTTATAGTCAATAAGATTGTGAAAAATGCTTCTTATATTATTTATCTTATTTAAGTATGCTCTATAGTATAACAATCATAAGTTGTTATCATGCTTAATTTTGGTTTAATCAAGTCTTAATCTTTGTTTGAGCAAGTTTTAAACACAATTAGTACCTAACCTTGAAAATTTGAGATCCATTGAAAGTCATTTGGATCAATTGGCTAATTAATCAATTTAATGACCTAAAAAATTAGCTAAATTAAATTAATCTCGAAATCAAAATCTGATTATATTTTTGAATTTGTCATACTTAAATTTGCTATTGGTGAATTTTTTGAGACCATTTAAGTCTGAAATAGATTTTATTTAAATTGGGAAATTTATAAATAAGGGATTGGAAATTTGAATATTTGCAAAATAAACTCTCCAATGGTCAGCTGAGCTCATAATCCATTGTGCGGACCGTGGGTGATTCGCTGTGGAACACCATTTGGTGCGTCACATTGGCAAATCCATCACTTAATATTGGATTAGGTGTAAACCCTAATCCACTAGTACGGAAGGGATGAGCCATTGTATACATGCTATATAATCAGTCACTAAGCAAATACAGAATTAGAGTGTGGAAGCAATGTAAAACAAATATACGTCCAGCTTACCATAATAAATAGAGAGAGTGCAACATACAACTCAAAATAAAAAGTACAGTAAGGAAAAACACAGTTAAAGGTACCTGTATTATTATAATATTAATTTAAAATAGCTTAATGAAATAAAAGCAAAACTCTCATCCTCACAGAAAGTAAAAGTCTAAGCAACTTCAGCTCCTTACTGATGCTCCTCCTCCAGATTTGCCTCCACTCCCTAGTAAGGCTCCTCCTCAAGAACAAGCTCCTCAAACCTATTTGATTCTGACATTGTCACTTTCACAATGCTAGGGCTCCAACCAACAAAAGAAAATCTTATTAGATAATTTTCTAAGTATATTTTAGGCTGAATATTTTCATGAATTATTAATGTCACCATTTTATTAACAACACAAAATAAACTGTCTAGCATAGGAGCATTAAGCATATAAGAAGTAGGATAAGTTATAAATACAATATTTATAACTAAATAATTTGAGGCAAATAAGCACACCTCAAAGCATACTAAGCATGAATAGGCATACATATATAATTCAGTAAGTAAAAGTACTGAAAGGAAAATCTAATACTAAATATGCTGATG
The DNA here is from genome assembly GCA_016760335.1 of Gastrodia elata. Lineage (NCBI taxonomy): Eukaryota > Viridiplantae > Streptophyta > Magnoliopsida > Asparagales > Orchidaceae > Gastrodia > Gastrodia elata. Next base: position 105,574,020 of record CM028669.1, on the reverse strand, counting down.
ATCATATAGCATATGCTGGCTTAGAACAGTAAATCTAAAAGTGCTACATATAGTAAGCAACAAAAATCTAGAATCCTATAAGTATGTATAAGTGAAAATATAAGTAAAGTAAAGCTGACTGAAATAACATGTATTATTAAAACAGTAAGTAGTAAACTAAAATAGAAATAAGTATGTACAACTGCCATATCAGAAAATTGGCTAATTAGGCCCAGCATAATTCCCAAGGCCTTTCTGGGCTAGGGCAGGCAGAAATTACCATAGCCTTTCTGGGTTAGGGCAGAATAGAATAGTACAGCAGGACTGAAGAGGCAGTAAATACAAATGTAATATCTTTTAGTTATTTTACTTTTTCTTCTGTGGATACGTTCAGAAGTAGCTGAGGAGTCAAGCACATCTGTAAAACTATACGGGTTTTAAACTTAACAATATACTCCTCAATGAGTAATGTTAAGTAATCCTTATTACTCATTATCCCTGTTAATTAGGGTAAATATGCACCAGAACCTATCAGAATATAACTGAACCTAATGCAAATGTTATCATGACAATTCTAAGTTTTTATTTCATGCAATAATGTTATTTTGAATGACATGTCCAAGGAAATGGCACAAATTACAAGAAATGTAAAAGTACAAATAATCAATAGCGAGCAAGGGAATCTTCTACACATGATGACACTATTGCTATCTATTAAACCATTCTAACTATTCTAAGTTACACAAGTTCAAGATCTTTAACTCCTACTATCGAGTGTAACTTAGAAGTATGGTATTATAAGTTAAAAGTAATTAGAACTAATCATGTTCTAATTTAGTTCAATCATAATCATATACAAGTTAAATAACAAATCATTATGCCCTAATTAATGAATTTAGATATTCTATACTAAGATCTGATCAAGACCAACTAATATAGGGATTATGAATTAAACACCATGAGTTAGAGTTCAAACACATAATCCAAAGGTAAGGTTTAAGGATCTAGGGTTTTCAAACTCTAAAGTGAACTAATGATTGAGGCAAATCATATTAAGCAAAGTCAAGCTTAATAGAATAATTCTCCTATTCTTAATCTAAAGTTAAGAGATAAAATAATCAAAATAAAGGTATGAAAATCTAGAAACTAATAAAAATCAAGGATTCATTCATTGAATAACCCCATTATTCAATGAATAAAATATAACCTAATATCTATCCTTATTCATAAGGAACAGATCCTAAGGTAAAGTGAGAATTCATAATGAGCTCCTAATAAAAAGACTTAAATAGATTCTAAGAGTTGATTGAATTTATTTTCACTTTAACTTAAATTGATGCTTTTGTTTATTTAGGGAAGGTTAAGGGTTCATTTTAGCTAAGGAACATTTTCCTTAGAGATATTCAAGCATTAATTAGGATTTTTATCAAACTATTCAAATTGAGAGATTTATGACTTAAATTGATCTTAAATCAATTTTATTACTAATTTTACTGATCTAATTGATATTTTAGGGGTTAAAGATACTTAACCTAAATTTTGGGTAAAATGACTATTTTGCCCCTACTTAAGGGTCCAAAAGGCTACTTTTTGATTTAAGGCTCCAAATTTAAATTTCTTATTGCCAAATTATTCCTCATTATCTAATATAAAGATAGATAGCAAGTACATCAAATTTGGAAAAGAAATGGGTCATATAGATCCAAACTAAAGTTTTTGATCTAAGGGGCAATCTAATAATTTTCACCTAATAAAATCTAGATTTTTATGCAGTTTATTGTTGCTTGTTATTCAAGGATTCCATATAGTCTAAGAATACTAAATTCTGAGGTCTATTTGATTAGTTATGAGCTTTTCAAGTCTAAGGGAATTTATGGAATTTTCTAAGATTAAGTGGGTAAAAAACCTAACTTTTCCATTTGAGATCCAAATTCAACAAACAGTGGCTATATCTTCCCTATATAATATTGAGTACTTTAACATGGAGTAGACCCAAATTGAACTTCAATTAGTCAAGTTATGACCTAACTAGGGTTAGGGGTATTTTGGTCAACTTATAATTTATAGGGTTCATAACCTAAATATTATTTTAGTTTACTGTTGGCACTGAAATTTTAAGCTATATAGCATAATGAATTTTTTGATTTTGAGTCAAATTGACTAAGATATGTCATAATCAATATCTAGGGTTTTAAGGGTCATCGGTGAGGGTCCTAAAAGTGATTAGTCAAACTAATAATCCAATAGCAAAACTAATACTATCATGGCAAACTAGACACTTTCCTAATTATTTTAAGACCCATATTAGCTAGGTATAGATGACTAGGTACAAAGTTATGAGGGTTTAAAGTCTTGGTACAAGTGAAGGGATATCCTAAAATATCACTACATTAAATAGGTTTCATATGGGAAAACTAATACTACCATTAAAATTCTCTCATTTTTTTTGATTAAAATGAGATATAATATTATTAGGTTTGTAGTATTAGTTTGAGAGATATAGTTAAAGTTACTGCACTTAATTAAATTCAAATTACATTAATTGCATAGGTTGTTCAAATTAATTAAACTTAACTGTAATTACATTATCAGAGAATAACTTAGTCACTATTTATAGGTTAACTATTAATTACTATTTAATTAAAATAATAATTAATATATAAATTAGTTATTAGTTATATAGTTAATAACTATATATATATATGTATATATATTTGTGTTTATCTAAATATTCTGACTTCTGCAGGCCCGCCCACAAGCTACGACAGAGGGGTACGGTGGGGCCTACTAAGTGGACTCGACAGGGACAACGAGGAAGTGGGGCCCGCTACTTTAGCAGACACGGACACGCGTCGACCTCATGGTGTGCGCGGAAGGGCTGGGCTGCAGACGAGTGGGGCAGCGGGTCCCACCTCATTCTGTTTGGTGAAATGAGGATGGCGGGGGAGCTCGATTCGATACTGCCCAACCCGAAAGGATCTCCTCCTTCGCCCGACAGGTGATGGAGGGGCAAACCTAGAGCTTCGCAGACCTTGACTGCCGGAGGGACCTGAAGGCAAACTGTATGTCGATAAAGGGAGCTTGGCTAGACCTAGCCGCCGAGCCTAAGGACCATAGTAGAGGATGATTAGATCGACCTAAAACTGAGCACCCTAATATTTTTAGGGTTGTCATCACTGAATGAAACTCGATCAATAATTAATTACATAACCTTCGAATCAATGAAATGCAGAATATCATTGAATACATAAGGGATAAGAAGGTGGAGTACTTTAAGGTTGTGATGACAGGACCGAATAGATGAGGATCTGAAGCTTTCCATCGATGCATCGCACCTCTCCCTCGATCAAGAATACAATTAGATACTTTAATGCAGATTGATGGAGGCCTCTAGGTGGAGAATGACGCCTGGCACCAGTGGCCGATGGAGCTCGCCATGCGTAACCCTAGGGTATGAGGTGGGGATGGCAAAATTGGGACTATCTATTGGACGATCTGATGGATTGGATCTGCGACTGATGGAGAAGCTGACGACATCAGCATAATTGAATGGCGCGGATGGTTATCAGATGAAACCGTTTGATTAATTTAATATATTAAATTATTAATTAATCCCAATTTTCTTAATTAAATAAGGTTATTAGATGACATCTAAAAATTTACAATAAATCACCCATAGCTAATTGAGGGGCGATAAACGCAACGGCAAAGTCAGATTTTGTTTTCGATGAGTATTTTTCCCCTAATTTTTGGGGTATTTAAATATTATTAAAATATTCAACAGATTTTCGACGACTTTCAATTGTCACCAAAACATTACCCCTAGCTAATTTGGGGGCAATAAGCACAATGGTAAAGTCCAATTTTTAATCTGAGATCAAAATAATTTGGTTAATTTCCAGGGTTCCTAAAATTCCCAAAATTAGGATTTGATCTATTTGACTCCTAATTTGGACTAGGTCTTAGTGGTGAACTCCTAATAACTTGCATAGTGCACTAAGATCAAGATTAGGATGTAAATTAGTCATAATTGACTTGGGTAACAACTTGGGTTGTTACACACCATCCACGTGATAGATGATCTAGCTCCATCTAGCCGTCCATCAGCACTAATTAGACGATCCATATTGAATCAAGCTCTTAGCTTTTTTCAATTGTTGGATCGCGCCCATGATTCGACAAATGCAATTTCTCGCTCATTGAGCTGTTACGAGCTAATGCATATGAGCCATTCCACTTTTTCTTCGATAAATAAAATGATCTGAGTCATTCCCATTCTTGTTCACCATCGCCCACATTCCCATTCGTTGTTCAATAAGTTTTCAGGAAATTTCCATTATGATCGTATAAGAATTTTTCCTATCCCCCACTCATCCTCTTAGCCTTAACGGCATGGCCCCATTAATTTTGGGTTTAAACTCATAGTGCTAAACCGAAATGCTGAGTTTCTTGGGCCATCTATAAGAGGCTAGCTTGAGCTTCCATGGTTTCCCATAGGCTATAATTAGCCCTGAGATTTGTACAGTGAGCTCTTTGATCACTATAAGAACTCTCCTTCACTTCCAATCCGCCTATGAAGCTCTGCATTTCCTCCTAGCAGCCATGCGACCTTCTTGGAAATTCCAACCTTCATTCCTGGCAAGTCTGTGGGTAAGGCTTGGAGCTTAAGCCCCCAATCTCTGGCCAACAACCTAAGGGAGATCCAGGAAACATCATGTAATGCCCTGCTTTGTTGCTATGCACAACAGAATAATATCAGTAATGGAACAGGTCATTACTTGAAAGAATAACCAATCATGACTAATTATCGGCCCATCGTTCATGATTAGTTAATAATAATTGATGAATCCATAATTTATATCCTAATTAAAAAAAAATTTCATTCATTTCTCATATTAAAACTGCTTCCTTAATTCTATTTTGCTTATATTTTTCAGAAAACTGCCTATCCATCGAAGTCTGAGCAATATAAACAAATTTCCAAATTCCTAAGGGAAAATCGCTGCCGCACGCTACAGCGTGCTACAGCGCGCTGTAGCAAGCCATTTTGCGAAATCAGGCGCCATAGTGCGCTGCAACGGAGCCCTTTGCGAAGCGCTGACGCCATAGTGCGCTGCAGCGGTCCAGCTTGCAAATCTCTGGCGCCACAGTGCACTGCAGCAGAGCACTTTGTGAAGCGTTGGCGTCATACCGCACTGCAGCAATCCAGCTTGCGAGTCACTGGCACCATAGCACGCTGCAATGGAGCCCTTTGTGAATCGCTGGCGCCATAGTGCGCTGCAGCGAAGTACTTTGCGGAGCGTGGGCACCACAGTGTGCGGCAGTGGTCCATCTTGCTAATCTCTGGTGCCACAGCGCGCTGCAGCAGAGCCATTTGCGAAATAGCTAGCGCCACAGCGCGCGGCAGTAGGGCATTTTGCGAAATCCTAGCGCTATAGCGTGCTGCAGCGCCCTACAGCGCGTTGCAGCAGCCCTTCATTATATGAACCAAAATGCCCCAGCGTGCCATCGCAGCCCAGTTTGCGAAAATTTCTGCCACAGTGCACTACAGCGGCCCGTCGAAGTTTTGTCTGGCAGAGGCATTAATTGCGGCTGGGGCAAGACCCCCAACCAGCACCTTGTCTCCAGCCATCATTCCCTCTACATCAGCTATGTTTCTTAAGGGGAAAATAGTCTTCTTGAGGTGATGTGGAGAATTATCAATGGAAAAGTAATAATCTTTTCATCCCTCAAGTGGATTTTGCCATCATTGCACCAGAATTTTTAAAAGGCAAATGCAGATTTTGAAATGAGAAGATGAAGAAGCAGCCCTCCTCTATAAATACCACTTATCTTGACTTTAAGGAGGTTCCAAACTTGGCTCACTACAACCTAAGTAAAGAGAGGGCTGCATAGAGGAGAAGGAGAACTCTCCAAGGGTGGAAGAGCTCATCTTGCTAAGGAGGAGAAGAAGAAAGGCAGCACTAAGGACATAAGAGAAGCAACTTCAAGCAAGAAGAAGAGGAGTCCGGAGAACTTCCCAAATGAATGTTCCTAGTATTTTCTAAACTCTTGCTTTGTGTTTTTCGTAGTTGATCATCAAAGGGTCTTTATCCATGTATGTATTCTTTCTCATCTCTTTTGTAATGAGAGCTAAACCTCCTTTGGGGAGGGTTGGGGCAATCCCACATGTATTGATAGATATTATAATATTATAAAATTTTCCTCAAGTTTTAATAAAAATCATGAACTCAATGCCTTGTTAAAGAAATAAAAGAACTATTGTGGACTTGAATGTGGACCAAAGGACAAAGGACTAATTGAACTCAAGGACTTTTTTGTCTTGTGCTCCATAGCTAACCTTATATTTGATGCTAGATTTATGAGTGCATGAGATCTTAAGACTATGTGAAAAAGTTCTTGAGCTTAGTGCACCTTAATCTATGCCCAACTAATGAGTTGAAGCATATGATGCTAAGACCCACTAATTGAGTTCCATTGCTCAGCATACGTGAGAGAGGGAATGGATTCATTGAGTGCTCATGAATGAGGTGACATAGTCATTGAGCCCAATAAAATCACTTACTCATATAAACTATGCTTGAGGCACATGAAGCTCTTAGTGGAATCAATGCTTATAAGATCTTAAACTTTATAACCCTCATCTCCAAAATCAAGAGATGAGATACAAACTACAAATCTAAAATTTTATAAGGGTCTATGTGCTGAAATAGAACTGACTGTATGTTCATTTCATGCACGAGACCTGAACTTGTAATTCTTTGAATTAAAACTATAAGAAGAACAATGTTCACTTGACTAAAGAACTAATGAATGCTTGAGGAATCATCATACATAAGTTATCTATCATATCATGTGGGAGAATCCAACTCTCCTCTTCCTTTTATCAGAAGTATTTTTTACTAAGTGTTGTCATGCTTGTTCAGGAACCAACACCAATCAATACACGTATAGCTTAAACATTAGTCATCATAGATATTCCTTAGTAACAAAACATCCAATTCTCTGTGGTTTGATAAATCTTGTAAATTCAAACTTTCCACTTATTTCTTCAGACCATATACACTTGCGTGAAAGCGCAGACGTATTTTAGGTCTGTCAAGTTTTTGGCGCCATTGCCGGGGAATTGGAACTTGTTTCGTATTAAGGATAATCTATCAGTAATTAGTGATTTAAGCAATTTCTTGCATATACGCTTGATTTTTGATTTTTTGTAATTATAGGTGCTAATCATTTACTTTTCTGTATTCTTTTATTATTGCTGAATCTTTGAATATTATTGTTGATTTATTCTTGATAGCTCAATTGGTATTGTGTATGAATAGAAGAGTTTGCTCAAATTATCTTTTAGACTATGAAATTGAGAGAACCTATTTGCAGGCTAGGAGAGAACAAAATAATATACTAAGCCAACAAACCGTTATGGAAAATTATAATGAAAATCATGAAGAGCTATTAGGAGAGCCTAGGGGAATAGCACTGAGAGATTACACACTACCCACTGTTAGGAGAATTCCTCATGCTATTGTAAGGCTTAATATAGAAGTCAATAACTTTGAGATCAAACCTTCCACTCTGAGCATAGTTCAAAATAACCAGTTTGGAGGATTGGCCACTGAAGACCCTAATTCACACATTTAAACTTTCCTTGAAATCTGTGACACCTTCAGATTTAATGGCGTCTCTGAAGATGCTGTTAAATTAAGGCTTTTCCCATTCTCTTTAAGAGATAGAGCCAAAAGTTGGCTCAGCTCTCTCCCAAGTGATTCAATCCGAACCTGGGACAATTTGGCTAAGAAATTCTTAGCCAAGTATTTCCCTCAGGCAAAAATTGCTCGGCTGCGAATTGAGATAACCAACTTCATTCAGTTGGAAGGCGAGACACTATATAACGGGTGGGATAGATTTAAGGAGTACTTAAGGCGATGCCCACATCATGGGTTTTCATTGTGGATGCAAGTTCAAACCTTTTATAATGGTTTGAATGCTCCAACAAGGACTCTCATTGATGCGGCCGCCGGAGGCACTATCAGTAGCAAAACCCAAGAAGAGGCTTACAACCTCTTGGAAGAAATGACAAATAATGCATACCAATGGTCTTCTAAAAGGCTTAAAAAGGAATCTATAAAGGTGAATGAATCAAACCAAATAACAGTACTACATCAAGAAATCTATGCCCTGAATGAGAAAATTGAGAGAATGAATATTAGTGCTATTTTGGAGATACAATTTGAGTTATGCGAAGGGAGACATAATAGTGAGAGCTGCAATTTGAATAACCCTTTTGTACAAATAAACACAAAACAAGTTAATTATTTAATAAATAACAATACTATGAACAACTCTTACTCCAATATCTATAATCCAAGGTGGAAAAACCACCCTAATTTTTCATAGAGTAATAATAATAACAACAAAAATTAATATGGGAGGAGTTTATCAAATCAGCAGGGCATTAGTAATGGAAATAATCATAACAATCACTATCCAAATTTAGAAGGAGCTTTCAACTCCTTTAAGGCTAAAACCATCCGATTTATGCGCCGCACTGAAGCCACAATCACACGCCATGATGCCTCTATCTAAGGAATAGAAGCATCCCTTAGGAACATAGAGACCCAACTGGGGCAAATCTCTAAGGTAGGAGGAATGGATTACGCCATAGAGGAAGAACTAGAGGCTCAGGAAGGAGCGAGGGGAATGGAATGCAAGAAGCTCACCTTCAAAATGTGATGACCCGGGAGGTTGTGTATTCATTACATAATTAGAAATAAAGTGTTTTTAGATCCCTTGTGTGATCTTGGTGCTTCTGTCAATGTTATGCCCTATCATATTTATGAATATTTGAAGGTAGGAGGAATGGGGTACACCTCTATAATTCTAGAATTTGCAAATCTGGAATCCCTTACCCCTCTAGAAATTGTAAGGAATGTTGCTGTTGGATTGGGTAGCTTTATTGTTCCAACTAATTTTGTGGTATGCAAATGGGACAGATGGAACAAAAACTCCGCAATTATTTTCAGGCGACCTTTTCTTATGAGCACAAAAGCTATTATTGTACTATTTTTCATTTTAATTAACATAATATTTTTTGAGCAAATATCATTTTTAGAATTCATTGCTTATATACACACTTGTATATATGCTATTTTCAATTTGACAGATATTGCAAGATTTATACATCACACTTCAATACATATTTTTGTAGTTTTGCTTATTTTATTTTCCTTATTATATTTTAGTCTATATTTTCTACTTCCTGCATCGCTTTTAATTAATTATAATTAATATGAATGATATCCCAAAACATAAAAACATAAAGCCTAATAAAATGTACTTAGATCCAATTCTCAAATTAGATTTTTACTTTTTTTTATTATGCTTGACCATATGCTACAGGTGCGGTAGATCAGGAGTTTGATGAAGATCCAACATGCGAGGTAGAGACTACTCATGAGACAGATCAGCCTTTTAGAGATTATGCTCTTTTATTTTTATTTTGTGAAGATAAGAGAGTTTCTAAAAATAGTTTGTATAACTTTAAAACTATTATAACTTTATACTCTTTAGATGATGTTCCATGAACATAGAAGTATAAACGCTATGGATGATCTCTTAACCAATGACATCAAGATTCTACTAATTGAGATATCTTGATAAAACTCATGAGACTTGTTGCAATTTTGATAGACCTCTGCTTTCCACCTTCATATTTATATCTATCACTTTTAAATACTTTTCTAAAGTCTCCACCAAATTTAAATGTAATATAAAAAAATCATTAAAATTTAACAAAGAATTCAAATTAAGAATTTTTTATAAAAACAAAGACTTCAAATTAATAATAAATATCTACTTAAAAGATACTTGCATGAATGTTGCACAAAACTAATGCAAATTTATTTAAGAAAATATATAAGAGAACATCAAAATAGATAAAAAAAAAAACTAAAAAGGAAACACTTTAATGGTTCTCCTCAACTCATATATACTCCTAGCCTTTAAGGATGTTCAACAAATGCAAAATGCACCACTACTTATCAATGAACATAAATGAAAAATGGGAAAAATACAGTAAATTCTTCTATGTAAGTATTACTAAATTGTTGCGGTTTTTCTTTGAAAGGATTATCTGTTGTTCTTTCTTCTTCTATTGGGAACCATTCCTTCTCCAGTTCTATTTGTTTTTTCTTTTCTTTTTTTTAAGGAAGGGTATACTCAAAAAAATAATATTTGGCAAGGCTTGCAGAGGGTATAGGGTGGTCCAAGCTCCATGCTTCTATCTCATAGAAAGAAATGAATAGATGATTAATCAACAAATGCCATAGGGCCAGATGAAGTACAGTCGGGAGAACGCAATTATGAATGAATAGATGATGAGTTAAGCTAAGATTTGGCGAGAGACGGTAGAGCATTTGAGGTTTGATGAGCAGAACCCGTCAAGGTATCAGGGGTGGAACATGCAAAATCTTGTCATACAATTGAGAGGCCATTCCAAAAGGTACATTATGTTGCTAGAAACTACAGAGATAAAAGAAGACTAGCAAGCGCGATTTTCTATAACACTCCAATTTACTTTACAGTCGAATACAGTTAAACTTTTGCAGTGCACTCAAAATCTACCAAAAGAAGCTAACAAGAAAAAGAACAACACCAATTATCGTGGTTGAGAGCAAGATCCTGGCTTCAGTTAGCGGGGTCGCCAGAAATGAGGCTTGCAGAGGTTATATAGTGGCCCAGGTTGGGTGATTTCGCCAGAGCACTATGCCGCACTGGGCGATTTCGCCGGAGCCCTACGCTGGGCGGATAGAAGGAGGGGAGCTTGAGAGGAACTTTTCGCGATTGGGAGGGGTACCTTTCGGAAAGCATAACGTGAAGCGCCGGGCGATTTTTTCGGAGCCCTAAGCTGCGCTGGAAGGAAGGAGGGGAGCTGGAGAGGAATTTTCGCGATTGAGCCTGTTGGAGAAAACGAAGAGGATCACGGAATTCAATGAAGCTAAGCCCCGCCAAAAAAAACCTAGACGAAATAATAATAGAGTAAAAACCGAATTATATAGTGGTATTTCTGTTATTTTGTTAAAAAGTAAATAATTTTTATTTTATTTTAAAAAGATGTGTTAGATTTGTAAATTTAAATCCATTTAAAAACCCTGTTTATAATTGACTTGAATTATGAGCAACAGCGATCTGAGTTAGGCAGTATCTCTTTAATGGCCACGGAGCTGAAGGACATGGCTTTAGGTACCAATGGATCCTACAGCGGCAGCGGACTTGAGCAGTCGGGAAAAACTCACCAGCCGCTTCTCAAATCTGAATCTTCTTGCTCTGAATCACAGCTAGCGGGCCGCGCCGCCCCCGAGGATCTTGCTGCGTTGGAAAAGAAGTATGGTGCTTTCTTGCGGAAGGATGTGTACGGAATCATGGGACGAGGGAAACTGTCGACGGCGGAGAAAATCAGGCTTGGGTTGGCTATGGTGACGCTCGTTCCGATCCGAGTTGTGATCGGGATCTTCCTCCTTGTGCTCTACTATGTGATCTGCAGGTTCTGCACGGTTTTCTCGGCTCCAAATCGGGAGGATGAACAGGAAGACTACGCGCACATGACCGGCTGGAGAAGGGCGGCCGTTGTTCGTTGTGGGAGGTTTATGTCTAGGGCCATGCTATTTAACTTTGGATTTTACTGGATCAAAGAAACTCGATTGCACTTGCCTGAGGTATTATTTCAAAGGACATTGATTGTTTTTATGCTCTCCGAAGGTTTTCGTATGCGATACTCGGCGTACCTTGTCTAGTTTTTCCAATTTGATATGCTTGCTTACTTTTGGTAGTTCCGATTGTAAAATTTTCTCAAAAATCAAACACATTGTACCCTGAACTGCTCGATGCTTCCTGTAATTTCAGCTATTTTTCATCGAGACATTGTTGGGGCTTTTGATCTTAGATTCTTTATATGAAATAAACTATGCATAACGAGAATGCAGGCTAGTGCAGAGGTGCTATAGGAAGTGCGATTGTCCTAGCCGATCCTGAAAAATTAGCTAGGATTAGTTTGGATTTCTCTGCTGAAACCTTGCTAATCGAACCAGTGCAAGTATTTTGTAATGCTCAATCCAGTCCACTGGAGAAACTTCTCAACACAAGGGCAGAGTTGGGTATGCTGATGTCATGAGTGGATGCTTTCTTGAGGCATTAATTGTGTGCTTAAAATTGGTGAATAATTGAAACTTATGTAACCTTCAGGTAGGTGTTGTGATCCAACGTTTTGATATTAGCATCTTGTGAATGCACTAATTTTTTGGTGCTTTTTAGGTAGGGTGGTTACTGTCTACTCTGTCTTTGATTACTGCCACCATGTAAGGTTATCATAATCTTGAAAAGATTGAAAGAGGAAGAGCAGGTTGCAAGAAGAAAAATGCATTGCTGTTTTGACCTCTGCTGTCCACGCATAACATTTGGGCATAACAATGTTGTCAAGAGCGCACTTTTTTTGCTTTTAAAACATAGCAACAATTATACAAGTCACATGAGAATTCGCTATTTCACTAGGTGCTCTAACGTGCACATAAATGTTTTATTCCCTTTATATTATGCATTGCATTTTAATGGCGCGCTGGTGCATGCTATTCATAATTAAAAAGAACCCAAGCAAATAGCTTCATTTCAATCTTTATTTGACACTTTGTAGCCACTTTGTCGCCACTTTTAGCTCACACCATTGTTGAACGTATATGGGAGAAATCCCATTTTATACATTTTATCTTCACATTCATATTTTTTCTATTTTCTTTGAACTTTGGTTCTTGCACTTCATATTTATTTTTCTCGTTGGCACTAACACATACATACATTCTCTCTTTCACATGCTTTGACTAAGTTTTTGTTGCATTGATTGGAAGGAACTAGTGCTGTGTGAGAAAATCTGAGCCATAAATTTAATGCGGAATTACCACTATCTTTTGGTAATTGTAAATTAATGTAGGACTGTTTATTATTTATTATTGCAAGCCTAGGCTGAGATGTTTGCACCTCTTTTCTTCTATGCTAGCTTCATGAAGTTGGTTTTAGTTCAATCCATATTTACTTCACAAGTCATCTCTAGATTAGTTAAAAAGTCTCTCAAAATGACACTTCCAAGATTGTGGAATGATCTCACAAAGTGATTCAAATGATCTCTCAATGCATATGCATGTATATGCTTCGGCCGACGCCTCAATGATGCTCGTTTGAATTCTTTTGGCCTCATTGAGCTTTGGTGATAATGAATGTACTTTCCTAATTAATATCTTTATTTTTCTATTTAGCCTAGCCACTCAAGAACATCTATAAGACAAAGCTATACTTGGTTTTAGTATCTTTATTTTTCTATGAGCTTGACACTGTTCTTGACCTTTGCTCATCAATCAATATCAACTTTAAATTCTGACAAAGCAATGTATATTGGTAACTATAGGTTTTATTGAATTCTTTTCTCCTATTGCATATAGTTTATAAATTGTAGCTTTTTCATTGGTGATTGTTGCTAGTTTACTTCAATAAGTAGAGGATTGAGGGTCATCATGGGGTACAATTCTAGGTAATGACTCTCAAAACTTCTTATCTGAATATGATTTTTCTTTAAAATTGAAATATGATTCACCGATAATCCATCAAAACCTTTTAGGTCTAATTAATTTGATATTTTTTTTGAATATTAACAATATTGTGTTGCTTCTATTAGAAATAAAGGATTAGAGTTTCTTGCTCTATCTTCCTCTATCTTCCTCTATCTTTTGTACTTTACTATTTCTCTTTTGCTTATGTTGCTCCTTTTTTTGGTTTGGCTCCTTATCACAGGTTTAGCCTGCTTTCTATAGATAAAATATATTCAAACTTCCTTAAAGGCACAATGAATGTGGAATGAATAGGAGCTGATAGATAAAACATCAAGAAGAACAAGGTGCTTGTAGTTCTAGGTTGACAACTTTGTTAGCATTGTTGCCTTTTAAACAATTTCTATTAACAATTAATGGTCATACTAAATTGATTTTGAAAAATTGGCATGCTTACATGTTAGGCTAGCACGATGTTGCAGTCATGCAAAATGATGTAGCTCACGACAATATGCAATGTTGGAGTGTGAATGTATTGAAGTCACACGTTAACAATGAACGCACATGTGCAACAATGAACATGATAATGTGGTGTTCAAAAGATCATTTAATTAAATTGAACGTGAGATGATTGTCTATACTACATAAAAGCTAGTTTTCAACATTTCAAATTTGTAATAGCTAGTTATATGCTAAGCATTTTTGTCATTGAGAACTCGAATCAATGATCCTTTGGTATTTTTATGAATTGAATTTCATATTATAAGACAATATGATTGAACATAATGAATGATTGGTGTTATTGAAAAGCTAAGTTTTTTTGTGCTTACATTTGTATACCCTATATGTTTCATTTTTTTCCTTGAGATTCTGTTAAGGTTCATCTTGATTGCAAGATGAAAAATGTGGTGTTTTGCAAGGTTGTTCTTGCTTAGCCTTGTGGTATAAACATGGTAAGGTAATCATGGGGAGTCTTTTTTCCATGTGTCTTAGTAAGAGCTTTGGGTTTTAGTGGATTGTTGGAAGTCTTTGCCCTTTAGAGAGAACTAGGTTATGAATGTGGTTAGTTGTTATTCTACATAAACATTTTTGTGTTTTGATGCTTATTTGTTTCTTTGCTCTCTAGTTGCTGTAGTTACTAATATTTGTGATGCTTTGTGGTTAATGTTCTTTATTTTTTGAGTGGATACATTTTATTTCTTATTCTTTATATATAGTTTTACTTTAGTCTATAATTTTTAAAGTTTCATTTTAGTTTCTATAATTTAATTTTGATTTCACATTTGTCCTAAAATAAATTTCACTAATATTAATTCAAAAAATGCTTTAGAATTTAAATCAAAATCAAAATTAATCTCAATAATTATTTGTCCATACTAATTCAATTTTCTTTTTTTCAAGTGCAGGCAATTGATTTAGTATTTGAGAAAACAATGAAAAAAAATTAATAAGTATAATAACTTGAAAATATATAAAATTTGACAATATTATAAAGGTACTTTTTAGGACTAAAGAATACAACAACAACACCAATAACACCAAGCCTTAATCCCACTAGGTGGGGTCGGCTACATGAATCCTTTGTTTCCATTGTGTACGATAAAATAGAAGCCCCTCCTTAACTTCCAATTAAAGAAGATCCTAATAGATTCTTCTCAAGTCTTTTTGGGTCTTTCTCTACCTAATAGATCCTGATAAAAATTAAGGGACTAAAGAATATATGTTACTCGTATGCATCCAATTTGAGTATTTACGTATATAGAGCACTAACATTTTAATATTTACAAATAGAACACCTTACCATATCTCATTTAATAAAAGTTTATCCACTTCCAATGATTAATAAAGAATTTAAGTAAATAAAATTAAAATTATATGTTGTATATGTAAATAAAAAAGATTTGAGCAGTATGAGGGAAATTCTCTTTTCTACTCGGAGTTTTTATCTTGTAAATGAGGATAAGATCACTTATACAAATATAATTATGTGAAAGTTTAGACCCAATCTAATTTGAACATATTTACATTTTAAAAGATTATAAAATAGACTAAGTATTTCTTAGTTTTTAATTTTAAAAAGTGCTAATTTTTGTAACCTAAAAAGAAAAATTGTATTAAATTTTATAATGAATAAGTGTGAGATATGCAAGTAATGAATTTTGAGTGGTATATATCGAGTTTTTTTAATAGTTAATATATTATTCATTTTTGATTAAAAGTAGTGATTAAAATGGGACTACTTGAAATTATAGAGAATATGTATAACTTATTAAAACTTCCAATAATAGAAAAATACAAGGACTAACATAAAATTTTAAAAATTATAGCTGTTGAAGTGGATCCATACATAAATTATAGGCAAAAATGTATTTTGTCCTTTTGTTTTTATTCAACTAATCATTAATATATTAATAGGGTGTTTTTCTTTTAAATTTTAATATTTTGAAATGCAGCATTTAGGAGATAAAATATAAAAGAGGGAAAGTTTTTAATTCATTACACAATTCACCTACTTCTTATGTGCATGTTTGGGTCAACTCTGCACTTCTCATTTGGTTTGTGTAGTATCATTGTATTGATCATTTGAATTAGGCCTATTCCCTAGCACATAGCTGAGGTATTTTGAACTTTGGATGAGCTATCTAAACATCACCATGAAAAGGAGCAAGTGTAGCTTGGAATGAAGGAATTGAGCTACTTCGATCTAGTATCATTATGAAAAGTAAATGATATGCGTCTAAGATTAGGTCTTGACACTTGGCAAGGAGAAAACATGTTTCACAAACTTTGGGAGGGAATTACATGTTGTGAAGAGAATGTCGGTGCGGTGAGCAAGTTTTATCTATGGATGTGGAGGTGGGAGAACAGGCTAGGAATTACCAATTAGACAATTACAAATGAGTAGGTTGAGTGAGTGGGATAAGGTAGGATAGATAGTTGGGAGGCCAAAGGCTAGGGAGTAGGGAGGATAGATGGAACAAGTATGCCTCGGAAGCTGGGGCTAGTGGGAGACATTAGGCCAGTGTGAGCAATGAATGAGATTGAAATCATGTGCATAGCATTTGCTAGGTAATAAATCAACTTGACTTTGATATTATGTTGATTTGAGATGGGAAATATTAGTGTATTAACGAATAGAACAAGCCGATAGATAAGATGAATACAAATTATAAATAGAGAAAGAAAGTAAATGCAAAATAATATTTCTCATAGATTATAGTATTTAAATAAAATTTTTTTCATGAAATCTTTTAACAAATATGTATCATAGTATGCTTCATTGACACAAGTGTAGCATATTGCTATTTTATTTTAAAAATAAATTCCAAATTAAAATTTTCTATAATTTTTAACTTTGTTTGTCTTTATAAATGAACCACACTTCCAATTCTTTAATACCATTATTTTTGGTGCATCCTTGCATCATTGTGCTTTGGAAATAATTTTTTTTTTCGTAAAAGGAAATTATAGTAGTTGTGAGGTTGTTTACTTATCTTGGCTTCATGGATTAACTAAAGTTAAATTTTTAGTGTTTTTTGGTGTGATTACAGTTGTTTGAACACTCAATTAAGAGTCTATGATATTATAAGCAATCATTTGAAGTTGCGTATGAATGACTAATCTCGTTAGGGGATTTAATCGTGGCACTTCATCTGGTTTTTTGTCATATATAAATGCAATCTAAATTCCATTAAAGTCCTGTTGGCATCAAGTAAAACAAGTGGAAAGTAAATATTTTCATAGAATTTAAGATTGCGGTGTTTGGCATGCATTAATATTGTTGAAAAGTAAAATATCGGTCTTATAGAAGTATAAATATTATCCTAGTAAAACTCTTACGGTCTAATCGACAAAAATTCTATTTTACGCGAAGGAAGCCAATGCAGTGTAAGGAAACAAATGCAACGAAGTGTAAGGAGACGGAGACGAAGGATTTCTCGTTCGTTCGGAACTTCACACTCGCTTCAGGCTTTTCGACAAGCTTAGGGCTCGTGGCAGGTAGCTGCGGAGACGACAATCTTTCTCAGAGGCATGTCATTTTGATTGAAGACTACGTCGAGACCATTTTTTTGTTTGGAATACAGTAATTTGCTAAGTATGATGCTCCGAGTAATTTAAGGGGTGAGATTACCCCCGAATTCATTTTTTGCATTTTGTTAAAAAATTATGTAACATTTTTAAAACCTAAAGTTTTGTAAAATGAATTACAATTTAGAAATGTTTTATCATTACTCCTAGATTTTGAAAGATAAAAAGACAACATAAGTCAAACAAGATTACACTCTTATGAAGGGAATGTTAGGCACTATATGGTGCCAATGTGAGGAGCTTGAAACATTGAGTTTAGATGAAGGGCCCAACTTATAACATTGTTTTTTTGGGGCTAAGAGGTGCTTTAAGTTCTTGATTGCAAATAGACCATGTTCTAACCTTGGAACATTCATATTATTGGATAGGAACAGCTCATGTTTCTCTCTATTAAAAGATAACAATCAATCTCTATTTTGGGCAAAAACTTTCCTTTCTTTGGGGCTTGATAGGGCGGGCAGCAAACAATCCATATTTAGAGCAAAATCAACCTACGTTTTGAGTTAATGAAAATAAAGTTGGTTTTTTTTGTTTGAAGCATCTCGAAAGCTTAACTATAAATCATTTTGAATCAGGGCACAAGCCAGAACGCAGATCGACATTAGAACAAGGATTAGCAAGAGTGCGTCCATGGCGGCGAGAGCGAACTTCTTGTAGAAAGGATGTGAGGTGCGAGGTGCGAGAGGGGGTTCAAAGATTGGACCAATTTGGTATGGGAATGAGGATGGCGCTCTGATTCTTGAGCGAGGCTTGCAGATTCGCCGATTGGAGGTGCTACTCAAAAGCACGAACGAGAAATCATTTGTCTCCAGCCCTTTCTGGCATGCGCGAAGCTCCAATTTCTTTCCGCGTCCTCTGTGTTGCTTCCTCCGCATTGCTGCCTCCGCGTTGCTTCTTTCATCAAGAAGTCTGGAGCAGTCTCAATACATTGCTTCCTTTGCTTCCTCCGATTGGGGCTTGGGACGAGAGACACTGCTGTATAATAAGCCGTGTAAAGTAAGATTTCGACAGACTTGACTGAAATCTATTCATGCCCTATATTTATACTGGTATTAATTTTATTACACTTGATATTTTATTTTGCATCTAAATATCTACATGCCAAATAGGGGATTTTCACATTATTTGAAATTTTTTTACTTTTCAGCCCTTTTATTGCATGCAAAATAACCCCTTAATGTGTTTATTTATTTATTTTTTTGATCTGTTAGATTAATGTGAATGCAAACAATGATTCGCTAAGGGCAGATCAAATTGTTCATTTCTGGACGAAATTTTGCTTGATTTTTCACCTTTCCTTTTTGTACGAACATTGAGGGTTTGGAACTAGGATCTGCACTTTATTTAAATTGTGTTACTATAGCTCAAAAAATTAGAAGTACCGGTTCTGT
Organism: Gastrodia elata; assembly: GCA_016760335.1. Taxonomy (NCBI): domain Eukaryota; kingdom Viridiplantae; phylum Streptophyta; class Magnoliopsida; order Asparagales; family Orchidaceae; genus Gastrodia; species Gastrodia elata. Next base: position 105,554,972 of record CM028669.1, on the reverse strand, counting down.
ACTGAAGGTTAGTGTTCTTTCAGGTGATTTGGTTATATTGAAAAGTTTTGCAGCAATTTGTAGATTATATTTTGAGCTGTTATGACTGAATAGTGTTGCTATTTTCTACTGCTTTGAGAATAATAGAAGAATTACTATGACTGAAGAGTTTTAAAGGATTTTTGGCTGCTCTTTTGTGTTGTTTATGTGCAATGTTTGGGATATAATTAGAAAGTATGCAAAGATTTTCTTATAGCTTCATTTTACAATTTTTAGGAGTTGTTTGGGAGGTACAATTGCTGTTGTTTGGGGTTATTTTAATAGCTCTTTGGAACTGTTTTGAGCAGCTATTTGGGGAATACATAATAGTATGAGTGCTGGCTTGGTGGCTGTTTTAAGCTGATTCTGGGCTGAGAACATCTCCTAATATAGGCATAATTAATTGACCATTTTTGTGCTTTAACTACCCTACTTTAGAGCAACATTGGGCTATTCATTTGTTGTAATTGTAACTGATTCTGAGATTGTTTGTACGCTATCTGAGCCTTTTTATACAAACATCACAAGCACAATGCTCATGTTAACAAAATGCAAAAAAATGAACTCAGGGGTATAATCACCTCCTAAAATGAGCATTGTGCACGTGATGATTAGGTATGGATGATAGATTCTTTTTAGGCATTCATGAGCATTTTTTCTTAGGAGGTAAAATTACCCTCGAGTCCATTTTTATGCATTTGGTTAAAATGAGCATTGTGCTTGTGATGTTTGTCTAAGAAGCCTCAGATAGCTCCAAAAACAATTTCAGAATCAGTTGCAATTACAGCAAATGAATAGCCCATCGTTGCTCTAAAGTAGGGTAGTTAAAGCCCAAAAATAGCCAATTAATTATGCCCATATTAGGAGATGTTCTCAGCCCAGAATCAGCCTAAAACAGCCACCAAGCCAACACTCATACTATTATGTCTTCCCTTAATTGCTGCTCAAAACAGTTGTGGTGTGTAAAAGACAGTATAATCTGTCATTAGGTATGGATGATAGATTCTTTACATGAGTAAAAGATGAGATGCTAGATTTGGTAAGATAAATATTTTGACATTGATATGTAAATATCCAGCTTTCTTATGTTCTGTCAATATTATTCCTATCTTGTGTTTCTTCTAATTTCGAAAATATTATTTAATTTGATTTTATAGTTTTAAAAATTTGTTATTCCTAAAATAAATTTGGCATGGCCATTGCATGAAGGTTGGCATGATTTTAGGGTTTTCTATTCAAACGGTTGTCTTGGCACTTGAAATATGATTACTTCATATCTTTGATGCCTGTGTTTAATATTTACTGAGCTTTACAGTTTGGGCTAGATATGCATACGTTTTTCAATTCCATCTTTGCTCAGGTGCATAGTGAACAAACTGATGAATCCAAAAGAGCAGGGGTGATTGTATCAAACCATGTATCATACTTGGATATCCTTTATCACATGTCATCATCTTTTCCCAGTTTTGTTGCCAAGGTAAGAGAATAACTGATTTTTTTTTGTTCATTGGTTTTAAATTACAAGGTGCAAAATCTATATTAGTTTTCAACTTTATAATATGACCCACTTTCCTTATTTCCTTGGACAAATTGGATTTGGATTTGATGGATGAAGAGATCAGTAGCCAAGCTTCCTCTAGTTGGATTAATTAGGTTAATTCCTACCCAAGCATCTAACTGGATTTTTTGTTCATCAGGCTATTGTGCAAATAATTTATGAGGTTCACTTTTGATGCCTATTGTTCTATTCATTCTCTAAATTTCCATTTTCTCATGTTGTCTTTTGCTATACTTTTTGAGCTGTACTTGAGTTCTGTTATGATCAGCTAGCTGAATTTTCTGTTTGCTTTCGCTTGCAGCAAATGCCTTGGTTGTGTCTATGTCCAGAGGGAGTCAAAACCTTCAGATTTTAAGGGTGTTTCAGGTATTAAACGTTAGGGAATATTTGTCATTTTATGTTTTCATCATTTGTTATCTTTTGTATGATGAGGTTCTAACAGCTAATTTCTTCGACAAATAAATGCATTTGTACTGGCCCAGCAGATACTTTTCCAAGTAGAAATATACATCCATCTGTAATGAGATAATTTTTCATTTTAATTTGAAAGATCAGGTGATACGATGAATCCAATACTATATGTAGAATTACATCAAAATGATATTGAGAGAGAAATGACTGGTTGATTGAGATGATTAGAGCTTGCAAACTAAGGATAGCTAGGTTTCTTTTCTTTTGTTTGCCAAACGTGACTTGAGAAATTGGGAGAAGGGAGAAAAGATACATCCGAGCTATTTTGATTGATAGTTATCGTAATAGTTTTGCTATAGTTACTTGTTAGCTTTATTATCAGGACTTTTTCTTTTTATGGGAGGTTGTTTAGTTAGAGGAAAAAAATGAGTGCGAAGTAGAAAGATACCTATAATTTTTCATTGTTTGTATGTTTGAAATGAGAAAAAAGGAATGCACTGTAAAATCTTAAGATATAGGGATTACCTTCTCCCAAAATGGGCAAATTTGATTACTATGTTATACCTACCCTCACTTGTGCAATTTTTGATGTCTTTCTCAGTCTTTGTTACTCAAAAGTTCTTTCTCCCAATTAAAAGGTTTCTAAAGGATGAAGCTCTGCCTTTGGTAAAAAAGGAATATGCCAGGACATGTTTAACATTAGCAGTTTTTTCACCCCTAGCTGTTACTTTGGTATTGCTGTACTTGAAGGCACCAAACTCTCTTAACTGTGATGAGTATCGTCTGGTTATTTCAACTACCATAGTCTTTATCTCAACTTCTTGTTTTATTTTTATGAATCTCCCATTGCGATGCTTTCACCTAAACTGTGGAGTTCTGAATCATTCAGTTGTCTAATGATTCACAATAGGCTATAATTTGGATTTGAGTTTAACTTCAGGCGATTTCAAATAAACACATTATTTTGTAGATAAATGTTGGATGTCTCAAGACTGAGTATACTTATAGTGGGTAAAATAATTTAATTGCAAGTAAGCGCTGGCCCTTTTATTTTCTGTCTTTATAATGTGCCCATGACTGCAACCGAATGATTTGAGGTTAGAGCCCTTTTATTCATGCAGGTGTTATAACAGAAAGGATTCAAGAGGCCCATCTTAATAATCATGCTCCAATGATGCTACTCTTTCCAGGTAAAGCTTTGTAAATTGCAAACCTAAATATACTTTTCTGGAGGATGTGTCCTTTCAAAATGTTTCTTGATTAATTGCGAATTTGTAACTATTACTACTCTTATTCAAAGATAATAAACTAACAAGTTTCATACTTTCTTCAACACAATGTTTTTCATGCAATAGCATTGCACTAGTGATTGCCCTTATCGTTAATTTCTAGGTTCAATTGAATGATTTGCAGATGCAGGATACACATTAAATGATTCAAATTCAAGTTATCTCTTGCCTTTATTTTGCAGTATGCTTTTTGAATGTTCGGATGTGTTCTGTATGCTGCACTCCGTCATTTAACCATGAACTTCTTTTTTTCTTGTTTCTACAGAAGGCACTACTACAAATGGTGATTACCTTCTTCCATTTAAAACGGGTGCCTTTTTAGCCAAAGTGCCCATTCAACCAGTAATTCTAAGATACCCTTACCAAAGATTTAGTCCAGCATGGGATTCTATATCTGGGGTGAGAATTCTTAATTATATCAAGAAATCACTGCATTCACCGTTGATTTAATTTTGTACTAAATGTCATAGCTGTCTTAGACTATAATTACCGACTTACATGGAGATACTTTTTAAAATAGGATTTTGATTATTTTAATTTAACTAATTTAGTTCAGGGCATTCAATTTGGCCTCCCAAATGTTCAATATGTCAATTTAATATCCAATTCATTTTGAGATTAACTTTGACCTAAAATGAAGGATTAGAACTAAATTAAGCTTATACTGAATAGTTGGGGCTTAAATTAAACTTTTTGAAATATATGGATTAAAGTGGATAATTGACTAGATTACATGGCGTTTGATTACCTACCTTCGTGTGTACTTTTGTTATGACTAATGGATCATTCACTCCAATTAACTATTTCTCATTGGCTGTTGGCTAAAGGTTTAACCTGGTTCCCATTTTGCCATTAGTTGTTCCAAAAAATAAATCGTATTTGTCCCTTTTAAATATAATAACTTTAGCAACTAGCAATTTTTTTGATTCTTTAAAATGTGGTTCTTCTGTATGAGGCGCAACTTTTCTTTGTTTAAAGAAATGAATCGTTTTTGGAAAGTTGTCAATTACTACAAAAATTGATTCATACTCTCTTAGGCATGATCATTCTAGAATAATATTCCTACTCACAGTCTCTAAGATTTATATGATAGAGGTAACGGTGAACCATTTAGCCATTTAACATGTTCTACATTGTGACCGGATGTACTCTTCTAATTATAAAGTATGCAAGCATTATCCATGTTTAACCATTGCCACAATTTGACCTTAATGGAAATGCTTCAAAATGCCTTGTCATGTTATTTTATTATAAGAAGTTGTTGAGAGGGATGAAAAGTTGAGTTTTGGAAAAAAAGCCATCTTTGAGATAGAAATAACTATTTATCTTTGGTGAGGTATCAATTTATTTGAGATCTATTTTTCTTAATTTCTTATGATAGTTTTCTTTAAAGCTGTTGAAGCTTGATAGTTGATACCTTGCGTGATGTGCAAAAGATAGCCTCTCTGGTCATGGCATCCACAAGTTTATCAAGACCATTTGAGCAATATTATATTTAAAAGTGTGATCTGATAAGAATTGGTCTTATTTGACGAATCTTGTATTTTGTGATGACTGGTTTTTTCTTTTGAGGTGATATCTTACCGTAGCTTTTGTTAGTTTTTTCTTTGAAGCTTGATAGTTGATACCTTGACTTGCGTGATATGCAAAAGATAGCCTCCCTGGTCATGGCATCCACAAGTTTATCAAGACCATTTGAGCAATATGATAGCTCAAAAATGTGATCTAATAAGAATTGGTCTTATTTGACGGACCTTGTACTAACTATGTGATGACCGGTTTTTTCTTTGGAGGTGATATCTTACCGTAGTGATTTGGGTGGTGATTAAAATATTGTCATTTAAGATGTTGATTAGTTTTCTTGTCGAAGCACAAGATTAATTAATTGCTACATTTTTGTATTGTTTTAAAATTGAGTAAAATGATTTAAAAGCTCATATATTCACATTAAAAATGGCTAATTTTGGCTAAAATTCTGAAATGCTAATGTACACATTTTGATATTTTTTATATTTTCATCTTGCGCTAACTTCACTGTCAAAACTATGCTGAATGCTTTAAAGTTTATTTTAGATTTTTAAAAGGAATTTACTTATATGATATTATAAACGGTTTATGTTACGTATAAGGCACCCAAAAGATAAGCATTACTTTTAATGCTCTTTAATACATTAAAATTTACAAATAAACACCCTCATCCTTAGCTCTAAATTTCATTTATTATTCGTAACAATTTGTTGATTTCACAACACTTTGTTCGTTTTTGCTTCGTTCTTTTCACAGCAAATAATCTCTTTGTTCTTCTGCCATGATCGATCTCCCCCTAACACCATTAAGGTTTCTGTGATTAGCCTCGTATGCTGTGATTCTCCCACACACCATTAAGATTCTTACAAGCCATATCTTTCGATGCTGCAAACCACACTTTTGATGCTGCGATCCATCGGCACCACAATCTTTTCATGCAGTGATCCTTTGAGGTTGAGATTCTTCGATGCTTGGATCTTCACTGTTCCTTTGACACTACAATCTGTTCTTCATCTTCACTACCTGTGCTATGATCTCCACTCCGTCTTGTGCTGCAATCCTTTAAACTACTCCAATCCACTGGCTGATCTCTTGCAACCAAGTAGTTTAACTTCTATTTATGTGCTTGCGGAATTGTTCTATCCCTTAATGAAGAAAGGACTGTTTCTTATCAACTAGAGTTTACCAAGAACCATATCATTCCTTCATCAACTTTTTGGTTGAAGAAATTATCATCATGAACTATTTCTCACAATAATTGTTGACTTAGTGTATAAACTTCGATCACCAATATAGTGTCAACTCACTGGAAGTAATAGTTATATTGACAATAAAAACATAACTTTTGCATCATCGTTTTCTACAAAAGAAAGAATTTTTGATATTGGTGCTTGATTTGAAACCAGAGTTATTCAAACATGCAATGAGTTTTATGGAAATTAAAAAAATTTGGCATCATAATAAAATCAACAATGAAAGTAGTCATTACTGCATGTTCTTTTTGGTCTTGTCCTTAGCAAGTAAGAGCTTCAAAATGCGATTTTGATCAAATCTTTGAAGTTAGAAACATTATTAATTGATTAGGTATTAAGCAAGCTATGACAAAGTGGGTAGTTAGCCAGTTTGAGGAAATTGCACAGAAAATATGCAAACAAAGCCAAAAGAAATTAATGATAGATTGTAGGAGAAATTCAGGCTTACATTTCTTTATATGAAGTTATGGAGATTTAGAGAGATAGCTTAAAAAAATCTTCTTGGTGTTATAGATGGAGCTATATGTGAGTTTCAACATCACACAGAGAACGAGTCAGCTGAAAATCTAGTAAATCGTATGTTATATATGTTATGATTTCTCATCATCAGTTATAGAGTGAATCTAGAGCAAAATCTGCAAAATAAAAAATCATATAGATTTCAGCACAATCATAGAGAAAGAACCATCCAAACACAAAAATATACGTGAAAAACCCAAAATTTGGAAAAAATTATGGAGCCACACCATGAAGAAGATCCACTATAAGAAACCATCAAGAGCTTACAGAGTTATTTCTGAAAAATCCTAACTCAGAAGAAGCGGAAGATTGCACTGCTAGGGAGATCACACAAACCTCAACATTCTTCTGTCTATGCCTTAATTTGGTTCTCTAACTCAACTCTTGAACATGCAACAGTTCTCACTACAGATCAACACTGCAACCACCATGCCACCAATTCAGCCCTGGCATACGGTCACCACGGTAGCACACCGTTGTGGCCACCGATGCAGCCCCCTTGTGGTCACCTACTGTAGCACACCGCTATAGCCCTTCCGTACAAATCTCTGGTGAAGATTTTCATCAACGGTTTCCTGGTGCAGTCATCGCTGCAGCTTCCTGTTGCTGCCCTTGGATGCACCTCCACTGAGGCCTTTGGCTGCAGCCTTTGCCGCCCCCTTCTCCTTTGCACTCATAAGGCTTACTTATGCATCCATATAAGCCTCCCCACAAGTTTAGGCTTTTATATATGGCCAAGCCAAACCCTAATTTGCCCTAAACATGCATTGGGGCCCAAGGGACAAGCCCCTTGCTGTTCGAGTATGTTGCGGGTGTCTGGACGCCCTAGGATCGATCTGGCGGGTGCCGTGGGACCCATGTCTCGAGTACCAGGCGTTGGGGCGTGCCCCAACACCAGACTCTCTGGTCCAATTCTTGTAGGGTGCGTTGGGGCGCCCAAATTGACCCTAACTTGTCCCGAAGCACCCCGGAACCTCTCGAAAACCTATCGGACCTTCATTGGAACCTCCATGGATGATCTAAATGGTCTCCACATTCTAACATTATATACATATGATACCTAAAGAAATTCCTTGAAATGATTATTTGTTAGTTTTCAAGTATGAATAGGACATGTTTGCACCATCTTTGGCAGAACATATCTTGTGCTCACTATTTGGAAGCAAGTCTTAGATTTCCTTAACAAGTCGTTTGTCATATCAAATATGAATGCTAGACATATATCTCCCTTAAAAAGTGAGCAAGAAATCCAAGAGCCATTATTTAGAGTTGGACTTAGATTCTACTACTGCAAATTCAAAGTAAATAAGCTAGTGTTCTCATCAAGTAAATTATTTGGAAGCATGCCCAAATATCTCATTTTAGATAGCAAGCATCCAATCCCACCAATGGTCAATTGCTTGCCAAGAATCCTTTTATGCCTACTTGAAATCAAACAAAGAATTGTTTAAAAGAATTGTCTTGGCTGCCATATGTGTATATTATCTGAATTTTTGGATTTCTTCTAATGAGCTCTCTATGTTGTGTCAAAACCTACTCCCATTTGTAGTGCCAAAAAGTTTATCTTGAGCTACCACATTAAATCACTACAATTTCATATAAGGAGGCGTAAGCTCGAGTTTGTTAGCTTTTTGTGGTCAAGCAACACTATCAAGAAGGGGGTGAATTAGTTTTCTAACTTAGAAATTGAACATAAGAAACTTTTACTTAATTTATGCTTGAATTTGAGGTATTTTAATTAATTTAAGGGGAAATATACAAAAAACAAGCACACAAAAGAAAAAATGAACTAAGAAGCTTATACAAGCACACAAAGTAAGAAAACCACAAATTTATAGTGGTTCTGATCTCTCTAACAATATGTTCACTCTTCGGAAGTTAATTTCTTTTGAAAATCGGCCCAAACATGAATCGATTTTTCGTTGATATCGTAGTAGACATAGAAGCTAATTTAACCACTCATTTAGATGCTTTTGACTGCGGAGCTGTGGAAGTCCTCTCTTTAATGTTGTTTTGAGGCAGAGCGTCCTCGATCCCTCTTTCACACTCTTTGGCTACAGAGTTGTGGAGCATTTTCTTAAAACAATGCTGAGGCGGAGCTTCCTCGATTTCTCCTTCGCAAATCATGCATGGCGAAGCTGCCAAAGTTTCCCTTGCACATCTTGCAAAAGTAGGGTTAGAAACAAAAAAGATATCAAAAAAGAAAACACTTACAAGATTTGAGATGAAGTTCTCAAATCCAGCTTTTCCTAAAATTTCAAAGAGCTTTTAAGTCTTCCCAAAGCACCTTTGATCTTTCTTGTAATCCTTATGATTGCTGCTAGAGATTGCTAGAGGTGTGGAATAAGGCTGGCTAAAGGACCCTATTTAAAGATGAGGTGAGAGGGTTGATTTAAGGCAATTTTATAATTTTGAAGAGTTGGCGCGCTTGGGCTCGTTGCTAACGATATGTGGCTGGTGTTTTCTTAACAGGCCCAATCAGGCACGGGTCCGTCGCTTGGGCGTGCATGTTTGGCAGGATATTTGGGCACGTCTCGCCAACCCACGGATCGACTTGCAACTATCAGGGAACACCTGTGTGCATGATTGTTTTGCGTCCGGGTGCCTTGCGTCTAGATGCAAATTGGATTACGTTTCGGCGCACTCGGATCTGTATTCTGGCACGTGCAAGCTAAGCAAATTTGTGTCATACAATTAGTTAGCTCTTTAAGTCAAATTTCTATCAAACTTTAGTATGTTTATCACAAAAATAATATAAAATACCATACCGGAGATTGATTTCAGCTGACGAACGGAGAGATTGTGTGTTGTGAAGAGGACAATGTTAAGGCTGAACGAAATGTTATGAAATGAATGGAGCATTATGAATACGCATCAGAGCATGGGGCTTTGGATGAGAGTGATTTATTGTAAATTTGGATGTATTAAAGTGCTTTAGAAGTAATATTTATATTTTGGGTGCTTTTTAAGTAATATGAACCTTTTAAGGTATCGTACAAGTAAAAATTCCTTAAATATCAAAGATGTAAATGGACAATATGATACTGGATAGCATTATTGTAATCATATTATTTATTAATATATGCATCGAGTGATATGAAGATAATACTGAAACACTTGAATGAATAATAGATTAACATATGCTATATGATTAGTTATGCATCGTACATTTTTGAATGTGCTGCATCGGACAGTTAAATATTATGAGAAGTAACTCGATCTTCATTATTTCTACTAAAAGAAGTTATTGACATGAACAAGAGTGCAAACGGAGCTAGAGAGAAAGAAAGTGCGGCACTGAGAGGTTATGCTAAAGATCTGCACATTTTACTTGCCATAGTAAAGACGTGAATAAATGCAAGATTACTGATAAAGATGAGACAGTAATCATTGATAATCTATTAGTTACAAGTAATGTTATGTTTGATTTTCTTCCAATACATTCAGTTTATTGGTAGATAATGTGGTTATATTTTAAGGTGGCTTTTCTTCTTAATCTTGTCATCCTCCTTTAATGCTGAAATTTTTATCAAAAAGCATTCGAATTTCTGACAGTGAAAATGCTCAATTAAGCGTTCTGGTTCTTAGGTTGTTTTTAGTGACAGAAATTTTAGACTTTAGGCTCTAGTTATAATATGAAAATTTGAATTTTTTATTAGTTTTGTTCATATTCTAATTTGTTACTCTTCCTTGTTGCTAGCTCTTAAGTTGCTGCTTACTTCATTTTGCAAGTGCTAGATAGTTGTGTTTAGCGGCAGTTATCTGGAAGTTTTGCTTTATTATTTTATGCTTCTTTACAGTGCTTCATCTACTTATTAGTAAATAGTTTCAACTTTCTTGGCATTCTTTTGCAGGTACGACATGTATTCTTGCTTCTTTGTCAGTTTATCAACTATATTGAGGTAATCCAATTGCCCGAGTATTACCCATCTGATCAAGACGTGCAAGATTCTAAACTTTATGCAAATAATGTTCGAAAGTTGATGGCTTCTGAGGTATGAAATTATTTATTTTACTAGTTTTTTGCTATCATCACATGAGAAGATTCAACAAAATACTATGCTATCAGCTACCTAACACAACGGAATGGTGTTGTGTGGTTTGAAAACCCCAATCAAAATTTAAAAAAAAATTATAGATAAGCTATATGACAGACTATACTATATGGGATTGAATGTTAGCCAATAAAGAAAAAACTTGTTGAAAATAAGTGTTACAGAGATGAGGATGCTAAAGTGGATGAGTGGGTTTACTTGGAAAGATAGAATGAGAAATGAGTTTATTCATAGCAAGGTTAGAGTTGCTCCAACAGTACATAAGATTAGAGAATATTGTCTTTTAGATGGTTTTGGCATATTAAGTGTAGCCCTTTCAATGCCCTTGTTAGAAAAATTGAGTATATAAATTTTTCCCATTTTAAAATAGTTAGAGAAAGACCACAATGGAAACAAAGATTCATGCAACCAACCCCATCTTGTAGGACTTATGGCTTACTCTTCTTGTTGTTGTTGTTAGGTTTTGCCTATCAGCCTAGTGAATTGCATATGCATCCATAATTTATAGTTACTATCATTGTGCGTGCTTTAAGTTGAAGTAGCTATCATCTATAAATATATACATTTGAATAAATGTAGAATCTATTTTTATCTTACCAATACTTGATAACGACCATATCAAATGGTAAATGTGCAAATAGTATACATGCTGACTGACTGGGAATACACGTCTGCGCTCACACGCAAGTGCACGTGGTCTGAAATAATAAGGGATTGTGAAGTTCCGAGATTTATCGTCTACTTAGAACGGTGTGTTTTGTTACTAAAGTATATTTGATTTTATTGATGTTTGAAGAATGATTAATTATTTGATTTTGGTTCTAATTTTAGCAATCAAAATTTCTTAGATTAGAAACTGCTTGTTAAGAAAGTAAGGAGAGTTGGGTTTAGCATGCAATTCATTAAGAGTTTGTGTGAGTACTCTTCTTTATCAACTTTTAGTGTCAAATGATTTAGATGTTTGAATTATAATCAAGAAACTTAATCTTCTCCAGGGTATCCCCCAATTGTACTAAGTTTTGCCTAGTGCTCAGAGATGAACACGAGATGGTTCAATCTCAGCACATAGACCATTATGTGATCATTTTTTGGTTGAATTTCATACTTACATCTAATTTATTAAAATTGTAGTTTTAGTTAGTTATCAGATGAGCTTGATTCTACTGATGGCTGACATGCGTCAGTTCTAGGCTTAACTAAGGGAGAGAGCAACAGGCTAAGTGGGTTATGTCACATCATCCACAAGCACACATCACATCTCAATCCTCGCGTAAACCTAGCACGAGCTATGGAGCTCAGCGGTGGCTCCTGGCTTACACGCATCAACTTCTCAGCAAAGAAACTATACTACGAGGCTCATAGAGCTTGTCATTAGGCTCTAGGCAAGCATGCACATATTCTTTGCATAAGCTAATAGTAAGCTGGGGAGCTCAAAGAGTTATTATTATTTCATCGCTCTGTTCATGCTCTTAGATCTGAGGATTTTCATTGGTCATCCTCGCACGACAAATGCTATCACTGACATTCGTGACGAGGACGCTCAATATGCAAACCCTTAGTTCTAATAGAATCACTTGCTTAATGATTTCAACGTTAAAATATTTATCTTCTTAAAATATAAACAAGCAAAACAGTTCATCCAAGTATGCTGCACATCATTTAATCAACATATTGACTAAATAAAGTATTCATTGACAAATTCAGAGTACAGACACTTTTTCCTTAACTTATTACATACATGTGCCCAACCCTCCCCAAAGAGGGTTTAGGCTTCCATTGAAAAGGAAAGATAAGAAAAGCAATTAAGAACTAAGAGCATTTTCTTGTCTCTTACAGAAAAGAAAATGATTTGAGTTTAAGATACAATACTAGGAATTGCTGCTGCATTCACTAGTCCTCTCTATCTCAAAGTTCCTTCTCTCTTCCGCTTTCTATGCCTTGGCCTTTTCTTTCAATGGTAACCTTCTTCTTCCTTGGGCAGGGGGACTCTCCATTATTTCTGCTCAACAGCAGAAAAGCTTTCTATGCTTGGCCTTCTCTCTTATGCTTTTTATGCTTTGCCTTTTTGCTCAAAGAAGATGGCTTGAATTCATCTGCGACTACGATCTTAGTATCACATATCACCCCGGTAAAGCCAACGTTGTTGTTGATGCCCTCAGCAGAAAAGTGTCTCTAAGCGAAATGATCATGGCAAGCCCCTTGGTGGAAGAGCTCCTAAAACTAGGGATAAAACTCATTTCCAGCAAGCAATTGAACGATCTACTTCAGATAAGTACCATCGAACCTACGCTCCTGCAACAGATAACAAGTGCTCAAGATCAAGACCCAGAGTATTCAAAACTAAAAACAAACATAGAAAATGGATGCAGAATAGACTTACAACTGCAGCAAAGGATTTATATTTACCACGGTAAAAGAGTTTGGGTTACTAATAACACGTCCATTCAAAACTATATACTAAGTGAAACTCACAACTTTGGATATTCAGTTCACCCCGGAAACAACAAAATGTATCGGAATCTAAAAAAAGTATTCTGGTGGCTAGGACTCAAAAGAAGCATGATTGAATTCATTGTTAAGTGCCATATTTGTTGTTTAGTAAAAGCTGAACATCAAAAATTAGGTGGACTCTTATAGCCACTAGAAATCCTAGAATGGAAGTGGTCAGATATTTCAATGGACTTCATCATGGGATTATCCAGGAGTTGTTCACGAGCTGATGCAATTTGGGTAATAGTGAACTGATTGACTAAATCAGCCCATTTTATCCCTATCAAGCAAACAGACACTGTTGAGAAACTAGCCAAAATTTATATCAAAGAAATAATCAGACTCCACAGGATTTCAAAAGTCAAAGTCTCAGATTGAGATAACAGATTTACATCCCGATTTAGGAACCGTGCTAGTTCTAAGCACTGCCTGCCATCCACAAACAAACGGGCAAACCGAAAGAGTTAACAAATACTCGAAGATTTGTTGCGGTTGAATATTCTAGATTTTAGTGGTAGTTGGGAAAAGCACATACCATTAATCGTATTCGCGTATAATAATAGCCACCAAATGAGTATTAGGATGGCTCCTTATGAAGCCTTATATGGGAGGAAGTGCAGTACTCCACTAGCTTGAACATAAGTTGGAGACGTTCAAATTTATGGCTTTGAGTTGATTGAAGAAACGAATGAAAAGATTAGGCTAATCAAGAGCCCAATTGCGGCAGCCCAGGACCGACAAAAGAAGTATCATGATGCCAAACATCGGATGCTATAATTTCACGTTAGTGATCGTGCCTTCCTGAAAGATTTTCTGCCATACACATCGTTTTCCACATTTTAGCACTCCGCAAATGCCTCTTGGAATCATCTCAATAAATTTTTGATTCGACAGTCAAAATTCAGTCTAATTTGATTTATGTCGAAAAACTTCTTCAAATCATTGAGAAAGACCGCTGTAAATTAAGAAATAGAACAATTCCAATGGTTAAAGTCCAGTGGCATAACCATACTATAAAGGAAACCACATGGTAAAAAGAAGATATGCAAAAAAAGTATCCATAATTGTTTCTTAATTAAGGCATCTCAAAACTTCCCTTAAGTCTTTAATTTGTTCTTATGATGTCGAGGACGACATCGTTTTTAAGTAGGGGTGTTTGTAACGACCTAAAATCGTTATTTTGCAAATTAGGTCAAACCCAGCCTCAGAAATTAGGACCTCGGGGAATTTTGAATTAGGGCAAATAAAAATACTTTTAGATGAGAATAATTTTTAGATCAAAGTGCCTTAGTTTGAGAGAAATCTGGATAATAGAAACTCTCGCTTTAATTTTTTGATCTTTTTAAATTCAATAAATCAGGAACATCAATATGCGTACCCGAATTCATCGATTTTTGTGTCATTGTGTTAAGAATATTATTTAAAGGTTGCTCGAAAAGTTTCATCGATTTTGTAGCACCGGTTCAATCTCGATTAATTTTCGAAGTTTAAAACTTTAGAAATTAATTAAAAATAAAATATTTCTTTGAATCAAAATTTTTTAGTCCGAGGGTGTTTGTTATGTCGTAACGCACTTCGGTGTCAAGTTTCGTTATTTTTGGACGCCAAACGGCAGAAAAATGCAAAAAATTTAAGTTTAAGTAATTCTTTTAATTTTACCTCAAGTTCCTTCCTCTCCTTCTCACCCCCCCCCCCCCCCCCGATCAGGATCATAGATCCTGCAATCGCAGGCTCTGTCGCAAAACATAGCCTGCTCTGCAGGCGAAACCTTCTTGGGTCATTTTTGGCGCAGGCTGTCGGCCAACTTGGTCGACACCCTCCCTCTCCCTCTCTCTTCCCTGCTTCTTCCCTACTTATACCCCCTCAGCCCACCCCCTCCTCTCCCAGCCAGCTCTCTCCCTCAAACCTGCCAGTCCTCTCCCTCAAGCTAGCCAGCCAGCCACCCCAGCTGCCAGCCACCTCGGTGTCAAGTTTCGTAGTTCTTCAGTCATTTCCATTCTGTCTTTTTCTTTCGTACATAATTATAATGCTAGAATAAATATTACTGCTATCGCAGTAACTTAAAAATCGAATTTCAATAAAAAATAAGCAAGCAAAAGAACAAATGGAAAAGAAGATAATATTTATTCTTAATAATATTGGCTAAATGCTAATTTAAAATATCAAAATTAAATACAAATTCAAAATTCAAATTGTCAAACTTTGGATCCTAAAGAATAAAGGTACTCAGTACATGATATGTATTATATTTTGCATTTTTACTGCTGCTTAGTTTTGCTTTCGAGCCAAATTCATATTGAAGCTTGGTTGGTTGTTTGGAACCAACATTCGTGGCTGGTTACTGAAAACATAACATCAGTAACAACATTCGTAGCTAGTTATTGAAAAAATGATATCAGTAACAATATTCGTGGCTAGTTAATGGAAAAATGATATCAGTAACAACCTTCGTGGGTTGTTACTGGAAAAAGACATCAGTAACAACATTCGTGGGTTGTTATTGAAAAAATGACATCAATAATAATATTCACGGTGGGTTATTGGAAAAACGACATCAGTAACTATATCTTTGAGCTAATATCTTTTGCAAAAAATTAATTATTTCGTTTGCGCTTTTACTTTATTATTTTTCTTGCACCCTTATTTTCGCAAATCGTATCTCTGCTATTATAAAATATAATACTTCATTGTTTACTGTGGTACTTAGAGTATTCTCTAATTACTGAGAATTCTAATCCCAGTATTATTTTATGTACAATACTAGGTCAGGTACTTTTGGAAGAGCTTATACAAGAACTTTAAAAATTTTCACTGCAGAAGAATCTACGGCGCAACTTTTACTTTTATTTTATTTTACTTTTTCAAAGTTCGTCTTGTGTTCTAAAAGATGAACTTTGTCAGAAGTTAGTTGGCTACATTGTAAATTTGAAATATTATTAAATGAGAAATATATTTTGGCTTTTATACATGTTCCTTTTCTTTCAAAATTGCTCAATATTATCCTGCGGTATGTGAGTACTCGATGTTGGGATAGTTCTCGCTGAACTGGCGTCGGGTTATCACAGTGTTCTTGCAGCAGTTGTCCACAACCTTCAAGCCTTTTAATCTTCATATGAGTGTAGGGAAGAAGAAAAGCTGATTTACCTTGTCTAGTAGATCGAGCCATTAGTTCAAGGTTGATCTACAACAGTAAGGCGCTCACGTGCATGTCATTTTCCAACGTTTGTAATGAGTTAATCATCTCTTGTAACTCTAAAGCTACCTCTTACATCTCCTCTATGATTACTAGAACTAGGACTTCATTTCTGTACACACAAGTCCTAAGAAGTTCACCAAGAAACTTTTCTCGAGCAATAGGTGAAGACCTCATGTTTTAATGCTCTTAAAGCCGGCTATTTGAAAATCTTTATGTTTTGTTGCTCTTAAAGCTGACTAGAGCACATACCACTCTCTATTGATCTTAGATTCGGGCCTAGGGAGCACTGCTGTCAAAAATTTTGACCAACCTAAAACATGTCATGCAACTGAAATTTCATGTGAAATTTTAAATTAGAAAAATTAATTTAACAAACTAGAAATCAATTAATTGGTTTATTAATTGCTTACAATCCACTATGAGATGGTAAATGAGCATAGAATGTATGCCAATTCTAATGAACTAAGAGTTTAGTGAATTAATTTTTCACATGAATAGTTATGTGCTAGGATCTATAAATGTTGCTTCCCTTTGCTTAAAAAAAAACAAAAATGATGACTACATTATCATCATCATCATTATTATTATTATTATTATTATTATTATTATTATTAGTATTATCATTGTTTTTATTATTATTTGAGCCTAAGAAAGAGAAGAAATTGTTCATATTTTTGCATAAAATTTGTGCATATCTTAAAGCTTTCATATCTCATTGTACAAAGTTGCTCTCATAGTTCACAATTTTTCAAGTCTAAAATGCTACATTCAAGGTCTACAAAGCCCCTATTCTTCTTTTGCATGCCATAACCAGTGCACACGCAAAACATGAAAAAGGATTTGTATAATATATAATAAGATGCTCATGTTAAAAAATATGTAAAAACTAAAGCAATAAAATGTTACCAAACAACAATCTAGTAGAATAGTCATACAAATAAGAGTCTAGATTGTTTGGATTTCTAGTAAATTTAATTGTTTCTATCAGAATCAACTTAAAGTTAAAGAAAACCTATTTCTAGCTGATCTATTTAAATTAGTTAAGTTAATCTAAGTTAAACAACATATTTTCTAGTTCATCTATTTGATTTAGTTGGATCACCCTAAGTTTACCATTATATGATTTATAGTATATCTAATTAACCTTAGTAACTTAGCCTAACAAAGTCAAATCTTAATCTATCAAATTGATCTAATTGAATAAGCTTAAGGCAAGCAATGAATTCCTAGTTGATCTGTGTGTAGTCTTAGTTGAATCCATTAAAGTTAAAAATTTGACTTTTAGTTGATTTGATTGTTCATAATTGAATCATCCTAAATTTAAATATCATATGATACTTAGTAGATATAACTGATCCTAGTTAAATCATTTAAGTTAATAATTTGATATTGTGCTAATCTAATTGATCATTCATTGTTGACTAAATCTAAGTTAGTGCTGTGAAATGAAAGGGTTGAAAATCTTCTTTATACCCGGAAGCAAACATGAACAAGTGCTATTGTAGTAGTCAAACATAAATCATTGCATAGATAATCCTTTGTAAGGAAAATTCATGGAGCCAAATCATCATGAAAAATTTACTATGAAAATCTAGAAGATACAAGCTGTTTACAAGTTTTGGCCTTAACCTTACCATAACATACTTGGTATTACAACCCCCATGGTAGCACAACCAATCTCTATGCCACACTTCAACACAGCCCTTCATGGGTTTATATAAACACAAGCTCATTTCTGTGCATGCGCCTAGCACGTGGCAATGATTGCCTTGCACACGTTCTGGTCAACCCACTTGTGCCTAAATCGTGCTTTCACGTCTGGGCGCGAGTCCACTTGCGCAAGTTGTCCACTCATGCTTAGTCACAGTCTTGAGTGCTCTTAGGTGCGAGCCACAACTATTTTGCTAACAAATGTGCATGCTGTTTCATCTGCCTTTTACAAGACCACGCTTGGGGGCAAGTCAATGGTTCCGCTAATAAATGTGCATACGATTGCTTCTGACTCAGACAAGACCGCACTTGGGCGCACCCAATTGCTTCTAGTGCACCCGTGGTTTTGACGCTCAGCATATACCTGGGAGGCTGACTCTAGATTGGGCTAAAGTGTTGTTTTCTCTGTGCTTTAGCACTGCTGCCATAGCCCTTTTGCGTCTAGACACGCCTAGTGTCGCGTTTGGGCGCATCTCTTTTGAGGCTCCACCTTCTAATAATTTTGGATCCTTTGGGCGCGGCCCGTCTGGGTGCGCTTTCTCGTGCTTCACTCGATGTTTCACCAAAACACAATTTCCCACTTGGATATCGAGGGTAATCTTTCTCTATCTTCTTCCAACTTTGGCAGCTATCCTTCATAGTTCTTAGAGGCATGGTGTTGCTCATGCCGTCTCCTGCCACAATTTAAGATCCACTACCAGTGAGAATATCTCTGAGTCGGCAATTTCCTGCCTTTCCCAAACGTCCTTTGCAAGCAATGGTTATTTTTCTTGCTCACTTTCTTCGAAGAATCATTTTTCCTCTAATAGGTATCCCTCCAAATCCCCTGCTAGATTTGACGACTACACCTTGTCACCGTTATCTCACTCCCATTTTCTTGGGCACATCGTAACCTGGAAGATCTTTTGGGATCTACTATTAGTGCTTGAGGTATAACTCGCGCCTCCCCAGCTTTTTGAGTCTCTTCTTCAATCTCTTTGTGACTATGAGACTCTTTATCTTATACAAGAAAAAATTTGACCTTCCTCTATTCTTCATTCATGATACTTTTAGAGAGGAGATTTTAATCATCTCTCGCCTTTGTGCCCGAGCAAATATTTGAATATTCCTTAATTGCTCTTTCGTCCAGCCACCATTGCACTCTTTGCTACTTTTCGGGAGTCCCTCGTAAAATGTGGTCATGTATCCTGTGGGTGCTACTGTCCAACAAAAATTAAAAATTTCTTCTGGCTATAAACGTGGTAGACATTCTTTAGTAGTCATTCTCCCCATTTGGCAGCTTATGTCTATGCTTTGTCCCAAGATGCAACAAGCTATATTACCTCCAAGGCGCATGCTCTTCAACCACCTGCAATATAAGATTTAAACACATCCTAAACTATTATCTCCATGGTCCAATGCTCCAAATTCCACCACCCGTGACTTAGTCTTCTCTAGGAACAGGGTCAGTCCTCAAGATCTACTAGTATGATGTTTGCTTCACCATCTCTCTCTTGATTTGTGCCTCCAGCTCTCTTAAGCCATGCACAATCCTTTTTGAAATGGCTCATCTTCGCATAACGACCAGCTTTCCTCATCAACTTCCCTCTCATTGAACTCACCGACTTTGATCTGAGTTTTGCTCCAAGCTTCTCTATTTGATCTTTTCCCAACATTATTGATTAGAATTAGCCCAACAATGGCATTAAATTTCAACCTCATCATCGAATTTGATGTCAATTACACACAACTGGCTCATCACGACATTGAAATTGTTCAAATGCTGGCACAATGCTGCTGCATGCCATTTTCATATTGTACATTTTTTCATTAGTAATACCTTATTTGATGTTGAGGGTTTCTCGTACATCCTCGTCAGGCATTTCATCAGCTTCATTGTGATTTTCTCATTTGCAATGTTGAATGCGATAGATGATGTTAGGATTATCGGATCAATCCCAGGACAATCCTGTCAAGTATCTGCCAATCTTCTTTACTCGTTGCCTGTGACTTCTTTGCCAATTTTCCTAATGACATACAACTTTTGGTACAACATATCCTTTATTTGCATCCCTCTAAAATGCAAAGTTAGTGCCATTGAAATTTGTAATTTTGTACCTTGTATCATCTTCCATTGTTCCACCTTGAACGAACAACCTGGCTCTGATAGTGGTTTCTGAGAAATGAGGGGATTGATATCATAGTTATGGTGGAAATTCTCTTTTCACTCGGAAGCGAATGCCAACAAGTATTGTCGTAGAAGTTAAACAAGCACAGTCAACTGAGCATACAAACTTCAGAATTTACAAAGAATTCTTTAATTGAAAAATCATGGAGCCCCACTTTCATGAAAAGTTCAATGAAAATTAAGAAGAAGATAAAAGGAGCTTATAACATTTAACCTTAGCCTCACCATAACACACTGAACACAACATCGATGGCATCACAACCGATCCTAGTGTCACACCAGCACACAACACTTCATGGGCTTATATAAATTCAAATCCATTTTGGTGCTGCGTTTAAATGCATGGCAATGATTGCCCCACATGTCAGGAGTCAGCATGCGTGCGTCTGCACCATACATGTGTGTCTGGGTGTTGGCCCACTCGTGTCTGGACGTACACTTGTGTCACAGTTGTTGTGCTAGCCCACCTTAGTGTACATGCTGGCCGTCTACTTGCATTTGGGCGCAAGCCATCTGCTTCGCCATTAATTATGCTTGCTTGTGACACGTCTAATCTATGTTCTGTTCACACATGCTTGGGTGTGGGTTTCATTGCTCCTGGGCATAGATCAACTGTTCTACTAATAAATGTGCACGCGGATGCGTCTGCTTTTGACAAGACCACGTTTGGGCTTACCCACCCGCATCTGGACACCCCCATGGTCTTGGCTCTCTGCGCTTTCCATAGAGGTCGACATTTGAGCGTGCTCCATCTCTTGCTCTGGGCTTTAGCGCACTGCCACAACGCTTACGATCCTGGTGTTGCATCTGGGCGCGCCTCCTTTGAGGCTCCACTTCAAACAATTCTGGCTCCCGCCCTTTCATGCACTTTTCCTTGTGCTGCACTCGAGGTTTAGATGATCTAATGTTTAGCTGATCTTACTAACCGTATACCCCAAAATAAGCAATTTGATTCTTACTTAATATAAGTAATATATACAAAGATTTTATTAAGTCAATGTCCTTAGCTCTAATTGACCTATATTCAAGTTAAGTTAATTTATTTCAAAATTAGATAGTCTGACTCAGATGATCTATATAGATCTAAATAAATCATCCAAAGTTTAGAGATGTGATTTCTAGTTTATTTAAATGTTTGTAATCAAGTGATGATAAATTAAATGAATTTGTTCTTAAAAAATATTGATTCATATAAAGATCTAATAATCCTAAGCACATTCTAGGCTACTTCGTCTATAAATGGTAAGGATGTTAAGACCGACTATGCTCACAATAAATTAAACTTCAAGCCTCCTTATGGATGTAAATCCCACTTTAAATCATATATCGGGCCTTCCAATGGATGTAAAAGCTCCAATTCTCTGATTGAATTAGGGCTGGCTCTAATATCAGGAAACTCTTAAACTCATTGTAAATCTGTGACGACCCAATGATCAGGTCAAGAAGGGTAAATCAAGAAATCAACACTCAATAAATATACCCAAAAATATATCATAGAGCCACTAATTATATGTTTCACCATTATTTATTCTTACAATCATTTCAACATTTCCTGATGAAACAAAAAATGAAATAAATTAACACTTATGCTTTCCTCAAATTTGCACTCTCTTCAACTCATCAACTTTGGAGCAAGTGCAAATAATATCCTATTTAAGAGGATGCTCATAATTCAGTATTGGTTTTCAAAAAATTGTTGATGAAAAACAATCAAAAGTTATTATTCAAATCCCTAAGTTTAGGCTTGGGACCCCTTGGTTCATCTTTTGCTTCGCTGACCATCTTTCAAGTCGAGGGCTACCGAAGGCCGCGCAGCGAATCGGGTTTCAAGTTCAAGTCGCCAAAAACTGGCACCTCACTTTTCTAAGATGTGAGAATTTTTCAGCAAAGGGCTTCCTTGGGCTCGGTGCTGCCTATAAAAGAAGGAAACTCAGGCCGCGTAGCGGAAAGAATTAGCTGCGGATGCAGGTGCAATAGTCTTTGAGTAAGGAAGTTAGACGGGACTCCTTGGTACACGCCCTCCTTCGTCGCGGCCTCTATCAGATAAGCTTTCGCGTATGCTATTTGAGCCCACGGGGCGGGAAAGCCCTTACCTCGCGCACGCGCTAACTTCTTATATTAGCGGGTACCTTTCGGGTATGAGCTCAGAAATGGCACTAGGTAGGTGACAGAAATGTCACTCCTTCTCTTATCTTAGCATTAGCATTCGAAGGCCGCGCAGCGGAAGTCAAAACCGTATGTGGAGCTTCCGCCTCATACGGCTCCTCTAGGGATGGGGGCCCAGCCCAGGCTGGTGCGGTTCAGGTTGTTACGTAGCCTCGTGAATCAGAACATACCTTATTATCTACAGAAGGACAGGAGCATCAATAGCTCCAGAGTCATTCTCATGATCTGACAGCCTTCAGCTATCCTTCTAACTCACTTCTTTCGATGAAAAGCAAATTTTGAGAAGTGAAGTGGGAGGCACCAACGGTTCCTGGTCAGGAAAGAATCTCGCTGACCCCTCTATTCTATAAAAAATGGTGCTACCTCTGACTAGGCAGGGCGTATCATACTTGATTTGCGGCAGTCAAGGTCTGTCAAGTTTGTGAGTCGCGGTAGATGAGGAACGAGCCCAGAGGTCCTAGTTCCCAAGGGCTTTGAGCCTCCGAGGAGCTATTGATGCTGTCTGCAACTCTTCAGCTTTGGGTAAGAAAATTGTTCATCCGGTGTGCTCGGCCTCATCCCACCCGCTACGCTGCCTCCCGGTTAGTCTAAAGGATACGTTAGTTTAATCTGCTACGCGGCCTCAATCCAATAACTGCCCGAACAAGGCAAGGGGCAAGGGCATCGTCATACGAGAATTTCCACCTTGTTGAAGATCTGGTGGTGCTACCCGAAGACTTGAATGAATAGCCATCGCTGTTAAGAACAACCAAGATCCAATTAGAATTGGCGCGTAGCTTCTTGTCCTTTTCATAAAGATCTCTAGACCCGTCGACTGGCATCCGAACTGCCCACATCCAAGCTCCATGTCCGAAATCTCTGGTGGCTACCTGAGCTCACTGACGGCTGACATCCGCGCCATCTACTCTCTGCTGATCTAAACTTCCAACTTAACCTCGAAGACGCGGACTCTCTCTGTCAGGTCATCAACAAGCTCCAGCGACAGCCCTTTCAGATCAACTCTACCTGGCTACACAAACCTCAAACATCTAAGCTCAGTTGTCAGTTCAGGGTTTAGCAAGAAGCTGAGTTTCCTACCTTCAACCAGGTCACTAGCCCAGGCCAGGCCAGGATCATTAACCGCCGAAACGAAGGCTAGAATAGTGAGCTGATAAGCGCCTGAATTCTCTTTATTAGAGTATTTACTCTCTTTCAGATAGTTCGCATTCTCTCTTTCGACTAAAAGCAAAATCGGTTAGATGAGGCCGCGTAGCACGAAGCGAGGCTGCACGCTGGATTTTCAATTTAATAGAAACTGGGCGTCCATTTGTAGGTACCTTATAAAAGAAAGCAGGACGGGCAACCCCTGCCGAGCAACTCAAACTCATTATTAGTCGAGTTTCCAAACTACGTGTGGTTATTTAAATCGGGCTATTATCGAGCTGAACTTGATCAAACGTCTTGTTCATGTTTAACTCGCTAAGAATATTCGTTCTTGTTCATGTTTAACTCGCTAAGAATATTCGTTCTTGCTCATCTCGTCTCCTTATTTAGCGAGCTGAGCAAGAACTATTTGCGATTATCCAGTTACAGCCTCCAATATCTATATCTATTAGAAAACATAGTCACAATAGATGCATGTGTATATCAATATATTATTATTCATAAAATAAATGAAATTTGAAGCTGGATATTGTTGATCGGCATTCTTCAACAGGGAAATCTGATACTGTCGAACTTGGGGCTGCCGGAGAAGCGAATCTTGCTCGCGGCGCTCAATGGTAATAGTCTTCCCCGAGTTTTACATCAGAAAGATGATTGAAACCTATTTCCCTTCACCATATGCTGATTTATTTGTGGGAATTTGCTTGTACTATTTTGTTGTTATTGTTCATCCATGATTTGTGTTAGTTTAGACAGGCTTTATTGCCAATTCACCTGTCTTTGTACTGTTCGGGGAATGATAAAATATGCCATTATTTGAGTTCTGCATGATGAAGATATTCGTATGGCTGATTGGCAAAAACTGAATCCATCTGTTTGGTCTTCGTGCAGGTTTGTTTATCCAAAGCTAGTTCGGATTTTGCTACCTGTAAATTCTCCAATTATTATCCCTCTATTTCCCCTTTCAAATTATAATAAAATACCAAACAAAAAAAAAATTAAATCCACCATTTAACTTCTAAAATTCATGTCTTATTCTGTGGCGTATAAGTCTGGAGAAACCCTAAAAGGTTTGATTTGAACCCTTTTTTTGGGCCCTTGATTGATAGTGTAGATCTCTTATCTATTATCTCTCTTTATATATATATATATATAAGTATGATTTATTATAATATATGTATATTTATATAGTTATATACATTATAGAAGTATTCTGTCTTCATATAGGGGTTTGTGAATCGATCGTGTTGGGCTCGTTAAGAAGCTTTGTATTGAGCCGAATACAAATAATGTCATGTTCAATCTTGTTCTGGTGGTCGATGACGATGGCCCTATTATAAATTTATAAATGAAATATTATTAACTGCTATTTTAAATTTAGGTGCTATATGTGAAAAATATGATTTGAAATTTATGTTATATTTAAATGAATTTATATAGTGTTAGAGTTTGTGTTCAACTCAGTAATGGCTTAAACTTTAAACTGTTTGTTATTGTGCAAGAGCTAATTTTGAGCTGAACTGATTGTTGATGAGCTGAATTTAAGGCAGACTTGATCAAGTTCGCTATAGAAAAACTTGAAGCAGTTGTCCATTAATTATGGTTCCTTGAAGTGTACAGCAAACAGGTTAAGATCAAAGGAAAGTGTTTTGGACTAATGGATGTGGTGGCGCTTAAAATTATCAGTCTTTCCTAGTCCTTGAAATAAAAAAAGCCAAGCCAAAATGAGTAATAGAATAGCAGCCCAGCGTCCAACGGCATTAATCCAATCGATTGCATGCTCATGACACCATTCCAGTTTTTAGACAATGTGGAAACTGCTAGTGAGCACAGCAGTAATAAAGCACCAGGCTAATATATAATCAATCAAAGGAAGCCATTTCACACGCAAAAGAATAGTCGATGAGATAAATCAAAAGTAGCATCATCCGATTCAGAATAAGTCCGGCAGCCGGTTACTTTGAGACCATTCCAAGCGTCAATTATAGTACCCATAGTTTGTTTAATACGAAGAGCAAGTGTAGACCGCATTTGAAGTGATGTTCAAATAGACAAGCATTTCTTTCTAATCAACAATCTTGAACCACCATGCCAAGGCTAGTGAGAGATGCTCGTTTCATCCATCTGTCTAATATTTTAATATCTTCAAGAATATGAAGGAAAGATGGAGGGAGAATGTACTTGTTTGCAAAAGGAATAATATATCTCAAAATATGCAATGTGAAGGGGCCAAAAAAAAAGATGAACGTGAGAGTCACTATCGGAATTACACAAAATGCACTGATTTCTGCAAATTTAAAATTATTTCTAGCCATTTTTCATAATATCATTTAAGTTTCAATTTTAACCCTTGGACCATATAGTAGAAGAAGCCCACTCAACAATGTTCAAATGAGAGTGAATAAGCTCACGCGCATCCTTAAGAGTGAATATGTT
This sequence comes from Gastrodia elata, assembly GCA_016760335.1. Taxonomy (NCBI): domain Eukaryota; kingdom Viridiplantae; phylum Streptophyta; class Magnoliopsida; order Asparagales; family Orchidaceae; genus Gastrodia; species Gastrodia elata. The sequence continues at coordinate 105,529,034 of CM028669.1, read as the reverse complement.
GTTGCTTATAAATTGATATGTTTGCGGGCATTGTTCATTGTCTATTAGAGAGAGAGAGAGTCAAACAATCTAAACATGTTATCTTTTCGCCATTCAGCGAAAATAGAGGAATTACTAAAATCAACAAAGAGAAAGTTTGTAGCTAATCATAAGCTTGCTGGGATTAATAATACTGAAATTGCAATATTGAGTAGGAGAAGCAGTGATGTTCCATGACGAAACTTTTAAGGATTAGAACCATGATATAAAAATACGAGCAAGTGATATTAATGATTCTAATAATACAAAGGAATATGAAGAGCTTTAAATCAGTGTATTAGAAGAGACCAAACTGAAAATTTCAACAATTGAAGTCTACCATTAAGAGGAAGGTGTTTTTGAGCCCAACCTGATGTCCAAGTTCTGATTTTATCCACAAAAATAACACATTGTTCAGTTTTAATTTGCTTGGGCAGAATCGGAAGCCCCAAATATTTCAAAGGAAAACTCTCCACATTAAGATGTAATAACATGGCCAAGCTACAAGTATTGATTACCTTTTTGGAAAAATAATTTAATATTTTTCCTCATTGTAAGATAGACTAGAAGATGCAAAAAACTCATCCACACAATGTTTAAAACCCTTGATGTTGGCTTTAGAAGCCTCTCCAAACAACAAAATATTATATGCAAAAAAGAAGATGGGAGCAGTAGAACGTGCCATGAGAGAAACGAATGATATATATTGTTATTGATAGCATTCTCATGAATATCCGACAACCCATTCATAGCCAAGGTAAACAACAATGGGCATAATGAGCAGCCTTGACGCAACCCAAAAGTAGAAGGAACGCATCCACTTATGGCTCCATTTTGGTTGATAGAAAATAATACATTATTGATACAAGCTTTGTTAGAGCAAACGGAAACAATAGGATGGGATATTGTTGATGGTTATCAAGCAATAAACAAAATATATAAGCACAAAAGAGTAAAACCACATCATAGCATAAACCATAAATATCCAAACACAATAAATTTTACGTGGAAAATCTGATGACGGGAAAAACTACAGAGCCACACCACACAGAAAAATCCACTATAAACAAGATGATTACAAAGTTATAAAGAGCTTCACCTTCACATGAACAAGAAGGATCTACCGCTTACACAGCCTCCTAGTCAACTTCTCCTCTAAGAATCTTCGGTTCTCACTCTAGGTTGAAGGAAGCCAACAACAACCAAAATATGATTTAGTGTTGATCTTGTTTTAAGAAGCATCTCAAAATGTTTCCTTTTATACATAGGCTTCATTAGATCCCAAAAGACCCAAAATGCTCTCCAAAATACATAAGGTTGCCCCTAGATCTGAAATAGGACTCTAATGAACCCTACGGTGCGTCGTAGCTCCCCAGTCTTGAACCACGGGGTGCCACAACACTCCACGACACCCAGTCTTGAACCATGGTGCCCAGATGAGGGCCACGTCGCGCCGTGGCAGCAAATTTTGCAGAGCGGGGCGAGGAGCCTGAACTTCCCCCGACTTGTTTTGGAACACCCCAGGACATAACGGAAGCCCTCCAGAGCTCCATTGACACCTCTATGATGTTCTAAATGGTCTCCACGTCCCAACAATATCCCACTTGGAAACCTATTGCGAGCATCCCTTGTTCAACATTGGCTCCTTATTGTCTTCTTTCATCCTTATCAAGTATGTGGTGTGGCTCACCCCAGCTCTCTTATCATGTGCCGAGGCCAACTGAAGTAGTGCATAGCTTTAGATTCTCCACTATTACATCGTTTATGAATATGTAAGCGGGATTATTTGAATTGTGAATCTTCTCCAATCCTTGTTAACCTTCTTCGAACAGTATCCTAATGAAATGGTACCGAAGTTGTATATGCTTCATCTTGGCATATAATTCAACATTCTTTACCAGGTGAATCATGCTCATCTTATCACTGTAGAGCTTCACATCCTTCTTTTCCTTGCCCAATTCTTCTATAAAGTTCTTCAACCAAATCATCTCCTTACTCTCCTCAGTGATGGCGACGTACAAATGCTCTGTGGTAGATAGAGCAACAATGTTTTGAAGCCTAGAGATCTAGCTCATCGCTACACATCCTAATGTGAACACATATTCGGTTGTGCTCCTCTGGCTATCAACATCTCCTACAAGGTCTAAATCTACAAAATTATGTAGCGTAATATCAGGCCTACCAAAGTAAAGTGCTTTGTTCGTTGTTCCATTCAAATGCCTCCAAATCCACTTGATCACGCCCCTGTGTTTCTTCCTTAGATTTTCCATGAATCTGCTAACCACTCCCACTACATGTGCAATATTCAGTCTTGTGCAGATCATCGCTTACATCAACCTCCCAACTGCTGAAGCATAAGGAACCTTCTTCATGCGTTCCTTCTCCTCTCCAGTCTTCGGCATTTGATCTTTTGCTAGACTGAAGTGACTTGCTAGGGGTGTGCTCACTGGTTTTCCTCGCTCATGTTGAATTTGTTTAGCACCTTTTCAACATATTTCTTTTGAGACAACTTCAGAATTTATGCACTTCTCTCCATGTTGATTTTCATTCCAAGAATCTGTTTGGTCGGCCCCAAGTCCTCATGTCAAATTCCCTTGACATTTGCTCATTCAGCATCTTAATTCCTTCCATATTCGATCATGCAATTAACATATCATCCACGTACAATAAAATAATGATATAGAAGGACTTACACTGTCTCATATAGCAGTAGTGATCCGCCTAGCACTTCTTATACCCAATTTATGACATGAACCTGTCGAATCTCCTGTACCATTGCCTAGGCACTTGTTTTAAGCCATAGAAGCTCTTCTTAAGTGTGCACAAGCTATGCTTTACCTTTTTCTTGATCCTTGTACCCCAATGGTTGTTGCATATACAATTCCACTTCTAGTTCTCCGTGAAGAAATGCAATCTTTACATCCATTTGTTCCAAGTGCAATGATATTCACCACTACCTTGGTGGTAGTCATCTTCACAACTAAAGCAAATATCTCATTATAGTCAACTCCATGCAATTGTTGAAATCCCTTTTCTACAAGCCTCTTCTTTTAGTGTTTGCTCCCACCTGGTTCTTTCTTTAGTCGATAAACCCACTTATTTTAAAGGGCCTTCTTTTTAGATGGTAGTGTTGTCAACTCCCATGTCCCATTTAACATGAGTGATGATATTTCATCATTCATGACAGTCTCATACTTGATAGAATCATCCACTTGAAGCACCGCTCCATTCATTAGTAACAGATAAAACAAAGAAGGAGAGTACCTTTGTGGTGGTATAGTGACTCTTATGGATCTTCACAACATGAGTGTTTCTGGTTCAATCTATCTAACACTCTTCTGAGCATCTTCTTGTACATGCTCCTCTGGCTCAATACTATCATCAATTTCCATGTGTTGGGGTTCACTATTTGAAGCAACCTTGGAATAAATCATGACTCCAAAATAGTCCTTATACATCTCATGTTTATTGAAAGTGTCACCTTTGCTTCTAATAATATTTTGATTCTGATTGACCTGGAACCTATAGCTAAACTCATCCATGCCATATCCAACATATGTGCACTTCTTGACCTTTCCATCAAGCTTGCTTTTGGATTCTATATCAATATGCACATATGATGAACAACCAAATACCTTGATGTGGTTTAGTTTCACCTTTTTTCCACTTCAGGCCTCCTCGAGAATCCCTTCATTTAGGGGTACAGAAGTTCCCGATTGATTAAGTATACTGTCGTGTTAATAGCCTCAACCCAAAACTGCTTTGGAAAACCTGCATGCAGCCTCATGCTCATGGCTCGTTCTGTGATCGTCCCTCCCGTTCATCCATTCTGCAACATTATTTTATTGTGATATTCTTGGAACTGTAAATTCCCTCTTGATTCTATTTAAGGCATATAACTTCTTGAACTCCTTGTCATAGTACTGACTTCCATTATCAGATCACAAACATTTAAGTTTTAGTCTTGTCTCATTCTCAACCAAAGTAAGCAATTTTCAAAACACATCAAATACATCAAATTTGTGCTTTGAGAAATAAATTCATACCTTTCTTGTATGATCATTGATGAAGGTAACAAAATATGTGGCTCCACCTATGAAAGAAGTAAGTGCTGGCCCCCATACATCTGTATGCACTAATTCAAGCTTTTGACCTTTCAACTCTCTTCCACCTTTAGAGAATGTAATATTTTTTTGCTTTCCTAGTACACAATATTCACACAAATACAAGTTCACTAACTTCAACCCTAGAAGCCTTCCCCTCGACTATAGGGATTTCAAACCCTTCTTACTCATATGGCCAAACCTCTGTTGCTATAGACCCATGTCTATTTGTTCTGTAGCTGAAATGAAATCTAACACTTTATTGATCAAGTAAAGTAGTAGTGTACATATTTCATGTTGCCCCATGCAATAACGAGTGCACCATTGGTGACCTTCCATGAGTCCCATACAAAGCTTGTATCATAGCCCTCCCTAACTAGCTGGCTGACTAAAATAAAGTTTCTCCTTAGACACAGCATGTGCATAACTTCTCTTAGCTTCAAACTGTACCAAATGGTAGTTATATGTCCACATCACCTTTACCTATAATGTTGCATGCCTTGCCATCTCATAGATACACCTTTCTCAAGTCACCCGTGGTGTTATTCTTGAATGCCCCTTTCATAAGAGTAGCATGAAAGGATGTATCCTAGTCCACCATCTAGGACTCCATATTTACAAGTGACAGGATCATGCATCCTGATCCTCTTCCACTTAAATAATTACAATGGGGCACATATCCTTGCTCCCTCCACTTGTCTTCTTTAGAATAGGAGAATTCTTCTTGAAGTGTCCTGCCTTTTCACAGTTTCAACAATCTAGCTTTGCTTTTCCAGGTTTTGACTTTCCTCGCCTTGACAAAGATATGTTTTTATTATCTTTGGTCTACACTTATTTCTCGACTCTCTGCATTCAATGATGAAGTAGATGCTTCCCCATATGATCTTTTTCGCACCTCTTCATTAAGAACCAACCCAACAATGTTATCGAACTTCAACGATGAGTTGCTGATGGCAGTCACCAGCCCGTCTCAACTGTCTGGCAGTGAAGAGAGGAACAACATAGTTTGAATCTCATCATCAAGCTTGATGCCCACCAAACTCAACTAACTTGTCACAGTGTGAACTTATTCAAATGTTCTTTCACTGAGCAGCCATCATCATCTTCATATTAAATAGCCATTTAATCGGAAAAACTTTGTTGGAAGCCGAAGGCTTCTCATACATCCTTGTCAAAGCAGCCATGAGATCTATAGTTGTTTTTTCATTTACAATCTTAAATCCAACAAAAGAAATAATGAAAGATGAATCAAACCCAATATAGCTTTATTAAGAACCTCCCAATCATCATTAGACATAGTGGCCACTTTCTTGTCGACTTCAATGAGTGTTAAATACAACTTATTTTGATAGAGCTGATCTTCCATTTGCATCTTCCAAATGGCAAAATTTGTGCCGTTAAACTTCTCTATTTTGTGTCTCATTTTGTCGGTCATTGCTCCTGCTTAAACGGTAAACCCTTCGAAGAACCGCTCTGATACTAATTGTTAGAGCCGTAGAAACGATAAGATATATCGTTGATGGTTACCATGCAATAAATAAAATATCCAAGCACAAAAGAGAATAAAATCACAGCACAATCACAACATAACCCACAAGCATCCAAACACAAGAAATTTTAGTGGAAAACTCGATGATGCGAAAAACTGCGGAGCCACACTACACAAACAAATTTGCTATGAACAAAATAATTAAAAAAAGGATCTACCGCTTACACAACCTCCTGTTCAACTTCTTCTCCTCTAGAATACTTCAGCTCTCACACTAGGTTGAAGGAGACCAACAGCAGCCAAAATCTAATTTAGGGTTGATTTTGCCTTAGGAAACATCTCAACATGTTTCCTTATATGAACAGGCTCATTTGGACAAAAAAAACCTAAAATACTCCCCAAAATACTTAGGGTAGCGCTTAGATCCAAAATAGGACTCTGATAGGCGCTACAGCTCGCTGTAGTGCCCTAGTCTAGAACCACAGGGAGCCACAACGCGCCATGATGCCTAGTCTCAAAACATGCGGTGTCAGAGTGCGCCACGACGCCCAGACAATCGCCACGACGAGCCACGGTGCACTGTGGCGTCTGGCCCTCGGCAACAAATTCTGTAGGGCGCCCCGGAGCGCGTTAGAGCGCATGAACTTCCCTCGACTGGTCCCGGAACACCCCGGGGCCTCCCAGAAGCCCACCGGAGCTCCATTGGCAAATAAGGTTTTTTTTTGGTCCAAATGAAGCCTATGCATATAAGGAAACATGTTGAGATGTTAGCATCGACTGGTCCCTAGTTTTCATCGAGTCTTGGAAATTGCTCTACATTCTGGGCCCAACTGTGTAAGTTTATTTTTATGTGCATGTGTAAATTAGTGATAATGATGATCATAATCCTAATTGTTGTTATAAGGATGATCATGCTTGTGATCGAGATGATTATGGTTATAGTTAAGATGATGGAGGTGCTGATTATGATGATGATTACGTTGGGTATAATATGATGTCAAAATCGTAATGCTTATATAAATGACCAAAATGATCTTTGTAAATTTAATGCTAATTGATTCATGAACTTGAAGTTAAACAATTTTAGTTTTTAGTAAATTTCAATATAATTAATTAACATTTAATTTAATTTAGAGAAATTTCTTTATAATTCTGTTAAATAAAATTCCTAAAAAATATGAGATTAAATGTTATTTTGAGCCATGAATGTGACTAAAAAGTCTTATAGACTCTAAATGATATTGTAACTATACAGTTGTATTGGAAACAAATTTTAACATCAAAAGTTATGATCGTATTATTATTTTGGGGGTTGGTTATTAGGTTGTTTTTAATTTGTACAATCAATGCTTAAAATGGATCTTATGATCTTACCCTATTTGAAGTGATAAGAAGTGAATATATATATATATCCAATGTTTGTTGTTTTTATACCAAAGCATGGCTTACAAGTATGATTTCTATCTTTGTTAACCATGTTTACAAATAACTTATGGCTCTTTAAAATTATTTGGATTTAGCAACCTTTTGTGATAATGTCTTGTATTTGGGGCATACTATAGCTCCTAACGTGGAGCTCAAACTACTTACACTGCAGCAGCTAAGAAAACAAAAAGGATGATTGTGATGCACTTTTATGCATGCGATAAGAGAAATTTTGGGGCATGCACACTATTTCTTCACGTGTTTTGGCGTGGAAGTTGGGAACCGTAGCTTTTCCTTTTGGAAGTTGGGGGCATGCACTATAAGCAACATTTTATTGCATTCACTGTTAGGAAGATATTTTTGAAAATAAATACTATGGCCTATTTTATTTAGAATTTATATTCTTAGTATTGATTTACATTTTAAGCTTAGTGTGGAGAATAATTCTTGAGATTGGTGTGAGAGGATGATTGAGGCAATTGAAAAAAAAAGTTTTTATTAATATTAATTATGTGAATAATGTTATAATCTAGTAATTGAGGCTAAAGATTTATTATCCTAGGTATTGAGATTAAATCACACATGAGCATGCTATAGAGTGCCATATAGAAGCTAAGTGACATATAGAGTAAAATACCACTTCATGTGAGCAGCATCTTGAACCCATGATGGTTTAGGTGCTGGATGGTTGTGGGTACCTCTTGAGCCTGTAGGGGTCACCTTTAGTCCTATCTATCCAATGAATGGTTCTTAAATCTCCGTGTGGCTACTGACAACGATTTTAGTTACTTAAGTTGGGGAGATTGTAAAAACCCACTTAAGTAATAATAAGTGAAACTCTTAAATATCGAGACACTTTTTTAGATAAGGGTGGAGTTACTGTATAAACTCCAAAGTTAAGTGTGCTAATGTGGGAGCATTCTCAAAATGGGTGACTTGCTGGAAAGTTATCTTTTGAGAGCCAAATCATGAGGCCTTTCAGGCTAAAATGGATAATACCTTGGTGCTTAAGAGTTTGGATTGTTACAGAGAAGAACTTTAGGAATAATTGGGTAAAATGAGAAAATACATATTTTAAAGATTCAAAGTTGACTGATTATTGTGTTATGGAGCCACGAGTGTGTTAGAGTGAACACACGAAGGGTAGAGATTATTTAATGATCAATTGGATAAAGAATAAACACAGAGAAATCAAGAGAACTAACTTTGGGAATGCCCAAGTTTTGAACAATGTATCAGCAATAGAAAGACTGCACCTTGGCTTACCATAGTGATCGTGACTTTGTGAAGCAGCATGGGATGTTCTATAGTAATAGAAGCTTAGATGCTAGGGTACTGTAACACTCCGGTGCTAAATTAGTGAAGTCCAACCCAATAATAGGTGTTATTAAAGTATTTAACACTGAAATAGTAGGAATCTAGCTCACTATTTAAGTACTACGTGGCTAAGAATTTTTTTTAGACAAGGAAATCATAGTTATTTAAGAGATCAAAGTATGCATATATAAGAATATCCACATTCATCAATCTAACCAAGCATAGAAAAAAGAATGAAAATGCATCAATCATAGAAAATAAAGTAAAAACATCCAAAGTTTAAGTTCTTACATGTTTATAAATATTACTCACCTCCTGGATTGCTGTCTAGCCTTAGTCAACGCTTACTGCTAGTTGCCATACAATCTTTGATTTATGGCCAACCATCACAACAAGCAATTCGAATGGAATCATCATGAATTGAGCTGGATTAGCTCAATGGGTACCAGACAAAAATTTTGGAGTTGAATTGATATGAATCGAGAGCACTCCAAGGGTTGGATCCACTCTTAGAAGTTTCTTCATGATGCTAGCTACCATCAGGGGGTTTGAACTCCAAGCCACACCCATATACTTATCTGGAAGGAGAGTTGAAAGCGCTTGATGTTGACTGGTCACTAGGAGGAATAACTAAGAGTATTGGATTAACTGGGGGAGAAATAAGAGATTCAGAGAGTGCAAAGAGACTCTCTAGGGTTCTAGGAAGTTATTTATAGCCTGGGATGATTTGGAGTTATCAGGTCAGGGCTGCTAAGCCCAAGCTCGAAGGTTAGCCTCCCAATAGTTATTAGAGGCCTCACCAAGACTTATGGCCTTCAAGGAGGTGCCCTCCAAAAATTTAATAGATTCTAATTTTAATTAATTAAACAATCAAATTAAATTCAATTTAGGTCCACATAATCTCTAAAACTTCTCAGAAATTTACGCTTAGCTAATTTGGGTGTGAGGAATTCAAAAATAATATTAAATTTTAATTTGAAGGTCAAATTTATTTAACTAATTTTCAAGTTATTTAAATTGATTAAAAAAATCATTTAATTCATATGTGCTCCATTGATTCCCAAATTTTTAAGGTTTGGTCATAATGACATTTAGAACCTATTGAAACAAAATTTAAGACTTAATTAAATCTAGATTAAGCATGATAACAACCTATGGCTATTATAGAGGTGCTTGGCAACTTATGTCCCAAGCTCTCCTTAGGATGTTTACACCCTTTTGACAAAGTTCTTTTTAACTTTGCAATACACCAAGTTTTATACAAGTATATTCTTATGCATGCAAGTTTAATGCAAAGAAAAGATAAAAAATTTGCCTTGATTTAAAAACCTTATTTTCTTAAAAATTACAAATTAATTTAAGTGATGAAGATAGGCAACTAATATTACTGCAAATAGAAAATATATAAATTAAAGAAGTTTATATCTAGTTCACATCAAGATAAAAGCTTCATTATTAATTAAAAAACTTCCTTTCCATGTGTTCACTCAATTCAACAGTTAATGTAAGTTCATACAAGGGTGTTGGCTAGGCTATTTAGTGGTGTTCACAAATTCGAGTTCATGCACACACTATAGGCTTGCAAATAATATGACAAATTTCCAAGCAATTAATATGAAAATATTAAATCATGAAAATAATTAACTTACCTTACACTAGTTGGCATGACTTAAAAGCTTATGGAGAAGATTTCATCAAAAAATTTCCTTGGTGCCGAGATGCTCAAACAAAATTTTTTTCTTAGCTTTCTCTTTCTTGCTATAATACCAAAATATGTTGGTGATGAATTGCCTATTTTTTGGTTAGTTAAGTATTAAAATAAAGTATGGATGAGTAGAGTAATGTCTAAGGATTATTTCTAGAGTATGTTGTGAGTTGGTTATGTGTTTAGAGTGGACTATAAAAAAGTAAACAAAGACTAGTCTAGATCGGGCCTAGTCTGGGCTGATTTAAAATATCCCTCTTGTAGGTGGGGTTTTAGTGGGTTAAATGATTGGAAATAAATTAATATAGATAGCCTAGGATGTATAATCTAGATCTAGAGTAGATGGTTAGGTTTGGTGGTGTTTATGTGGGTGTCGAGGGATAGGGAATAAGACTAGGTCGAGTTATTTTTAGATTTGGCTGTGGAGGTTATAGTGGAGTTTGGAGTGTGTTTGCGAGCTTATATAATGGTTTAATAATTTTAATGGATACTTAAGATGTTGGAGAAGAGGTGTGGATGGTTTAAGGTTATGAGTGCAAGAGTATAGTAATAAAATAGAAGATAAAATAAGATAATAACATAACTCACCAAATATATGCAATAAACTTGACACCACCAAGCACTAGCAATATGAGAGCTATTCACCACTAAATTCCTTCATTAAAGTTATCCCTTTACATTAAATTTTAGCTCATATTTATAGGCATTTCAAGTCTTTTGACATATGAGTTTTGGAGTGAAAACATGGAGGGAAATATTGGAAGAAAATATGAGTAGTTGACAATTAGTGAGGGAGTAACTCCAACTACTCAAATTAAATATCTCTGAAAATAAATCGATGCAAAAAATCATAGCAAGTTAGACCTGAAGGCGCTCAAGGTGCACATTTATTGGATATAATCCATATGAGTTTGGGTATATGTTTTGGGATTACTAAGACCACAATATCATTAGGAGCTACATTCAATGAAAGAGAGAAATACAAAGACTCGACAACTCAGAACAAGAAATTTATGGGGAATCAAATGAATATATTGAGTGCAAATGCATAAATGAGCTAAAAAGAAAGCATATAAGAATGAACAGTATGGAGTTGAGCCACAAACACTTATTGTACAACTAAGAAGGCCTTCCAGAGTTTTGCATCTATTGAAGAAGTATAAGATTTCTTCATTTAATTTATTATTATCAGATGGTGGTGAATTGGAGAGCCATGAAATAGTTATACAGGTGAAGGATTGAGTGAGCGGAAGCTTGTTATGGAGCAAGAAATGCATTCCTTAGAAATTAATTATACATGGAATCTGATGATGTTATACATAGAGTTTGGCGTGCAATCTTAAGAAAAGCTTATACAAATTGAAATAAGTGTCATGGTAGGGGTACAAAAAATTTAACATGTTCATGTTATATAACTAGTACACCCGGTGTTACCACTATTGCTACATTATAAAATTCAATATTCATCATATAATTTTACTATTTTATATAGATGACATGTTGATTGTAGGTATTAATGTGGGAGTAATCCAGCACCTCTAAGAATAATTATCAATGGAATTTGATATGAATGATCTCAGCAATGCTAAGCAAATTCTCAAGATTAAGATCAATAAAAATAGGGAGGAGAAGACTCTGAAGTTAAGTCACCATGATTATAATATAATAATTATACGGATGCTTAACATGAATGCAACAAAGTATGTCAATGCATTATTGAGAAGTAAATATTGGTTATTAAAGGAACAATCACCAATATATGATGAGGATAGAATGAACATGCAAAGGGTTTCATTTTCCTCAGTCATCGAAAGTTAGATGTATCCATTATCTACACGTATTCGGACAATGCCCATGCCATTGGAGTAGTGAGTAGATTCATAAGTAATCTAAGGAAGGTGCACTGTGAATCTAGTAAATGCATATTTTAATATTTTAGGCAAACATTAAACAAAGCACTATGCTTTTGAGTATCAAATTATGAGCTACAAGGATATGTAGACTCAGATTTAGCATAATATGTGGATAGTGGGAAAAGCATACAAAATGCATGTTTACAATCGAGAGTACTACTGTGAGCTAGATATCTAAGCTATAAAATATTGTATCTCTCTCCACCATGGAAGCAGAGTATGTTGCCATTATAGAGGCAACAAAGAGATTATATGGTTTCTAACATACCAAATTTGTAAGTCTGCGCTTGCACACAAGTGTACGTGATCTGAATTAAAATTGGATGATGAAATCCAAAGATTTATCGTCCTCTGAGAATGGTGCATGCTTGTTGCTAAAGTATATTTATTTTAAAAATGTTTAAGCTAACAAAAGCTAGTCTTTTGTCTTAAAATTATGCTAGATTATCCTAAATTGGTTTTTGAATTAATTTGATAAAGTTGGTGAGAGTTAGATTTCAAACATGCAATTTGTAATAAATTTGTGTACAGGAATTATTTTTCTAATGACATGTCATATTTCTCTCATTTAATAATTTCTCTAATCAAGATGTATAGTTTTATAATTTAGACATTAATTTCACTATGACCCTATCTTATTCTAACATGAACGCTCTATGGTTCAAATCAACTCATAGATATCTTTGTGAGCTTTTTATAAATGAAAATTTTCCTTACGTCTAAGCAACAAAAGTCATATTTTATGTTATGATCACTCAATCTTGATTTCATCTATGGCTCACAAGCTTCTACTTTTGATTTAGGTAAAATAATGAGTTGCAAAGCTAAATGAGCTTATGTCACATTGCTCACTGCTTAATACACTAGCATAAATCACAAGTGAGCAATAGACCTCAACAAGTGGGTCTCGGCTCACATGCATCTAATCCATAACTTAACTTAGAGTCAGAAATGACTTCGTGAACTATGTCACCTCATTCACTACCTAACATGCATTCTCTAAGTGCTATGGATTGAGCTATGGAGCTCAAAGAATTACTAAACTTTCTTATGGCTCAGATGATCAAAATTTTGAGTTATAGCTTGTGCACGAGCAGTTTTGCTCAGTGAATTATGTCGCATTCATTTGCGACGTGGATGCTCTAGGTGCACAAGTTTTAAATAAAGACGAGCATCGAGCACTATAATATTTTGTTAAAAGTATAATTTAATGATATTCAAAATATTGTTTCATTAATTAACACTTTTTATTCCATAAAAATAAAATACTACTTTCAGCTCAAATATCATGACATATCTATTAAGATCGAATTCTTAAATGCGCACAAAATCTAATACTCATTACATGATTTCTGCCAAACCCTTCCCAAAGGGGGATTAAGCTGTCATCACAATGAATATGATAAGAGTAATACAAGAAATTGCAAATTCATATATTATGTTCTTACAAGTAATAAAAATACAATAACAAAGTTAAGAAGATCATATGTAGGAATTATTTTTGGCATTCTCTTCATCTTCTCCTTTCTTGATGCTTTGCTCCTCCTTATTGTTATTCTTCCTCTTGCTTGAACTATAGCTTCCTTAGGAACCTTCTTTGATGATATGTGGTGAATAGGGTTCATCCTCTATGGTTCAAAAAATGATCAAAAAGCCCCATCTTCATCTTCTCTTTTCCCTTAAATAACTCTTCCCACTTTAGCCCCTTCTTTCCAAATTATGTTTTAATTTGTTCTTGAGTAAATTCCTTGAAAGATGAATTCATTAAGTTCATATGCTTGGAATATTCCTTCTTTCCCTCTTGAAAACTGAAGTTTTTATTGTAATTCCATAAATATTCCTTTTATTCTTTATTAGGAGTTGAAATGGTTCATTTTTCTATTTAATTAAACTTGAGAGCTGAAGAGACTCATTAATTAAATCTCTTAAGCTCCCAACCATTCTCTTTATTTTCTTTTTTTTCCTTAAATTTTGGACAGTGGGCGCCATGGCACTATAGCGTATAGCTCATGATGCTCTGGCATCATGGCACACTATAGCGCCAGTGCTTTAAAGCCACATTTAATAATCCTCATCTACATAAAAAATAAGTCACACTGCAACGGGTTGCTGAAAAATTTAATAATTTCTCTTCTTGAGTACAAAATTAATCTAAAGCTAAAAAATTCATAAAATAAACCAAAAAGATATTGAGATAGCAAATAATTCTATTAAAAATAGTAAATTGGGGCTCATCACACCCTCACACTTAAATTTTTTCTCACCAACTGTGGCGGCTGCCCCCTAATCATTTGGATTAGGGTGTGGTCATCACTAAGCACATCCCTTACTTAATATTAGGTTGGAAGTTTAATATTCCAAGCCCATCTTAAGAGAAGAATGTGCCCTTATTAATAGAACAAATGATAACAATCACTTAATGAGTATGCTATATAATCAGAGTGCAGAAGAAAAAGGAACAACTATGGTAACATCCATCCATCCATAATGAAAAGTAAATCATCCAACTCAGAATATATAATGCAGGAAAAGAAAAGTACAATTTACACCTGTATTATTACAACCATTTTAAAGTTAAAAGCTGAAATATGAAATAAAGTCTCTCATCCTCTTGAATGCAAAAGTAAAGCAAACTAGAAAGTATGATCTAATGGTCTTCATCAACCTGAACCTCCTCTTGAATCTGCTCCTCTGCAGGCTTAACCTCCTCAAATAGCTCGGAATTTACCATTATCGGTTTCATAATGGTAGGGCCCCAGCCAACAAAAGAAAATCTTGTTAGACAAAATGTCTAAGTACATTTTAGGATAATCATTTTTTATGTGTTTTATTGATATCACAAACTAACTTAAGCAAGAAACTAGTGGTAAAGCAACAAAGAAAGAAAGGCAAGTTATAATAATAAATTATAACTTAAACAAAATGTGAGGTAAGCACATACATCAACTTAAGCTGCATAAAAAGGTAAGTAAAGTACTACTAAAAATCTACTAAGTACAAGGAAAAATCCTAAGTAACATGATCAAACTAAGCATGCCAATTTATAATGTAAAGTAAAAGATACTGTATTGAAAAGAAAGTCTAGCATCCTAACATGCTTTTAAATAAAGTAAAATCACTGAATAAGAGAATTACAGAAAATTCTGTAATACAAAAGAACTGTAGAAAATAAAAAGATAATAGAAAGTGTATTGAACTGTAAGGTAAAAGTAAGTTAGAACTATAAAGTAACTGAAAAATAACTGAAAAGTGACTGTAAGTAAAAGTAATATAACTGTAAGGTAACTATAAAGTAAAAGTAAAGTAAAAGTAATGTGTGAAGATACCCCTACTTAATTTTGCCAAAAAGTAAAGTCCATCTGTTCATTTGGGAAAGTGTCCCAGATTAAAGAATGATGCATTAGGAAAGTGTCATAGTCACAAGGTAACGTCCATCTAATCATCTAGGAAAGTGTCCCAGGCAAAAGTAACATGCTCTAAAAAAGTGTCTTAGGCAAAAGTAACACGCACTAGGGGAAATTCCCTATGCAAAAGTACTATCTCAAAAGTCATGTTATACTAAATGGCAGACTAAGTAAAATATAACCCACATAGTGTAGTGAAGTTTGTTTTATTAAAGTTTTCTCTTTAAGTTATGCAAATTTCATATGAAATATATTCAAAGTTTAACATAGAATATTCATTAAATATTCCATGTTCAATATAATGTGTCCAAATGTGTGATGAGGCTCAAAATAAGGAAAGCATAGTAATTCAAATTCAAGGTAATATGTAGCACTACACAAACTTTATGATATCACTTATTTTCTAATTTAATCATTCTAACTACTCTAAGTTACATAAGATTTAGAATCATCAATTCCTACACTGTATGTAACTTAGAATTACGAACCTATAAGTTGAACATAATTAGGATTAGCTAAGTCCTAATTATAATTGAATCAATGTCATCTATAAGGTTAAAAGTAAATCAATCATCCTAAGTTTGCTATTTTATAAAATCCCAAACCAAATCTTGATTAGCCAAATCAAGATCGAAAGGATTACGAATTATCTCCAAATAATGGTGTTCAATTCTTAATCACAAGGTTATCCTAAGTTCTAGGGTTTAATCCCATCTCACTGATTTAAATGTTAAGACAAATCCTATTGAATTAAGTCAAACTCAACAGGATAGATTTCTAATCCTAATCTTAAGGTTAAAAGATCAAATAATCATTTAATAAACTATGAAATTCTAATAAGCTAGTAAAATCAAGGTTTCACCTTAATGAGTAGCCCACTTTACCCATTAGATGAATTCTAACCTAAGATATATCCTTAATCTTAGGAATTAAGGCTCTTAAGTACTAAGAGTAGCACTCAGACACACATCATAACTAAGGTTATAAGACCTATGGGTGAGTTAAGAAGTTCAAATGAAAAAAAAAGAACTCACATATTTACTTAGGTTTTACTTAAGCCTAAACTTAGTATTTTCCTTAAATTTCTAAATTTGGGCTTGGAATTATCTGAATTTAAAGTCTAATATCATTTTAATTACTATATATTATGATTTAGGGATGAATTCAGGACTCAAAATCATTAAACCCTAAATTTGGGCAAAATAACCATTTTGCCCCTACGTAAGGTCTAAAATTTATCTTTATGAATTATGGCTTAATTCTGGAATTTAATAAAGCGGAGTGATTACTTACTATCTAATATGAGTTTAGACAGTAAGTTCACAAATTTTGGTTAAATATTAAGCCTTATAAGATCAAATTAAGAAATTTGGCATATAAAGGCAAATTAGTAATTTTACCTTAATAATACCTAAATTTTCTATTAGTTTACTGAAGGTTAAGTTCTAAGGTTTCCATAGAACCTAAAATCATCAAATTCTGCTATATATTGGCTAAGTTATGGTCTAATTAGGGTTTAGGGTGATTAGTGAGTGATTAGTAAAGTTAATCACCAAATCATTAAACTAACCACACCACTAGGTTCTAATCTACTCTAGGATTTCTCTGAAACTTGAATTATTCAATTTGAATCATTAAATTTGCTAATTTTTACTAATCAAGTCTTAGAGTAATTAGGGCTGATTAAGAAATTTAACCGTTGGACCCTAAATATTTTTGTAGTTTACTGTTAATTAGGTTTTCTTGATCTAAATAGATATTTGGATCACCTAATTTGGAGTTCAATTGACCAACCTATGGCCAATTGAAGTTCTAGGGTTAATTGACCTTATTAAGGTTATGTCCTAAATGTGATTAGTCTAAATTTAATCCAAACAATAAAATAAACACTACTAGATTAATCCTTTGGGTTTGTTGATTACTTTAAGACCCATATTTAATAAGTTTGGATTAGTGTATGCAAAGCTATGGTGATTTGAATGAAATGAATATTTTGGTAATTAATTAAATACCTAAAATGGCACTATGTGAAATATTCATCAAAATGGAAAATTAATAGTTCCATAATATTCCTCTAATTTTGCTGATCATAATGATATATTTATTTGCTAAATTTGGAGTTGTATTTTGCAAGATATGAGAGTCTAAGGTTTGAGTCTTAATTTAATTAAATTAATTTAATTTCATATGAATTAACATTACTGTTTAAATTAATCATTTTGTTTGATTAATTAATACACCTATCAATCATTAATTTGAAACATTCATTTTCTGTTAACATACATATTATATTAATTTATCTATTTGTATATATAATATTATAGTCAATTATCTAATTATATACTTTATAATATAATAGTTATGCTATTAGATTATATATATATATATATAATAATAATAATAATAATAATAATAATAATAATAACTTATTTAATTCTCTGCAGGTGGGACCCGCTTCGGTAAACGACGCGATGGTGGGCCCGCTACGATTACGTGCTTCCCTTAATTCGCTGAGGATTAACAGGCGGGCCCCACTGACGCATATTGCGAAAGACAGCAGGACCCACTGTCTGCTGACGCAGCGGAGACCCGAAACCCGGGTCGACGGGCTGGTCCTGACCCGGTCCAGACTCGACGAGACCGAGGGCCCCGAAGACTAGGGCTCCAAAATCGGCGGCCTAAACGATGTCACCAGGGTTCGACCCGCACACCGATCGAAAGGTCTCGGACCTTTCGATTGGTACCAGAAACTTTGTTGGAGAGGGAGCATAGCTCCGGCAACACTATGCCCTAGCGACTACTATCGGGAAGAGGTGCGATTTAACGGTAAGAACTGTAGTCGTGCGGCCAAATTGACACGATCGGGTTTGATCAGATGTGATCGAACCCGATCAAAGTTTAATCTTTGATGCAGAATAGCTTCTTAAGTATGGAAATTGATAATTGAATAGGTAGATGAGGAGAAATTGGTACCTATGATTGAACGATTGATAATTTTTGGGATCGATTTCCAGCCTTCTTTGATTTCTCTTTGACTCAGAAGAGGTAAACCGAGACCTAAAGTTTTTGGTTTCACTTAAAGGCGAAGGGGAGCGGTCGAAGAGCGGCGGGGAAGGCCATGCAGAGGGATGTCATCGTCGCGTGTGAAGGCGAGCGATACGCGAAGGTCCCGATCGATGGACACGAGGACGACAACCATCTGCCGTTCGATCTGAAGATCTGACGGCACGGATGCTTCGTCCTGATTAACAGCACGCGCGAATTGAAGGAGACGACGTTGCTTTAGCGCGGATGGCGCCGTTAGTTTAAGTAATAAGATATTAATATTTAAATAATTTACACTAAATTTAATAATTAAAATTATATAACTAAATGCATATAGAAAATTTTCAATAAATCACCCCTAGCTAATTGAGGGCTGAGGAACACAATGGCGAGATCAGAATTTTGATTCGATGAGTATTTAATTATTTGAATTTTTAGGTATTTAAATAATATTAAAATATTTGATGAAAATTCAACGACTTCCAAATGCATCCAAAATTTCACCCCTAACTAATTTAGGGTGGTGAACGCAATGGCGAAGTCAAATTTTCAATTTGACGTAAAAATAAAAGTAAAATTCTAGGGTTTTGAGATTTTTCAGAAATCAGGATCTGCTCTATTTGATCCCTGATTTGATCCAGATCTTAGAGGTAGATTCTAAAAGACTTAATTAAGATACTAGAATCATAATTAAGACTTAATTTAGTCTTAATTAATCTAAGTAACAACCTGGGTTGTTACAGACTCCCCCACCTAAGAATAATTTCGTCCTCGATATCACTCAGGTGGAAAAAATAAAGTAAATATAGAATATCAGAAAGAAAAGTATAGTAGAATATGTAGCCAAATGCCACGTTTGTAGCCTTGTGAAAGCTGAACATCAAAGACCTGGTGGTCTTCTTCATCCGTTAGAAATCCTTGAATAGAAATAGTTTAATATATTAATGATTGAGAATCACATAAGTATTATTCTGATTTGGTAGTTTAAGATCAATTCTGCAAAATCAAGTCATTGGTTCTTTTGTGGTTAATGCTAAATAAAAATTTAATCAAGTATTTTAAAGTTCTTAGTTAGGCTTACTTTTAGCTAATCTCGACTACTTTTTCTTAATTTCATGATTGCTACAAACAGAGTTTGAGAGAACCTTAGTTGCATTCAAGAGAATTAGTTTGGTGGTCATTTTAGGGAATTTTATATGCCGTATGTGCATTTTCTTATGAGATGTACTGCTTTTCTCATTGGGTAATACATTTTTCTTCACCCCTTTTATGTTTTTTCATATCTTTTTTTTATTAGAGAGATATTTTTCTTCATCCCATAATACTCATTAAAAAAAATGTCATATTTAGCGCATGCATTACATCCATGAAGTCTAATAAAAGTCAGGTACATTCCAAATTTAATCACTAGTTCCATTTCTCACTTTACAATCTTTGCTCTCTCATACTGTTCATTTCTTCATTTTAATAAGTCATGAGTTTGTGCTAGTTAGTTTATCAAATTATCCAACAAACCTTACTTTGTCTAGTTAAAAATTTATTTAGACATCTTTCACCAATCCAAAACATTTAACACACAGAATTAGAGTTAGATTTTCAAATCAAATTTTTGAAAGATTAAATTCTCAGATTGATCAACTTAACTATCAAATCACTAGTTGTAACAATCCTTTTCCAATACTCTTATAATAGTGTTAAGAGTCTCCACCTCAAGTTTCATGCTATTTGGAGATCATTTGAGACTTTCCAATATTTCTTGATTCTCCCGATAATTCTGAAAATGCCTATTTTATTTAGATCTCAGAATAAAAAATAGAGTCTGCCATTGGACTCATTACCCCTAAATTAATTAGGGGTGGTATTTTGGGAGTGTTTGGAAGTTATCGAATTTTCCCCTATTATTTTAATATTTTTTAAATACCCAGAAAATTGCAATATTTCAATTCAATTTTATTTTTGAGTTTCTCACCCCTCAATTAGGTAAGGGTGAAAATATGAGATTTTTCAGAGTCCGTTTGGGTATTTAAATTTGATTATTAAATTAAGGATAATCAAATAATTAAATAATACATTTAAAATAATTAATATAGATAGTAAACAAAAAAAAATAATAATTCCAACTGCTATATTAGGAAATGCTGAAATCACGAGTATTACTCCAGACACAAAGCAGCATTTTCACAAAATCTGAGCCGTCCTTAGCTATAGGATTTGATCAAGCGAGATGTTTTAAGCCTATGAGATCTGACCGTTAGATCAAAAGTCTGATCCGACGGTCTGGATTGAATCATGTACGTCGTGCTAAGGCACAACTGCTCTGCGATAGGCGAGGATAGTCCTCGCCTCCTGTTGACCATTCCCCCGCCTTTAGGTTTCTCATGAAGCTCCTTTCTCCCTTTTGGATGTCATTTTGAATTGGGGAGTTGCTAAGGAGGCGAGAGGAACCCGCTGCGAGAGGAACCTAACTATCGGGATCTCCAACCTCTCGCAAGCTACCAGGTACTACCTCCTTCAATTCCTCTCCAGTTTGCAATTACTCAATAGCTAATTTAATTTTCTTATAATGAATGAGATATCTGCCGAAAGATAATCATAATCTTGAATGGATTTTTAAAGTAATTATTTCTTTTCCTCTTCCTTTTCTGTGTTCGTCTTTTAATCTTTGAAATGTGCGATCAGTGGCAAAAATGATTATTGTAATTAGTTAGAACCACATTTATACTGTTTAATTTTGTTTTAATTCATTTTGAGTCCTCTGCTTACACTACCTTCTAAAAAATCATAATTATAGAGTTGGTTTCATTCCTTTATACATTCCATTTCCTGCTTGGCAAAGAAGAGACGAGTCCTGGACCGAAGTCATGACTCACGTGGGGCCCAGGTGTAAAAACCCAAGTTATGACCCTTGTAAATTAAGACTAATCTCCATTCTAATCTTGATTCTAAAATGTTAATCAAGTCATTAAGAGTCATCCACTAAGACCTAGTCCAAATCAAGAGTTAAATAGATCAAGTCCTGATTTTTGGGAAATCCAGAAACTTTAGAAAATGACCTATATAAATTGACATCGGATTGAAAATTGGACTCCGCCATTGTGCTCATTGACCCCAAATTAGCTAGAGGTGATGTTTTCGAGTCAATCGGAAGTCGTCGAAATTTTGAAGAATATTTTAATAATATTTAATACCTTGAAAATTGGAAAATTAAATACTCGTCTGAATTAAAATCCGACTTCGCTGTTGCGATCCTCACCCTTGGATTAGCCAAGGATGAAATTTTGGGATTTTTCAGAAGTTGTTGAATTTTCTTGAATATTTTAAATATATTTAAATTAATTAGAAAATTGAGGTATTTATTTTGACATCGAAATCAAAATCTGACTTCGCTGTTGCGATCATCACCCCCAAATTAGCTAGGGGCGATATTTTGGACGCATTTGGAAGTCGTCGGATTTTCGCGAATATTTTAATATAATTAAATAACCCATAAAATAGAATAATTAAATAATCATCGGAATCGAAATCTGACTTCACCGTTGTGATCGTCACCCCCAAATTAGCTTGGAGTGAATTTTGGAAATTTTCAGAGCGCATTTCTAAAATCTGAATTCTTAATTAATTAAAGGAATAAATAGTTATTTATTCCTAATTGCATTTTTTTTCTTTTTCTTCTTTCTCTCTCCTAGTTGGCTATTCCATTCGGCTGGCCCTTACCTCCACATTTGACTGACTCATCTCCTTCTCCCTCATTAATTGAAAGCTATGATGGCTATGGCCATCCCTCTTTCTTCCCCCCTCCTTAATGGCAAGGTTTGATGGCTATGGCCATCCCTCTTCCTTCCCTCCCTCCTAGCTCATGATGACTTTCCCCTTTCATTCTCCTCCTCTAAATGGAAGCTCAGCTCTTCCTCTCCATTTTTTACTATCAAGATAAAACTCTCAAGCTTCCACCCTTCCCCTCATTATTGAGCTTTGTGCTAAAGAAGAAGAAGAAGAAGAAGTTCCTCCTCCAAGCTTTCCAAGGTTCCTTCTTCCTCTTCTAAAGGCTAAGGTACCAATTTTTTCTCCTTCCTTAGTCATTTCATTCCTCTATTATGCTTATTCACATTTTTAGACATCCATGATTAAGTATAGAAGCCATTATAGTTCTTCAAAGTAATATACCTCATGCTCTGTTTTTCGTCTATTCTGCACACCCCTGCCTTTATCACCATTGTTCATATAACTAGGATGATCTGTTCATGCCAATTTTGGTGTCAATGGAAAGGTGTTAGAAAAAACTTTCCATTGATATATGACACCGCTCAAGGAAAGCTCTAGATTGAGAGTATTTGAGCTCGAAATGTGACAATTTACAGTTTTCGCATAGGCGAAATTATCGTCGGGCACTACAGCGCGCCGTAGCGTCCAGAAAACTCATTTGACCATATATTAGTCATTTAGACTCCAAATCCAAACATTTAAAGTTCTATATAGCTTAGAATTTCATTGCCAACAATAATCTAAAATATAGGTTCTGAACCCTAGAAAAATTAGAAATGAGCAAAATACCCCTAACTTTAATTAGGTCATAACTTGACCAATTGAAGTCCAATTTAGGTCTACTTCTAGTTAAAATACTTAGTGTGATATAGGGAAGCTATAGCCATTGAGTTTGCTGAATTTGGATATCAAATGAAAAAGTTAGCTTTTTGACCCCTTAGCTTAGAAAATTACCAAATTACCCTTAGAAATTGAAATGGCTATAACTAATTTAATAGACCTCAGAATTTAGTGTTCTTAGACTCTATGGAATCCTTAAACAACAAACAATTGTAAACTGCATAAAAATTTAGATTTCATTTGGTAAAATTTACTAAAATATCCCTTAGGTCAAAACCCTAGTTTGGACATATAGGACCCATTTTCTTATCCAAATTTGGTGTACTTACTATCTATCTTCATGTAAGATAGTAAGAAATCATTTAATAGTAAGAAATCCCAATAAAGAGCCCTAAATCAAAAAGTAGCTTTTTGGATCCTTAAGTAGGGGCAAAATGGTCATTTTGCCCAAAATTTAGGTTAAGTATCTTTAACTCCTAGATTATCTTCTAAGTCAATAAAATAAATATTAAGAAATATTAAGACTATATTAGAATCCTATAAGTGAGTAAAATTAGCTATTAGGTCAAATTTGTTAAATCCTTAAAATTTCTCTAAGTCTTTTTCTTAAGAATTTCAACACCTCACATTAGGATTATTCCTAAGATTAGGGCTAGATCATAGGAAGATTTCATTCATCAAATAATGGGGTTATTTAATGAATGAATCATTAGTTTTATTAATTTTTAGATTTTACAACTTATTTGGATTATTATATCTTTCAACATTAGATTTAGGATATGAGATTCATCCTATTAAGATTGATTTGCTTAATATGATTTGCCTCAATCATTAGTTCATAATTAGATTTAACCTGGATCTTAAGTCTTACCCTTGGGATTATGTGATTAAGCTCAATCTCATGGTGTTTAATCCATAATCTCTAGCTTGATAGATTTTGGACAAGCTTTTGGTTTAGAACTTCTAAACTCATAAACTAAGTCGTGATGAGTTCTTATAGTCAACATTGATTTAATAAT
Organism: Gastrodia elata; assembly: GCA_016760335.1. Lineage (NCBI taxonomy): Eukaryota > Viridiplantae > Streptophyta > Magnoliopsida > Asparagales > Orchidaceae > Gastrodia > Gastrodia elata. Next base: position 105,504,994 of record CM028669.1, on the reverse strand, counting down.
ATTAGGACCTAGCTAGTTCTAATATTTTGTAACATATAAGGATGCACTTCTAAGTTACATTCGATAGTAAGAATTGGAAATCCTGAACTTGTGTAACTTGGAATAGTTAGAACATTTAAATTAGACAATAAATGATATCATCATATTTAGTAGAGTCCCTTGCTTACTACTTGATTTTGTGCTATGCATTCCTTGAACTTTATACTTATTTTTCTTTGAACATGTCATTTTAAAAAAATATTGTTGTATGAAAAATGAAAGCTTAGAATATTAATAAAATATTTACATTTGGGTTTAGTACATGATAGATTATGGTGCACATTACTCCAATGGATAGGGGTAAGGAGAGATCAGTATGCTTAACATCACTCATTGAGGAGAGTGTGTTAAGCTTGGGACCTATTCAATCTTGTATACATGCTTGACTCCTCAGGTATTTCTGAAATTGTCCACAGAAATAAAAGTAAAATAACTAAAAGATATTTGTATAATATTATCTGTCTCTTCAGTCATATTGTACTATATTGTGATGTTATGTCTGCCCTAGCCCATAAAGGCTACGGGAATATATTGGTCTGGATTGGCCAATTCTTTCTGATATGGCAGTTTGTACATTCTTTACAATTTTTTAGCTTACTGTTTATTTTGTTGTTGATGGATTTTATTTTGGCTAGCTGTATTTTTCCTATGTTACCCGCTTACTTGAGTAGATGCGTATATAGGATGCTAGACTTTACTGCTTATTATATGTACCATTTTCAGGTTTATACTTTAAATTAGCATATGTCATATGATCATCAACATGTTTAGGTTAGACTTTTCTTTTCAGTATTTTTACTTACTATATTATATATGTATGCCATACCTTGTTTAGTTTACTTAAGGTGTGCTTTTGCCTTAAGTCTTGCTTAGTTATATATATTACATTTATAACTTATCCTCATCCTATTGTATGCTTACTTGCTCCCATGCTAGATAGATGTTTCATTGGGTTTAAAGTAAAATGGTGGTATTAACGAATGCTTAATAAATTACTTGCTTAAATGTACTTAGACAAATTGTCTAATAAGATTTTTCTTTTATTGGCTGGGGCCCTGGTATTGTGAAACTGACAATGTTAGATCTTGTTCAGTTTGAGGAGCCAGTGCCTGAGGAGGAGCCTTATTTAGAGGAGGTGCAGCAGCCTGGTGCAGAAGACCTCTAGTTGTCTTTTTCTTCATTGTGAGGATAAGTGATATTATCATTTTAGTATTTTAAACTGTAATTAAATGATGTAATAATACAGGTACTCGTGATTGTATTTACTTTCTGCACATTATTATTGTTTGAGCTATTTCATTTTATTTCATGGTTGATGTATGGTGAATGGATATAATCCTTACTTCTTATTGCTTCAGTACTCTGTATGAATATATAAATTTAGTGACTGATTTTCATAAATATTCTGTGCATATCCTTACCCTATTATTGTATTGTGGACCTTACCTAATCCAATGATAAGTGAGAGATTTGCCAGAGTGACACTTCACTCATTAGTCTAATGATTACAGACTTATGGAACAGGGTGCCACACCAAGATTTATTGTTGCTGCGAGTCGGCATATTAAATTACGACCCACTTAGTAAGTTTAGGCTGGCTAAGCAAACGGGCCCGATTCATTTACCCAAAGCAGCGGACCGATTCCAGTAATAGAAACATTATTAAATAGGGAATTGTTAAAAATTCAACTTAACTACTCATGGATTTTCTTTAAGCATTAATGAAGTTTATTATTTCTTATTTGATTTATAATTTCCTTAATAGCACTTAATTATGCAAGTATTATATATTACTATGATTGTTTAATGCATAGAATCATAAGATGATATTACAATGGCAAGTTTGATCATTAAATTAATTAATCATTATTTCAAATGGTTTTAATGATTTGATCAAATCAATTCTTAAGGTAATTTGATTCCCACTAATTAATTAATTGACAATCCTAACATTATGAGGTAAAGCGCAAAGATTAATTATTGCCTTGTTTGCAATATGCCATGGAATAATAATATGATATTGAACATCTAGTATGTTATTTATTTTATCCATGTAATTTGCTTTTTCAAAATTTACCGAAGTTTGATAATTAAATATATTCAAATCTTCAAAGTTTTATAACTTATCAAATAATATCCAAATTTGATGATTTAATAATTGATCCAAATCATAAAAATATGTAAGGCAATAATATGAAATAAGATTTAGATTTTGAACCCTAAAACTCTTAATGAATTTTTAACCATAACTAGGAGTGCTTCAAACCTTAAAATTTTAATGTTGTCCAAATTTGACTTAGTTAGTGTTATTTTCTCCTTATGCTATAAGGATTCTATATTTATATGTATCATTTCATTTGGACAACAATTAGAGATTTTAGGTATTTAGCTCTTCAAATTAAGTAATTTTGTAATTTCATGATTTTCATTTATGCATGTTTTAGGTTTATTGATTCCTAGGACAGTAAACATGTCTCATCTTTATTACTTCTCATTTACTATAAATTATATGTTTGAGACATGAATTTCACTAAATTGATAATTAGAACACTTAGCAATTTACTTGAATTAATTTTCATCCTTAGTAAAATTGCTATTGATTTAGAAAGTATAAATTTCTTGTAATATTTAGAGTTAGATTTATTCCAATTAATATTGATAATATTTACACTCATGTATTTGCAATGTTATGAAACTATTAGGATTAGTTCATCCTCCAAACCCTAAGATTTTAATGTTGTCCAAATTTATTCTAGTTAGTGTCATTTTTCTCCTTATACTATAAGAATTCTATATTTATGTATATTATTTTATTTGGACAACAATTAGAGATTTTAGGTATTTGGCTCCTCAAATTGAGTAATTTTGTAATTTCATTATTTTCATTTATGTATGTTTTATGTTTATTGAACCATAGAACAACAAATATGTCTCATCTTAATTACTTCCCATATACTTTAAATTATATGTTTTAGACATGAATTTCACTAAATTGATAATTAGAACTCTTTGTAATTTACTTGAATTAATCTTCATCCTTAGTAAAATTGCTATAGGATTGATTTGGAAAGTATGAATTTCTTATGACATTTAGAGTTAGATTAATTCCAATTAATGTTGATAATGTTATGAAACTATTAGGATTAGTTCTAGCATTTAGAGTGAATCTTATTATACTTTTACATTAGTTCTTGTTCTCTTTTAAGTACACAAATGATTGGCTTGATAACTCTTTAATTTTCTATTATGGTGTAGTTAACCTATCATATGCTAATTGTATGCTAATAGTATGCCTAGTTCATAAAGAGAACTTAATAGAACTAGTGCACTTTAAATTGAATGAGATTTATAGATAATCACATAACTTCTTGATCTTATTTTAAGTGCTCTAACAAGTTGATAATTACTTTGCTAGTAGTATACTTAATTTCACTAAGTGACTTACGTAATATTAGTGCCCAACTATTGATTGGAACCTTGTATACATTTTTCCTTAGCTTTTAATTTCCTATTAAAGCTCTCTAAAGATTAATTTAAGGATTCCTTAACTTTCAAATATGTTTAAGATAATTTATAAATTCTATTTAAACTTACAACCTAGAATGAACTAGTACTTGTATATGATAGTATATATTTTTTCTTACAGTTAAACATCTTCTACCAATTGATCCTAACTAGGTTAGTGAATAAATTGGTTAGCAACCTTTCAATTTATAAGCTAATTAGATGACATTATTAGGTTGTTCATTAGCCTTTACTTCATTTAGCTTAGCAATCCATTTGAATTACTCTTTCCTATTAGTTTCCTAAACTTTAATCAATAATCAAAATCAATAATCAAATTGATTTAATTAGTTTAGGACTTTTGTAGAATAAGTTTCAATTACATGAATATAATTATAAATTATTTTCTCATTTCATAAACTAAAATCAATCTACTATTTTCTAAAACTCTTTCACTTCTACTATTACTTACAATTGACTTAGAGATCAATATCTATATGTCAATTGGGAGCTCAATTAGCTCCAATTATTAAGTAGATCATTAAAATTAGATAACTTTGAATATCTCATAGTTTACAATTATTTGAATTTTCCTGAATGCTTACTTAGATTTGAGCCTATTATTTTGAACAAACATACAAGATTTGTGCATAAATAAAACTTTTATAAGACTATAGCGATTTTACTATGGTGGATAGCCAAGGGCAGGCTAAATAGGAGATATAAAGAAACCTCACATTCTAGGAGGATGAATAAGAGTGTTTGTTTTCTATGAGACATAGTTTCCCTTTACTAGTTAGGTAGACATGCTTATGGAGTAGAACACTTCCTTCTATAAAGAGCTTCATATGGAGCCATCTTAATACTTGCTTGGAAGCTATTATTGTATGCAAATTTTACCAAAGGAATATGATCTTCCCATGATCCAAAGAAATCAAGGACACAAAGATGGAGCAAATATTTAAGAATCTGATTTACTCTTTCAGTTTGGCCATTCGCTTGAGGATGAAAGGCCGTACTCATAGCTAGGGTGGTTCCTAAATCCTGATGCACTACCTGCCAGAACTTGGAAGTAAATTGGCTGTCTCTGTCAGATATAATTATCTTAGGAATACCGTGCAGCATGACTATCTCTTTAATATATAACTTGGCATGTTTCTCTATAGAGTTAGTATGACAGATATGAATAAAGTATGATGATTTTGTTAGACAGTTGACTATGACCGATATTGCTTCAGCACCAGATCTTGTGTGAGGCAATCCCATGATAAAATCCATGGATATATTTGACCATTTCCATTCCGGGATCCCTAAAGGATGCAGCAGACCACCTGGCTTCTGATGCTTTGCCTTAACTAAACAGCACGCATGACACTTGGCCACAAAATTAGCAATACTTTTCTTCATTTTAGGCCACCAGAAGGACTGCTCCAAATCCTGATACATCTTTGAGCTTCCGAGATGTACATGATATCCAAAGTTGTGATCTTTTGTAATATAACAGCCCAAGTTGTTACCCAATCTGATTAGGACTAATCCAGGTCCTAATTTTCATCTTAATGCTCTAATCAGGTCATTAGGAGTCTTCCATTAAGATCTAGTCCAAATCAGGAGTCAAATGGATCAAATCATGATTTTGGAAAAATCCATAAACCCTAGTATTTGACCTATCTGAATTAATCTCAGATCAAAAATTGGACTTCGTCATTGCGCTCATTGCCCCCAAATTAGTTAGGGGTGATATTTTCGTGTCAATCGGAAGTCGTCAAAATTTCGTTAAATATTTAATAATATTTATATACCTCAAAAATTAGGAAAATAAAATACTCGTCGAATCGAAAATCCGACATTGCCGTTGTGTTCCTCACCCCTCAATTAGCTAGGAGTGAATAATTGAAAATTTTATGAAGTTAAATTATTATGCAATTTTAATTATGAAATTAGGTATTTAATAATTTAATAATTAATATTTAAATAAGATAAGTAACGGCACCGTCATAACCTCTGCGCCGTCATCCTCCATGTCGTTTGATTGAACGGAAAATTAGGATCGTTCCATCAACCGATCGAACGGGCCTAGCCTGTCGTCACCGAGGCCGATCGCGAACAGGCGCGTGGCGCACAGCCGCGGCCCGCGCCCAACCAGCGCGTGCGGTCGCCTTAGGAAGCTTCACCGAGCTCCCTTAATTCCTCTAGCTACGGTCGCACCCTTCCCTTATGAGCTGAGGACCCGTGTACAACCCTAAAATCACGGATCGAAACCCTCCTGCTTCCTGCTACCGGATTTCAGGTACCTCCGTAACTTCCTATTTTCTACATATAATTGTTGCTCATAGATTCGAACCTGTAATCCATTGATTGATCCCTCAAAGGATCGGACTCGATCAGATACGATCGGGTCCAAACCACGCCAATTTCACACCGTAGGCTCGGTCATCCCGTCCCGAGTCCTAGAGGTCTAGGCTAGACACTGTCTCCACCCTAGTCCACCTTAGGTTCCCCTACCACCACAATCCGTTGGCCCTCGTCGTCCTCTGCAGGATGCCATGCGGGCTCGACCCAACCTCCTCCGGGGTGGCGGCAAAACCCGAGCCCTAGGTGCGGCTCTAGAGAGGGGAGGCCTGCGTGAGGGTGAAGGACCTGGGCACTGGCTAAGTCGAACCGGACCCGACCCGCGTCCGCACGTGTAGGCCGCGTGCGGGCTTTGAGCCCAGGGCTTGGGGCTCGCGGCCGCACGTGGTGCGTCAGCTGACGCGTCCGTGGGGCCCACATGCGGTGCTTCGGCCACTCAGGCTTTGCCGCGTGGCTTATGCGGGTCCCGCTCTGCAGATCTGCGGCCACCCAGTGAGCCACGTGGCGCTGGGTCCCTCCACCTGCACATTATAAAATAAAATAATATATATATATATATATATATATATGTATATATATAATTATAAATAGAATTATAATTTAATTTATATATATATATATATATATATATACTTAGTATATAAGTACTGTTATGTATATTATAAGTATCATCATTAGTCTAATTAGTTAATTAAGCACCTTTTTAATTGACATTAAATTGAATCAATTAACAGATAATCATTAGGAAAATTAAATTAGTTTAGTTAAATTAAATAACAGCAGTAGATTAAGTTTAATTAATATGATTAAATAGAAAATTATAAATATATAATTGCATATATATAGTATATATAACATATAAATACATATATAGATATATGTATATATATATATACTTGTATATAAATAGAAAATTTAATAGTTAAAATAACATAATAATTAACTTAATAATTAATAAATAGTTAGTTAAGTTAATTAATTAATATTATTTAATTAATTTAATTAAAATAGTAAATTAATTTAATTTGTATAAATGAATAGTAATATCATTTAATCTAAATTTAATTAATGAAAATTTTAAAGCCTTATAATCTTAAGAATATTAATCAAAACATATCGAATATAAGTCTCATTTTACTCAGAAAAATAAAATGAATCAAATGATATAGTTCAAAAATTTGATTCGTGGTATATTTAACATATTGCCATTTAAGACCTAAATAAACACCTGTAACTTTTTTACCTAGTTATCCAAATATAGTTAACATGGGTCTTAAAGTGATCAGGAGAACAGCCCCATCATTGTGGTAGTATTAGTTTTCCTATTTGGAGCTTAGTTTGCAAAATGACATTTAGGACTCTCACCAAAAATGACCAAAATGCGCTTAATTTTCAATTAACCATAACTTTATCAATTCAACTCCAAATCAAGAAATTCAAAGTGCTAACTAGCTTAGAATTTTAGTGCCAACAGCACTCTAAAATATTATTTAGGTTATGAACTCTGGAAAATCTGAAATTACCAAAATATCCTTAACCCTAGTTAGGCCAAAACTTGACTAATTGAAGTTTAAATTGGGTCTACTCCTAGTTAAAGTACTTAGTATGTTATAGGAAAGCTATAGACACTGAGTTTACTGAATCTAGATTTCAAACAGAAAAGTTCGGTTTTTGCCGCCTATGACCCTTAGAATATTATCGAATTACCCCTAAATTTTAGAACCTCCATAACTTAGCCATTTAACATCAAAATTTAGTATTCTTAGACTCTATAGAATCTTTGAATAGCAACCAATAGTAAATTACATAAAAAAATTGGATTCCATTAGGTGTAAATTACTAAATTACCCCTTAGATGAAAATCCTTAATTTGAACATATATGACCTATTTCTAATCCAAATTGAGTTTACTTACTATTTATATTCATGTTAGATAGTAAGGAATCATTTGGCAATAAAATTTTTTATTTGGAACCCTAAATCAAAAAGTAGCTTTTTGACCCTTAGGTAGAGGCAAAATGGTCATTTTGCTTAAAATTTAGGTTAAGCATCCTTAACCCCTAAATTATCTCTTAAATCACTAAAACTAATATTTTAATTATATTAGGATCTTTTAAGTGAATAAAAATTAACTATTTAATCAAATTTGTGAATTCCATAAAATCTTCTATAAGTCTTTTCTTTAGGGAATTGCAGTTCACATTAGGACTATTTCTAAGACCAGGGTTTGTTCATATGATAGATTTCATTCATTGAATAATAGGGTTATTCAATGAATGAATTCTTTATTTTATTAGTTTATATATTTTTAACTTAATTTTGATTATTTTATCTTTCAATTTTAGACTCAGGATAGGAGAAAATCATCCTATTAAGCTTGGCTTTGCTTAGTAAAACCCTAGATTACTTAGATTGTACCTTTGGATTTTGTGAACCTAAGCTCGTGGTATTTAATCAACAATCTCTAATTTAGTAGCTCTTGATCATATCTTAGTTAGAATGTCTAAGTTTATCAAACTAGGACGTTATGATTTATTACTTAACTTGTAGTTGATTTTCATTGAACTAGATTAGAACATGATCAATTCTAATCCTTTTTAACTTATAAAGCCGTATTTCTAAGTTACACTCGATAGTAGGAATTGGAGATCTTGAACTTATATAACTTAGAATAGTTAGAATGGTTTAATTAGACAACAACATTGTCACCATGTCTAGTAGAGTCTCTTGCTCACTATTAAATTTTGTTGCTTATGCATTCCTTAAAATATGTATTTTAATCCTTGGGCATGTCATACAGGATCATTGTTGCATGAAAATAAGAACTTAGAATATTAGGATAAAATTTGCATTGTGTTCAGTTACTTAGTTGATCTAGCACATTTTACTCTGTTGGACAGGGGTAAGGAGAAGTAAGGATACTTTACATTACTCATTGAGGAGCTGTTTCTGGACGTGTCCACATAAATAAAACTAAAATGACTAAAAGATTCTGTATTTATATTTATTGCATCTTTAGTCTTACTATTTAGTTCTGTCTGCCTTAGCCTAGAAAAGCTTTGGGAGTTTTTGTCTGGGTTTGATTGGCCAATTCTTTCTGATATGGCAGTTATACATACCTTTTTAGTTTTAGTTTATTATTTACTATATTACGATGCATGTTATTTCAGTCAGCTGTATTTCCTTACTTACCTGCTTATTTGTACATATTTATAGGATGCTATATTTTACTGCTTACTATATGTACCACTTTCAGACTTACCTTTTTTTAAATCAGCATATGTCATGTGATCATCAGCATGTTTTGGATTAGACTTTTCTTTTAGTACTCTTACTTATTGCATTATATATGTATGATTATTCCTTGCTTAGTTTGCCTGAGGTATACTTTTTCCTCAATTTCTGCTTAGTTATAAATGTTGTATTTATTACTTATCCTATTTCTTGTATAATCACCGCTCCTATGCTAGTTGGTTCACTTTTGTTTGTTTAAGTAAAATGGTGACATTAATAATTCATATAAAATATTCTGCCTAAAATGTACTTAGACAATTGTCTAATAAGATTTTATTTTATTAGCTGGGGCCATGCCATTGTGACACCGATAATGTCAGATTCAGATAGATTTGAGGTGCTGGGTGCTAAAGAGGAAGAGCCTTTCATTGAAGAGGAGCATCAGCCAGGTGATCCAGAAGTTGCCTAGTTCTTTTATATTATTTATGTGGATGAGTGATATTGCCTTTATTTCATTTTAAATTTAAGTAAATTTTGTAATAATATAGGTACACTTGTGACTGTGTTTATTTTTCTGCACTGTTAATTTCTAAGTTATGTTTCATTTTGTTTCTCATTTTATGTATGGTGAAATAGATGTATTATTTACTTATATGCTTCCACACTCTGTACTCATATTAATTTAGTGACTGATCCCTTGTATTCATTTTATGCACATCCTTCTCTTATTAGTGGATTGTGGATCTTATCTAATCTAATGACAGGTGAGGGATTTGCTAGAGTGGCACACCACCCCTTATGTATAATCTTGTGAATTAGGGGGTGGAGCATCATAGTTGGTATTAGAGAATTCCATAAGGTGTCAGATTGAGAATTACATTTCAGTCTACCTAATGGATTGTTCTTCTGCCAATTAGTCACTAACTAGATACTAGAGTAACATCAAGAGCACCATAATCATGAGCTCAGAATAATAGGAGTATAAAAATAAAAATGCTTCTACAAGTAAGATAAAATGCTCAATCTAACAAAACAATCACTTGATTTGGACATTTAGGAATATTATTACTCAACCATGTCATTGTTCGACTATCTCAACCACTTTGAAGAAAGATGGAAAATTGACGTGTATCTGGCAAAACGGTATGGGATAGAAGTCCAAGTATCCCCAGTAGGAGCTAGAGTGTTAGAGATGATGCTGGAACACGCCATTTTCCGGGGATTATATTTCCCTATATTAGCTAGGAAATGGTTACGATGAGTAACCAAGATGTTTGAGGATCCGGGATACTCAGACCATACTCGACTCGGCCTTGTTGACTTTCTACTCTAGGACTACACCGAGGAGTGGTGGGCAAATAAGCAGTGGGTATTCAGACATGGATCTGCTCGTTTACACTGGGAGATCACTTATGCTGACTTATATCAGGCCTTTACCGAGGATTATATAAAATAGACCCTATGTATTTATTTATTGTTTCTCTCTATCATACTTATGATGTACTCTCATTTGTATTAAAAAAGAGATAAAATATTCCAATCTCCTACTTTCTAGTTTTCTGAGAATGTTTTGTCTTTAATTCAGACTCTTGCGAAAACAATGAATCCTGGACAATGCCCTTCCCCAACTGCATCTGGCAGCTCCTCCTTTGAACTAAATTCACTACTTGAAGCAGTCAAATTGATGGTAGACTCCCACCAAAAGCAAGCCGAACAAATAGTAGACTCTCAAGCCAAACAAGCTGAGAGGATGGAACAACTGCTGATAGCCCAAATAAACTAAAATCACAGTACCTCTGAAGTAGCCCCTGCACCGTACTACTCCTACCAGCATCATGTGCAGTCCGCAGATGGACTGTTACATAGTTTCCTCGTTTGAGACCCCCTACCTTCAATGGGAGCCTCTCCACAACTGACACCACAAGCTAGATTAAGATGGTGGAGAAGAATCTCATCAGTATTAAATGTCCAAATTCGGAGGTGATTCATCTTACCACCCACCTCCTTCAGGATGAAGTGGAGTAATGGTGGGATAACACTCGCAACACTTAGTTCTCCAATCTAGAAGTTGCCTAGTTCTTTTATATTATTTGTGAGAATGAGTGATATTGCCTTTATTTCATTTCAAACTTTAAGTAAATTTTGTAATAATATAGGTACACTTATGACTGTGTTTATTTTTCTGCACTGTTATTTTCTGAGCTATGTTTCATTTGTTTCTCATTTGATGTATGGTAAAATGGATGTATTATTTACTTATATGCTTCCATACTTTGTACTCATATTAATTTAGTAACTAATCCCTTGTATTCATTCTATGCACATCATTCCCTTATTAGTGGATTATGGATCTTACCTAATCTAATGACAGGTGAGGATTTGCCAGAGTGGCACACCACCCCTTAAGTCTAATCTTGTGGATTAAGGGGTGGGGAGCCACATGTAAGGACTTCTTATTGCATAGATTTAGGGATCCATAGACGATTACCATGATAAATAACTATCCCATGCATTTGTAATTCTTGACATTGACCTCTTTCAATATCAATCTAGATCTTTAGATAATCCTCATCTTTAATTTGTGGAATGGAGACTTTTCGGTGAAATGTGGGTTCCACGTTAATGTTAGCTAGCATTGAACTTAGCATATCTCCATGCACGGAGGTGATTTCTAATTTGCAGAATTTTTCTTCTAATGCACTTGAAGCAATTATAGCGGATAAGGTAGCACAACGGCTAAGAGCATTGGCCACCAAATTTGCTTTACCTGGGTGGTATTGGATAGCTAAATCAAGAATCACTGATGAGTTCCAACCATCTTCTCTGACGGCAGTTGAGCTCACACTAAGTGAATATATATTTCAAACTCTGGTGGTCGGTGAAGATAGAACATTGGACTCCATACAAGTAGTGACGCCAAATCTTTAAGGTGAATACTACTACTGTAAGCTTAAGGTCATGGACAGGATAGTTCTTTTCATGTGGCTTCAACTTGTAGGAAGCATAAGCAATGACATTTCCTTATTGCATTAGCACAATACCCAAGCTTATACCAGAAGCATCGGTATAGACTTGGTAGTTTACACCTTATTTAGGAAGAATTAGAACAGGAGCAAAAGAAAGTGCATCTTTCAGTACTTGAAATGCTTCTTCACATGATGGAGACCATTCAAATGGGACGGCCTTCTAGGTTAACTTGGTCAACGAAGAAGCTATCTGGAAAAAACCCTTCACAAACTTTCTATATTAACTAGCTAAGCCCAAGAAACTTCTGATGTTGGTCACTGACTTGGGTTGAATCCATTCTTGGATTGCGCTGACCTTGTTTTGATCGACTCTAATACCCTGGGAATCTACAACATGACCTTGAAATGCTACTGAAGCAAGCCAGAACTCACATTTCAAGTACTTGGCATAGAGCTCATGGCCACACAATTCTTCTAACACTGTTCTTAAGTGATCTTTATTTTTATTTTTGTTCTTAGAATAGATAAGAATGTCGTCGATGAAGATGATAATGAATTTATCGAGGTAGGGTTTGAGGATGCACTGCATTAGATCCATAAATTTTGATGGTGCATTCGTTAACCCAAATGATATTACTACGAATTCAAAGTGTCCATATCGAGTCCTAAATGCTGTCTTCTCGATGTCCGAGTCCTTGACTTGTAGTTGATTATAGCCAGATTGCAGGTCGATCTTTAAGAACACTTTGGCTCTTGACAGTTGATTGGACAAGTCATCAATATGAGGCAACGTGTACTTGTTCTTGATTGTGATTTTATTCAGCTCACAATAGTCGATACACATACGCATTTAACTGTCCTTCTTTTTCATGAACAGTACTGGTGCTCCCTAAGGAGACGAACTCAGTCTAATGAGACCCTTCTCTAGCAGTTCCTGCAATTATTTATTTAGCTCCTGCAATTCCTTGGGCGGCATACGATAAGGGGCTTTAAATATGGTTTGGGTTCCAGGAATTGTGTCTATTGCGAATTCCACTTCCTGAGTGGGTGGAAGACCAACTAAATCTTCGGGGAAGACATTGAGGAATTTAAAAACTATAGGATTTTTGGTTATGGGAATATTATCCTTCTTTTCACCTAGTATTGTCACTAATAGGCATCGCAACCTTTCTTAACTAGAATTTTTGCTTCTATAGCATTAATTAATGAAGCTCGGGTACTAAGGTTACTGACGAAGGATTTGGCCTAACTGCCGCTACCTAGGGTGATTTTCTTATTCATGCAGTTGATAGTGGCATTATGTTGGCTCAACCAATTCGTGCCTAAAATCACATCAAAGTTGGCTATATGAAGGACTACTAGATTAGCTTTAAATTCTTTATCCTCAATGGGAATTGGTATTTTACAGAATTAACGAGCTGGCATTTGGGCTCCAGAAGTAACCCAACGCTTAAAGGATTGGCTAGGCGATATAGAGGTAGGTTGAGTGACTTTGCCCAATTTTTAGAAACAAAGGAGTGACTAGCTCTAGTGTCAAATAGTATATTGCAAGGTTTGTCATTTACACAAACTGAACTTATTTACAGATGCAATAATCACTAACTACATTAAGCATGTAGTAACTATAAAAATAGAGGGGTTCAAAAGCATGTATCTGACACCACATGGTTATCCTCAGTAGCCTCAATTAGAGTGAGGGTATAAACATGAGTAGGGCCGGCATGCCTATTATTATGAGTCTGCCGTGGTGGCGGCCAGGAGCATTTGGGCAGGAGATAATGGTTGTCTCACGCCATTGAGCTGGAGGAGGAGGTAGCGCTGGGCGGGCTGCTGCAAGTTTTTGGAACAGGTCAAAGACTTATCGACGCTTGGAGTGATCAATCTGATCACCATCGATGGTTTCTTTGGTGGCACATTGTAGATAGCTATTGCCCGACCTTCCACAGGTGTAACAGGCGTGGCCCGCATGGTAGCATTGACCATAGGGATGAGGCCTCGTGCAGCCATTGAAGAGGTCAGCGGGTGTAGTTTCTGCTTCGAGCTGATACACCATAGCTCGCTTAGGGTGACCATGTTGGAAGGATGTTGACCCAAAGCTCCTTATGGGTCCTTCCATTACTTGGTCATGCTCTACCACTTTGGCGGACTCCAGGAGTTCGGCAAAGTTCAATAAATGGAGAGGAACAACTTGGCTTCTGATGGAAGTCTACAGACCACTTTGGAATCAGTGGCAGTAATCTGATTCAGTAGGAACTAAGTTAGTGACAAACCTCGCAAGGCGACAGAACTCAGCGTCATATACAAATACAGAACAGTTCCTCGGTTGCAGCTTTAAGAACATATCCCCCAAGTTGTGTTTGGCGGACAAGGAGATGTATCGGGGTTGGAACACTTCAATGAATTCGTCCCATGTAATGTCTTCAAGCTCGACATCGGCGAACTGAGTATCCCATCAATACTCAGCTTCGTCTTGGAGGAGGCGGGGTAGTAAGATAGATTACTTCAGTATTTGGGCACTTGATATTGGTTAGGTTCTTTTCCACCATTTTTATCCAATTGGCGGCATCGATTGCGGACAGGCTCACATTGAAGGTAGGGGGTTTCAGACAAAGAAAACTATGTAGCAGTCATCTGCGGACTGCACATGGTGCTGAAATGAGTAATAAGGTGTAAGTGCTATTTCAGGATTAGGGCGACCTTAATTCATGTGGGCCGCCAGCATCCGTTCCATTCACCCGGCTTAGTTTGCTTGGGTTTCTGCCATTCTTCCTGCTTGCTTGTTATGGAATTCTATCATTATCTTAACTACTTCAAGTAGGGCATTCAACTTGCTAGACAAGCTGTCGGATGCGGCGGGGGGAAGAACTCTATCCAGGATTCATTTTTCTTTTCTAAATTAAAGAAAATAACATTCTTTGAGAATTCAAGAAAATTTGGAAATGGACTAGTTCATTTCTTTTATTAATTATTCTAGCAAGGCATATCCTATATGTTCAATTAAGTTCCTTTTGTTAAGTTGAGCTGCTACTAAGGTTTGAGTTTTATAGTCCAGCGTATTATATAGTTATGTAGGTATTTTCTATTCTATACTTTTTATTCTGAGCACAAGGCTATGGTGCCTTGGATGTAGCTCTAGTATTTAGTTAGTGCTAATTTGTCAGAAGAACAATCCATTATGTAGAGAGGAATTCAAATTTCAATCTGAGACCTCATGGAGTTCTTTGATACCAACTGTGGCACCCCGCCCCTTAACCGCCAACAATCAAGGCTAAGGAGAGGTGTGCCACTTTAGCAAATCCCTCGCTTATCATTAGATTAAGGTGTAATTCTCAATCCACTAATAAGGGAAGGATGTGCCCTAAATAATGCAGTTGAATCATTCACTAAGTATATGCATTCATCAGAGTACGAAAGCAAAAACAATAAAATATGCTACATCTAATCCACCACAATCCAAGTAAGAAGTAAACATACAGCTCATAAAAAAATAGTACAGTAAGTGAACATACAAAAATATCTGAATTATTATAAACATTAAAAAAGTTTTAATAAAAATGATAAAGCTCTCATCCTCACAAAAATAAAAGAGAAGTTAAGCTAAGGATCTCCAACGGCAGCACACTCCTCCTCCTGAATCTGATCTTCAGAAGGCTCGACTACCTCAAATAACTTAGAATCTACCATTGTCGGTTTCACAAGGATAGGGCCCTAGCCAAAGAAAAGAAAAATCTGGTTAGACATATTGTTTAAGTACATTTTAGGCTGTCATATTTCATGAATTCTATGATATCACTATTTTACTTAGACTATAAAACAAATAAAGCGTAAGGGTGCAACAAGCATACAAAGGGATATGAAAAGGTATAAATACAACATTTATAATTGAGCAACATATAAGGCAAAAGTACATACCTCAATACTAAGCTGTGACAAAATTAGGCAGCTATATATATATATATATATATATATATATAAAGTAAGAAAAGTACTAAAAGAAAGATTGATCCTAAATATGCTGATGATCATATGAAATATGCATGTCTAAAAGTAAGTAATTAATCTGTGATAAGTATAAGTAAATAATAAGAAATCTAGCATCTTAAGGGTAAATAAGCAAGCAAAGTAAAGCTGATTGAGGTAAAATGTAACAGTAAACAATAAATGGTAAATAGTAAACAATAAATAATAAGCATGTATGTAATGACTATCATATCAAAAGAGGGCTAATCTAGCCTACTGCAATAAGTATATGTATATTCCTAGCATCATTTGAGGCTAGGCCAAAATAATAGAATAGAAATAGAACTGAAGAGGCAGTAATTATAAATGCAGTAAATTTTAGTTATTTTACTTTACTTTTGTGGACATATCTAGAAGTAACTGAGGAGTTAAACACATTCACAATATTATTCGGGTTCCAACTTAACAGAACACTCCTCAATGAGTAATGTTAAGTAATCCTTATTTCTCCTTAACCCTATCTAGCAGGGTAAAATGCGCAAGATCAACAAGTAACTAAGCCATATGTGAATGTTATCCTAATTATTCTAAGTTTTCATTTCATACAACAACGTTCTTATATGACGTGTTCAAGGTAAAGGCACAAAGTACAAGGAATGCAAAAGTACAAGTAAAACAATAGTGAGCAAGAGACTCTACTACACCAGATGATATCAGTTGTTATCTATTAAACTATTCTAGCTATTCCAAGTTACATTAGTTCTGGATCTCCAATTCTTACTATCGAGTGTAACTTAGAAGCACAACCTTATAAGTTAAAAGCAATTAGAACTGATCAGGTTCTACCTTAATTCAATCAATATTGCTTATAAGTTAAATAAGTAATCAACGCGTCATATTTTATGAAATTATATGCTCTAAGCTAAGATCTGATCAAGATCTACTAAACCCAGAGATTATGAATTAAACACCAAGAATTGGGTTTAATCACATAACCCAAAGGGTAAGTCTTAAGGACTAAGATTTAAGTTTAAATGTGAACTAATAATCAAGGCAAATTATATTAAACACAATCAAGCTTAATAGAATGATTCTCCTAATCTTAATCTAAGGTTGAAAGATAAAATAATCAGAATTAAAATATGAAAATCTAGAAAGTAATAAAACTAAGGTTTCATCAATTGAATATCTCATTTACTTAATAAATGAAATTTAACCTACATTTATTCCTAATCTTAAGGAAAAGATCCAAAGGTAAAGTGTAGATCCTAATAAGATAATAATGAAATAACTTAGGAAATTTTATGATAATTATTGCAATTTATCTTCATTTACTGATCTAATTCACTTAAGGGAAGTTAATGGTGCAATTAGCTAAGCTAGGGGGTATTAGTTTTACTTAGGAATTTTCAAACCTTTAATGGGGTTTCTATCAAATTACTTGATTATGAGATTATGGGTTATAAATTGATTCCAAATCAATTTTATTACTGATTTTAATGATTTAAATGATATTTTAGAGGTTAAGGGTACTTAACCTAAATTTTAGGCAACATTCTCGTTTTACACCTACTTAAGGTTCTAAAATGCTACTTTTTTATTAAGGGCTTCAAAATGGATTTTGTTGATGCCAAATAATTCCTTGTTATCTAACATGAAGATAAACAATAGGTACATTAAATTTGGATAAGTATTAAGTCCTATCGGTCCAATTTAAGGATTTTAACCTATATGAGCATTTTGGTAATTTCACCTAGTGAAATATAAAAATTCAGTTAGTTTATTATTATCTACTATCCAAGGATTCTATAGAGTTTAAGAACACTAAATTCTAATGTCTAATGATCAAGTTATAATCATTTCAATGTTAGGGTTCTATTTCATGAAAGAGGGTTAAAACCTAATTTTTCCATATTCAAAAATTACATACAATTTTATACAATACTTAATTTTACTAAAACATGGATAGTTTCAGATAGTTCTAGGTCATTAGAATATGAAAAATCACAATCTGGGCAATTCCGGACAGTTCTGGGCACTTTCGGGCATTTATGGGCGCTACGACGCGCTATGGCGCCTACTGGCTGAAAGCCAGGCGCTACGGCGCGCTGGGGCGCGCTACGGTACGCCGCAATGCTTTTAGGCACTGTGGAAAATTTAAATGTTGTGGTGCGCTGCCATGCTTTAAGGTGTTGCAGCACGCTACGATGTTAGAGTTCTTGAGAGCAGGATGATACGATGCGTTGTAGCGCTCCCTAGTCGAGAGCCGGGCGCTATGGCGCGCTGCGGTGGATTTCAGTGCTGCGGCATATTTCATTTAATTTCATCAAATTTATATACTGCTGCGGTGCGCTGTGGCATGCGCAGTGCGCTACGGTGAATTCAACTCGAGACTAGGGCACTACGGCGCGCTGTAGCTCCTGACGGTGATTTTGCCTGTGCAAAAACTGTGATGGATCTCATTTCGCACTCAAATACTCCCTATATTGGGCACCTCACATGTGGTGCCATATACCGATGGAAAGGTATTTTTGAGACCTTTCCATTGATACCAAAATCGGCCCAAAACAATTATTCTAACTATGCAAACTATGAAGCTATAAGTTAGCATATGTAGAAAGAAGAAGAAAACAGAGCTGATTTTCTTCCCTTAAATTTTCTATCTCAAGGAGCTCTAATGGATTCCATATCCCAATCGCAGATTTCTAAGGATGCAAAATAAGCATAAGAGCAAAATGAAGAAGCCATTGAATCCATTCAATGGGGGAAAGGGATGTACCTTGGCTTGCGAAGAGAGATTTCTCTAAGGATCATTTGGGCTTGAGAGCTTTCCTTCAGCAACAAACACATTAATGGAGGAAAGAAGAGATGAGAGCTCAGTTGGCCAAATGGAGGAAGGAGAGGGCTTAGGTCCATCTTATAGGAAGAGGAGAGGGAGGCGGCTCCAGCTGAGAGGGCATGGCTCTTAGATGGGATGAGTTTGAGTCATCCCATCACAAGTATGGGGAGAAGTTTCTTTGAAAGAAATTTGAGGGAAGAGGGGGATAGCCTCCTTTGCGTGCAATAGAATGGGAGAGGGAGAGGCATTGACAGGCGTAGGAAAAAGGAGGAGAGAAAATTAAAAGAAAAGAAAAGAATTTTTTTAGGTAATTTTAATTTATTTTATTTAATTAATTAATGCTTTAAAAAGTCAGATTTTATAACAAGCTCTGAAAAATCCCAAAAATTCACCCCTAGCTAACTTAAAGGTGAGGAACGCGATTGCAAAGTTGGATTTCAATTCCAATGAGTAATTAATTTTTTTTATTTTTTAGGGTATTTAATTATATTAAAATATTCGATAAAATCCGACAACTTCCAAACGCATCCAAAACATCACTCCTAGCTAATTTGGGGGTGACGAGCGCAATGACAAAGTCAAATTTTGATTTCGAGGTCGAATTAAATATCTCAATTTTCTAATTAATTAAATATTATTAAAATATTTGATGAATTTTTGACAACTTCCGATTGCCACCAAAATATCACCCATAGCTAATTTGGGGGCAATGAGTGCAATAGCAAAATTTGATTTTTGATATGAGGTCAAAATAATTAGGTCAATTTCTAGGGTTCTTGAAATTTCTAAAATCAGGATTTGATCCATTTGACCTCTGATTTGGACTAAGTCCTGATGGTTAACTACTAATGACTTAATTTGTGCACTAAGATCAAAATTAGGACTTGGATTAGTCCAAACTGGCTAGGGTAACAACTTAAGTTGTTACATATTTCCACTTCATTTATTTTCATGTGCACATTATTAGTTTCTCGCAATATTTAGGGTGCTTTTCACTTACCTTTTTGGTTGCAGGCTTGAATGATTATACTTGTGAGTTCTTTTACTCATCTTCCTTTACTATTGTTCTTCTTTACAATTATATTTACATTCTTCTCTTACTCGGATGCAGGCTTGAATAATTATACTTGTGAGTTCTTTTACTCATCTTCATTTTCTATTGTTATTCTTTACAGTTATATTTACTTTCTTCCCTTACTTAGATGCTTTTAAATGCTTCGCTGCATATTTCAATTGCAAATTAGCTTGTGATATTTGATTAAATTTTAATAAATAATTAGCCAATTTTAAAATATGCTTAGACTATTTAATCTAACTATCCTTTTCTTTCTTGGCTTTGCCCTATCCAATTTTAAATACCAAAAATATGATAGGTCAAGAGCAATATAATACAAGTGGAGCTAGACCTAGCACTTGAAGAATTTTATATGAGAGAGTGATCTTTCTTTTATTACTCTTTCATTTTAAAGGCTCATAATAACTTAATTTTTCTATGATGTTTTTACTTATTTTGTGCTAAGTTTACCTTCTTATATATGCTTGGATTGAATGAGTGAATAAATTTATATATTCTACTTGCACTTGTTTCATATTTTTCTTACTTCTTTCATTGTAACTTTTTTAGCTTCACACCCTCATATAGATAGTTGGTCAACATAGCATTTTGTATTGGGTTAACTTTCTTTTAATTTGATATTAAATGCTTTGGTAATGCTCCAATATTTGATTGAATTACTATTTAATATTGGGGCCATTACATTAGTCTTAATCATTACTCTTAGATGAACACTTTAACGAATGACTACATAAAATAAAATAAAAAGACTAAAACATAAAGCATCATAAACAAAAGCACAAAACTAATTATTGAATTTGAAATAATTTACTATGAGTAATAAGGAGTGAAACAACTTGGTAAAATAATGCTGATGATCGTTATTACAATCATGATCGAGATTCCTCCTGCTCCATTATTGACACACACATAATTCATAAAACATGAAACAAGCAAGAAACAAAAAAAATAAAGGTATTTGTTAGGTTGCCTTCCAACAAGCGCTTAATTTAATGTCCATAGCACAACCAATAAAAGTTTATATACTTTTAGAATTTCTTTATATATTTTCATAAAGGTGTTTGGATGTGCATGAGCTTGCTTAATAATAAAATCTTTATGGATATCCGTTATACTATATTTTCTCTTCCGAACCTAGCTTATATTATCTAACTTACAATAAGTTTTCTTTTTCTCTTATCATCCTCAGACTTACACACAAATATTTCTCTTATGCACAATATATTTAATGAATGTTATCAAGGATTTAGTCTCAATGTATTGCAAACTTTAAGGATATTCAATGATAATTATAAACCATGTGATATCTATTATTATCTACTTCAGTTATCTATCCTATGACTGGAGCTAACCAAGCCCTCAATTAACTTAGACATTCATCAATTATCTCCATCAATTAATACATAATAATCTATAATTCAAATGAGGTTTTGAAAATAATGATTTGATTATGGTCTTATTTATGTGACAAAATAATTTATAAGTATAATTATAATGTTACAAACAATATCCTATCCTATTGCTAATATTATAATTAACTAAACTATCCAACAATAATCTTACTTCAATGGGACATTCTAAGTAGAGGTTTTATTACTACACTACTTGGTTTACTTGATTCATATGACTTAGGATACTTAAAGGTCTAGATAAAAGGATTCTTCAACTACTAAGCTTAATGTCTTATAACTTTTAAGTTATAAGGTTTCCAAGACTTAAATTATCCAAGTATCTAAGTTAATATTATTCTTTAATTATTCTATCTTACTAGCCCCTTAAGGTTTTATGCTTAAGGAGGTTGTTCATCTAACCACTTAGATTATCATAACCTTATATATGATTATAGTGGTGTAATTCTAGCCCCTTCTTAGACTTAAGAGTTTCATAAGATTACTAGTCTAATAGGGTAAGACTAAATAGATGATATTACTTAAAGTTATTATTGTATAATTTTAGCTCACAATTGATTTCGAAGCTAAGTATTAAGCTTCTCTTCTTAAATTCTAAGGTTCAAGCCTTAGTATTTCTATCATTAAATCCCTAATCTTTATTTCATTACTTAGCACACAAATGTTTAAGCCTCTTAATACTTAAGGTAACTTCTATTCTTAGCTCAATCACTTAATCATTCTAAGGGATTCTAAGTCTTAATAATGTTTCATTCTAAGTGATTTTATGTTCTACACTTAGCATGCTATGGCCATTCATACAATCCTAAGTTTGTTGCACTTGGTCACATAGGTTATTTACTAAGTCATTCTTTAAAAATATTAATTCTTTAAAGGTGATTCCATCATAATATTGTATAAGCCCTCTCTTAATCATAAATACTATATTAAGGGTTGCCCATTATTACCTTGAGTAAATCACTAGATCTAGATATAGTTTATAGCTTCACTCTTCTACAACTATTTTCATAATCAGCCATTGTTATCCGTTAATTAGTTTCCTAATCAACTTTGTTTCTCTTATAATGCTCTTATAATAGTGTTAAGAGCCTCCACCTTAAGTTTCGTGCAATTTGGTGATCATTTGAGATTTCCCAACATTCCTAATTTTCTTGATATTCTGAGAGTGTCTATTTTATTTTGATCTTAGAATCAAAATTGGAGTCCACTATTGTACTCATCACCCCAAAATTTGCTAGGGATGACATTTTGGGAGTGTTTGGAAGTCACCAAATTTTTGTCGATTATTTTACTAATATTCAAATACTCAAAAAATTAGGGTAATTAAATTGACTTCCAATAAAAAATCTGATTATATTTTTGAGGTCATCACCTCTCAATTAGATAAGAGTGAATTTTTAGAATTTTTGGTAGTCCATTTGGATATTTAATTTTGAGTATTAAATTAAAAATAATTAAATAATACATTTGAATTAATATTTTAATTTTTAGTCCAACAATTATTTTAGAACTGCGCAGATCCTGTTCATAAGTTCAGTGCACGGGACAACGATTCACACGGATCTGAACCGTTCCGCTTTTTTTGAGGCGAATCGGACGGTCATGGATCAACCTGATCCTTTATGATGATCTGGCCATTCGATCGCCCTATCAAACGGATGGCCAGGATTCGCTACTGTACGTCTCCTTCTGTAGTCTGCGATCATGCGTCTATCGATGTACTCCTTCCAGCTACTGTCCTCTCCCTACCTCAATTGAGACTTTTATTTTTCTATATTCTCCTTTTGAAACATACCTAAAACTATTGTGGGAGCTTGAGGCTGCATAAGAATCAACATCTGGAGAAAACCCCCAACTGACGACACCATCATTATTTTTGTGAGCTATAAAGTACTTCTCCTTCCATTTATTCCTTAATTGAGAATCTCTTTAATCTTCCTTGCATCCTGTGTTATTGCTGAGGATCAATCGACCTCACCTGAGGTCGAGCCGACCTCAATCGATTTAGGGTTTTGTTCCCATTACGGGGAAACCCTAGGTCGATTGAAGAAAACCTAGGGCTTCGTCAAAAGGCAACCACGACCATCTGATGGCAAAAACCTCAAGTTAGAAGCATCAGCCATGGTCAGGGCTTGAAGCTAACATGTGGGCCATGGCTTGGGGCTGCCGGAATAGTAGGCACAGCAGAACCCTAATGCATCTTTTACGGGGGTTTGTTGGGAAAGATGGGCCTGAATCGGGGTCTATCTCAGTTCAGGTGCATGTTATGGATCGGTCGGTTCGGTACAGTTGAGCCGCGAAGCGTTTTAAATTCACGAGGTAGATGCGTATCGGCCTCTGAAGCCCCCAGCGCACGAAAATTTGTGCAGCACTGATTTCGATATTGTCTTGCTATCCGCGCTGGCTCGTAAATCAGTACATGATAGCCACCACTCCATTTTCTGAGTGCTGCAATTTTTGCGTGCCCTTAATTTCAGTGCCGAACGATTCTGTTGCGTAATGGAGATAATTAATGATTGAAAATTAATAATAATGATTAGTTTAAGTAAATTTCACTTGCTAAGAACTTGTAAAATAATTATCCAAATTATATAATATTATATATCATTTATATCAAAAAAATGTGTAGATCATTAATAAGA
Organism: Gastrodia elata; assembly: GCA_016760335.1. Lineage (NCBI taxonomy): Eukaryota > Viridiplantae > Streptophyta > Magnoliopsida > Asparagales > Orchidaceae > Gastrodia > Gastrodia elata. The sequence goes on along the minus strand of CM028669.1, from coordinate 105,480,974 downwards.
TATTAGATTTCTATTTCACTGATTATTTTCATAAATCACTATTCTAGGTTAATTAATCAACTACAATTTAATCCAAACCTTGTAAGAGGCATAATTTGATCAACTATTATTCAAAATTGACATTCAAATAGTCAATTTCAATCACAGAAATATGTAAGACAGTAATATCAAATCAGATTTAGGATTTGGACCCTAAATTTCCTAATAAAATTTTAGCCCTAATTAGGAGTCCCAAAAACCCTAAAATCCTAATGTTGTTCGATTTTGACCTAGTTAGTGTCATTCTTCTCCTTATGCTATAAGGATTCCATATTTACTTACATAATTTCATTTGGACAACAATTGGTTATTTTAGATATTTGGCTCCTTAATTAGTAAAATTTTGTAAATTTTCAAGTTTCATAAATTGCATGTTTATGCATTTATACCATATAACAACAAACTTGTTAGATTTAAACTGCTCCCTATGTCATTTCAATTGTATGTTGAAACTTAACTTTTCATGAATTAAGTACTTATTTATTTAGCACATTACTAGAATAAAACTTTCATTTCTGGTGTTGATCTTATAGAATTTAGGAATCTTAGCTTATTTGATTTGCCATCAAAATCTTAGTTAAACATATTCCATAATTATTGTATACTATTGTAACAATCCTATGTTATTACTTAACCTAATTTTAGCTCAATCACATTTTAATTATCATTCCATTAGGTTCATTTAGTCGTCATAATCAAACCCCGAAGATTTGGAGCGATTCGGAGCTCAATCGAATATTTGGTTTATTTTTATAATATTTAATTAATTAGAAAATTGAGATATTTTATTTGACATCAAAATTAAAATCTAACTTCTCCATTGTGATCGTCACCCTCAAATTAGCTAGGGGTGATGTTTTAGAAATTTTTGGAAGCCGTCGAATTTTCTCAAATATTTTAATACCCTGAAAATAGAATAATTAAATAATCTTTGAAATCAAAATCTGACTTTGCCGATGAGTTCTTCACCCTCAAATTAGCTAGGGGTGAATTTCTTAGATTTTTCGGAGCTCGTATATCAATCCAATTTTAATTAATTAAAATGAATTAATTTAAAATATTAGAAAAATACTAATTAAGTTTATTTTTCTATTCTGCCTTCTCCTCCTTTCCCAGCACCTTCTTCCCCACATCTCGCACAAGGAAGCTTCCTCCCCATGCTGTTGATGGGAGAGGACCTGCTGCTCCATAAATGCTGCCCTGTCATCCCCTCTCTCAGCCCACACCTCATCCTCCTTTAAATTTAGACCCTCAGTTCCCCTCTCCACCTGTTGTCTACTGAAGCTCCTTCTCCTCCTCAAGCTCCTGAAGAAAACTTAACTCTCCAATCTCCTGATTCGCTAAGTAGCTGAAAAAGAAGAAAAAGCTTCCCCTCCCAAGCTCTTAAGGAAAACCAAGTAGGAACCTCCATTCTTGTAAGTTAAGATACCCTCTTGTATTTCTTCCTTGTACCTCTTCCTGTACCTTTTTGGTACTTATATTCTCAATGCTTCAGTTCAAATGCTCTATGTTCATCCATTATGTATCGTTAGGATTGATTGTCGAGTATCAATCGAACTTGAATGAGCCCGATCGAAGATCAATCTGTTCATTTGAAAACTCTGTCAAACAATAAAATAATCTTTGCATAAGTAGCTAATGTGTCATTATTTGTGGTGCTAGAGTACTCCTTTCATGCTAATTTTGGTATCAATAGAAAGGTATTGGAAAGACCTTTCCATTGGAGGATGGCCCCGCACTTGAGGTGCCTCGAATTGAGAGTATTTAGGTGAAAAATGGGGCAAGTTCCGTTTTTCACCAAGGCAAAGCATCATTGAGCGCCACAGCGCGCCGTAGAGTCTGACTCTCAGCCAGGAAGCACTACAATGCGCCGCAGTACCCGCACCTCGGTAAAAATGGCATCGTAGCACCTGGCTCTAGGCCAGGGAGTGCCAAAGCGCACTGCAGCACCCGCGCCTCAAGAAAAATGGTGTCGTAGTGCTTAGTTCTTGGCCAGGGAGTGCTACCGCGCGCCGTAGCACCCGCGTCTCAGGAAACCTGGCGTCGTAGCGTCTGAAAGTGTTGCTGAGCGCCACAACGTCAAAATTTACTGCCAGGCCGTAGAGCCCAAAAGCGGTGCAGTGCAGCAGCCCACCATAGTGCACTGTAGTGCCTGGCTCTCGGACAGGAGGTGCTATAGCGCTCCATAGCATACCGTAGTACACTGGCATGCAGAACTATCCAGTTTTACCTAAATTCAATATTTTTCACATTTTAATGACTATAGAACCCTAAAAATGCAAAAAAAAATACCAAAACTAAAACTGATTATAATGACATCAAGCATTTTGTGAAGTTAGAGGTGATTTTCAATATAAAATTCCACCTCTTATTTTAATGGCAAGTTCTAAGAGATACGCCTAAAAATTTTGTGCTAAATTATATTAGTGTAATATTGGGCCTTAATTACTTGCTTTTTTAATAAATGTGATGCTTTTATGTTTCAATAACAATAGAATGTATGTTAAAAACCTTATAAGATGTCTTGGTCACTTTATTAATTGATTTGACATTAATCAACATTTAAACTTTAAAGAATCTTAAAGAAGTGCTTAATTAAATCAATAATTTAATTGACTTGGAATTGGACATCAATAATAGATAATAAGCTTGCTAATTTTTAAATTGATTAATAGTTATGTAATAAATCTTGATTTGGTAAAGTTGGGAGTTAAACCCTAGCATGGTTAGATTAAGACTCAAATCTTGATCAATAAATAAGGCACTTGATTTGGACACTAAGAACTTGCATAACTCCAATAATGATTAGTGATTTGTCATTTAATCTTAACCCAATAAATTAGAAAAACTTAGTTTTATACAAACTCGCTTGATTGATCATCTGAATCTAATCTTTAGATCTTTGATTTTCTCTTAAGAAAGACTATTATTATAAACTAAATTGTAAAATGATAATGATTTGTAAATGATCAATTCCTAATAAATTATGTGATTATACCCCATAATTATAGTATAGGTTGAGATCAGATGGGTTTTGCCCATCTGATTTGCATAATCAAACTCAATATATTAAGGTTTGTAGGTCTAGTATAATCCTTTTAGCTTAAATTATTGTATACTTCCGTGCTTAAGACTTTAAGATTGAAATGTTAATGGCTTACTTCAATCAATTAGAAGACTTTAAAATAGATGAACTATTGAGGTAGAAAAAGCTTATTATATTATTTTAAGGTAGAAGCTTAGATGAACTCTTAAGATTCTTAGATTCTGATCTTAGATCCTTATGGTAGAATAACCTAAGGACTTTAGAATGAGATTATTTTCTTGTGGCAGTATCTTAAATTGAGCGACTTTTATGTTATACTCATGAAATCCTTGTGTAGGATTCACCACAATGGAGTGTGGATTCATTTAGTCTGATATTCATTAGATTTTAAATTAGTCAGTTTAGAAATGATAATATTAGTATTATCATATGAAGATTTTAGTGCATGTACATATGATTGATTCAATTCAGTAGGACATGAAATTGGTTGATTTGTTCTAAATAAGAATGTAATTGGATTTTGTTCCCTTATCCTTGAGCGCATCGATAAATGCAGTTCAGTTTAGGACAAACATCCCACTTTTATAGTATGTTTAATTAAGATATTAAACCTCTTAGTTTGAGAGAATAAACGGTAAAAGGGTTTCGTCCCCTTATCTTTGTGCACATTGATAAGTGCAGTAAAACAAACTAAGTGATCTATGTTATATTTCATAGAACGTACTCAAAGTAATGTATCAATTAGGGTATTGAATATCTTAGTTTGAGAGAACAAACTATAAAAGGGTTTCATCCCATTATCTTTGTGCGCATTGATAAGTGCAGTTAAATAAACTAAGAAGTTCAAGTTTACCTTCTTAAATACTTACTTCACAAGTACATGTACTTTATACATGTGATAATTTAGGAATATATGATTGGAATTGTGATAAATTTTGAATTCAATAGATATAAGCATGAGTGCTTGTTAGGATGATTATGAGGATCAAGAATTATGTTAAATGATTATTTTCTTAAAATGGATTTCTGTTTTTCATTGATTTTATGAATCATGTTGAATTGAAATCATTGGCATAATTACATAAGCATAAGCATGAGAATATTGTGAAATATGGGATGCATCATGCATCAATATTGGTAGGACCTACGGGATGCAGCATACATCATGGATATTAGGATTTTTTAGGGTGCATAATGCACCAAATGCATAATGATAGCATAAATCAGTGGCATAATCAGATTCATATTCAGTGACATATAGCACTGTCTTATTTCAGCTTTTATTCAATTTTAGCTTTTTTAATATTTTCTCTTTTTAGTACTTAGTCTTTTAACTACCGTTTTACCTTATTTTTAGATTTGTACAGTTTCACACTTTTCAACTATTTTTGTGCTTTTCTACAGTTTGTTTAAATTTCTTAAATATTAAACCTTATATAATTATAATTCTTTAGAGTAGTTTTTGATGTGTTAGACTCATTGTCTAACACATGGTACTTTTGGGATCCAATAATTTGCTAAATCTAGATTAGCCTGTGGACCTAGTTCAGGAGGCATCATAGGAGATCCAGGATGAGTTTGTGGAGCATTAAAGGACCCTACATCAGTATTTACATTTTGCATTAGCTTTTCTTTAATTCAATCACTAGACTTTTATTTTATTTTCATTCAAGTAAACTATTTGTAGTAACTCTGGATGATATTTTCACTCCTTTTCTAAGATGAATGATTTACTAACTTCTATGATGAATGATCTGGATGAATGCTTTAGCTTCTGCACTCTATATTTACTACTACTTATACTTAGTATTGTGATGTGATCAGCATACTAGAAATATTGTTATACTTATATATATTGAATTACTCATATTCCACGTATAATCTAATGTATATACTATATTATCTAATACTTAAGATAATGTTTTACACTTATTTTAAAGATTAGTCATGCAACTTTTATTTCAATAGGATTATTCAGGGAGGATCAGTAGTCCTTCCCGAGTAGCGCACCGTTCCGCTGCTAAATGTCAACTCCTTTGTGTGCAGCGATGGGATGGGGCGCTGCAACTATTAGTATGCCTTAATTCATAAGTGAACTTATTAGAATAAGTGTCCTATAATTTGATTGAAACATAGCAATAATCCCTTAACTTCTAGTCCTTACCCTAAGTTCTTTAATAAGTTTAGGATTTGTATTATTTAGTTTCCTATAGTGATCTAATTATTTTATAAGCTTTATTAACTAATAAACTAGAATAAACTAAAACTTGTAGTTAATAGTCTATTCTCTCCCAAATACTTAGACATCTCCTACCAATTAATCCTAGTTAGGTTGGTGATTGATTTGGTTGGAAGCTTTTCAATTGTGTATTAATTAGATGAAGTTAATAGGTAGCAGGTTAACCTCCACTTCAACTAGTTTAGCAATCCATTAGTATTACTCTTCCCTACTAGTTTCTTAAACCTTAAATCTTAATATATTTGATTTGATTGGCTTAGTACTAGTGATGGATAAGTCCCATTTTGCATAAATATACTTTTAAATTATTTTGTCATTTCATAAACTAAATCAAACTGCTATTTTTCCAAAACTTCTTCACTTATGCTATTACTTACAATTAACTTAGAGATCAATATCTATAAGTTAATTGGGAGCTCAATTAGTTCCAACCATTAAGTAGATCTTTAAAAATTAGATAACTTTGGATATCACATAGTTTACAATTACTTGAAATCCTTGAATGATTGCTTTGCTTTGAGCCTATACTTTTGAACATACATACAAGATATTGTGCATAAATAAAACTTTCATAAACTACAGGAGCTTATTGGTGGATAGCCAAGGGCAGGCTTAAGGGGGGATATAAGGAGACCTCACATTCTCAGAGGGTGAATGTGAGTATTTATCCCCGCTTTCCTTTACTTGATAGGCAGACGCGCTTAACTCCGTGCTTCAATCTGTATATTTGCCCGTAGATTGAGTATTTTCATAAATAACTTCAACAAATAAAATATGAGTCTTTTACAAACTTATTGATTGTGATATCTCATCATAGCTCTCAAACTATGTTTCTTTTGCATAGTCCTAGGCTATGTATTCTTAGCCCAAGAGGCTACGGTCTTCCTTTACTTACTTTGCACTTCCATTTTCAGTATTGTGCTTTACTAACTTACATCTTATTATTTATGATGTGTATGTTATTTTAATTTTATTTAATGCTTCACTGCTTTTCTTTGCTTTACTTAGCATAATTTTTATTGAACATATACATATTTCCATTTCATATTTACATATGCACATTGGTAGTTTCTAGCCTTATTCGGATGCTTTTTCCCTTACATTTTATTACAGGATAGAGCACTTATATTTATGAGTTCTTACTCCTCTTCCATTTATACTATTTTTCTTTACAGTTACATTTACTTCTTTCTAACATTATTCAAATATTTTTCCCTTACTTTTATTATAGGCTACATCAATTATACTGATGAGTTTTTACTCCTCTTCCCTTTCTACTATTCTTCTTTACAGTTACATTTTACTTTCTTCCTTTGCTTTGATGCTTTAAATGCTCCACAATAGTTTTTAATTATAAATTACCTTATATGATATCCAACTAAATTTTAATTAATAATTAGCCAATCTTAAAATGTGCATAGACTATTTAGTCTAACTACCTTTTTCTTTTTCTTGGCTGTGTCCTACCATATTTTAAATACCAAAAATACGGTAGATCAGGAGCATTTTCAGGCTAGTGGAGCTAGACTCTGGTGTACTTGAAGAAATTTTAAAGTGCTTCCGCATTTCATTTCCTTTTCTATTTTCATGTGATTAGAGTGAATTTACTTTTATTGCTCTTTCAAATTTCAAAGTTATTAATAATTAATTTTTGTAATATTTTAACTTCTTTCTGTGAAGAATTTACTTTCATATTAAATGCTTGAATTAGATAAGTGGATAGTTTTCAATTCTACTTGCACATATTCCATGTTCTTACTTCTAATCTAGTATGAGGTGTTATGGTAGTGCTTCAATATTGGATTGGGTTCTTGATCTAATATTGGGCTGTTTAAGGCACTTAATGCTTGATAGGTCCTTCTCAATTACCTTCAACCAATTCACTACTTCAATGGAAGAAGCATATCCATTGAAGGTTGGAGTATTGAGTCGAAGGAAGGCTTGAAGGAATTCCTTTACAGTAGAACTTGATGCTGCTTGAGGATTGACATGGATAATTTGGGGACTAGGTGGATTGAGTGCTCTCTGAGCTGCTTGAGTCTGCAATTCCACCAAGTTCATCATTATCTCCATCAAAGATTTGATCTCTGTTGAAGCTGAATAAGAGTTGGTGTCTGTCATCTTCTTGACAGAAGAGGTGGGAGTGTTGGGTTCAGGATTCATCTTACTAGAAAGAATTGACAAGCGTAGAATGAGAAAAGATAAGGGAATTGGATAGAATGATCTAAAGTAAGCTATTAATCTATCACTAAAGCAAGTTTGCTATCCTAAATTATTCTTTTTGATGCACATTCTTTACCTTTATTATGTTTGTCTGTATGATTGGAAGGGTATCTTCTTATGCATCTAATTTTTCTTTTCTTCAGACCCACTCTAAAACCAACTATAACAACCCTATTTATTAGATCTGGAACCCAATCTAGTATTACTTGTAGGACTTAATAATGGGTTAGTGAATCTTAACCCACTATTAAGCACTACGGGGGCCAAGGGTCTTTAAAAAAAAAACTAGATGCATAATATAGTATAGATATAACAAAAAATAGATGCATATTATAATATAAAAAAAAAACTAGTTACATAATAAATATATTCCATTCCAGGCATCCAGAAAAGAAAGTACAAAACACATCACAGAGCAGTAAAGTAAAACATCCTAAGTTTAATTAAAGATATAGAAACATTGTCGTAATGACACTCATCCTCACGAGATGCAGAAGTAAAAATAAAATGACAAGAAAAGTAAGGGTATTCAATCAATAGCTACTGGATCTGATCTACCACATGTTCAAGATCCACTCCAAGCTCTTGATCTACTGCATTTAGTATTTAATATGACAGGACATAATCAATAAAGTAAAAATAAGTGATTAGACATAAAAAGTCTAAGTATAATTTATGGTAACTAAGTTATTTTAGATTAAGTGGATATCACATTAGCCATTTATAATTATTTAATCAGAGCATAAGTAGTAAAAAGAAAAAGTAAAGTAAGTGACTATAACTAATAATAAAAAGGTAAAAGTAGTAAAAAGAGAAAAGTTGGTACATAACTTGCATTAACTATGTAAGTAAATAAAAATAAGTACATCTATACATACAAGTGTGCAAATGAACAGTAAAAATATGTACAATGGACATATACTAAATAAATAAGGCAATGTAAGAAAATGAATACATCAACTGAACTACAATTTTGTAAGTAGGTAAAAGAATTGTAAATGCAAGTATACAATAAATATATAAATAAGTAGATCTCAGTCTTAAGGATTGAATAAATAGTAAAAGTAAGGAAATCTCAGTCTAAAAGACTGAATAATTGTAAATACAATCATAAAGGGCTGTAATATGAAAATGTTACTTATTTATCTTTATTTAAATGTGTTTTGTTATGTGAGCAAAGTTACATAACAAATGAGGAGTCAAGCACATTTGCCCGACAAAGTAAGCGGGGTTTCTCGTAATCACACACATTCCCACTTGTAGGATCTATGTGGTATCGTAATCACTCCATATTCTACCTTGACTCAATAACATCTATAGAACATCCACCAGATGAAACCCCAAAGTAAATGTTATAATGCACAATGTCTTTAATGAATGTTATCAAGGATTTAGTCTCAATGTGTATTAGAATTCAAGGATGTTCAAAACTAATTGTAAATCATGTGATATCTATTACTATCTACTTTAGTTATATATCCTATAATTGAGGCTAATAAAGCCCCTCTATTGACTTAGACATTCATCAAATGTCTCCATCATATAATGCATAATAATATATAATTCAAATGAAAATTTGAAAATATTGATTTTATTAGGGTCTTATTTATGTGATGAAATAATTTATAAGTATAATTATAATATTACAAACAACATCCTATCCTATTGCTAATACTACAATTAATTAAACTATCCAACAATATTCTTACTCTAATGGGACATTCTAAGTAGAGGTTTTACTACTACACTACTTAGTTTACTTGATTCCTATGACTTAGGATAATTGAAGGTCTAGCTAAAAGGATTCTTTAACTACTAAGTGTATCACTACTTTTAAGTTATAAGGTTTCTAAGACTTATACTATCCAAGTATCTAAGTTAACATTATTCTTTAATTATTATATCTTACTAGCATCTTAAGGTTCTATGCTTAAGAAGGTTGTTCGTCTAACCACTTAGATTATCATAACAATATATATGATTCTAGTAGGGTAATTCTAGCCCCTTCTTAGACTTAAGGGTCTTATAAGATTACTAGTATAATATGGTAATACTAAGTGGATGATAATACTTAAGTTATTATTGTCTAATTTTAACTCATAATTAATTACTAAACTAAGTACCAAGTTTCTCTTCTTAAGGTCTAAGGTTCAACTATTAGTATTTCTATCACTAAATCCCTAATCATAACTTCATTACTTAGCACGCAAAGGTTCTAAGCCTCTTAATACATAAGGTAACTTCTAGTCTTAGCTGAATCACTTTGTCATTCTAAGGGATTCTTGGGCTTAATAATGTTTCATTCTAAGTTCTGCACAACATGCTATGACCATTCATACAATCCTAAGTAGGTTGGACTTGGTCACTTAGGTTATTTACTAAGTCATTCTTTTAACACTAATTCTTTTAAGGTGATTCCATCTTAAGATCTTATAAGTCCTCTCTTAATCACAAATACTATACTAAGGGTTGCCCATTACTACCTTGAGTAAATCACTAGATCTAGATATTGTTTATAACTTCACTTTTCTACAAGTTAGGATTTTCTCTAAGTTATCTAGATGATAAACAATGGGTAAATATAAATCTAGGTTGAGTTAAGAGTCTAACATGCAATTAATCATCCTATTTTTATCAAGTTACTAAACTTAGACTAGTACTAGTATTCTTAGCTATAAGGTTAGCATGAAGGGTTCCTAACCTAAAGTTCATTAAAATATCTAAGGATTAGGGGGATCCTAATCATCAACTACACCAATCTAGTTAATTTCATACTAATGTAATTCTAATAGGTAAGGTGCTAAGTGAGAGAGTTGTCTAACCACTAGCTTCTAGGTTCACATCAAGGAACTTGGAATTCTAGTGTTAGCTAATGGGGTTAAGCTACCTTAAAATCATTAAGTTAGATAATATGATGGCTAAGGTGAAATCTATACTTAAGGAATGTAAGGAACTAAGTTACACTCAACCTTTTTAAGGGTTTCACTAATTATTCTTACAATCATAGGGAGCTAATTAGTCCATTTCATCCTAGAGTTTAGAAGTACTACAATCCCTAGGTTTTAAATAAAACCCTAAGAATTCCTATAATCACTATATTTTTATGTTGAGGCTCTTATCTTAGGTTCACTTGCACTTAGCTAAGACTAGGTTATTCTAGTTATTTTCATACTCAAGACATCATATAATGTTGAAACATGTAATAAGCTAAGTTTTCTAAGGTATAATAGGGTTTAGGGAAACTAAATAGGTAGAATTCTAATTTTGAAAATTATTATTATTTTATTTATGGGTTAAAAATCACATTTTCTATTTGATGTCTAGATCATGTAAACATAGTGGTTATAACTTTCTTATAGCATAACAAGTACAATGACACTGAGTATAGTCAAATTGGATATCAAATGGTCAATTTAAGCACTAATGTCTCTTAATGATACTTAAAAGGTCATTAGCAAAATTAGTTATCATAATATTCTCTCTCTAAATAAATATATGTGCATAGAATTATCATAAAAAATAATAACATTATTTCCTTCCCATTATCATATCTTGATAAATAATAATATTACTCTCAACGTGTAAATTATCATATAAATGATAATAATGATAATAATATATAATATTTTTATTATTATCATTGATTATTATCTCTATTTTTCTAAATGAATATATATATATTATTATTTCTTTCTTATTATTATGCTGTCTCTCTAAGAAAATAATAACACTCTTATAATATTCTTATCTTATAAATAATAATAATAATAATAATAATAATAATATTATTATTATTATTATTATTATTATTATTATCATAATTACTTCCACCATCATTATCCTTATTACTTCTATGTCATTCTTATTCTTCCTTTTATTAAAATAGAGAGAGAAAGAAACATAAAAGATAATTATCAATATTATTTTGCAAATTTGATCATCACTTCTCTAACTAAAATTCTTACACAGTTTGTGAGAGCTTAACTTAGGATAGGAAGAAAAATAGGTACCTAGATATCATGAAATTTTGAAAATTTTTGAAAGTCATCAAATTTTTTTGAATATTTTGATATATATTAAATACTCAAAAAATTAAAATATTAAATTAATCTCTAATTAAAATTATATCCCATTCTAAACACTACTGCCTAAATAGAATACAAACTTTGTTAGCGATACGTAAGACATATTTTCAATATCTTAAAATGATGACAGTTATTTATTATGACAGTAAATGAATTATTTAATTAAAAATTATAATTTTTACTCATTCTATATTATTGCACACTGATCTTTATTTTGTAGGGAATATATTACAAAATTTTGAACATTGTTCTATCCTACTAATATTTTCTTTATTGCTTACCGCTTATATATGATATAATTAATGATATCCAAAATACTTAAAGTATTATCTAATGGTTGTTTAACTCAGACATTTTCTTTGTAAATGTTAGGTCAGGATTTTGAGAAAAAATTGGATAAACCTTGAGATAATCAACTGATACGCTCTTATGTTATTGTTCACTTCTTAGCTATCTATCTATTCAAATAAAAATAGTCGTACTAATGTAATATTATAAAATATTGAAATAAAATATCATTTTTCGTATTTCGAATTTGGATGAAGGAATATCTATGATAAATTAAATTATTATTTCAAATCCAGACTACAATTCACAGTATAGATAACTCCAAATGTCGTGCCCTCACTGGTTAGAGAATTGGGGGTTGTCACACTCACATCTTAACATGCTCTATTATCTCGCATAACTCACAAGTGAGCAATGGAGATCAATAGGTGGGTCTCGGCTCGCATGCATCTAATCCATAACTTAACTTAGAGTCAGTAAAGACCTACGTGAACTATGTCACCTCGTCCACTACAAAACATGTATTCTCCAGGTGTTATCTATTGAGCTATGGAGCTCAAAGATTTACTAAATTTGATTATGTCTCAAATGATCAAGTCTTTAAGTTAGAGCTTATGCACGAGCAATTTTGCTTAACAAATTATGTCACATTCATTCGTGACGTGGATGCCTAAGTGCACAAATTTTAAATCACGATGATCATCGAGCACTATAAGATTTTCTTAAGAATATAATTTAATGATATTCAAAAAATTCTTTTATTCATTAACAACTTTCATTCCATAAAAGTGAAAGACTACTTTCAACTCAAATATCATGACATTTCTATTAAGATCAAATTCTTAAATGCGCACAGAATCTAATACTCATTACATGTTTTCTGCCAAACCCTCCCCAAAGGGGGATTAAGCTGTCATCACAATGAACAAGATAAGAGTAATATAGGAATTTGTAAATTCATATATCCTATTCTTATGAGTAATAAAAATACAAAATCAAAGTTAAGAAGATCATACATAGGAACTACTTTTAGTGTTCTCTTCGTCTTCTCCTTTCTCGATGCTTTGCTCCTTCTCGTTAATGTTGTTCTTACTCTTGCTTGGGTTGCAGCTTTGTTCCTTAGGAACCTTCCTTGATAGTATGTGGTGAATAGGGTTCCTTCCCTGTGGTTCAAAAAATGATAAAAAAGCCCCATCTTCATCTTCTCTTTTCCCTTAAATATCTCTTCCTCTTTAGCCCCTTCTTTCCAAATTATGTTTTAATTTCTTCTTGAGTAAATTCCTTGAAATTTAAATTCATTAAGTTCGTATGGTTAGAATATCCCTTCATTCCCTTTTGAAAACTGAAGTTTTTAATTTGAATTCCATAAATATTCCCTTTATTCTTTCTTGGGAGTTGAAATTGTTCATTTTCTCATTTAATTAGCCTTAGGAGCTGAAGAGACTCATGAATTAAGTCTTTTAAGCCCCCAATTATTCTCTTTTATTTTTATTTTTCTTTTTTTCTGAAATTTTGGACAGCGGGCGCGACGACGTGCTACAACATGTAGCACACAATGCTCTGACGTCGTGGCACACTGTAGTACTGGTGCTTTGAATCCACATTTAATGCTCATCATCTAAATAAAATATAAGTCGTGTTGTGGCGTACTGTAGCAGGATGCTTGCAATGCTTAGGCGCTATGGCGTGCTGAGGTGGTTGTCTTCACTGAATAATTTCCTCGACTTGTATCGTAGCGAGCTGTAGAAGACCACTTACGGTGCACGGGTGCTATGGCAAGCTGTGGCGTCTGAAATTCCATAATATCTCTTCTTAAGTGCAAAATATATATTGAGCTAAAAAATTTATAAATAAATAAAAAAGCATACTGATATATAAAATAATTATATTAAAAATAGTTAATTATACTAGGAAAATATTGATATAATTGGGGCTCATCAATTATAAGTCTTTATGAAGGAATTAGGCAAGAGGCAAAATAATATCATGTTACATTTAGATATTTTGAGGGCCATTCATCTATCCAAGAAAGCTATAACAAAGAATATTCAGCTTTGGTACCATTTCATTTGGACACTTTTGGAACAAGGAAATCTTATGCTAGAAATGAGTCATACCTCTCAGAATCCAGCAACCATGTTTATGAAGATGGTGACACTGAATATACTGAAGCTAAGTTTATCTTCAATATGCCTTAAAATGTGATGATAAGGCCAGGGTTGATCCACCCCACTCTACTAAGGAAAGACTTTGATTAAAGAAGAAAAAGAACTTCAATGTGCACTCAATCTCTAAGTGGAAAGTTGCTGTATTATGGAGTTGCAAGTACATTGGAGAGAGCACACAAAGAAAGTTGGAGATTATTTGAGATCAATAAGATGAAGAACATGTGTAAAGAAGGTAAGAGAGCTTGATTTGGGCACTTGGGAATGCTTAAAAGTTGAACAATGTATTAGTAACACAAAGACAGATGCCTTGGTGCTAAGGACTTTATTAAGCAGTTTGAGATGTTCTATAACAATAGAAGCATGGGAGTAAGGCACACTCAAGCATTCAAAATCATTATGAAGATAGAAGCTTGGGAATTAGGGCACGTTCAAGCATCGGGAGCTGATAAGTTTAGCACTTAGTAAGTCTGGCTCTTAGGCACACTCAAGAATTGGACCTGAATAAGAGAAATGAATCAAACTATAAGTTTAGCGCTCATGCACACCATAACACTGGGATTTCACTTAGAGACAATAAGTCTGGCACTTAGGCATGCCATAGCACTGGGGTCTCAGCTATAGGCAGTAATTTTGATGCTTAGGCATGCTCAAGCAATGAACTTAAATAAAGGAGGTGAATCTAGCTGTAACCTCGATAATAAGGCGCCTCCTGGCATCTGGGCCTCAGCTAGAGACAGAAAATATGGAGTTTAGGTGCGCCCTAGCACCATGGTCTCAGCTTGAGATAGTAATTCTTATGCTTAGGAGCATCCTAGATCTAGGATTCAATTCGCACTTTCAGCCTAGGAGAATAAGTCAAAGACGGTTAGGAATGCCTAAGTGTCAGACAATGTGCGACTTGTGCAGAATACAATTAATGTGGGATTTTAGAATATATTATTATCTTTTTGAGTTATTTTAAGGCATCTTTGCCATACACTGAATGATAAAAACAATTAATAAAATGGTAAGACTATGGCTACTTTTAAAATATGAAGAACTAAGATTGCTAGTGCATTGTAAAAGTTAGAGCATGATGAGAAGCTGATGTGGTCATAAAGAAGAAGCAAAGAATAATAAATTTTCTTCTTCCTTGAAAGAGATGTGAAAACTCAGCTGATAGTTATTGCAAGATGTAGCATCTCTCTTCTTGTGGCGCCCCGCTCCCTAGGTCCGCAATCATTAGGCTAAGGAGTGGAGTGTCACTCTGGCAAATCCCTCACTTATCATTGGATTAGGTAAGGTCCACAATCCAGTAATAGGGGAAGGATGTGCACATAATATTTATGAAAATCAGTCACTAAATTTATATATTCATACAGAGTGTGGAAGCAATAAGAAGTAAGGATTACATCCATTCACCATACATCAACAATGAAATAAAATGAAATAGCTCAGAAAATAATAATGTGCAGAAAGTAAACACAGTCATGAGTACATGTATTATTACATCATTTAGTTAAAGTTTAAAAGACTGTAAATGATAATATCACTTGTCCTCATAATGAAGAAAAAAGCAACTAGAGGTCTTCTACACCAGGCTGCTAATAAGGCTCCTCCTCAGGCACTGGCTCCTCAAACTGAATAAGATATGATATTATCGGTTTCACAATGTCAGGGCCCCAGCCAATAAAAAAAAAATTTTATTAGACAAATTGTCTAAGTACATTTTAGGTAAGTAATTTATTAAGTATTCGTTAATATCACCATTTTACTTTAAATCAAATGAAACATTTATCTAGCATGGGAGCAAGTAAGCATACAATGGGATGATGATAAATTATAAATGTATTATTATAACTAAATAAGAATTGAGGCAAAAGCACACCTTAAGTAAACTAAATAAGGTAGGGCATACATATATAATAAAGTAAGTAAAAATATTGAAAAGAAAAGTCTAACCAAAATATGTTGATGATCATATGACATATGCTAATTTAAAATATAAATTTGAAAATGGTACATATAATAAGTAGTAAAGTCTAATGAATTAGTTATAATCATTTCAATTTCCAAAGGCAATTTGGTAATTTTCTAAGTTAAAAGGGGTCAAAAAGTTAGCTTTTTCATTTGATATCCAAATTCAAAAAACTCAGTGGCTATAGTTTCCTTATATCACACTGAATACTTTAACTGAGAGTAAACCTAAATTGGACTTTGATTGGTCAAGTTATGATCTAATTAAGGTTAGAAGTATTTTGGTCATTTCTAATTTTTCTAAGGTCCAAAACCTAAATATTATCTTATATTATTGTTGGCACTGAAATTCTAAGCTATCTAGCACTTTAAATTTTTGGATTTGGAGTCTGAATGCTCTATTTTTCTAAGCGCCCGACGGTGATTTCGCCTGTGCGAAAACCGTGAAGGGTTACATTTCGAGCTCAAATACTCTCAATCCAGAGCATTCCATGAGCGGTACTATATATCAATGGAAAAGTTTTTCCGATACCTTTCCATTGACACTAAAATCAGCACGAACAAATCATCCTAGCTATTGAACAATGTTGATAAAGGTAGGGGTGTGCAGAATGGATGAAAAACAGAGCATGAGGTATATTACTTTGAAGAATTATAATGGCTTCCATACTTAATCATGAATGTCTAAAGATGCGAATAAGAATAATAGAAGAATGAAATGACAAAGGAAGGAGAACAAATGAGTACTTTAGCATTTAGAAGATGAAGAAGAAACCTTGGAAAGCTTAGAGGAGGAACTTCTTTTTCTTCTTCTTCTTTAACACAAAGCTCAATAATGGGGGGAACTGTGGAAGCTTGGGAACTTTATCTTGACAGCCAAAAATGGAGAGGAAGAGCTGAGCTTCCATTTATAGGCGAAGGAAGGGGGAAAGCCAACATGAGCTAGGAGGGAGGGAAGGAAGAGGGATGGCCATAGCTATCAAACCTTACCATTAAGGAGGGGGGAAGGAAGAGGGATGGCCATAGTCATCAAAACTTTCAATTAATGAGGGAGAAGGAGATAGGTCAGCTGAAAGTGGAGGTAAGGGTCAGCCAAAAGTGGAGGTAAGGGTCAGCCGAATGAAATAGCCAACTAGGAGAGAGAAAGAAGGAAAATAAAAAAAATGTAATTAGGAATAAATAACTATTTATTCTTTTAATTAATTAAAAATTTCAATTTTAGAAACGCGCTTCGAAATTTCCCAAAACATCACCCATAGCTAATTTGGGGGTGATGATCGCAACGGAAAAGTCGGATTTCGATTTCGAGATCAAAATAAATACATCAATTTTCTAATTAATTTAAATATATTAAAATATTCAAGAAAATTCAACGACTTCTGATAAATCCCAAAATTTCATCCTTGGCTAATCCGAGGTTGAGGATTGCAACGGTGAAGTCAGATTTTAATTTCAACGAGTATTTAATTTTCCAATTTTCGAGGTATTAAATATTATTAAAATATTCGTCAAAATTTTGACGACTTCCGATTGACTCGAAAACATCACCCCTAGCTAATTTGGGAGCAATTAGCGCAATAGCAAAGTTCAGTTTTTGATTTGAGGTCAATTTATATAGGTCATTTTCCAGAGTTTCTGGATTTCCCAAAAATCAGGATTTGATCTATTTGACTCCTGATTTGGACTAGGCCTTAGTGGATGACTCCTAATGACTTGATTAGAATGGAAATTAGTCTTAATTGATAAGGGTAACAACTTGTGTTGTTACACTTCTTTTAGTAGATTTTTGTTTGCGGTGATAGCTCTGTGTTTTTTTCCTATTTAAGGTTCCATGTAAGTTTCTGTGTCTCTGAGTAATTGTTCTCTTATATTGTGGGTTTATTTGGATTTGTGTATTTTGTGTAGATTGTGCTATTGCTATTGTTTACTAAATGGTTTTCTTAAGATCCTCATCAAAATGATCCAACGTGGTCTTGTTTCTCTAAATAACTTACATAACATTGATCGGTTGATGAGGGATATTTAAATAATTTTATTCAAAATAGGTCAATTAAGGTTCTTAATTACTCTTTAGGACCTTAGGAATATTTTTGAATTAATTGCTCAAACATTAAGCAGTTAAATCAGAGTTAATTATGCAAAATTTCCTCTTGATCTTTCTTAATTTTGGTTGTTATATGTCGGATTAAGGGTTCAATTTAGGCTTATTAAATTTGTCTTATCAATACACGTAGATTGATATGTTAATTGCGCAAATTGGCTTATTAATTATAGAGCTACCATTTTAGGCTTATGATGATGTATTAGGTGCATTGAGAGGTCAGGGATGACCCTGTAACATCGATTCATCATGAGTTGGGCCAATAGCATTCTGATCAATAGTTGCCAATCTATCACATGTTTAATTAGAGCCATTCGATTTAAAAAAGTTACGAAAGATTGAATAATATCAATTCGATGAATTCCACAAATTATTATTTATTCCATAACATATAATTAATTACCACCATTTGATTTGATTTACTATTTTCCAAGCTATCGATTTGTGACGGCTATCAAAATTTGTTTCAATGTATTCAAGGAAATTACGATCGTTAGATCTTAGAACGTTAATCCAAGATTATCTTTACCTTTAGATCGGACGATGGATTCTCTATCGTTCGATTTTGCAGTTTATTTTTAATATTAGGTCAATTATAATTTTATTTAAATGAAAATTAAATTAAGTGCAATTTATCTCATTTTAATTGCATGCATTTGGGCACAAGATTAAAGAATATATAAAATCATTTAATAGGCACCACATATTTAATGTGATAGAAATCTTACTATTTACTAAATAATAATTTCTCAAAGACGGTTACGGTACCGAAATCAGTTTGCGCCGCCGCCTAATAATATCCCGCAGGACAGCGGACGCTTCGCTCGCCGCCGCCTAATAATATCCCGCAGGACAGCGGACGCTTCGCTCGCCGCCGCCTAATAATATCCTGCAGGACAGCGGACGCTTCGCTCGCCGCCGTCCATTCTCCCCTGCCCTTTCCCTAATTAAAACCCTTGCCCTAATCCTCTCATTCCTTCCTTGACCCCATTCTTCTCCGATGGGCGACTACTGCAACGCCTTCCGCGTCTATACGACCGCCGACGGCGATCGCCGGAAGATCGAAATCGTCCGCGGGAAGGCCTACCACGCGGCTATTCACCCTTACTTCTCCGGGGCCCACTTGCCGGAATATCCGCCTCCCCCTCCGAAAGCCGCCGCCAAATGGTGCTTCAGCGATCCGGAGATGAAGCGCCAGCGGAGGGTCGCCGGCTATAAGATCTACTCCATGGAAGGGAAGGTCAAGTCCTCCTTGCGCAGAGGCATGCGCTGGATCAAGTCCAAATGCTCCCACCTCGTTCACGGAAGGTAAAAGCCGCCGGCGCTACAGTTGCGTGTCTGTCTTGAAGGAAATGCTTTCTCGCTACATTCATCCATTCGTACTGTTATTTAAATTAGTAAATTAACTTTGCTATATATTTAATTAAATGTATAAAAGTAAGGTTTGTTTGAAAAATATGCAGAGATTTTTGAATGGAGAAATCATTTGGATTATTAGAAATCTTTTGCTATGATGAATGCTAAACTTGCATTTCCTTAATAATGGTATTATGCGAAAAATTATTATAAATAATTTATTTTAAATTAGTGAGTCTATAAATAATTTATTATCCATCTCATTAATAATTTAATTTATTTTTTTATGAAATAGGGAATGATAATTTAATTTATTTTCTTAAATAATAAATAAAATTTCCATAGGCTTAATAGAAAAAATGAATGGAATTAGTTTTTGTGTTAAGTTTATATTTTATAAATTTTGTAAGAAAAAATTATTACTATAATAAATTCTTATTAAAGTTATCTGATTGGTTTGTGTTGTGTTCAATGTTTAATTAGTTGGGATGGATGGTTCTTTATTAGTTGTTTTGAATGGGCATTTAAATTTCTAATGGGAATGAGATAGAGTGATTATGATAATATTGGTTAGATCCTCTTGCTCAGATAGTTTTTCTGTTGATTTTGGTCAATTAAGTATGTGCATTTATTCAGGTACTACTTTGGAAAGTAACTCCAGAGGGTCATGAGCTCCGTCTCTAGAGGTCTTTTGTATGTGTTTAGATTTATATTGTTAATATGGCGCTAATATCTAGTTAAATATTGTTAATATGGCACTTAATCAAAATAGGAAATAATGTGCTGATGGGAATGTGTTACATCTAAAAACAGTGCTGCTAGAGTATGAGATTTTTTCTTAAAGTTGTGCTCTAAATCTGACTAATGGTAGTTTGTAAGTACTCCATGTCCTAATTGTTAATATTCCATTATATACAATTTTATTAGAATTTGGTGAGTAATAACTTGCTATGAGGTAGAGTGATTCACTCCATCAAATTAGAAATAAATATGTTTCTAGGAATGCATTACAGTTGAAACTGGGATGTTGGGGTATGGGTAGTTTTTCTTAGACATTGTTGTGCCCTGAATCATTCAAATGGTAATTTGTATGCAGTCTAGATGCTAATTCTACGTATTCTATTATATACATAATTCTATTCAATTTTGTTGAGAAAAAACCTACTATGATGCAGAGTGGTTCACTCTATAAAATTTGAAAAATAAAGTGTTGTTGGTCATGTGTTACAGTTGAAACTATGAGAGGTAATTGTTATTTGGGATTGCTGGTTATTTTTTATGATTTTCATTAGTTTGTTCTTTAACATTACTATCTATAAAGTATGAAGAAATGGAACAATTTGTTTGCTTTGAATTTTATTAATTGTTTTGTTGGTTATTTCGTAAAGGTGGTAAAATTCGAAATGAGACAAGGATAAAGTGTGATGATATTAAAGCAACATCCTCTTGCTCGGAAAGCTTTCCTCCATCAATTAAGAAAAAATGTGTTGGGAATCTGATAAAGTTTAAATTGTGATTAGAATATGTTGAAATGGTGTAAAAATGTGTTGTTGGGAATTTGCCAAATGATAGTTAGTCTAAATCTTAATATTCCAATAGGTTCTTTTTTTTAATTTTTGTTCATTAATAATATGTTATGAGTTAACATGCTTTATTCCATCAAGTTGGATAAGAAAATTATTGTTGGGTATTTGTGATACTAAAATTGTGATGTTGGAGTATGGGTTGTATTTCTTTGAAACTATTGTGCCTTGTATTTGTAAAAGTATATTATGTAAATAGTCTTGATGCTATTTCTTACTATTTCAATATGTACTATTTTATTAAATGTTGTTCAGCAATAATATGAGATGAGATAGCTTGCATCATTCTACCAAGTTTGAAATAAAATGTGTTGCTAAGAATATGTGACAGCTAAAATTATGATGCTGAAGTATGGGTTGAATTTTTTTGGAATTGTAATGCTGTGAATCTGTAAATAATATTCAATTGTAGTGCTATAAATCTTTTAAATGATTATGTTAGCAGTCTAACTGCTTCTTCTTAATACTCAAATATGTCCTTTTTAAAATTTTATTCAATAATAACATGCTATGAGGTAGCTTATCTAACTCCACCAAATTTGAAATAAAACGTGTTGCTCGAAATCTATGACAAGTGAAACTATGATGTTGAAGTATGGGTCATATTTTCTTAAAATTATAGTGTTGTGAATTTCCCAAATGATGTTCTTTAAATAATTAATATGCTATTTCTTAATATTTTATTATGTCCTTAAAAATATTATAGATAATATGCTATGAGATAGTTTGCTTCACTCCATCAAATTTGAAACACAAAATGTTGTTGGGAATCCATGAAAGCTAAAATTGTGATGTTGGGGTATGGATTGCTTTTCTTTGAGATCACAATGTTGTGAATTTGTAAAATGATATTTTTTAGACATTCTAGATGTTGTTTCTTAATATTTCAACAAGTACTATTTTATTAAATTTTGTTCAACAAAAATATGCTATGATGTAATAAAAATGTGTTGTTATGAATATGTGATAGTTAAAAATGTTATGCTATAGTATGTGTTGTATTTCATTGGAATTAGAATTTATAAGTTTCATATTTATATTTGCCATTTGTAGGTTACTTTTAACTAAAACATTTTTATTAACATGTAAGCACAAGTATAATTATTAAACAAATTAAAAGGAGTTATAATCCACCGGTAAGAGCATAAAATTTACCCCTCTAATTGAGGCTTAAATAGGACCTAAAAATAGTTCCATTAGACTTGGGACAATACTAGGAGTCAAATGGTGCAATCTGGAGTCAAATCGAACAACATCAAAAATTTTGAATATTTTAATATTAAATTAATATCAGGTAAAATTACAAAAATTATTCTGACATTAAATTCAAAATCCATTCGAAAATAGGAATTTCTCACATCAAAATAAGATAAGAGTGAAAATTTCATAATTTTGGAACCTAAAATAGAGGAAAAATGCCAAAATACATATAGAATTTTTATTTATATCAAAATTTTAACTAAATTCGATTTTTTTAATTAAATAAATTCAAAAAATCTAAATTTTCAGAACCGTAGGAATCCGCTATCCCTACCCGAACACGGGATAGTGGGTCAGTCTGATGGAGATCGTACAATCTAGATCAGACGACCCGTGGTTCGATACTGCTGGATCTTATTCGACGGTTCGATTTGGGCTTGAACCCGCCCGGCTACCAAGAAGTGGGTGTGAATTCGGGAGGGCACCAATGGTGCCACATCGCCGCAGCGTGCCCCAATCTTGGTGGAGTCAATGAAAAAGTGCCCCTCGTTAAGCTCCTACCCGTTGGGGTAATAGTCGAGAGCACATGAGGACAAGAAGGCTTGATTTTCAAGCAAAATTTCTCCCCCACTGGTGAATTTTGAAAGTCAGGTACCTCCTCTCTCATTCATCTTTTCTTGAAATTTAAATTTTGAAAATCAATTTCATGTTTTGCTCTACATTTTCAAAATTTCAATTTGTCCAAAACACCCCATTTTGGCAGCCAATCAAGATAATGAATAGTAACTTTGCCGGAGAAAATTTTTCGGCAATAAATGTAGGGGCTTTTGGTACCTACGAGTAAGCTTCGACGAGAGGAGTCCAATGACAGTTGAATTGCAGTGAAAAGATCTCAGACGGCGTCGGAATCCACCTCGAAAAGGAAAAGAAGGGTCACGATCTCTTGGGGATGATGAACAATAGATTACTGTAGCAGACCGATTACTGCAATACCTGATCAATACAGGGAACTGGTACTATAGCAACCGGCTCAATCACGCCGTTAAAGATCGTTAGTCATTAGCAGGAATGTTTGCAGAACATTCCCTTTCTGTTAGGCTTTTTGATGATTTTCGTCAATGACCATTTATGGAAACGGGGAAGATGAACAGTAACTTTCATTGTAGCTGCTGGTTCAATCGTGTTGTTAACGGCCATTGGATGAACCCATTAATAACCGTTAGTCATTAGCGAGAATATTCGCTTTCTGTTAGGTATTTGACGGGTTCTTTCAATCGCTGTTAGACGGGTCATGACCGTTAACCCAAGACAAAAATTTACAGAAAATAATAAAAATTTCAAAAAATTACAAATTTAATTATTTAAATATCTTAAAAATAGAATTCCAAATATAGTTAAATTACATGTTAAAATACTCAGAAAAATGAGAGAAATATTATGTTAGGTTGTAATTTTTGTTTCATCATGTTGTTTTGATAAAGACATTTTGATCTTATATTAATATATATCGTTTAACATGCTGATCTCAGAATTTAGCAAATAAGGTGTTTATAGACTCTTTATGCGGTAACATTTCTAGTGATAGTAATATTGTATAATCCCAAGATTTTGAGTAAATAAAATTTTTGTTTATTATTTTAATTAATTTGAGTTGACTATTAGTTATTTTTGTAAAAGGAAAATCTAAGGTTATTAAGAATAATCTTAGAGAATTATAAAATATTATTTGGAATTTCTCAATTAGAGTATTTTCTATGGTTATTTTATTATGAATTTAAATTAAAATAATTATAGAAAAGTATTGGGGTATCAAAATTAAAATTTTCATAAAATTTTGTATTATGCAATATCAAATTAACTAGTAACAAAAATTTCATAATTTTTGGAGCTAAAATAGATGAGTTATGTAAAGAATACATTTTGAATTAATTAATTAAATAATTGAATTATTTAATTCAAAAAAAAAATCGGTCGTTACGGCGTTAGCATACCCAATTTTAGCCAGCTTAAAACTCAAATTTTGGACCAATCACTTGGCCAAATTAGACAAGTTTAGTGTTATAGATTCCTCTCAATGAGTTCTATATTTGGAACCTTCAATTTAAATTTTGGAGGTCTATTTATTATTAATTTTTAGAAATGCTAAATTCATTTTTAGTCAAATTAAAAAATATTTTGTCATAATTAATGTGGCTTTTGCATTTAAATCACCTAATTAAATGCACCAATTGATATTCCACAGAGAGTATTCTCAATTAAGGACAAATTTAATTCAAATTATTTTAAGCAATTAAAATTTTGTCTTGATCAAGCCTACACAATTGGATATTTGCTAAACCCTTATAGGCACTCATAGACCTTCTAAACCTAATTAGAAACATAAAATCCTACCTCCATTTTTTTGCTAAAGTATTTGTCAAACTCATTTCTCTTTCTCTTCTCATCCTCTCTTAACCATAGGGGCTTCATCCCTACGCAAAACCTATGATAAGGAAATGGTCTTGGATGCTCTAAATCGCTTAAGGAAGGAGGATCTGTAACAACCCAAGTTGTTACTTAGATTAATTAGGACTAATCCAAGTCCTAATTATGATTCTAATATCTTAATTAAGTCATTTGAAACTCACCTCTAAGATTCAATCTAAATCTGGGATTAAATGGATAAAATTATGATATTTGAAAAAATCTAGAAACCCTAAAAATTGACCTGTCTAAATTGACCTCAAATTGAAAAACGGACTTTGCCATTGTGCTCATTGCCCCCAAATTAGCTAAGGGTGATGTTTTCGTGTCAATCAGAAGTCGTCAAAATTTTGGCAAATATTTTAATATTATTTAAATACCCCAAAAAATCAAATAGATAAATACTCGTCGAAATGAAAATCCGATTGCGCCATTGCGTTCCTCACCCATCATTTAGATAGGAGTGATATATTAGAAAATTTTGGAATGCATTTAATTAATTAATTTTGGTTAACAAAATTTAAATAAATTATTTGGATATTAATATTATTTGAAAGCATTAACGGCGCCGTTTGTCCAAGTTCACGCCATTTTCCTTTTTTCAGTTAAGCCTGACAGATGATCTTGATCGTCCGATCAAAGATCGGACGGCTCACGCATTATCCCTACCGACCCAGCCTTCGCGTGTTGCGCGTGGTGAAACCCTTGTGCACGCGGCAGCCTCGCGACCACATGTACCTTCCTCATCGCTTTACGACCGGTGATGCATTCCTTTAAGTGTCCTCGCGAGCTTCTGGCATCATTTTCACCCTCTGCTTACAGTTAAAGCTCGTGCTCTCCTCCCTGTTCAAACCTAAAAACTTCTATCACTGCCTTAAGGTACCATCTTCTCCCTTTTTCCTGAGTTTAATGCAAGCTTTTATTTCATATTGTATGGGCATGATCAATATTGAGTTATTTGCAATTTTTTCCTAATCCCTAACTCTTCCCCCAATAATCGGCTGGGGAAGAAGCCATGTCATTCCATCGAATCGAATCGGATTTATTTAGATCCGTTCGATTCGATCCATTGCATCCTGATAGTTCGATAGCAGTGGCCTGCCAGATGGACTCAGCCCGCCCGATGGACCAGGCTCACTCGAAGGACCTGACTCGCTCAAAGACCCGGGTGCATCGTCCGCGTGCCATCTGCGTGCCACCCACGTGTCGTCCGCGAAAGCTAGGGTGCGGGTCCCACCGTCTGTTTGCTGTCAGCCTGTATTAGTGACTAGTGGGTCCCGCTGTCCACCTCCAGCCTCTAGCATCGTGCCACGTGAAGCTAGGACCCTCTACGGTCTCATCCGTCTGCCGTGTGGGTCCCACATGCAGAAATTAAAATATTTATATATATTTATATTTATATATATATATTCATAATACTTATAATATAAATTTATTCACTCTAAAGTTTATAATTATATTTATATATATAAACAGAAAACAAATATGTTAAACTAATGTTAACAGTTGTAGTAATTAATCAAACAAATTAATTGATTTAACAGAAAATATAATAAATATGCATTTAATTAATTTCATTAAATCCTAAACTTTAGGAAATCATATCTTACAAAATACACATCCAAATATTACAAATATATATACCATTTTGATCAACAAAAATAGAGGATTAATATGAAACTACAATTTGTATGAGTATTTAACTTAGTAACATTTAGGATCCCTAATTAAACCCTAAATATCCTAAAATTTCATTTAACCATCTCTTTGCACACACTCACATAAACATACCCATAATGGGTCTCAAAGTAATCAGCAAAGCCTAAAGATTAATTCTGTAGTGTTGGTTTAGCTGTGTGAGATATAATTTGACTAATCACTTTTAGGACCTAGCCCTAATTATCTTAATCAACCCTAGAACTTTAATTGACCATGACTTGGTCAATTAAGCTCCAAATTAAATATTCCAATATACCATTTTGATCAAGAAGACCTATGTGGCGATCGGGGATCGAAATTCGAGAGTCTCAAAAGAATGATTCATATACTGGAAATATTTATTTATGAAAATAAAGAAAACAAAATATATGAATATCCACATTTACATTCAGAGCCATACACATATGAATTTACAACAGTGTTTAATATTTACAATAATAAATTAAAACATCTAGGATCCCTAATTAAACCCTAAATATCCTAAAATTTCATTTAAGCATCTCTTTGCACACACTCACATAAACATACCCATAATGGGTCTCAAAGTAATCAGCAAAGCCTAAAGATTAATTCTGTAGTGTTGGTTTAGCTGTGTGAGATATAATTTGACTAATCACTTTTAGGACCTAGCCCTAATTATCTTAATCAACCCTAGAACTTTAATTGACCATGACTTGGTCAATTAAGCTCCAAATTAAATATTCCAATATACCATTTTGATCAAGAAGACCTATGTGGCGATCGGGGATCGAAATTCGAGAGTCTCAAAAGAATGATTCATATACTGGAAATATTTATTTATGAAAATAAAGAAAACAAAATATATGAATATCCACATTTACATTCAGAGCCATACACATATGAATTTACAACAGTGTTTAATATTTACAATAATAAATTAAAACATCTAGGATCCCTAATTAAACCCTAAATATCCTAAAATTTCATTTAACCATCTCTTTGCACACACTCACATAAACATACCCATAATGGGTCTCAAAGTAATCAGCAAAGCCTAAAGATTAATTCTGTAGTGTTGGTTTAGCTGTGTGAGATATAATTTGACTAATCACTTTTAGGACCTAGCCCTAATTATCTTAATCAACCTTAGAACTTTAATTGACCATGACTTGGTCAATTGAGCTCCAAATTAAGTATTCCAATATACCATTTTGATCAAGAAGACCTATGTGGCGATCGGGGATCGAAGTTCAAGAGTCTCAAAAGAATGATTCATATACTGGAAATATTCATTTATGAAAATAAAGAAAACAAAATATATGAATATCCACATTTACATTCAGAGCCATACACATATGAATTTACAACAGTGTTTAATATTTACAATAATAAATTAAAACATCTAGGATCCCTAATTAAACCCTAAATATCCTAAAATTTCATTTAACCATCTCTTTGCACACACTCACATAAATATACCCATAATGGGTCTCAAAGTAATCAGCAAAGCCTAAAGATTAATTCTGTAGTGTTGGTTTAGCTGTGTGAGATATAATTTGACTAATCACTTTTAGGACCTAGCCCTAATTATCTTAATCAACCCTAGAACTTTAATTGACCATGACTTGGTCAATTGAGCTCCAAATTAAGTATTCCAATATACCATTTTGATCAAGAAGACCTATGTGGCGATCGGGGATCGAAGTTCGAGAGTCTCAAAAGAATGATTCATATACTGAAAATATTCATTTATGAAAATAAAGAAAACAAAATATATGAATATCCACATTTACATTCAGAGCCATACACATATGAATTTACAACAGTATTTAATATTTACAATAATAAATTAAAACATCTTTATTCTCTCACATATCAACTACTTCTTTTTAAATTTCTTTAGGCAAATCTTCAAAGTCTTTTAATTATCAAAACCTGAAAAATTCAGTTACTAGTCAGGTAGGAGTACGCAAATTATTCTTATAAGAGTATTCTAGCATCCTATAATAGGTATAAATCAAATATGGAAATGACTGAATATCTACATATGAAAGAAAAGCAAATTTTTAAAATTTAAGTATTGCCCTGCAAGTTAGCTGTGAAATTTCAAAAATATGAAAGCATGAAATAAATAAATTTTATCAAAAAGTATTTGTAACAATAAGTCGAGTACATAGACTCCTGAGCCCAAATGGGTAAACCCATAGGCATAACCTGTAGGAAGCTTATCTCACTACCCATCGGTAGCTTACTCAAAATAAGAACTGATGGTGTGTCTTTCCTCTAGATTTGCCCACTTCCTAAAAAGAGCTAAATCCCTCCATATAACTCTTAGGTGCTGCCAGCAGGCCCAATCTGTACAAATTCTCAGTGTTGCTTTCCATCCTCCAAAGATAAACACCACAATAATATATCCCATATTTTATCTTTTTGTTACATGCTAATTTGATAACATTCTTTTGTAGATTATAAGCGGTAAGCAGTTTAATAATGCTCAAATGAAAATGGCTCAAATAAGAATACTGAAATAAAACTTATAAGTAGATTTACGTACCTGACTGTTTTGATAAAATTTCATTTAAATCAATTTCTTTTATCTGCCAAAAATAATTTTAATTCATTAATTTAATATTTCATGATTTAAGCATAATTCATAATATTAGGTCTTTCTGATATTGATATTTGGATTATCTTATGACTAATACTTTCAAATGAAGTGAATACTTACAATCCTAGATATGAAATTCTAGATATTTTTAATATGTGAAAATATCTATATTTCCCACAAATTTTCTAAAAGTCCTAAAATTCTTAAAAATTTCGGCAGAGTCTCCTTTGTTTTTGTTCAAATAAACAATTTTACACAATCAAAATATAAGTCAATCCATTGACTATTTCCAGTTCTAAAATAGAATTCAATCTTTTTTATAGGATTGCTCATTTCCAATTCTAAAATAGATATCATTTCTAGTTCTAAAATAGAGTTCAATCTTTTTTATAAGATTGCTCATTTCCAATTCTACAATAGAGTTTAAATATATAAAACTAAACAAAATAGTTTATACATCCTATATTAAACATCTAATTAAAAAGGAAATAGAAATGAAATTAGCAATTTGTAAGAGCAGCATTATGTGACTTTTTGCACATAGCATTTAATTTAGCATTCCTGTATTAATTTTACAACTCAATCCTGCAAAGAATATTATCATTAAAGTTAATAATTAAATATAAAAGAAATAAGAATCATTTAAATTTAAATGCAGCATTTGAATTTATTCATATGATACATGATATCACCTAGAATTCATAACTAAATGGCAGCAATAGATTCACTTATACAATTGATGGCAGCATATGATTTAATATATATATATATATATATATATATATATATATATATATATATATATATATATATATATATATATATATATATATGGCAGCATTTTGATTTTATAATATAATTGGCAACAATATGGATCTCCATTTAAATGGCAATATTTAGATTCACTTAAATTAACTAACATCATTCAGTCAACATAATTCAGTTGATAGCATTTAATCATATAGATTAATTAATATTATTTGATTCACAAAATGAATGGACATCATGTGATCTCATACTTAATTAATGGCAGCATATGATTTTATAAATAATAGCAACATTTATTCTCATATATGTGAATCTTACTTGTATCTAATGGCTACATATGAATTCATCTAAAAGAGATAGCAGTATTTGATTTACCTTAAATGAATAACAACATTTATTCACATAAATATGATTAATAGCATTTGATCGCTCCTGATCTTATAATATTAAAGATGGCAACTTTTGATCACATGAGTATGACTAATAGCATTTGATCATTTGATTTTCACTTTGGAATAATGTAACAACCCAGGTTGTTACCTTAGTCAATTAGGACTAACCTTAGTCTTAAATGTAACCATAAGGGCTAATTTGGTCAATTAGAGTCAACCTCTAGGGCCTAGTCCAAATCAGGAGTCAAACGGATCGAATCCTGATTTCTAGAAAATTCAGAAACCCTAAATTTGACCTAATTAAATTGACCTCCGATCGAAAAATGAACTTCGCAATTGCACTTGTTGACCCCAAATTAGTTAGGGGTAAAGTTTTCGTGTCAATTGGAAGTAGTCGAAAATTCGACGAATAATTTAATAATATTTAAATGCCCCAAAAATTGAGGAATCAAAATACTCGTCGGATCAAAAATCCGACCTCGCCGTTGCGTTCCTCACCCCTTAAATAGCTAGGAAGAACATGTTCAAAATTTTTGTTTAAAAAAAAATATTTAATTAATTATTTAACGGCGCCGTTATCTGTTTAACCCTGCCGTCAACTGTAGGCAACGGCGCCATCTGATCAGACGACATCATCGCAACCGTTGGATCTAATCCAAATCCAACGGCTACGGAGCCGTCATCCTCGATAGCTCCATCCCGACGCCACGCGGCACGCCCACCGCGGCTCTGGCCAACCCGGCGCCTCCCCAGCCTTGTCGAGGTCGCCGGCACCTCCTATAAGACCCTGGCCGTGCGATGGGCTATGGGTTTGCGAAACCAGAGCCCGAATCAGGCACCGACCCGAGCCGAGCCATCCCTCATCCACGAACCGTCCGAACGAGGTACCTCCGATCCCTCTCGTTATTTCTCCAATTCTTGCAATTTTGAAATCGAAATGTTATTCCATATCCTCGATTAGAGATCGACCGGCTCCGATCCATGTTAACCCAACCGGATCGACGACGATTAGGACTAGATCCATAGTATAAACTGTTAGGAACCCATTCACCGAAACCCTAGACCTAGGGTTGCCCCTAGCCGCCGCCTCCGGCCACCTCCGGCGAAGGTTCGCCCACGGACGTGTAGGCCCCGACGAGGACTACCGTCGGCCGTGCCGGCCGAGGCGGTCTGGCGCCGAGAAGGCAGGCAAAAGTGGTGCCCTAGCCGGCGCCCTCGCGACGTCTCCGCGAGGAAGGCGAAGCTCGGGTCGGGCCAGGTCGACCCGAGCCCGCCCGACCTCGGCCGGGTCCGCGTAAGCCAGGTGGGACCCGCAGCGCCACGTGGCATCCTCCAGGCATGCCACATGTCATGTGGGACCCACCGCCATAAACCGCGTCTCTTCGGCTTCGGCCATGGGGCCCACTACGCCACGTGGCAGCCACTGGGCAAGCCACGTGTCAGGTGGGGCCCACCGACCAGCCTCCGCAGCTCTTCGACTGCCGAGGTGGGGCCCATAGTGCCACGTGGCAGCATTCTGGCATGCCATGTGTCAAGTGGGACCCACCGCCTGAGCCCGGGCGACTGTTTGACTTCCACTGTGGGGCCACAGTGCCACGTGGCAGCCTCTGGGCACGCCACGTGTCACATGAGACCCACTGTCAGGTCTCCTGAAACCTTTCAAATCCCCGTGGGGCCCACAGAGCCATGTGGCAGCCACAGTGCATACCACGTGTACAGTGGGGCCCACACACAGTGCAGCGCCCAATCAGGCGCTGCCACATGTCATAGGTGGGCCCACTGTCATCTCAGACAGATAATTAAACTAATTAATTACTATTAGTCAGTAATTAATTACATGTTAGTGGTTAATTAATTATAATTAGTACTAATTACTTTTAAACAGTGACTTATATAATTAATTAGTTGTAATTAATAATTAAAGAATAATTAGGAATATTTTAATATTAATTAAAACTTAAATAATAATTAGAATAATTAATTATTATTAAATAGTAACTGAAATTAATTAGCAGGTAATTAAGGTTGGTTAAATAATAATTAGGCTTAATTACTTTATTACAGTAAAATAATAATATTTAAACTAATTAATTATTAGATTAATTAATGATTAATCCCTAATTAATTACAAATTAATTAATAATTAATAATTTCAGAATTTATATATATAACTTTAAGGATGAACAGTAAAATAATTCAAATTGAATAAATGAACACTAAAATAATACAAATTGTATTTTTGAATAGTAAAACTTAAAAGTTTAATAACTTTTTGTAAGATGATCCAAACATAGCCAATATAGGTCTCAGAATACTCAAAAAATAAATAAAATCAAATGGCGTAATATAAAAATTAATTTTGGGGTACGCATATTGATGTGACATTTTAGGACTTTTTAGGATCTCATAACTTTTGACCTAGTTAACCAAACATAGTCATTATGCATCTTAAAATACTCATGAGAATGGCTCCATCCCCGTAGTAGTATTAGTTTTCCCATTTGGACATCTGGATAAAAAGTCAACCATTGAACTCAGAGTTGACTTTAGTAAAAAATAACCAAAATGCCCCTAGAATTCAAATGACCATAACTTGGTCAAATCAACTCCAAATTCAAAAATTCAAGATGCTAACTAGTTTATAATTTCAATGTCACCAATAAACAAAAATAACATTTAAGATCTGAACCCTAAAAATTAGGAAAATAACCAAAATACCCATGGCTTCATTTTGGTCATAACTTGACCGTTGGGAGTCTAAATTAGGTATACTTACTGTCTATCCTCAAGTTAGATAGTAAGGAATCATTTGGGATCAAGAAACTTCAATTTGGATGCTCAAGTTAAAAGTTGACTTTTAGACCCTTAAAAGTAAGTCATTTTGCCCTAAGATTTGTTTAAGCACCCATAACCTTCAATCAACATTCCAAAACAGTAAAACCAATGTTATAATCGTATAGAATATCTAAGTGAGTAAAATCAGTATTTAGATCAAAAATTATAAATCCCTAGAAATCCTTCTGTCTTTTCTTAGGATCTTTACACGTCACATAAGGATCATTCCTAAGACTAAGATTAGATCATAGGTTAGAGTTCATTCATTGGGTAAATGGGTTACTCAATGGATGAAACCTTGGTTTATTTAGTTTTTAAGATTTTGTAACTTATTTTAATTATTTTGTCTTTTAACTCTAGATTTAAGTTAGGAGATTCATCCTATTAAGTTTGATTTCTTAATAGGATTTGCTTTAACTAGTAGATCACTTTTAGAATGAAACTTAGATCTTAGGTCTTATCCTTTTTGGATTATGTGATTAAGCCCAATCTCGTGATGTTTAATTCATAATTTGTAATTTAGTAGTTTTGAGTAGATCTTAATATAGAATGTCTAAACTCATTAATTAGGTCATGATGATTTATTATTTAAACTCTTATAGTTGACTCTGATTAAGTATATTAGTAGCTAGTCCTAATATTTTGTAACTTATAAGAACGCATTTTTGAGTTACACTCGGTAGTAGGAAAACGGTGATCCTGAACTTGTGTAACTTAGAATAGTTAGAAAGGATAATTAGAAAACAAATGATATCACCATATTAGTAGAGTCCCTTGCTTATTTTGATATTTTGTTGCTATGCATTTTATGTTTTTGTGCTTAATTCCTTGTTCATATCATACAAGAAAACTTTGTGCATAAAATGAAAACTTAGAATAATTAGGATAACAGTTGCCTCTGGGTTCAGTCTCTAGGAGGATTCTGGTGCACATTTACCCTATTAGACGGGGTAAGGAGTAATAAGGAGGCTTAACATTACTCATTGAGGAGAGTGTGTTAAGTATGGAACCCACGTAGTCTTGTAAACATGCTTGACTCCTCAGCTATTTTTGAAACGTGTTCACAGAAACAAAGTAAAATAATTATAAGATTTTGCATATGTGATTACTGCCTTCTCAGTTCTGCTGCTGGATTCTGTCTGCACTAGCCCTGAAAGGCTATGGGATTTTTGTCTGCTCAAGTGATGAAAGGCTTGGGGTTTTCACTGGCCTGATGGCCAACTTTCTGATATGACAGTCTTTACATACTCATTTTAATTTTTTAGCTTACTGTGTACAGTGTTCAGATGCATGTTTCAGTTTGCTATTTTTCTTTCCTTACTCGCTTACCTGTACATATTTATAAGATGCTATAATTTATTGCTTACTATATGTACCATATTCAAATTTCTGTCATTTAATTTGCATATATCGCATGATCATCAGCATGTCTAGGATTAGTCTTTACTTTCAGTAATTTTTACTTATTATGTTATATGCCTGTTCCTTGCTTAGCTATTGTGCTTTTGCCTCATTTGTTGTTATGTCCTTGTTTCCTTGTACGCTTACTGCACCTACTGCTTAGTTACTTTTGTTGTTCATAAGTTGTAAATGGTGATATTATAGAATACATGAAAATTAATAGCCTAAAATGTACTTATACAATTGTCAAACACAAGATTTTTCTTTTCTTTGGCTGGGGCCCTACATTGTGAAACCGACAATGTCAGGCACAGAGCAGTTTGAGGATCCAGTACCTGAAGAGGAGCCCTATTTAGAGGAGGTGCAGCAGCTGAGACCGGAAGACATTTAGATTTCTGTTATATGTGAGGATGGCGCATTTGCACTTTATTTTTCTTAAACTTTAATTGTTGTAATAATACAGGTACCTATGACTGCGTGTTTGGATTATTTTATGCTTGTATTCTGAGTTATGTTCTATATTTATTATATTGTGATGCTTGGATGTCATTTCTTAATTTACTTCCGCACTCTGTATGATTTAGTAGATAGTGACTATTAGATTGATTGTGTTAATCCTTCCCTAATCAGGCGGATTGTAGGTTTTATCCTAATCTAATGGTAAGTGAGGAGTTAACCAGAGTGACACTCCACCCTTGGCTTAATCATTGTGGGTTAAGGGCTGGGGCGCCACAAATAAAAAGGCAACATTTGAAAATAATGGCAGCATATGATACTAATAAAAACAACTACAACATTTATTCTAATATCCCATTAATTTCATATTCATCTATTTAACAACATACAATCATATATAAGAAGTGACAACATATGAATTAATAAAGAATGACAGCATTTGACTTCATTTCAATACAATTAATAAAAACTATTATAAGTGGCATCACAAGGACAATAATTAATAGATTTAGTATTGTATGAGATAGCAATGTATGACTTGACAGCATCACAATTGTTTATAATAAACTTATAACTTACTTATATTCTCAATCTAATTAAATTCAACTCACATATTTTTACACAAAACTGAGCTTGATAATTTATTTGCGAACTCAAGGACCCATGCTCGACTCTATTACATCTCTAGATCAAGATAAGTATACTTATGAGTATCTGAAATTCAATAATGCAACTGAAGTTTCATAATAAATAGAACATATAATGTTATAGCATGCAACAAATTAACAATTATTTCAATATCCTTAAACGATAATAAAATATAACATGCAAAGAATGGTTATATTTAATTTGATGTTATTAAGTTGAGAACATTATTAGAGACCAGTGATATTTGTCAAGCTCTTATCAATGATATTTGACAAGCAAGTTGCTTAGTTTATCACCTTTAGTTTACAAGATGACAACCTTAATCAATCTTGCAAATTTCTTTCGATAGCGCGAAATCAACTTCAGGAATTTTAGCTAACATCTAATGTAGTGAGAATAAAAGAAAAGAGATTACTTTTGCAACACGACATGTTAGTCTACATTACTGAAGTTTTATGCCATTGAAATTTATCCGGAATTAAATAAAACATATGAAATAAATTATAGAACTCTAGCATATGAAAATTTAAACACATTAAAAATGTTTGAATTAGTTAATTATATCAGTAGTGGCTGAACCACCGAACTCCGCTCGAATTATATCTATAAGATTGATAGCACTTATACCAATACGTACAAACATAAGAATCCTTCGTAGATTCATTCACTTCTAATATGGATTTTATCTAAAAGTTCTAGTCATTAAACCGAACCAGCTAATAACACGTAATGGCTCAAGAATTGATGTTTATATAAACCAAAGTTGACATATTAGTTAAAATTCAAAGTTACACCCAAATCGATTTCATTCAATCGACTCCAAATTAGAATACATACAATTATTGTAAATGAACTCATTTACCTTATTAAGCGATTGTTATTAAGAGAACAAAAGAGGAGGTGAAACAGATTTTGATACTATGCATTTACCATTCCCTTGTGTAGCTTCACAATGTTTCCTATCATGTCCAGAAGTTGATCAATATCCATAAAACTACAGAAGTATTTTTCAACATTTTAAAGATAATCTTAATCAAGAGGTCTAAGACAAATTCTTTCCAGCAACTTACTAAACATGTCAACCTTAACCAAAAATCTAAGAGCAATTAGGTTCTTACATATGACAATATATATATATATATATATATATATATATATATATATATATATATATTATCCAAATGAAGAAACCTACTAATAACATTTGTTTGCTGATGCACTATAATTTAAGACTGACAGATTTATCCAAAGTGAAGTAATAAGAACATTAATGGTGATATTTGTATAGGATCTCATTTGCAAAATTGAACAGCATATCATTTAAAAAAAATGATATCAGCTTATTAAACTAGAGGAATTTGCCATTCCCTTTATTTTTGAACTCAATTAATCGGAAATAAAAGAGTAGATTCAAAATAAGAAATTATAAACTTCTCATTGGGTAATTGCCATTGAAATAAATCGAAGGGAGATAGTACCTTTAGTTGCTAACAGAGGTTCAGGAGACGTCGGTATCTCGGCTCCTTGCCAATGGAAAGATGCGATTGAGCTCTCGGCTTGGAAGGAGGCTCGGCGAGAGGAGGTTCGGCTAGGGTTTGGGTAAGATAAAGAGATAGGTAATATGGGCTTAACTGGAGGTAATAATTGCGATTCCACGACTCACGAGGAGAAGAACCCTCGGCGACTGGCCATTGGACCTCGTGAGAGGTGGAAGACACGCGTCCTCGGTTCTTCTCTCGATCGCTCGAAGGTAAGGATGGAGAGGAGCCGAGCGTGCGTAGAGGATAAGGATTAGGGTTTCGGTTGCGTGCGAATGAAAGGAGATCGGCTTGCGTGACATGGGGAAGAAGTTGTCGGCTGAGGGGAAAAAATAGATTAGGTAAGGAGAAAATTAGGTTTGAAGAGATTTAAGAAAAATTTTAGGATCTAAATAAGCCATTGGATCAACATAAATGGCTGGAATTTTTGAGCCAAGATCTGAAATCAATTGAGCTCCAAAAATTACAAACTTGATATTGAAATGACCATCTCAATGAGATAAACGCACGCGTTTAAAAATTATTGAATTTGGACAAGTATTTTATTTTATATTAATTTTTAAGTGAAAAACTTAGGAAATTAATTACAATAAATCGGAAACTCAAAAATTAACGAAACTTGAAACATAGCATCCTTATATGATTCTTAACTCAGATATATAAATATTTCCAAATTCCATTTTATATTTTTCATATT
The DNA here is from genome assembly GCA_016760335.1 of Gastrodia elata. Lineage (NCBI taxonomy): Eukaryota > Viridiplantae > Streptophyta > Magnoliopsida > Asparagales > Orchidaceae > Gastrodia > Gastrodia elata. The sequence goes on along the minus strand of CM028669.1, from coordinate 105,443,204 downwards.
ATTAGCCTTTAAAATTTAAACTTCATGAATTTATTCAGGACAATCCGAGATCCCAAATGCGCTCAAATTTTTGCAATATGATTTTTTTTATAGGCATTATAAGAGGATATTTTTATTATATTTTTATTTGACTTAAATTGGAAATCCTGATTTGATGAAATTTTTAAAGCGATCAAAATACAATAAAATATCCGAGAATATCAACGACTTCTAAAAATTCCCAGAACAACACTCCTAGTTAATTTGGAGCTACTGAGTCTAATGGCAGACTCCATTTTCAATTTTGAGGTCTAAATTTGAAAACAAACTTTAGTATTTTACAACCTAATTAATAGTAAACTACAAAAATATTTTAGATCTAATATTAGATTTCTTAATCAACCCTAATTATCTTAAAACTTAATTAGTGAATATTAGCATAATTAATAATCCAAATTGAGTAAATTTACTTTCTGATCACTCCTAGAGTAGAATAAAACTTAGTAGTGTTGTTGGCTTAGTGATTCTATGATTAATTTTGCTAATCACTCACTAATCACCATAAATCCTAATTTTTCAAGTTTTCTTGAATCTTATTATTTTGGCATAAAATGAAAACTTAGAATAATTAAAATAGCAGTTGCCTTTGGGCTTAGTATATTTTAGTAGATTCGGGTGCACCTTTACCCTAATGGATTGGGGTAAGGAGTAATAAGGATGCTTAATATTACTCATTGATGAGTGTGTGTTAAGCTTGGAACCCGTATAGTCTTACAAACATGCTTAACTCCTCAGTTGTTTTTGGATGTGTCCACAGAAATAAAAATAAAATAACTAAAGATTTTGCATTTGTATTTGCTGCATCCTTAGTTTTGCTGTTGGTTCTGTCTGCTTTAGCCCAGAAAGGCTATGGAAAGTTCTGTCTGCCCAAGCCTAGAAAGGCTTTGGGGATTTCACCGGCTCGATGGCCAAGCTTCTGATATGGCAGTTTTTACATACCCATTTCAGTTTTAGCTTACTGTGTACTGTATTATTGATGCATATTTCAGTCAGCTATATTTCTTTACTTACCTGCTCACTTGTATATATTTATAGGATGCTAGACTTTACTGCTTACTGTATGTACCCTTTTCAAATTTCTATCTTTAATTAGCATATGTCAAATGATCATCAGCATGTTTAGGATTAGGCTTTACATTTGGTACTTTTACTTACTGCATTATATATATGTATATGCCCATTCTTTGTTTAGTTTGTTAAGGTGTGCTTTTGCCTCACCTTTTATTTAGTTATAAATGCTATATTTATAACTTATTTTGTTCCTTGTATGCTTTCTGCTCCTACTACATTTAGTTCATTATCTGTTGCATTAAAGTATAAATGGTGATATTAATAACCCATATAAAATATTCAGCCTAAAATGTACTTAGACAATTATCTAATAAGATTTTTTTATTAGCTAGGGTCCTGGCATTATGAAACCAATAATGTTAGATTCAGATAGGTTTGAGGAGCTGGGTGCTGAAGGAGAAGGGCCTTATTTAGAGGAGGAGCTTCAGCTAGGAGAGCTAGATATTATTTAGTCTTCTTTTAGTCTTTTGTGAGGATGAGTGTCTTTTGGATTTACTTTTAGTCTTTTAAACTATTTATATAAATGTTGTAATAATATAGGTACTGTGATTATGATTATTTTTCTACACTTTATTATTTGTTGAGCTATGTGTTGTTTCTTGCTTGATGAATGGTGAGCAGATGTAATGTTTATTCTATTTTGCTTCCACACTTTATATGTATGTCTTATTTAGTAACTGATCCTCTTAGTTATTCTGTGCACGTCCTTCCCTTATGAGTGGATTGCAGAACTTACCTAATCTAATGATAAGTGAGGGATTTGCATAAGTGACCCTCCGCTCCTTAGCCTAATGATTATGGGCTTAGGGAGCGGGGCGCCACATTGAGTGAGTAAGAATCTTCTCTAAGCCTTAACTTCTTAAGTTTACCTCTTTTTGTAAAGGTTTAGAATCTTATATTAATAGATTAGATCATAAGTCTTGAATTAGTTGTTATCCTTAGAACCTTATTAGTTTAAGTTAGGTTATTAAGGACTTAGATTATATTGATTTTTCAAATCAGATCAGATACATGTTTAAAATGTTAAACTTGTATAGTTGAATGTTGTATAGCTGAATATTGAATGATTAAGATGAATTGATGAGATTAATCCAATTCAAATCTATAATGATAAGATTAAGCTATTAATAAGGCAAATTAGAATGTTGATTTAGTTGTTAATCAAAATTGTTAGCCTTATGATTAAGCTAAGACTCGATTATGTCTTAGCCTTTGAATATGCAGTTAAGCTCTGGATAAATAGAAAACAAAGGGGATATTATTTTATGCTTTAGATGCTTTACAGTTTACGATGCTTTCAAATTTCATATTGCATTTTAGCATATCTTATTTTGATAAATTTCAATCACATGATTTATGCATACATAGAATATTATTATTGATTAGGTGCCAATTTAGGCACAATTCTTTGATTCAGTGTGTTGGGCACAATCACATATTTTATTATCAATACGTTGGGCACAACTCTTATGTATTATATATATATATATATATATATATATATAGCGGTGTGTTGGACGCAAACTAATGACTATTATGAGAGCATTGGGCTCATATTATTGTGGTGCGTTGGGGAACAAACTAAGACTTATTATGGGAGTGTTGGGCTCATTTTTTTCGGTGCATTGGACACATTTCCTTAATTCGGTGCGTTGGGTACAACTTTCTTTGTAAGGATACCATTGGGTACATTTCTGTGGGTTCTACTAAAACACATTTTTATTACATATTATAGCATATGCAACTGAGTTGGCATATGTGTTGAAGGTCCATATTGCATATTATGATATTTATTTTTGATGTTTACTGCATCCATTTTTAGTACTTTATGTAGATTAGATTTCCTGCTTTATAGTGGTTATAGCTAATTGTAGTAGTTTACTTACTTTTCAGTTACATTTCTATTTATTTATTGCTTTATCTTTAATATCCTTATAATATAATGAATGTTCTTAATGAGCCTAAAATGTACACAGACTCATTGTCTAAATAAGATTTTCTAGTTTCTTAGTTGGGGCTTTGGCATTGTGAAACTGATAATGTTAGATTTAGTTTATTTTGAGGAGCCTTTTCTTGTGGAGCTATAGAAGACTCAAGAGGAAGTGAAGTGTGGTGTTGCTGATAGCTATTGCGGCCTCCTTCCTTGGCTATTTTCCTATTTCAATTTATTTTTGTATTTTTTATTAAAGTCTGTAATAAGTAAATATATCTAAATGTATTTTCTGTCTTTTATTTTGAGATGTATGCATTTACTTATTATTTCTAAATGGATGAATATATGGAAGAGATGTCTTATCTTTTACACTATGTTCTCCATATTATACTATATTGCATATATTGTGGTGTGATTATCAGTTTAGAAAGCTGGCATTATTAATCAGGTTAATGAAAGACTTAACTTGATTAATGATGGGGCATTATAGTTCTTACCGTACCTTCTCTTGTTGATGTCCCGAGTTAACTATCATTGTTTAACCTGAAGCATTAGGCAGAAGGTGACTCATATATTCAGTAATGACTCATTCCATCGCTAATACTATTTATTGGGCATAGCAATGGGGTGGGGCACTACGGTTAGGTAACTTAATTAAATAATAATGGATATCGCATAGTTTATAACTAATCTTGAAATCCTTGATTGTTGCACACATTGACACTACAATCTTGAACATTCATTAAGACATTGTTCATAAATTAATATTTATAATACTTTACATAAGATTTCATGTGATGGACATATGAGCCAAGACAGGCTAAGGAGTGATCTAAGGACCACACATGTCATAGAGGGGGAGTGTGTGCATTTTGGGAGACCCCGTTACTTTTGGTTGATCAAATGTGCTTAACTCCTCATTTGTTCTATAATGTTCTCGCAGAATAAAACTTAAATAATATAAATAACATAAAAATATATTTCTCACAATCTTATTGATTTTGAATAATTTACCATAGTCTTATGACTATGTTTTACTCAGTCATTGAGACTGAACTTTACTTTACTTTACTTCATCATATTTATGTACTGGATTAACAATTTTACTTTCACCTTCTTTGTAATGGATGTTTACTTAGTATTTACATACAGTTTTCCTTACTCTGCTTTACTTTTACTTTTACTTAGCATACATTCTTGTTGGACATATACATTCTCCCTTTATTCTTCATGGGCACACAAGTGTTATTATATATGTAAATGCATTTCTTATTTTCTTCCTTGCATGTTTTGTGCAGGCTAGAGCAGCCCATTGTGAGTACTTTCACTCTTTATTTATTTACTTTTCAATCTCTTACATTTTTAGTACCTACCTACTCTTATTTCTATGTGTACCGCCTTTTTATAATTGTAAATGGCTAATGTGAAATTCATCAAACTCAAATAAGTAAGACTTAGAAAAACCCTAAAATGTACTTTGACTTTTTAAGTCTAATCACTTATTTTTTATTTATTGGCTGTACCCTACAGTATTATAAACCAAATAAGGTAGATCAGGATCTTAGAGAGGAGCTTGGACTTGAGGCGGATCCTGACCTTCAGAAGTAGTTATGAAGACTCAGCAGTTTTCTTGGCGTTTTAGGAGGATGTGAGCTTTTATAACATTTTAAGCTGTTTTGTAATATCAATAACTCTGAATGTTGTTGCTTTTCTTTTCAGTGGTGAATGCTTTTTCTTTCTTTTACATTAGATGGTTTGGATGATAGATATGGTTGTATACATTGCACTTTTATTTCCTATTTTCCTTATCTCAAAAGATTCTTGGACACGTAGTGCTTAATAATGAGTTAGTTTTCTACTGATTTAGTATTAAGTACTACAATAACCTCTAGTGTTGGGTTAGTATATGCTTAACTTAGCACCGATGGTTCGATTAAAAAGCCCTAATGTGCCTTTTCCAGCTTTTCATCTTTTATAGAGAATCCCTTTTTGTTTCTTCTCTGGTGCTCGAATATTCTGAGTTCTGATTCTTCGTCATTTTCTTGCATCATCGTTGACCAGTTTCTTCTTTTGTTTTGGCATTACTTACTTGGGTGTAGACGTTAGGAGAAAAAGAAGCATTATTATTAGTAAAATTGTTACTTTTTGTGGAGAATGCTAGGTACATTTTTTGTTCTAATCCCTAGAAAACATGGAGAAACACATTTACTCTCTGTGACACTATGAATGTATAATACAATTCATGTTGAAATCTTTGTGTTGCCATATTATGATTCTTCTCCCGTTCATAATTTATCGCTTATTGTACTTTGAAAAAGATTTTTAAAGTTATATTCATGTGCTATTGGCTTAGATTTTACTTTCTACTCACTGCTCTTATTGCAAGAGAGTTGTTTTCTTTCTTATTAATAAGATTAGAGATAGGGTTATTATGAAATTTGTGCTATATAGAAAATTTTCTGATTGTTTAACACATGCTATTTATAAGTTTGTTCGTAGTAAGGCTGGAGTAGTTCTAAATGATGATAATAATTGAGAACATGTACTGTTTAACACATGTTGTAGCATGCTTTGCTTTGTGGGACTATGGTGTGGTGTTATCATATTGGGTCGTGTGCACATGTTCTTCCAAAATCTTTCTTCTCCCTGAGTTAGTTGTCTTATGATAATTTTATCAATTCATAGCATTAAAGTTCCCATTTATGTACCAAGGCTTCTTATCTAGATACATAACAATAAATGTTGATCGTATTGCTTGCCGGCTCTATTACAACATTTTTATATAATATTAAGTTTTCTCCATTATGGACGACCGGCATATGTGTGCTTCTTCATTAAACTTATTTCATCTGTATATATGTGCTCCTATTGGTAGTAGTGTTGACTGCTGCAGCTGCTTATGCTGGTGGTGTTGGGTGCTGCAGCTGCTTGTGCTGGTGGTGTTGGGTGCTGCAGCTGCTTGTGCCGGTGGTGTTGGTTGATGCTATGTTTTTCTATTGTTGCAAACTATAATTTGGTAAACTAGTGCTTTGATTCATGAAAGTATTTAAGTTGCACTCACTATACTAGTGATATTCTTGCAGCTGCCGGCAACGCAGGTGTTGGATGCCGCAGCTCCTAGCGGAGATCGTGTCGGACACCGCAGCTGCCGTTGCACCATCTTGTGTTAAATTTAATATTATTTAAGAAAATTTTAATTTGAAATAATTAATTAAAATTAAACCAATAAAATATAATTTTGATTTTCATTATCTTTGGACATCAGTTCACTATTACGATCCGAATGCGTGTGATCCGTACATCTACCAATTGCTTGAGAAGCAACAGCTGTAAGGCTATATATATATATATATATATATATATATTGGTTTCAATTTTTTTATGCCTGACAGCGAGTAATATATATAATTAAATTTAAACACTTTAAAAATAAAATCAAAATAAATGTTAATTAGATCAGTTGAGATGGCACTTAAAAAAATTTATCTAATAGAATTTTTTAGGTGCATTCAATACAATTTTAAAAATTATATTTATATTATTTTAATATAAATAAATATATAAATAAATTTTTTTGAGTGTCATATGAACAAATCTAAATAATATTCCTCCTAAAATAATAATGATAATTAAATGTTGGCAAGACCGCGCGTACTTTCACAAGGCGGCCCCATTGCGACCACAGCTTTTAATTAAAATAAGTGATTAATATAGATAATTGTAAGAGCTTTCAGATTAATAAGAGAAAAAAAAAGATTAAAGAGATAAAGGATAACTAATTACGACTTACGACAAAATCAACCTTTCCCCCACGCCGCGTAGCCGCAACCATGCGGGCCTCATAACCCAAAAATGACTTCACAAACTTTAATAAAATAATTATAAATATATTTTCTTAATTTATTTTAGGCAATGAGTGGTTGGTATTTAATTTATAAAAATATACTCTTATAAATTAATAATATACATATTTAATATTTGTGGTTCCTGAATAAATATTTAAATATTGTCAAAATTTTATTTATTTTTAAATATTTTATTAATTAAACATAATATGTATTATTTTCTCTAAATTTTAGAATTGAAATAATATTATGCACACTCATATCAATACCTATTTAATATAAATATAACTTTTAATATATATTTTGACGCTCTTTTCGGCATTTCTTCACTTTCTTCCGGTTGGTGTCATCCCACCAACATCGTGCTCCGTCCCGAAGAAGATGAGGTAGAATCTGAAGACGAACGTTGTCGAGACACTAAACAACGTTGAAGGCTAAAAAAGTGTGGTGTAACCACTCTCGGGCTAAGATTGAAATGTAAGATGTAATAACCCAAAGTTATTACCCAGCTTGGTCTTAGTCTAACAGTACCTTAATTTAGTTTATCTAGCCATTAGAATCAATCTCTAAAGATTTGGTGCGATTTGGAGCTAAATCAAATATTTTGGAATATTTTAATATTTAATTAATTATAAAATTGAGGTATTTAGTTTGACCTCGAAAACGAAATCCAACTTCACCGTTGCGATCGTCACCCCCAAATTAGCTAGGGGTGATGTTTTGGATGCATTTGGAAGTCGTCAGATTTCCACGAATATTTTAATATAATTAAATGCACTGGAAAATGGAGTAATTAAATAATCGTCGGAATCAAAATTCGACTTCATCGTTGAATTCCTTACCCTCAAATTAGTTAGGGGCGAATTTTCGAAATTTTTCTTTTAACAATTTAGAAAATAAATAAATATTTATTTAATAAAGAAAAAATCATTTTCCTTAATAATTTCTCCTGACAACCCCTCCATTCGGCGCCTCTCCCTCCTTTTGCACGCAAGGATGGCTGAGACCACCCTTCCCCTCTCCTCTTAGCCATGCCTCCATCCCATCTTCTTTTTCCATATAAATGGAGCTTAGTTTCCTCTCCTCCACCTCTTGATGTCCATCTAGAGCTCCCCACCTTCCCTTCCATTGCCGAGTTGTGCTGAAGAAGAGAAATTTTGCTCCTCTCCAAATTCTTGGAGAAAATAGAGTATCCTCTTCCTCTTCTAAAGGCTAAAGGTACCATTTTGTTTACTCTCCCTATACCAATTTGTTCTTCTTCCTTGTCCATTTCGTCTTGCTACTATGCTTATTGCATCTTTAGATATCCGTGATTAAGTATATAAGCCATTACAGCTCTTCAAGATATTAAATTTGTTGTTATATTTTTCGTCCATTTTGTACACCTCTATATTTATTACTATTTTTTGTATAGTTAGAGTGCTTCGTTTGTGCCGATTTTAGTGTAAATGAAAAGGTATCGGAAAGACCTTTCCATTGATATATGGTATCACTCATAGAATACACTGGATTGAGAGTATTTGAGCTCGAAATTTGGCCTTTATGGGTTTCGCACTGGCGAAAACACCGTTTGGCGCTGCAGCGCCCGAGTTGCAGAAACTGATCCGCTGCAGTGCGCCACAGCGCGCCGCAATGGGCTGCAGCATCATTTTGGGATAAATCATACAAAATTAGTTAATAAACTAATTGAACAGTAACCCGCAAGTGGACCGCTGCAACGCGCCATAGCGCGCCATAGTGGGCTGCAGCGTTGTGGCGACCCTGCCCCGCTGTGGTCCTGTTAACTCTTAAATTAATGTGATTACGGTGGAGGGGTTACCAAATGACAAGATCCTCACTTAAAATTGGATTAGACATACATTCTAATCCAACGTAACTAAGGACTTTGCCATTCATAAAGTAAATATCTCACTAAATGAACATATAAGAAAATGTAGAGAGCGCGGAAGCATAAAATATAACATCCATCCATACAATACAATAATCCAGAATAATAAAAGTGCTGAAAAGAAATGATTAACCTATATTATTACAACATTTAATAAGTTTAAAGAGCTGAAAAGGAAACTCTCAATCTCACAAGCAGAAAGAAACTAAAGCTAAGAGTCTTCAAGCACAGGCTCCTCCTCCAAAGGCAAGCTCTCCACTGGATCAACTGCTCCAATAAACTCAGAACCTACCATTATCAGTTTCATAATGGTAGGGCCCCAGCCAACAAAAGAAAAATTGGTTAGACTATTGTCTAAGTCCATTTTAGGGTAAAAGTTTATTTAAGTTAACAGAATATCACCATAAACCAGTACAACAAGCAAGTTGGTGCAGAAAGCGTAAGAAAAGAACGGTATAAAGTTATAAACAAATAGTTTATAACTAAATCAACTAGGAAGTTAGCACATACCTCCTCCAAGAAACTGCAACAAAGTCAGATAAGCAAAAAGAAAGACTAAACAAATACTATAAAGAAAATATATCCTAAACATGCTTATGATCGAAATGAATAATATGTAAAGTAAAATAGTAACTATGAAGCTGAAATCATAGCTAACATCCTATATATGCATATAAAAACAGGAAGTAAGACTAGCATCCTATATATAGAAATAAGGCTTAGAAAGTGCAGAAAAACTATAAGTAAACGCAGCACTGAAACGAAGAATATGTAAAGTAAAATAGTAACTATGAGACTGAAAACTGTATTGGCTACTCAAACTGAAAGCACACTCAGTAAAACTTAGCCTGATGGGCTAAGAAAGAAGCATCTAAACTGAGTATCACTGAAACCTCTTAGCCTGATGAGCTAAGGCAGAAACCAAATGTAGGTGTACTTGAATTAGTATAACCATATCAGATCCTGACTATTCAGTCAGTACGGGCAAGAGTCTATCCATCCTATCCCATTGACTAGGCATGGCATAGACTATCAGACTGACCTGAACAATGAAGCCGACCCCGAACGGGTGATTGAAGAGGCATACTATTCAAGCTACACCTTACAAATATACGAGAAGAACACAAAATGCTATTTATGAATAATCAAAGTTGACATAAGATGCTCATCAATAATCTTATGTACCTCATATATGCTCATGGTTTAAAGCTCAAAATCAAGGTAAGCGAAGCATCAAAACAAATTGAGCAAGAAACTCTATCTAAAACACATGTGATGTCCTTTGTTGTCTACTTATTCATTCTATCTACTCTAAGTTACATAAGTTTCAGAATCATCAATTCTTACACATTCTGTAACTTAGAATCACGAATCCTACTAGTTGAAGATAATTAGGACTGGCGAAGTCCTAACTATATCTTAATCAAAAGACGACTACTTGGTTACACTGAATAAATCATCGACCTAATTTTATAATTTAAATTACCCCAGTCCCATCTTGATTAACCAAATCAAGATGAAAAGATTAAGAATTAGACTCTAGATGATAGGGTCTAATCACTTAATCCAAAGGTATAACTAAAGATCTAAGGTTTAGAACCCAAATCTCACAGATTAAGTTAAGGCAAATCCTAATGATAAATCAATTCATTAGGATAGATCTCTATTCTTATTTGTAGAGTTTGAAGATCAAATAATCATTTAATAAACTAAGAAAATTTATAAACTAGAAAACTCAAGGTTTCGTCTATTGAGAAACCCAATTTACTCAACAGATGAATTCTAACTTAAGATCTATTCCTAATCTTAGGAATTAAGACTCTCAATTACTAAGAGTATCTCTGATGACACACATCCTAACTAGTGTTATAAGACCTACAGGAAAGATCTAAGAAAGATTAAAGAAGAAGAATCACTCACTTAAGACTTAGAAATTTCCTTTAAGAGTTAAGATTAAAATTTTAATTAAAATCTAATTTAGGCTTGAACTTAAATAATTTCTACTATAAATCATTTTATTTACTATTTCTAATGATTATAAAAATGATTTTAGAGATTTTGAAAGCTAAACCCTAAATTTGGGCAAAATTACCATTTTGCCCCTACTTAAGGTTTCAAAAGATCAAATTTTAATCTAGTGCTTTAAGATCTGAAATTTTCTATTAGAATAAGTTTCTTACTGTCTAATCTAAGATTAGACAGCAACTACACAAATTTTGGATGATTATTAAGCCTTCTGAGGCCAAACTAGTAAATTTGATTCATAAGGGCAAATTAGTAATTTGGCTAAATAAAAGTTAAATTTTCTTTCGGATTACTATTATTCATTATCTAAGGTTTCCATAGGACCTAAATTTACTAAATTCTAATAAGTATTGGTCAAGTTATGGCCAATACAAGATCTAGGGCTTAATAAGTTAATTAAGGGATTCTTAATTAAGGTCAAAATCCTAACTTTGTCAATTAGTGTCCAAATTGAGTAAAATTAATGGCTATGGTTTACAAATAGTTCACTGATTTCAATGACATGAGGTAGGCTTAATTTGGATATAATTTGACTAAGTTATGACCTAATTAGGGTTTAGAGTGATTAGTGAGTGATTAGTGAAATTAATCACTCAAACACTAATCCAACATTGCAGCTAGGTTCTAAATGACTTTATGAGTCCTTTGAAACTTAAATCACTTAATTTGGATTATTAGATTTGCTAATATTCACTAATTAAGTTTTGGAGTAATTAGGGGTGATTAGCAAATCTAACTGTTGGATCTAAGATAATTTTATAGATTACTGTTAATTAGGTTTTTTTGATCTAAATTGATATTTGGATCATTAAATTTGGAGCTCAATTGACCAAGTTATGGTCAATTGAAGTTCTAGGTTTAATTAAGGTAATTAGGGCTAGGTCCTAAAAGTGATTAGACAAATACTAATCCAAACAGCAAAGTTAACCCTACTAAAATAATCCATAAGGTTTTCTGATCACTTTAAGACCCATATTTAATAGGTTTGGATTATTGGTTACAAAATTATGGGCAAATGAAATTTTGTAACATTTTTAGGGTTATTTAAATATCCTAAATATCATTATCTTAAATATAGCTCTAAATGAGATTTTGATAATTCCATAATATTCCTTATTTTCTACTGATCAAAATGACATATTAATTTGTATAATTTGGATATATATTCTGCAAGTTATTAAGGTGTAAAGTTTTGCATTTAATTAATTAAAATAATTCTGTTTTAATTAATTAAATTAATTTTATATTATATATACATATATATATTATTTCGTTTACATTAATTAATCCGTTATATATTTATTTGTTGATATTTAATTTATGCAGGTACACGTGGCGTGATCTCACTGGCTGAGCAGAGAACGGCGGGCCCCACTGGTCAGACGGCTGACTCGCATGCCACGCGTCGCACTGCGGTTGGCTGGAGTGCTGTAAGGTGGGCCTCGATGAGGCAGCTGAAAAGTCATGGGCCACGGGTCAGGCCCGGGCCGACCCGGTCCTAACCCGAAGCGTCTTCGTCTTCGCGCGATCGACCCGACGGTTAGAATCTAGGGTTCCCGATTTGCGACTCCTCCAGCGACGGTAGGGCTCATCCCGCATGGTAACGCGAAGAGGTGATCGAGACTTATCTAATGACATATGGTTCAATAACTGGCGCGACCCACCTTGCACGGAAACCCTAACCCTAAGAAGGCACGCCGGTGATAACAACTTTCACTGTAGCATTTGGTTAAAATCCCTCTAATCTACTTATAATTACAATGATCCTAACCATAGAGATTCCAATCAACCTTATGAAATAACTATGCAATTACTTGGATTGCAAATTGATTGAATGGATGTTAGGATCGAGAGGTACCTGAAATTTTACGGTTCAGAACTTAGGGTTTGATCCGAGGCTCCAAGGCAGCTCTTCGACGCGATTGATCAAGGTGCTCACTGGTTAGGGTCAAGTGAAGTAATTATGGAGGGGTTTAAGCGGTGGATAAGCAATCTGTATGCGCTGGAAGGGGATTAGGGCGCCACCCGTCGCGTCTTTGCCACGCGGAGCTTCTTCGGGGACGAAGAAGCGACGACCGTCCGATCGCGAGATCGGACGGATCGATTGATCCGTCCGTTTGAACGGCGCGGAAAGAAATTAGGGCGACAGTTACAACTGACGGCGCCATTATTTATTTAAATAAAATATTATTATTTTAATTATTTTCAAACCTATTTTATTAATTAAAATTAATTAACTAAATGCATTCCAAAAATTTCCAATAAATCACCCCTAGCTAATTGAGGGGTGAGAAACACAACAGCGCACTCGGATTTTCGTTTCAACAAGTATTTATTTATTTGAATTTTTAGGTATTTAAATATTATTAAAATATTCGACAAAAATCCAACGACTTCCAAATACCTCCAAAACTTCACCCCTAGCTAATTTGGGTGTTCTGAAAGCAATGGTAAAGTCAGATTTTCAATCTGAGGTCTAGATAAAAAGTCAATTTCTAGGATTTGAAATTTTCAGAATTTCTAATTTGACTTAGTTGACTTCTGATTTGACCTAGGTTTTAAAGATGAGTTCTAAATTACTTAATTAGTGACTTAGAACCTCAATTAAGACTTAAATTAATCTTAATTAACCAAAGAAACAACTTGGGTTGTTACAAACTCCCCCACTTAAGAATGATGTCATCCTCGACATCACTCCAGTGAGAAATAACTAAGCAGATTCAAAGAAATGAATTGAATAGGTTTAGAGTTGAAAAATTACCATGATTAAAAAGGTTTGGGTATTTCTGACGCATATCCACTTCTTTCTCCCAAGTGGCCTCATTGCAAGACCAGTTCTTCCACTGAATCTTTATCATTGCAATAGATCAATTTCTTAATTTCTTTTGATCACGATCTAAAATTTTAACTGGTTCTTCAGTGTATGAAAGATCAGGCTGAATTTCTATTATAGGAAGTTGAATAAGATGGGAAGGATCTCGAAGACACTTCCTTAGTGATGACACATGAAATACATTATGAACAGTAGCAAAGTCTTCTAGTAGTTCTAATTTGTAAGCTGCTGACCCAATCTTCTGAATAATTTGGAAAGGTCCTATATACCTGGGACTGAGCTTTCCTGAAACTCCAAAATGATAGATCCCTTTCATCGGGCTCACTTTTAGATACACAAAATCTCCTTCTTTGAACTCTAGAGGACGATGACGGTTATCATGATATTTACTTTGTCTGTCTTGAGCTGTTCTAATCCTCTGTTGAATGAGTTTAACTTTATTATTTGTTTCTTCCACTAATTCAGATCCATATAATTGAGTATCTCCTATCTCAGACCATGCTAGTGAAGTTGAACACTTTCTCCCATTAATGCTTCATATGGAGCCATTTGGATACTTGACTGAAAACTATTATTGTATGCAAATTCCACTAAAGGAATATGCTCTTCCCAGGATCTTGAAAAATCTAACATACATAAGCGGAGAAGATCTTCTAAGACTTGATTTACTCTTTCTATTTGGCCATCAGTTTGTGGATGAAATATTGTACTCATGGCCAGAGTGGTACCCAAATCTTGGTGAACAGCCTGCCAAAATATTGAAGTAAAATGGCTGTCTCTATCAGATACTATTATTTTGGGAATTCCGTGCAATCTGACTATTTCTTTAATATATAATTCTGCTAACTTTTCCACTGAGTCAGTTTGACGGATTGGAATAAAATGAGCAGACTTAGTAAGACGATCCACTATAACCCATATTGAATCAGCTCTAGATCTAGCACGAGGCAAACCCATGACAAAATCCATGGATATATCTGTCCATTTCCATTCTGGGACTTCCAGTGGGTGCAGAAAGCCACCAGGTTTTTGATGTTCTACTTTTATTAAACAACATACATGGCATTTTGCAACAAATTCTGCAACACTTTTCTTCATTCCTGGCCTCCAGAATGATTATTTTAGATCTTGATACATCTTAGAATTCCCTGGATGAATTTGATATCCTGAATTGTGACTTTCAATCAAGATCTCTTTCTGCATGGATTTAGGAATCCAGAGACGATTATCCATATAAATAGCACCTTTCTTAAACTGCAATTCTGGACGACGACCACTTTCAATTGCCACTTTAAGGTTTAAATATTCATCATCCTTGCTTTGAGAGATTGAAATATCTCTATGAAAAGTAGGTTCTATATTATTCATGGATATCATAGTACTGACTGAATTACCTTTAACAAGAGAAATTTCCATCTTACGAAACTCATTCATCCACGGGCTTTCTGAAATTATGCGGTTAAGAGTAGTATAACGACTTAGAGCATCAGCTACTACATTAGCTTTTCCTGGATGGTACTGTATGTCTAAGTCATAATCACTAATTAATTCCAGCCATCTTCTTTGCCTACAATTTAATTCTCTTTGGGTAAAGATATATTTCAGACTTTGATGATCTGTAAATATTGAGCACTGAACTCCATATAGATAATGGCGCCAGATTTTTAAGGCAAAAACTAATGCTGCCAACTCTAAATTATGTACAACATAGTTTCTTTCATGAGTTTTAAGCTGGCGAGATGCATAAGCTATAACTTTGCCTTCTTGCATTAATACTCATCCTAAACCTATTCTAGATGCATCTGTATACACCTAATAATTAACCCCTTCTTTTGGAAGAACTAAGACTGGAGCAGAAGTTAACGTGTCCTTTATAGTTTGAAATGCAGTTTCACATTCTTTAGACAAAAAAAATGGAACTGCTTTCTGAGTCAATTTTGTAAGTGGCGTGGCAATTTGGGAGAAGCCCTTAACAAACTTTCTGTAGTATCCGGCTAAACCCAGAACACTACAAATTTCAGTGACTGTTTTGGGCTGAACCCAATCTTGAATAACACTAATTTTGCTTTGATCTACTTGAATTCCACGAGCATCAATCACATGGCCAAGAAATGATACAGTATCCAGCCAGAATTCACATTTTGAGAATTTAGCATATAACTTATGCTCTCTAAGTTTCTCTAGAACCATTCTCAAATGTTCCTCATGATCTTTAACTATTTTTGAATAAATTAAAATATCATCAATGAAAACTATCACGAATTTATCTAAGTAAGGTTTCAGAACTCTCTACATTAAGTCCATGAACAGAGATGGGGCATTAGTAAGACCAAAGGACATTACCAAAAACTCATAATGTCCATATCATGTCCTGAATGCTATCTTTTCCACATCTGAGTCTTTTACCCTTACTTGATGGTATCCAGATCTTAGGTCAATTTTGGAAAATACTACGGCACTAGAAAGTTGATCAAATAGATCATCAATTCGCGGAAGTGGGTATTTATTTTTAATGGTTATCTTATTCAGTTCCCTGTAGTGTATGCACATTCTCATAGACCCATCTTTCTTTTTCACAAATAACACTAGAGCTCCCCACGGAGACATACTTGGCTTGATGAATCCTTTATTTAATAGCTCCTGCAATTGATTATTCAATTCTTATAGTTCTTTCGGGGCCATTCTATATGGTGCCTTAGATAATGGTTGTGTCCCCGGGACTATGTTAATTTCAAATTCTACCTCTCTGGTTGGTGGTAATCCAGGCAGGTCTTCAGGAAAAACATCTTCAAAATCCCTAACAACTTTTATTGCAGAAATAGGGATCTCTTCTTTACTGCTGCCCATCATGGTTACTATAAAAGCCATACACCCTTTGCATACAAGCTTCTCTGCTTGAATTGCATTAATTAAAGAACTACTAGTGCTGAATCTCCTTATAAATATTTCTGAGGCATCCAGAGTTTGTAACATAACCTTCTTCTTTTGACAATTGGTAGCGTTATGTAGACTAAGCCAGTTCATGCCTAGTATGATATCAAAGTTTGCTATAGGTAATATAATTAACTAAGCTTGGAAGGTATGTTTGTTTATTGGTACTTGAATATCACAAAATCTATTTGCACTCAGTTGGGTTCCAGATAGAAGTCCAACATTTAAAGTCTTTGCAAGTTTGTAGCTGTGTAGATCTAATCTCTTAGCAAAATTTTTAGAAATAAATGAGTGACTAGCCCCAGTATCAAACAATATACTGCAGGGCTCATCTTTAATGTATAAGGTGCCTAATTTAAATAATGACAAATTAGAAGATTCAAAATGCAGTAAATAAAAGTAATTATTAAGGTTTTATACCTGAGACTACATTATTATCTTCTGCTGCCTCCAATGGGGTGAGATTATATACTCTGGCTTTCCCAGAAGGTCCTCTATTAGAATCTTGAACCTTAGTTTGATTGGGATTAGGAGATTTTGTAGCATACTGAATCTTTACTGGATTCTGTTCTATTGCAGAAGGTGGTGGCATAAGGGCTCTCTAAGGTTCTTGCGAGTTGATGGGAGTTGCTCGGAACACTTTATTCTGGCGGTTCCGATCGATCAGTACTCCATCGATAGTTTTATTTGCTTTGCACTCTCGATACCCATGCCCTGGTCTGCCACAAGTAAAGCAGACCCTACCAGAATGGTAACATTTACCATAAGGATGTGGTTTATTGCATGTTTCATTATGTCCTGGTGTGTCATAAGTGTCCATCTGGTATACCCTTCCTTGATTTATACGATGTTATTTGAAGTTTTGAGGTCGACTATTCATATTAAATGCCTTCCTCTTCATTTCTTTAATCGATTGGTGGTGCTCCACCACTCTTGCTGCTTCAACCAATTTCTCAAATTGGGTATGTTGGAGGGGAACCACAGAATTTTTGATGGACTCTCGAAGTCCATTTTCAAATCTAAAACACTTATCTTCTTCTGTAGGAGCTAAATGTGGAGCAAACCGGATGAGTTTCCGGAACTCTGCCGTATAATCAGCCACTGATCGACTTCCTTGTGTTAATTTTAGCAAAGATTCGCCAATAATATTTCTAGCTGATGGTGGTACAAATGTTTCTCTGAAGGCCTGAGAAAACCAACTCCATTCTATCTCATTTAGTTCAAATTCCTCAAAACGTGTTGCTCTTATTTGCTCCCACCAATGTTTCGCCTCTCCCTGAAGCAAGTGTGTAGCTAATCTTACTGATTGATTACTTGAACACCCTAGACTGGTAATATTCTTTTCTACTTCTTTTAACCATGCTAAAGTTTCTATAGGTGATTCAGATCCGTCAAAAGTAGGTGGCCTTAACCTCAGGAAACTATGGAGTATTCCATCTCCAGACTGTCGAGATGTACTAGCAGAATATGGAGTAGGAGATGCTGAAGAAGTGCTGGCGTTGGCGGATGGTAACGCAGCCACTAACTTTTGAATCGCTAGAGCTTGCTGGTTCTGGTTTTCTAGCATTGCACTAACCATATTTCTCAAAGAGGTCACTTCATCTATAGTATTATTATTTGTGACTGCTACAGTGTTAATTGGAGCATTGCTGGAAGAGGGTTGAGCATTGATTGGAGTATTGTTTGGAGATGTTGCCGGATTCATCTTTCTGAAATCAAAATATGTATACTTAACTTACTTAAAATGAAATATACGCCAAAGATTAAATTCTTATTTATTCATCATTAAACTTTTATTACAATAGTGAAATATGTCATACTTATTACATCATGGATTATATACTACTCCCATCCTATATACTTAGTGAAAAATACTCTACGAAATCTTCATAAGTTACTTCACGATGCTCCTCCTGAGCTTTATGGAATAATTCTTCATATAACATAATCCACCATTCTTTTGCTTGAACACGCAGAAGATATAGCACCACTTCTAGTTTAATGTGATTAGGCCACTCCATAACACCGAATATATGGTCAACTCTCATGAGCCACTCCTTAGCTAATACTGGAAAATCAAGGCCTCTATAGACGCCTTCTTTTAGTAATTTATTTATTACTTGTGATCCTTGTTCTGACACTCCTTCAATAGTTCTTCCTTGCTTTATTCCTAACTTGTGTTCATATTTCCAAATAGTCTCGAACTCCTTCAAATACGTCTTGAATGCCATTTCTTGATTGATCTTTTAAACCTACAATTATGACTAGATCCCTTTAGTATATTTGAGCGTATGTATTTACATATATATTCATATATTAATACTTTTAATATTATTATTATTCTTCAATTTATTCTGAATTATATTTAATATGACATGGATGTTGTCTCAAGTACTAATTTAGTGATCAAGTGGCAGAAGAACAATCCATTAGGTAGAGAGGAATACAAATTCCAATCTGACACCTTATGGAATTCTCTGATACCAACTGTGGCGACCCTGCCCTGCCGTGGTCCTGTTAACTCTTAAGTTAACATGATTACGGTGGAGGGGTTACCAAATGACAAGATCCTCACTTAGAATTGGATTAGACATACATTCTAATCCAACGTAACTAAGGACTTTGCCATTCATAAAGTAACTATCTCACTAAATAAACATACAAGAAAATGTAGAGAGCGCAGAAGCATAAAATACAACATCTATCCATACAATACAATAATCCAAAATAATAAAAGTGCTGAAAAAAAATGATTAACCTATATTATTACAACATTTAATAAGTTTAAAGAGCGGAAAAGGAAACTCTCAATCTCACAAGCAAAAAGAAACTAAAGCTAAGAGTCTTCAAGCATAGGCTCCGCCTCCAAAGGCAAGCTCTCCACTGGATCAACTGCTCCAATAAACTCAGAACTTACCATTATTGGTTTCATAATGGTAGGGCCCCAACCAACAAAAGGAAAACTGGTTAGACTATTGTCTAAGTACATTTTAGGGTAAAAGTTTATTTAAGTTAACTGAATATCACCATAAACCAGTACAACAAGCAAGTTGGTGCAGAAAGCGTAAGAAAAGAACGGTATAAAGTTATAAACAAATAATTTATAACTAAATCAACTAGGAAGTAAGCACATACCTCATCTAAGCAACTACAACAAAATCAGGTAAGCAAAAAGAAAGACTAAACAAATACTATAAAGAAAATACATCCTAAACATGCTTATGATCAAAATGAGCTTATGCTGAGTGACATAGTAATCAAAACATTATAAAGCTGAAATCATAGCTAACATCCTATATATACATATAAAAATAAGAAGTAAGACTAGCATCCTATATATAGAAAGAAGGCTAAGAAAGTGCAGAAAAACTGTAAGTAAACGCAGCACTGAAATGAAGAATATGTAAAGTAAAACAGTAACTATGAGACTGAAAACTATATTGGCTACTCAAACTGAAAGCACACTCAGTAAAACTTAGCCTGATGGGCTAAGAAAGAAGCATCTGAATTGAGTATCACTGAAACCTTTTAGCCTGATGAGCTAAGGCAGAAACCAAATATTATTATTTTAATTATTTTCAAACCTATTTTATTAATTAAAATTAACTAACTAAATGCATTCCAAAAATTTCCAATAAATCACCCCTAGCTAATTGAGGGGTGAGGAATACAACGGCACACTCGGATTTTCATTTCGACGAGTATTTATTTATTTGAATTTTCAGGTATTTAAATATTATTAAAATATTCGACGAAAATCCAACGACTTCCAAATGCCTCCAAAACTTCACCCCTAGCTAATTTGGGTGTTCTGAAAGCAATGGCAAAGTCAGATTTTCAATCTGAGGTCTAGATAAAAAGTCAATTTCTAGGATTTAAAATTTCGAGAATTTCTAATTTGACTTAGTTGACTTCTGATTTGACCTAGGTTTTAAAGATGAGTTCTAAATTATTTAATTAGTGACTTAGAACCTCAATTAAGACTTAAATTGATCTTAATTAACCAAAGTAATAACCTGGGTTGTTACAAGCGTCATCCTAGGAAAAACTATATGAAATCAAAAAAATAAATTAATTGAACTGTGTTTCCGCGAGTTAGTGCGCCATTGCGCACTACAGCGCCAAAGGTGCTGCAGCGCGCTATAGTGCGCCACAGCACCATTTTCTGCCGCAGCACGCTCTAGCGCACCATGGCGCCCAGAAACTATAAAACTGCCCAGAATTGGCTGAAATTGCTAGAACTTCACCATTTTTGCATTTTAAGGTCTCTAGGACCCTAGTGGGGCTGAATTATATCAAATTTGTGTAAAAATCAACTTTGAAAATTTTCCCTTTTATGGCATGTGCAAAGACCTCTTATGTGCCTTAAGTATTTTTGTGCCAAATGCTAAATAATAGAATGCTTATATTGAATAGATGTATCTTAATAATCAAATGGCATGAAACTTAAGACTTTTAGAATTTATAATCAATTCCTAACTCCTTTGGTTTGATTTAGAATTTAGTTAGCCTTAATTACCGTCTATTTTATGTCACTTTATATTTCTATACTTTTATGATTTTATGATGTATGTTAGAGAACCTTAATATTTATTGGGACACTTAAATATGCTTAGTTGACATTAAACTATAATTGAACATAAGAATCTTGATAACTTGATTAAGTAGATGATACTTAATCTATATCTATAATTTGACATCCATAATACACCAATAATATATTGATTTATCATTAATCTTTAAATTAACCATTGGTCTTAATTTTGGTAAGGTTAGGAGTTAAACCATAACTTATCTTGATTAAGATCTAAATCTTAATCACTTAATCAATTAACTTGATTATAAGATAATTCAATTGATATGATTCCAATAATGCACATAATTTAATATTGACCTTAAATTAATGAATTAGAAGTGCTAAGGTTAATCTTGAATATGTGTGATTGAATCATCTGAATCTAAACTTTAGATCTTTGATTTTCTCTTATATATGACTATTAGCATAAGATGGATATTAAAATTGGAACAATTTATGAAATAATCTAGCTCTAATAGTATCTTTGATTTCATCCCATAATTATAGAATAGAAGATGATCAGATGGATTTTATTCACCTGATCACTTTAACCTAAGTCTAACAAGTAAACCTTGAATAGTAGAAAAGTGAGATCTTAAGAGTCCTACTTTAGGATCATTCTTGAAATATTTAAAGACCTTAATTATTGATATATTGAGGTAGGAAGAACTTTTATAACTTATTGAGGTAAGAATCTTAGATGATCCTTCATAACCTTAGAGGTTGATCTTGATACTTTATGGTAAGAACTACTTAAAGCATCTAGAATTGAACTCCCCCCTTGTGGTAGAAATCATTATTGAGTGATCTCTATGATCACACCCTTGGATCCTTATGTAGGACTCACCCATTTATAGTAAGGATTTATAGCTTTGATAAATCCTTATTTATTAAATAGAGTTGTCGGAACCTAGATTATTGGTTGGTGTAGTATGGTATACCCATAGTATTGGATTACTTCAATAGTATTCAGGATAGGTTGATTCACTCCAATATGGACTTATGACCAGGTGCTATCCCGAGGGATTAAATGAATACAGTCATGTTAGAGTAAATCTTCCAAGACTAAGAGTATTATAAATATTGACTCATTCCTTAGTTTGATTAAAATACAAATCGCCATCAGGCGATGCCTCCTAACGAAGATCACTTCAATAGATGTGGCTAAAAGAAACTAAGTAATTCGAGTCAACTTCTTTAGGACACTAAGTGTGATTGTGAGTTGGGCAACTTAATGACTTAGCTTGAGATACAAATTGCCATCGAGTGATGCCTCCTTTTGAAAATCGCTTCGTTAGGGTGGCTTAATCAAACTAAGTGTTAAGAACCACCTTTCTTACAAATGTGCTAAATATGTGTATACAATCATCCCATCTAATGATTTTTAAGTAAACTCTCAACTTTAACCAAGTAACGAACTAGAATTTAGGAGTCAAAATTCTTTTAGCAGGATTCCGCACAATGGAGATCTTGAATTTATTATCAGATTTCAAAGTATTTTCTAGATTTTGGGGTTTATCTCATGTAGCTAAGAAGCATGAGCATGAGCATAAGCATAATATTGAGTATCAGTAATGATGTTTGATTATCAGTGATGATTTATGGGTTACATAATATTGCATATATTGACTAGGGAGTTTCAGGATGCATCAGCATTGCAGTTCCCAATTGGATGTATGTAGACATTGGACAGTACAACTCATAGCAGTTCAGTGATATTTTAGTTGCATATCAGTAGCATACAATATTGTGGCATATTCAGATGTACAGTTTCAGTGGCATACAGCATAGTTTTACATGTTATTACTCAATTTCATATCCATTACTATTTTGGTTTACTTTTAGTATTCTGTTTACAATTCAGTTTTATATTACTTTACTTCAATTTTATATAGTCTTATTCAGTTTTATACCATCAGTTAGCCTTATAGTTTTTCTGTAGATTTACTTATATTATATAAATGTTAAATGAATAATTAGAACTATTTAGATTAGTTTTAATGTGTTAGACTTATTGTCTAACACAGGGTACTTTTGGGATCTGGCAATTTGCTAGATATTGAGCAGTATATTGAGTCAGGTCAGGAAGACACCTAGAAGATTCAGGAGGAGCTAGTGGAGTACTAATAGACTCTTCTTCATCCTTACTTTTCTGCTTAATTTTATTTTAGTTCAGTACTTAGCCTTTATTCTGTATTTCAGTAAACTGTTTGTAATAATTCTAGATGTGTTTTTTTTTTTTTTTTTGAGACTAATGTTTTATTCATCTTCTATGATGAATATTTATAGATGTTTGCTTTAGCTTTTGCACTCTGTTTATACACTACTTATACGTAGTATTATGATGTGATCAGTATACTGGAAATACTGATATCTTAAGCATATATGGATTCCTCATGTATTTTATATCCAATGTATGTATTGGCCTAATACTTAGGATAAGGATACTACTCTTATCATAAGTATTAGCTCTCAACCCTCCATGAGGTTGAGTCAGCAGCCCTCCAGATGGGTTCAGTTTGTAGGCTATCTGGAGAGACGGGTTATTCCTCCCCGAGTGGCGTACCGTTTTGTCACAGAACTTAATTATGACTATTTTATTTGTGCACGACGACGGGGCGGGGCGCTACAGTTGGTATCAGAGAATTATCATAAAGTGTCAGATAAGGAAAAGTTTATATCTACTTTATGATCTATTCTCTACAGCGGATATGATCACAATTACTAAGTGTAAGAGAAGCAGCATCCATAGTTTATCCTACTGAAATCTCAGAAATTGAAACTAAGAATATCTGGAGAAGACACCTTAGGAATTGAACGAACCATAAATGAGTTAAATATGGCTAAATGTTAAACACAAGTAACAAAGGACATCTTAGGATCTGAATGGACTTTAAAAAAGTAAAGTATACAAATTAATTACTTATAACAGAAATAAGTGGAAAACCAGAACTAATAATTGAATAAAACTTTTGGGATGGAATATCAACAGTTTGATTTCTTCTACTACCTTATATCATTCAATGAGTATTGGGCAGATGATTTCCAAGATGGCAAAATCTAAGGAACGGTCATAGAAGGAGTATTTCCTCATGGAGTAGAAGTGTAACAACCCTAGGTTGTTACCATGCAAAATAAATGTTGATTGATTCAATTTTTAGCATCATTGCTTTTAGAACATTAAGATAAGCCTATCTGGAAAATTTGAAGTCCTATGGACTTCTCTAAGTCAAAAATTTCAATTTGATCAGTCTAGATGCCCTAGTCTAGACCCAAAATATTTTGATCTCAGAATTAAAATTTGATTGCATTTTTGATATTCTCACCCCCAAATTAGCTAAGGGTGAAAATTTGGTGCAATTTGGAATTCATTTGGGCAATAATTCAATTTAATTTAGAATGGTTAATTGCACTTAAGGGCTTATAACTTTCCATAATTGCATTTTTACCCTAATACCTAATATAACAGCCGGGATCTGCTGTGCGGACCGCGGACGATCCGCTGCGGAGCCCGGGTCACGCGACAGCGGGATCCCTCAAATCTAGCCATCGCGCCTTTCCATCTGACGGTTAGGATTAGAATCGCGGGTCCGCCGTTAGATCAACCCTAATGATCCTACGGTGCAGATTTAATCTGGTTCGGCCGTTAGGATCCAGAGGATCAGGACCGTCGCGCCTTCCCGATCGATGCATCAGATGGTCCACAGTGCACTCGCACT
This sequence comes from Gastrodia elata, assembly GCA_016760335.1. NCBI lineage: Eukaryota > Viridiplantae > Streptophyta > Magnoliopsida > Asparagales > Orchidaceae > Gastrodia > Gastrodia elata. The sequence continues at coordinate 105,418,344 of CM028669.1, read as the reverse complement.
GTGGATCTTCGTCCCCGCCCAGCCGTGCCCGACAGGGAAGATTCCCAGTACTGCCAGTGGTCTCCCCTGTCCCCCACGCGCGCCTCCAGCTCAGCAAACCATTGCTAGTCTTCCCCTAAACACCATGAGACCCCAATTGGGCCTTGTGGCCCGGCCAAGCTGGAAATGGAATTTCGAGAGCTCAGCCATGGCCCGCCCTCTCGGGCCTCCCCAGCTCGAGCCAGTGGCTCGAGAAGCTTCCCTAAGCTCAGCCAAGCCTATAAATAGCCCTAGATCTGCTTTAATTGCTCCTTGCTGATCAATTATAGCCTCTGAAATTCGTCGCCATTGCCGAACTCCTGGAGCTTCACCCAGGAGCTCCCGTGCTCCTGAATCGCTGATAGAGGGTTTCTCCTGGAGTTCAGGACCCCTAAGAGCTTCTAGAGTCCCTGCAGCAGCGAGCCACAATCCGTCTTCCAATCCGTCAAAAATCAGGTATCCCAGTTGCAGGAATCGAGTCAATACGGCTCGATTCCTAATCTATTTGATGCGTTTCTGCTCTTATTGTTGTTTCGAACTTAGCCGTATCGTATTTAGGGCCTGAGCTAGCCCCGATCGATCAAATTGATCGATCGGGCTAGTTTCCTTCTGGATCGCCTCGGTCGAGTAAGGACCTGGCGATCCAGGTTACCCTAGACTCCCTGACCAGATGGCTTCGATCTGCCTCACAACCCTGATGGTGTAGGGATCGAGCCCGGGGTCTGGCATGGTCTCTGTGGGGAGAATTGTCTCCCCACAGTAACACGAATGGCAAACGCCTCGGGTGAGTAAGGTCCAGCTGTTCCAAACCATCTCACAAGGGGCTTCCGGTCCCAATCGGCGCGCCTGGACGTGGTGATGGTGTAGCAATCAAATGCTGGTCGATCCGTGGACCGGATGCGCTGGAATTGGGCGATTAGGTTTTTCCTAATCAGCCTCTTCCGCGCGACGAAGCATCGGGGACAACGACACTGTGCGGGCCGGGTCAACCCATGACCTGCGCGGTGCGACAGTGCCGGGTCACCCGGTCCCCGGCCGACCCGCGCGTTTTCGATTTCGGGCCGAGCCGTTTAGTTAAATCGAATTAATGGAATTATTTTCCTTAAGGAAAATAATTCAATTAATCAAATCATAGGAATTTGATTAAATAAAAATACAGAATGTATTTTCTTAATAACTTTTAATCCACTGGTAATAATTTTATGATATCATATATAAAAATATTCAGAAAAATCTCAGGAACTTAAATATAAAATAAAATCACACATCTGATGGTTAGATCTTTAATTATTACCTAATTACAGTGAATGTTAATTAGGGTAGATTAGCAAATTTACTTATCCAAATTGCATGTTACGGTGCCATTAGCTCACTGATGTTAATTAGATTGCATGTGCCAAGTATAATATTTTTCTGAGTTCTATAAATGTAGATATGCCCTAACCTTGTCAAATCATAATTAGTGAATTTTAGGGTTTATACACATTGGATCATAGCAAATTCAGTCTCTGATTTCTTGTATGATTAATTAGGACTTGCATGCCAAATTTCATATAATTTGAATGGTGGGATTTTTTTAATTATGTGCTAATCCCTTTTGCTTGAAATTAGGGTTTGGTTAGCACTAAGTAACCACTGGTTGTTAAACTTTAATCATTATTTTGACTTATAACAGTAAACTAAATGAAATAAAATCACCTATTTATAAACTTATTAAGTATACTTGAATTAATTTAAAACTATAGAATCTTATACATCTTAATTAACTTAATAAATCCTAAGATTTAGATCAAGCTTTTAAGACTTGATCTAGATCTAGGATTGCCACCAATAATACAAAATTAATCTACTAATTTGACATTTATCTTTAAATATACACTTGATTTGACTTAAGATTTGAGAAGGAGTCAAGCCCTAATCTACTTAAGGCAAATCTAAAACCATAACAACCCTAAATTAACTATAATGATTACAAGACTTTGAATTGAACATTTTTCAATAATGCATTTGATTTACTACTGATTCTAAACATTTGAATCAGACAAAGTAAGGTTAATAATAATCCTTGTGATTTCACAATCTAAATCGTACCTTAAGATCCCTGATTTTTTCTTAAGTAACAAACCTGCATAATAAGACCTTTAATACTAGGTTGATTTTAATAAGTGATCAAATCCTTAACAATATGTTTGATTTACACCCCATAATCTTAGTCTAAGTATGATCAGATGATTCCATCATCTAATCTAATCATTCTAAATCCAATAATGAACCAGAACCTGATAGTCTAATATTAAAATCTAAAGAAGAGATCTTGATGCTCTCTTCATAAGATCATCTTAAATTATCTAAAAGACCTAAATTTATATATCATGAGGTAGGAGGCCTTGTATGAATACTTGAGGTAGAAGTATAGAAAATCCCTTCACCTTAGAGCTTGATCAATTCTCCTTGTGGTATTAATCCCTTAAGACACTAGAAGAGATACATCTCCTTGTGGTAGAATCCATATTAAGTGATCCTTGATCACATTAGATTGGTGAAACCTTGTATAGGACTTACCTATTAGTCTAAGACTTGTAGTCTTGATAAATCCTTGTTCTATTAAATAGATTTGATGGAACCATGATTGTTGGGTAAGTGTAGTACAGTATACCCATATTACTAGTCCCCAGTAATAATCTGGATTGGTTGAGTCACTCTAAGTAAGATTTGTCTTTGTTGCTATCCTGTGGGCTTAGACAGACATAACCTCGCTTAGAATAAATCAATCAATCCTAAGAGTGTATTAAATGGGTACCCATTTCTTAGCTTTATTGAAGGAGAGTTGCCATCGGGCAATGCCTCCTGGCGAAGATCGCTTCAATAGGTATGGCTTAAGTGAAACTAAGAAAAAGGGGAATTACCTTCCTTAAGATACTAAGTATGATTGTGAGTTTAGTGACTAAATGCTTAGTTTGAGATATAAATCATCATCGGATGGTGCCTCCTAATGAAGATCGCTTTATTAGGGTGGCGTAATCGAACTAAATGTTGTGTCCTATCCTTGCAGCATATTTAATATGTGTATACAATCAACATGCCCAGCGATCTTTGAAGTAAATAAGCAACTTTAACTAAATATCGATCTAGAGTTTTGGAGTCAGAATCCTTTTAGCAGGATTCTGCACAGTGGAGACTTACGATTCACTTATGTTTCTTACTACATTCTTCATGGATTTGTTTGGATTTTCCATTCATATCATACAATGGCATAAACATGAATCATAAGCATGAGTTGACCTCATTCCTTCTATTGTGACACATGGTAATCAGTGATACAGTATGAGATACGAAATATTATATACACAGACTGGGGAATTTCAGGGTGCATCTGTGTCACCATACTGTCTTCCTAACTATTGTACTTACATTGGACCGTATGACTCATAGACCTTCAGTGATAGTTCTATGGTATATCATGATATAACTTATTTGTCAGCATTATTTCAGTAGCATATAGTGCAGCTTATAGCATACTTTTCAGCATCTGACATTTTCATGTATTTTCAGCATTTGGTTTTGATGCAGGTTCTCTTTACTTAGTCCTTACAGTTTAGTTATTTGATGCTTTACAGTTTTCCTGCATTTTTACTTTATGTTCTGCATATTTATTATATTTAGATTAGGTTGTATAGCTAGCTTCGATGTGTTAAACTTCTTGTCTAACACGGGATACTTTTGGGATCCAGCAATTTACTAGATCCCGAGCAGTTATTGGAGACAGGTCAGGAAGATGTCCCAAAGACTCAGGAGGAGCACTTGGAGCTGTAGGGGATTGATCACATACTTTTACTTTCTAGTTCCTTCAAGTATTTTAGCTAGACTCTTTATATTCTGCATTATTATGGTTTATAATAAAACTCTGGATGCACTTTTACTTTTCTTTTCTGAGATGGATATTTACTACTGCTTGGGATGAATATATTTCTGGATGTTTTACTTTTTAGCTTTCGCACTCTGTTATGTTACTATACATAGTATTGTGATGTGATCGGCATACTAGAAACGCTGATATATTTTATAACGTACATGGGTTCTTCTCCACTCCCTTGCACCTTATGTACGTACTAAGTCTAATACCTAAGATAAGTGCTCCATTCTTATCTTAGATATTGACTCTCGAGCCTACTCTTAGGGCTCGAGTCAGCGGCCTTCAGTATGGCTCTGTCCCTTTAGCCTATTCAGGACGATGGATTTTACTTGTATGGCCCACCATTCCCGAGTTGCGCACCGTTCCACCGCCAATCTATGAATAATTCTCGTATTTTGCGCACGGCGACGGGATCGCGCCGACAGTGGCGCATGCAATCCAACCAATGGATGCGTTAGCATGCATCCTAGCGCAATCCATCCAATGGCGGGATCTCCTCCAAGTTAGGATCTAATCCTAGGTGTCAGATCCATCGCGCGCATCTGACGGCTATCATCCGCCCCGCTTAAGTAATCCATCAGAGCCTTCCAATCGCAATGGTCGATCCATCAGATGGCGGGCATGAGTCCGAGCACTGTGGATCATCTCCCTAGCCTCGCCCATCCGCATCTGATCCCCCCTGACCACCAGGTAACCTCCAGCCCTCGTGGCAGTATGGGAATGGACCCAATTATCCTCTTCTGCCCTCGGTGCGATCGTCTGTCAGTAGTAGTCTTCCCAATTTTCCCATGATCATTAGAACGAAGCCCCCCCTTTGGCCTGAGCCTTTCTCCATGCCCAAGCTATGAAATCCATCCCAGACCTTTCCTCATCCTATAAATTCCTCTGGGTTATCACAGTGAGCCCCTTTGCTCACTGTGAACCCTGAATTGTCCAGCTGAAGTCCCTGGAGCTCTCGGCATTCCTGATAATTTTTGCTGCTACGAACCGTTGATAGTGGGTGCGGTCTGGTGTTTATACCCCCTGGAAAGGTTCAATGACCGCTTAGCAAGCTCCCGAACTTCTCAATTCCTCTCGATCGTGCTTGCAACCCAAAATTGAGGTATAGCTTTTCCACTGAATTTCATAGGTTCAATTTCCATTCTTACCTCTGGATTGACCCTCTGGATGTCGTCTAACTAGCCTTAGCCACTTAGGAAACCAACTGTGATTGTTGCCAGGTTTGAGCTAGCTCTGATCGATCGTATCGATCGATCGAGCTAGCGGCCGAGCCATGGCTGAGTCTGAGTAAGGACCCAGCGATCGGCTGCACCTCAGGTTATGAAACCTTGGGAGTTCGACTTACCTCACCTCACTGATGGTGTAGGGATCGAACCTTGCCCGTTTAGTAGCTTCTATGAGGAGAATTATCCCTTCACAGTAAACCCTAATCGTCTGAAAATGGAAGTCTCGATGGAGTAGTCATCTCGTGTTCTGGTTCATCCCAGTTAGGGCTTCCAGGTGAAATTGACGCGCCTTGACTTCCTGAAGGTGTGGCGATTGAATGGTGGTCGTGGCATGGCCTATCGACAGCGAATTTGGCGGTCCAAGGTGCCCTCCCCGCGGCTATCTGCGTAAGGGGGGTATCGGGGACGATGACTGGTGCATCGGGTCGGGCCTCTCCTGACCCGCGCGATTTTGATTTGGGTCGTGGTTATTTAAGAAATATTGGAATTATATTTCTTAAGTTAAATATTTGATAAATGCATTCCCTATAGTTTTAATTTAAATAAACATTCAGAATAAATTATTTAAATAACTTTGGATATACTTATCCAAATGGTATGATCCAATATACCATTTTAATCAAAAAAATGCAAGAAACAATAATATAAAATATAATATAAGATATAATGGTTAGATTTTAAATAATTATCTAATCCTTTTCTATTTTTATTTAAATCATAATAAATTCATTTTATATCCAAAAATGTTGATTAATGTCCCTTATTGCTCATGAGACTATAAATAACCTATGTAGACCCTTAAAAGAAATTTAAGATATTTAATTTTGTTAATCATTCTTTAATTACCCTAAAATGAGAATAATGAATTAAGCCTTGGATTAGTCTCTAATTTTGATGAATCTAGTTTTTAATGTCTTCTTAAGTAAGTTAGCACCTATAATTAAGTTTGGATCATCTTAATATGCCATAATTTTGTTAATCACCTTAATTGGCCTTAAATTGAGATTACTGCTAATTAAGCAAAATTAAATATTTAAAACCTAAGTTAAGTGTTTTATTCACTTCATTAATCAATATGAAGCTCATTAAAATAGAATTGAATCAATTTAGATGATTTAATCTTAAAATCCTATTTTTAGCCTTAAGAGGGGTATTTTGGTCATTTTGACCAAAATATGTTTAAGCACCCCTTAACCCTTGAAAATTCAGTAAAATATCTCTAGTTAGATTATTAACACTTTTATGAAATCTTATGTTAACAATATTGATGCTTAGTGAAGAAATCTTAAGTTAGTCTTATTAAGATCTTAAGACCTTAAGTGTCCTTAAAACCCTCTTTCTTAAGAGTTAAGCCTAATTACCTTTAAGTGCTAGACCCCTAGTCCAATAGTTTAATTAAGTTGATCCTTAAGCTTGAATCCTAAAAGAAATACTCTTGTAAAATCCTTAAGTCTAAATCTTAGCTTAAGTCTAAAAGTGATCAAATCTTAGACTTCAGATCATCTAATTGAATTGAATTGTCTTCTTTGGAATCCCTTAAGTGTTTTATTATTTAATCATTTAAAACCTTCTTTGTGGGTGTAGGATTAATTCAATCTATAGAATAATGTAATTATCATAAAGATTGAATATATATTTTAGATTCTTAGTTCTTAATTGATTATTTTATCTTATAATATTATAATGACCTTTCAATTAAGATCTTAGTTTCTGAATCCTTCAATTTAAAAGATTCTTGATCTTTATTTGGGTTTTAAAGTGTGAACCCTAGATCCTTATTAGGATACTACCTTGGATTTAGGATTTGAACACCAAGATGGAGTTTAAGTCCAGAATCCTTAATCTTGATTTACTTAAATCAAGATTTGGATTAAGAGAGGAAAATAATAATAATTAAGTCATTGATTCATTTACTTTAATCTTTATAGTCATCATATAATTATGAATCAGAACTTGTTAAGTTCTAATGTTAACATTAAGGTCATGAATCTGGGATTATACTTAATAGCTGGATATTGGAGATCCTAAACTTGTATCTTCTCAGAATAGTTAGTTGGATAAATTAGACAACAATAGATATCACATAAGTCTAGATTAAGTCTCTTACTTACTTTGACTTTGATTGCTTTGCACACCTTGAATATTGAGCCTCATTTCTTGAGCATAATAGGTAAACTTAGGATATGGAAGATACATCCTAAGTTAGTATTTGAAAAGCATTCATTAGTTCTTTCAGTGCTTTCAGTTAGTAGAGTATGTCCTAACTTTGTCTACCTCTTCAATTCTAATTTTGTTATAGAATAGACTCAGACCTAGCTCTATGGATGTCTAGGATGGATACATATCTTATTCTATAAGTTCAACTCGGACCTAGCTCTGTGAATGCCTAGGAATGATACATGTTGAACTTTCAATTCAGAGGTTCAGTATGGCCTATTTTTGTTATGGCAGTACTATGTCTTAGGCTTATTCCTACTTCAGTTAAGTTTTTAGTATTTGTTTTGCTTTGCCACATGCTTCAGTGGCCTTTCTTTTAGTGCTTAACTTGCTTTGCCACAAGTCTCAGTGGCTTTACTTTTTGCTTATTCTTATACTTATCTTACTTTTGCCACATGTCTCAATGGCATGTTACATATTAATTTGCATGCTTGTATATATGCCCTTATTGATTAGTATTAAAAATTGGCATGTTTAGGATGCTAGGGTTGTATGTCTATTTCAGCACTTGTGTTCTTTATATACTCAGCATGTATCCATGTGATCATCAGCATGTTAGGAGCAGATTTATTTTAGTAGTCACAGTCATTTTGCTTTTAACCTCACCATGTTTAGTTGCTGCTTTGTATGTTATTATTACATACTTGTTGATTAGCTATAAATGATTAGCTTATGGCTATCTCATTCCTTATAGCTTGTAGCACCTTATAATGCTTGCATATTTAAAATCTTTAAATATGATATCTTAAATATTCAATTCACTTAAATAGCCTAAAATGTATTTAGACAATTATCTAACTATAACATTTTTCTTTTGTTGGCTGGGGCCCTGGCATTTGTGATACCGACAAATATCAGATTTGGAGCTGTTCGTTGGCAGTGCTGCAAGAGAGGAGCCGGTGCAGGAGGAGGATATTCCTACTACTGTTTAGTTAGATTTTCTTTTTTGCAGTGAGGTTTTGAGAGATCTTTATTTTCATTTGATTCAGTTTATAATAATTAAACTCTGGATGTATTTACCTTTCTGTACTTTGATCTAAGTTACTATTAGTTTTGCTTCTTTTATACTATGTTATGTCTGTGGAAGTTTATATTATGTTGTTTTTCTGCTTTTGCTACTTTGATTGATGTATGTTCACAATTCCAAGTGATAAGTCCTTGGCTTAAGGCAGGTTGGGTCCTACATGACCTTACTTAAGTTGGAGATTTGCCACAGCTGGAGCACCATACTCCCCACAAATATGCTAATATCAGTATTAGCATTGCTGCGGGAAAGTACGAGGCACCACACGTTAGGATCCGAGCAATCTAAGATGTTGCGCGATTTGATCGATATATCAGACAAAATTGAAGGCATCCGACGTTGTGGATCATCATCCCCGTCGTACTTCACTTCCAACAGGAATATACTCCATACTTTAAAACCCTGGCTTGTCCCCCACTCACGCCTCCAGCTCAGCAAGGTCATTAAGATCTCTGCCATCTGGTTGGCACCTCTCAATCGGGCCCTATGGCCCGGTTAGCTCCATTTAAGGAATTTGGAGCTCACCCATAGCCCGAGCTTCCGAGTCAATCCCAAGCCCAATCAAACCTCCATAGCTTCTCCCTGAGGCTATAATTAGCCTCAGGATCCTCCCTTGAATGGCTTGCTGATCAATTAAAGTCGATTCCTTCTCCTCCATTACTGCTCTGCTCGAAGCTTCTTCTGTGGAATCCAATTATTGCGAACTATTGATAGAGGGTTTCTCCGGGTGTTTAGGACCCCAAGTTCTATCTAGAAGCCAGCTGGATCCCATGTCAAACTAGGTACTCCCCCTTGCATGCTCTGAGCCAATTAGGCTCAAGCCCTCCTCCATTTGATTTATAAAGATTAGTATTGTTGAATCAAACTCATTCTATATGTAACTGTAGCGCCCCGCACCCTTAATCTGTCGAAGGATTAGGTTAAGGGTGGGGTGTCACTCTGGCTAACCCCTCACTTATCATTGGATTAGGATAGACTCCACAATCCACCTGATTAGGGAAGGATAAACACAGAATCAAACTAACAGTCACTGTATAAGTAAACAAATAGAGTGCGAAAATGATTTAAGGAAATGTAAACCATCCAAGTATCACAGTACAAATAGGAAAAAATAGAACTTAGTACTCATTGGATTAGGATAGACTCCACAATCCACCTGATTAGGGAAGGATTAACACAGAATCAAACTAACAGTCATTGTATAAGTAAACAAACAGAGTGCGAAAGCAATTTAAGGAAATGTAAACCATCCAAGTATCACAGTATAAATAAGAAAAATAGAACTCAGAACATAAGCATATAATCCAAATACATAGTCAATAGTACTTGTATTATTACATCATTTAAAATGTTTAAATAAAAATAGAATGAAAACCACTCATTCTCACTCAAAATATAAAGGAACTAGACGACAGCTTCTTCCACGGGTTCCTACTCTGGGTAAGGCTCCACACCTAACTCCTGCTCATCTAACTGAAAGGAGTCTGCCATTGTCAGTTTCACAATGTAGGGCCCCAACCAAAGAAAAGAAAAATCTGGTTAGATAATTATCTAAGTATATTTTAAGCTGATGAATTATTATAAGTGTTAAGTAATATCACCATTTGACAACATCTAAGCAACATATATATATACAAAAGGAGCAGCAAGCAATATAAAGAAAATAGGGAAGCTATAAATCATCATTTATAACTTAAGCAAAGAAAAGGAAAGAGGCTGAGACATGCCTCACATACAAACTAAATGTAACGCCTCACTGTTATATTGGAGTTTAATAATCTAACGATGAGTGTTACGATAATATTTAATATTGAATTAGGAGATTCTAATTCAACATTTAACACTACCTTATATTGTATGGATCTATGGGGAGAAGAAGGTCATTCAATTATTTTAACTAAAATATTCATTATTTATAATATGAAACATAATAATATGAAAGAATAATTTACATCACAAAATAATTTATAATTTACAAACGGTTCAAATGTAAAGTTTATTCTCACATAATCAAATACAAGTAAATTCTCTTCTCAATTATTTCTCAGCTTCCTCTTTAACTGCAGGTCCTGCTCCTTGCTCCTGATCTACCATATTTTGGTTTTTAAATACAGTAGAGCACAGCCAAAAAAAAGAAAAAGTGGTTAGATTTTAAAAGTCTAAGTACATTTTAAAAGTAGGTTAAACATTAATTAAACGGATATCACATTACAATTTAAGAAATAGTGGTGCAATAAGCATAAAATGGTAAGAAGATATGTAAGAAAATTTGCTCATGGTGTTAGAATATTTTTGCCAATCCTGCAATTATGTTAATAATATTTGAATCATTTGCAATTTGAAAGAAAACATGAATATGTTCAAATGGATTTGTATGCTAAGAAGCAGTGTAAACAAAATAGAACAGTATATATGAAATTCTGCATTGTATTAAATCATGGAAATTCATTTCAGTCTGAAGACTGAATATATCATTCCCAATCAATGAGATTGTGAGAAATGCAATTATAATTTATTTATCTTAAATTTTGTTCTGTGGGCGCAGAACAAGTGAGGAGTTGAGTACGTCTACTCAACTTATGTGTATATGGGGTCAAAACAAACACACACATTCCCCCTCAAAGGAATTATGTGATCTCCAGATACACCAATAGCCTTGCCCAGGCAAATGACAGCTGTACTAAATCCTCCATTAGACCCCTCTGAAAGTTTATTTAAGAAGTTTAATAAATGCACAAAAACTTTAATGTGTGAATCATGATTTAAGTTCAATGCGTAGAAGTACAAGAAATGAATCAAAGTATTGTAAATCTTGTGATATCCATTGTTTTCTATGTTTTTCATTCCAATGATCTCACATTCACAATGGTTGCCCATATTTATGGGCCATCCAAATTGTGATACAGTATTTAAAAGAAAGAATATTGTATTTGAACAAAAATATAACAAGTACAAGTAAATGATCCTTTTGCAAATTGCCCAAATTATAATCAGCTTAGATTTCTAATAAATAACATATGAATGTGTCCATCCATATAGCAAAATATTAGTGTTGTGATGCATAATAAATATTAATTTGAAGAATTCATTCTAATGGAATAACAATGAAAGCATCTATACATGCCTCATCTTATATTGTCAAATACTTGAGTTTTAGTGGCGATATGTCCATATCAAAGATGGAATTCAGCCCTTAGAGTTTGATGCCAAGTATAATGCCAACATTAAAATTTAAAGTCCTTAAATTCTTAAAATTTTTGGCAGAATCTCCTTTGTTTTTGTTCAAATAAACAAATTTCACAATCAATATAAGTCAATTTTATTGATTATCTCCAGTTCTAAAGTAGAGTTCAATCCTTTTAATAGGATTGCTCATTTCCAAATCTACAGTAATTTCAAATATACAAAACTAAGCGATTTATACATCCTATATTAAACATCAGCAATTTATAAGAGCAGTAATATGTGACTTTTTGCACATAGCGTCTAATTTAGCATGCCTGTATTAATTTTATAACTCAACCTGCAAGGAATAATATCATTTAAAGTTAGCTTTTAAATATAAAACTAAATTCATTTGATTTCAACGGCAGATGATCTCCTAAATATATGACAGCATTTGTAATGTAACAGCCCCTAATCGTAAATGAACTAAAAATGAAAGCATTTGAACTTATAAGATAGCAGCATTTTGGTCTTAAATATTACATGTCAGAATTTATAATTTAAATAAATAGATAACAGAATTTGGGTTTCTTGCAAACTAGACAACAACATTAAATCTCATATGATTCTAAAAGAAAAATGGCAGTTCTTCATTTATGATAACATTTGATTCATGTTGAATATAATTAACAGCATATATTCTCTTTTGATAGCAATATTGAAACACTTGATGTCACATTGATTCTTCTCATCTATACAATTGACCTCATATGATTACATTTGAACTTTCATAAAAACAAGAGATTTGCAGCATATGATAATATGAATAAGATTAATTACATTCGGTCACCCTTGATTTATAAATTTAAAGATAGTAGCATATGAGCACAAAAATAAATGGCAGCAGTTGACCCATAAATTAGATGGTATCGTTAAATCTTATAAGACACAAAGAAGCATTTGATTATAATGTAATAAGTGGCAGCATTTATTCTTAAATGAATAATAGCATTTGATTTAATATAACTCATTGATCTCATTTAAAATGAAAGATAATATATGATCCTACTTATGATGGATGGAGGCTAGAATAATATAGAAATGACAACAAATGTATTATAAACATTAATCTTCGCATTATGAAGCATTCCTAACATTTATAAAACCCAAACCAAAAGATCCGCAAGCATCAGAAAGGAACATAAACATCTCTTTAAATTTTTACCAAAATTTAAGGGTACTGATGTAAAAATCAATGCAAAGCAAAGCTGATGAATGCCAACATATACTATAATAAATATAACCATGTTTTTCTGAATTTAGACTTTACTTTTAATATGGCTGTTGTTGCTGCCTTTAATAATGAAAGAATATACATGCTTGTTAAGTTACTATAATCCGACCCAACCCATAAAGAGGCTGCATGGATTTATAAATCGTTGAGATTTGGATTGCAAATAACCCTTTCATGTATTTAGAGTTTATGCAATCAAATTCAAATTTGGGATTGGTCCAAATGTCAAAAAGTTTCTCAACAGATGTTATGGAACTTCCTAGCATATAGATGGAGATTGAATAATAAATAGAAGACAGTAGATTTAAAATGAAATAATAAAGTACCAAAGTTGTACACAACTTACAATGTCAAAGACACATTTTGGATCTAAATCAAAGTGTCAAAATCTAAACATCATATAACTAATGAAATAAAGATTCAAAATTTCATAGAATTCTTAATAAATGTATATAAATCTTTCATTTGCCAACCAATAAATTTCAAATGAGACAGCATGGTTGAAAGTTAAGTGATATCAACATAAGTTAAATTATAGATTTCCGAATAAATGGAATGAACTAAAAATCATTACCATTATAAAATTGAAATTTATCCAAGAATAAATAATTGGAAACATAAATAAACCATCTCTTTGCATTGGGCTGCCAATAAATCTTTATATACCTTCTTTACCCCAATTCACAAATGCTTATTCTTTGCCACTAAATGAATGTTAAGAATTAAATATTGGTCCAAATTCCAGCAGAGAAATACCCATTTTAAGTCTTGAGCAACAAAAGTCTAAAAACACAGATGTGTTCATATAATCCAACTTGAGATTAATGACTGCAGTTCTAAATGATGAAACATAAATCAAACTAAAGTCATGAATAAGATCTATCATTTACATTTGGAAATTCTTATTAATTAATCACTGCATCCTTTCAAAATTCATATCCCTAGTTTTTACGGATATCATAGCAGAATATTGAGAATACTTTTGAAAATCATGGCAATTAATAGACTTAAAAAAAATATATTTATGATTTCCTGCCAGCATATGAATATGAGTAATATATATTTACTCTAGGCCACATTTATACATTCAATCTTAATGACTCGTTTGGCAATTAAATATTAGCTGTATTTTGTAAAGATATCAATTAAGAAAATAGAGATCATTGCCATCACAACTCTATTCCCATCTCAATAATCCAAGCAGCTGGTCAATTAAGATAATTAAATTTCTAATATGTTAAGGGAGTATTAATATGTTTCTAAGCAAGTTTAAATAAGATTGCAATTGTTCCAATGCAATTTAGTCACAATACACGTCTAAGTAATTCAAAATGGTTAGAATTGCTTCTAACATGTAATTTCAATTGCAGACTATGAATGATAATGAGGATTGAATAAATGAAATTTAAAGAGGCTACATATTAATGCATAATAAGCAAGATTAATTAAGCCTTTAGACCCATATGACAATTATCAGAAAAATGTTTCAAAATTTATATCACATCTTTACTTTCAAAGAAATACATACAAGCATAAGAAAAATTACTCAATGCTCATATTGATTAAGAAATCTGAAAGAGTTCAATCTATATAACTCATTAAAACTCGATTGCAAATTAAATGATGCCTATTTTCACATTCTTTACTGTAAATTGATAAGCTATAATTGAGATCATACAATATACAACTCGTGGAGTCTTTTTTTTTTTTTTTTTTTAAATAAGATAAAATAAATCATCTAGAATCACACAAAGTTTATAAAATTTAGATTGGTAAGAACTATAAATAATGATATGTGTAACTGATTTAATGAAATCACTTTGTAAATGAATGAGTAATAACATATCCTTTCCTTATTTGACATCTTAAAATCCTGAATTATTATTGATTATATGTAAACTATACTGAGGAGGAGAATCAAGTGGAGTACCTGCTTGCGTATTCAAAGACCGCTACTAGGGTTCGACACTTGCTTCGCTATTTTTCCTCTACTCCTTTCCCCGTGCCGAGAGGATGAGGGGCTATTGATAAGAGGAGATCGGCATGGGTTTAATTGGGATAGGGATAACAGCATGCTTTTCTCTTGCTCTCCCATTGGCGAGAGTAACGACGAGTGGCACGCGTCGCCCTTTCCGAATTGAAGGAGAGGACGATCCTCTCGGGACCGAGCGGCGGATTAGGGCAGAGGATATGCGGCTATTAGGGTTAAATGTAGTTATGTATACACACACATATATATATATATATATTGATTTATTTGATTAATTTAGGAATTTTATTTAATTATATGATAATATATTTCCAAACCAATTTTTTTTGAAAAGTTGCTTTTTAACTAAATTGGAGGTGACGGATTCAAAAATGCAGTCAAAACTTTAATCAGAAGTTAACTTAAATATTTTATTTTTCAGGCCTTCGAAAATACAATAAATAATAGAGAAAATTTGACTATCTCCAAAACTCATCAAAAATTCACCCTAAGCTAATTTAGGTATGAGGAATGCAATAGCAAAGTCAGATTTTTAATCTGAGGTCAAATTAATTTTCTCATTTTCTTGATTTTAAGAATTACCCAAAATTAGGGTTTTGTTCGATTAGATTCTAAGTTTGATCAAGACTTCTTAAATTGATTTTAATGAGACTAATTAAGACTGGATAGAAGAGATTTGAAGTTAATTAGATGATTAAATAATGATTAACAACTTTGGGTTGTTACAGACTCCCCCTCTTAAAAGAGGTGTCGTCCTCGACACCGTGATAATCTTATGAACTGAAGGACTAAGTTTGAAATTCTTTTAAGAGGTGAAGAGTAAAAGTCCTTATGTAATTATTCCAAACTTCTATCTCACATGAATTTCTTAAGGATGTAATTTTGCTACAGGACTTGGAACATAAGAATGTTGATGTTATCCATCTACTAGGAATTTTTACTTAGAATATTATGTAAATCTTACAAAGAGTAAATCTAATTAAATCCTTAAGATTAAGCTCAATATGGTGGTTCTTCTTGATTAATATGAATTTATTGATATACTTGAATGGAACTAAAATATTGAATGCATTAATAGCAAATATTTTCTTAAATACACTAAATGGCTCTATGAAGAGTTCTACAAAACATAAACTCACAAGATATAATTTATTGAGGGTAAAAGTGAAGAGTTGGCACTTCAACACATCAAACATTGCAGACTATCTTCATAATCGAGCACATATAGTTTATAAGAATGCCTATATATGAAAGGTCTTATGTATGATCAAACTAGTTTTATATTTTCTTTAATATTGCTTCTGGGTTTGAATAATAAGAGATAAAGAGCCTATTAATATAGCAATTTTTCCTTTTAAGCATAACAAAACCATAAGCATTACTAACAATTAAGCATGAAGTGCAAGATCAAAAATAGTATTTGAACACTCTATATTGCCATAAAGTTAAGAAATGAAACAATATTGGTTTTTAATATAACTATGACTTAAATCAAACATGACTTGCGTCAAGCATTAAGACCCAGCTTGGGATAAAAAAAAAATGCATTTTTCAAATTTATGAATCATGCACAGTAATTTAATTTAAACGAATGTATATATGCATATATTAATTTATTTAATTCTGGCAAGTTTATATATGTACGATTTGTATGAATGATTGAAAATCAAGTTTAAGTTAATGATACATGCTTTGATCAATTTAAAGTTAGATTAAATCAACTTAAAGTAAAATATGACACAAATGTCCTTTACTAAGATAAAATTATGAATTGCATCCTTGTAAAAAGATCACCTAGAGATGATGTGTTTCGAAAAAAAAAATTTGTTCTGTTTTAGATTCCATAAAAGCGTACATGGCACTAAAAATTAGCAAATAAAGGAGGCCAAACAAAATATTTCCAAAATTGTAAAAGAGCAAAGATATGTTGGTTGCTATAGCTGTTTTGCTTAATTAAGATACAAATAGCAATTTCTGGCTTTTCTTATATTTCCAAACCAATTTTTTTTTTTGGAAAGTTGTTTTGTTAACTAAATTGGAGGTGACGGATTCAAAAGTGCAGTCAAAACTTTAATCAGAAGTTAACTTAAATATTTTATTTTTCAGGCCTTCGAAAATACAATAAATAATTGAGAAAATTTGACTATCTCCAAAACTCATCAAAATTTCACCCCAAGCTAATTTAGGTATGAGGAACACAATAATGAAGTCAGATTTTTAATCTGAGGTCAAATTAATTTTCTCATTTTCTTGATTTTAAGAATTACCCAAAATTAGGGTTTTGTTCGATTAGATTCTAAGTTTGATCAAGACTTCTTAAATTGATTTTAATGAGACTAATTAAGACTGGATAGAAGAGATTTGAAGTTAATTAGATGATTAAATAATGATTAACAACCTTAGGTTGTTACACTAAACAAGGAAGGGCGTATAAACATACATAACTAAACAAGTGCGGTAAGAAAAATTCTACATCCTAAACATACTGGTGATCAACAGAAAACATACCAATTAAAATAAATAACTCAACAGTGGTACATATAAATAGCAGCAAGATTCAAACATCCTAAATATATATATAAAAGCAGTATAAGAAAATAGTTGACAGAATAGAATACTGAAAGGTAAACAACAACAACTGCATATAAAGCCACACGTGTATCGACTGCCATACAGAAAAGAGCTACTCAAGCCCATCGAATACCAAAGAAGCTTAGCACCATCATGGCTAAGTCATAAACTGTGTACCCTTAGCAACATAAGGAGGCTAGGCAAAATAAGCACACAAAACAAATGAAGGGTCTTAGCACCAGTACGATTAAGGCCCAACTGTATGCCCCTAGCGACATAAGGAGGCTAGTAAACTAAGCATACAAGGCAACCTTAATGCTAGTACGGCAAAGGAACCAACGGTGTACCCCTAGCAACATAAGGAGGCTAGTAAACTAGGCACACATTAAAAACAGATCCTTCCCCTAGCGACATAAGGAGGCTATGCAATAAGGAAATATCTGAGAGGCAGCTCATAAAACCATTATCTTTTCATAAGTCACTTTAATATTTTCACAAGGAATCTAAGGAGTCTCCATATTTTCCTAACAGTTCATTCATGCAACAAATGTCTTATATGATATGCTCAAGAAAATATGGCACAAAAGTACAAGGAATGCATAAGTAACAAAGTAAGCAAGGGACTCTACTAAATATGGTGATATCATTTGTTTTCTACTTAACCATCTAACTATTCCAAGTTACAAAAGTTCAGAATCACCATTTTCCTACTATCGAGTGTAACCTGGAAATTCGTCCTTATAAGTTAAAAAGGATTATAACTGATCAGGTTCTAATCTAGATCAATCAGATAGACGGCTATGACTTAAATAAATGAATCATACGTCCTAGTTTTGTAAATTTAGACGTTCTAACTAGATCTGATCAAGATCTTATAAACCTATAGATTATGGATTAAACACTATGAGAATTAGGTTTAATCACATAATCCAAAGGATAAGACCTAAGTTCTAAGTTTTTATTATATAAGTCTTGGCATTCTGGGATGTTATCCAAAGGGTAAGGGTACTTAGCCCAATCTTAGGGCAAAATGACCATTTTGCCCTACTTTAAGGGTCAAAAAGTTAACTATTGACTTAGGAGTCATAATTGATTTCTCTTAGGTCCAATTGATTTCTTACTGTCTAACTTGAAGATAGATAGTAAGTACGCCTAAATCGGGCGAGAAACGGTCAAGTTATGACTAAAATAAGGCTAGGGGTAATTTGGTCATTTATCTAAATTTCTAGGGTTCAGATCCTAAATATTATTTTATTATATTGATGATATTAAAATTCTAGGCTGGTTAGCATCTTGAATTTTCCAATTTGAAGTTGATTTGACTAAGTTATGGCTGTTTGAAGTCTAGGGGCATTTTGGTCATTTTTCACCAAAGTTAACTCTAAATTCTAGGGTTGACTTTTTATTCTGATGTCCGAATGGGAAAACTAATACTACTACAGTGATGGGGCCGCTCTCTTGAGCATTTTAAGACCCATATTGACTAAGTTTTGATAACCGGGTAAAAAGTTATGAGGCTCTAAAGAGGTCCTAAAATGCTACCTCGTTATACGTATCCTGAAATAAATTTTTACATTACGTTATTTGAATGCTTACATTTTTTTGAGTATTTTAAGACCTATATTGGCTATGTTTGGATCATCCTACAAAAAGTTATTAAACTTCTAAGATTTACTATTCAAAAATACAATTTGAATTATTTTACTATTTATTTATTCAAATTATATTATTTTGCTGTTCATTCCTAAAGTTTTTATATAAAATTTCTAAAATCATTAATCTTTAATTAATCTGTGATTAATTAGGCTTAATTATTAATTAACATTAATTAATCTATTATTTAATTAATTAATTTATATTTATTAATATTTTACTGTAGCAAAGTAATTAGTGCTAATCACAATTTAATTAGTCTTAATTACCTATTAATATCTATTTAAGAATATTTAATTATACTTTACTATTCATTAGTAATTAATTATCCTAATTATTGTTTAGGGTTTAATTAACCTTTTAATTAACCCTAATTAATCTATAATTATTCTTAATTAATTAAGGTTACAGTTCAAAAGTAATTAGTACTAATCCTATTTTAATTAACCACTAACTGTAATTAATTAAGGCTAAACAGTAACTAATTAATACTAACTGTAATTTAATTAAATTTTAATTAACAGACAGTGGGCCCCACTGGACACGTGGTACTGCCAGGGGCTGTCACGTGGCACTATGGCCCCACAGGGGCTGACTCAGCTCGGGGGACTGGGCAGTGGGCCCCACCTGACTAGTGGCACTGCCAGAGGCTGCCACGCGGCACTGTGGGCCCTACGGGGAGCCGGAGCGCCGCGGTTGACCGGGCAGTGGGTCCCACTTGCCACGTGGCATTGTGGGCCCCACTGGGGAGCCGAACCGCAGCGCGGGCTCGGGCTGTGTGCCCCACGTGACACGTGGCGTGCCGGCTGGCTGCCACGTGGCATTGGTGGGCCCCACGGTCGAAGCCGAAGCATCGCGGGCTTCGGCTGGTGGGTCCCACTGGGCACGTGGCAGGCCCAGAAGGCGCCACATGGCACTGGTGGGCCCCACCGGGCTGATGCGGAACCGGCTCGGGCGGGTCGTGCTCGGGTCGACTCGGCCCGACCTGGACTTCGTCTCCTTCGCGGAGACGGCCCGAGAGCGCCGGGCTAGGGCACGGCTTCCGCCGGCCTTCCCGGCGACGGACCACCTCGGCCCGCACGGCCGCCGGTAGCCCTCGACGAGGGCTACACGCCGGTGGGCGGACCTTCGCCGGAGGTGGCCGGGATCGCCGGCAAAATGAAACCCTAATTTTCTAGGGTTACGGCTAACGGTTTCTACTGTAGCCCTACACCTAATTGCCGTCGATCCGGTTGTGCTTACCGTGATCAGAGCCGTTGGATCGATAATCAGGACTTTGGAATAGCTATTCGAAACAAAAATTGCAACAATCGAAGGAGGAACGGGGGAGATCGGGGGTACTTGGATTCGGACGGTCGGCGAGGGCTCGGAGCTTCGGGCTTGATCTGGGCTCGGGTTTGCGAAAACTCCGAGCCCAGAGGCCGGCCGGGGTTTTATAGACCGGCCGGCGACCTCGCCGAGGTCGGGGAGGGGTCCGGTTGGCCAAGCGGGCGGCGGGCGCACCGTGTGGCGAGCGGGGGGAGCGCGCAAGGACGATGGCTCCGGACCGTTGGATCCGTGCGATCGCGGACGGTCCGGATCGGCCCAGACCGCGCGCCGTGGATCGCGGCCGAGAGCCGTTGGATCCGTGTGATCGGACGGTCCGGATGGATCCGTCCGATCGGACGGCGCCGTTAGCGCCGTCAAAATTAAATTATTATTTTAATTTTTTTTTATTATTGAAAATTTCCAGGAAATTTTGAACATATTTTTCCTGGCTAATTTGGGGTCAATGAATTCAATGGTGTAGTCGGATTTTTGATCCGACGAGTATTTTGATACATCGATTTCCGGGATATTTTTATTATTAAAATATTTGTCGAAATTTCGACGACTTCCGATTGACACGAAAACTTCACCCCAAACTAATTTGGGGTCAAGGAACGCAATAGCGGTGTCCATTTTTCGATCGGAGGTCAATTTAAATAGGTCAATTTCTAGGGTTTCTGGATTTCTAGAAATCGGGATTCGATCCGTTTGACTCCTGATTTGGACTAGGTCTCAAAGGTTATCTCCACTTGACCTAATTAGCACTAATAATCGTGTTTAAGGCTTTAGGTTAGTCCTAATTAACCAGGGTAACAACTCAGGTTGTTACAGTAACTATGCCTTAAGCTAGCCCTAATCTATCAAATCAATTGATCGGGCTAAGTCCTGTAAGAAGGCTGGGTTTGCGTAAGGACCCAGTGATTCAGACCACCCCAGACCCAGCCACCTTAGGGGTTCAATTCATCTCACCTCCCTAACAGTGTAGGGATCAAACTCAGTGTCAATTGTGGCCTATGTGAAAAGAATTGTCTCCCCACAATGGCTTCATAGTGAGGCCTCTCAGGTGAGTAAGATTCAGACGAGCCAGACCTCCTCATAAGGGGCTAGTGGGGGCGATCGATGCATCTTGGCCCATTGATCATGTAAGGATAAAATTGGGCCTAAGGCATGGTCGGGGCACCTGGGATTTAGCCGCGAAAGCTAACCCTAATTCCCTAAGTCTCGGGAAAGAGGGGTTGGGGGGTGACGACACTGTGCGGGTTGGGTTAGCCCATGACCCACGATGTGAGACAGTGCCGGGTCTCTCGGGCCCTGGTCGACCCGTGCCTTTTGGAAATGGGATGAGCCCGTTTATTATTAAACCGATTAATTGGAATTATTTTCTTTAAGGAAAATAATCTAATTAATGGAATCCTAGGGAAATTAAATTAAAAAAAATACATATTAAATTATTTGAATAATTGTTGATCCACTGGTTCAAACCTTATAAAATTATATATCAAATTATTTAAAAAATCATAAGGAACAAGAATATAAAATAATATTGCACTTTTAATAGTTGGATTTTTTGATTTAGCCTAATTATTACAAAACCTAATTAGAGTTTATTAGCACATATACTTAGCCAAATTGCATGATTTAGGTGTCATTATGTTTCTAATACCTTGTGGAATGCATGTGCTTTGTGAATTAATTTTTTGATTATTATTCTCTTAATTATGCCATAATCTTGTAAAGTATGATTAGTGAAAATTAGGGTTTTTACTTAGCCAAAATCCTCAATTAAAGTCTCTGATTATTTGCATGGTTTACTAGAACACACTTGCCAAGTTTCATGAAGATTCAATGGTTGGATTTGTAATTAAGTGCTAATCTATGTTTCTTGATTTAGAATTTAATTAGCCTTAATTACTTTTTGTTTTATGTAAATTTGTGTTCTTATGCTTTCATATTAGTAAGATGAATGTTAGAGAATTATTAAGTAAACTTGGACACCTTGATTTAATGAACTTGGCATAATTTAATACTTAACCTAAGCATCTTAAGAAAGTGATTAAGTAATTAATACTTAATTAAAAAATCTTGAAATAAATAATAATAATACACTAATAATCCACTAATTTGTTATTGACTCTAAACTAAACAAGTCATCTTGATTTGGTTAAGTTAGGGATTCAATCTTAACTTACCTTGTTTAAGATCTAAATCCTTAATCACTTTAAGCAAAATGGATCGATTTAAAGCTAAATCAATTTGCATAATTCCAATAATACACCCTAATTTGACATTGATCTTAACTCATTAACTTATAACTATTAAGATATTTAATAAGCTATATGATTAGCCAATCTGAATACTTATCTTTAAATCCTTGATTTCCTCTTAAGCAAGATCACCAACATAATGTAACTTATAAAATAGAATGGATTTATGAACCAATCATTCCTTAATAAGTTATAAGATTAAATCTCATGATTTTAACATTAGTGTTGATCAGATGGGTTTACCCATCTGATCTTATCAAATCAAACCTTAAAGAAATAAGAGTTGTCGAATTAGTGTAAAGCATATGACTTAAATTTTCTTTTAAGATAGAAGTGCAAGATCATTATGATCTTGCCTTAGCATGAATAATTTAATAGTTGTTAAGCCATAGTTAAATAATCTATTGAAGTAGGAAGAGCTTATTATCTACATCTTGAGGTAGGAACTTAGATGCTCCTTATTAGCCTTAGAGGCTTGATCTTAGACCCTTGTGGTAGAATTACCTAAAAACTTAGTATGAGTTTCTTCCATGTGGTATTAACCTAATTTGAGTGACCTTTAGTTCATATTCTTGGAACTTTGTGTAGGATCCATTCCAATAGAGTAAGGATTTATTAGTTAGATAATTCTTGTTTATTAAATATATTTGTTAAAATCAGTAGGTTATCAGTATAATGTGAAAGTGTATACCCATAGTATTAGATTATTTCAATAAAATATGAGGTTGGATGAGTCACTCTAAGTAAGATTATAGAGTCTCAATCTTATCCTATGGGATTGGATAAGTACAGTCTAACTTAGAGTAAATTTTCCAAGCCTAAGTGTTTCATAATTGGGTAAACTTAGAAGCTCAGTTTGAGAGAATAAACTGTAACCGAATCCTGTCTCTTATTGTCGTGCACTTCGATAAGTGCAGTTAAACATACTAAATTACTCAAGTCATTCTTTTTAAAGCACCAAGTATGCTTGTAATTAAGGTATTTAACAGCTTAGTTTGAGAGAAAAAATTGTAATCGGGTCCTGCCTCTTATTCGTCGTACGCTTCAATAAGTGCAGCTAAATAATCCGAGTGTTAAATTACCATTCTTAGAAATATACCAACTATGTGTAAGCAATCCCGTTAGATGATAATTCTATATGATCTTAATTTGAAATAACCCAATAAATTAAAATTAGGAGTCAGAATTCATATGGGTAAATTATGTGCAATGGAGATAAATGGAATTAGTAATTGATAATGAATTGATTTCGGGATTTGTCGATGAGTTAAAGCATACCGGCATTAAAACCATGGCATATCATAAATGCATAAGTCATGTCAGCTATAGTGGAGCAATTTAGATCACCTAAGGTCTTTGTTAGCGAAGCCTTCGCTCACGTAGAACATCTATGGTGTGTCCATGAGACACCAAGTCAGCTTATCAGTGGCATACAGTTCGGTGACATATTCAATTGCATAATTATGAACTCAATGGCGTATAGTACAATTTTACAGTATTATTCACTCAGATTCAGATTATATAGTGTTTTATATATATTTTAGCAGTTAATTGCAGTTCCACATTTATTTATTATTTTCTTTACATTGAGTCTCAGTTTATAGTCTCAGTTTAAAATTTTAATTTACGATTTCAATTACTATATTTCAAATTTATACTATTTTTAATCTTTCAACTATTTTATGCTCTCTTATACATTTGTTTAAATAATTTAAATGTTAAATAATAGATAATTATAAGCTATTAGACTAGCTTTCGATATATTAGACTTCTTGTCTAACACGTGGTACTTTTGGGATCCGACAATTTGCTAGGTCTTAAGCAGTTTGTGGAGCTAGTTCAGGTGGACACTCAGGAGATCCAAGAGGAGTTTGAGGAGCATTAGTGGACTCTTCTTCAACATTTACTTTCTGTTCAATTTTTAAGTTCAATACTAAAACATTATTTTTGTATTTGTTAAAAGCGTTATAATAACTCTGGATGTTTCTCTTTTCTTTTTTTGAGATGAATATTTTATTCAATTTTTGTGATGAATATATCTGGATGTATGCTTTAGCTTCTGTTCTCTATTTTTTTCTACTACTTATACTTAGTATTGTGATGTGATTAGGATAATCATAAAATAATAGTATTTGTGTAGCTTGGATCATAATTGTCTTCATAATCCAAAATACATGAATATCTTACCTAATATTTAAGATAAGGATACTACACTTATCTTAAGTATAAGTACTCAACTCTCTTCTATTGAGGTTGAGTCTCAGTAGCTATAGTGCTCAGTAGATTCATTGGGGAAGTCGTGTTTCATTCCCGAGTAACGCATTGTTTCACCGCCAATTTGTTATCTCTTAAATAAATAGGGAGTGGCGATGGGACGGGGTGTTACACAACTCCTCCTCAAAGTATTGATCCAAAGATTGTTCCTGAACTGCCATATATATATATATATATGACTAGGTGAACCAACAAAAAGAAAATAAATGAAAACAAAAGAAAATATTTTATTAAACACAAAGGTCTAAGAAAGGTTTGCACGATATCAAAATTTGCATATAAAATTAAGTGGCATGATTTTGAATGAGAAGTATATACAAATAGAATGCAATATTTAAGTATAATATGCTTGCAAAATTATTATGATTATGAATGAAATATATATTTTTAAGATATGAGTTCATAATGAGAGAAAATACAGTAATATATAATATTTATTATGTTGGACAAAGTTACAGAATAATTGAAGAGTTAGATACATCTATCTAACTATATAATATGTGGGTTCCTGACTAACTACACATTCCCCCTCAAAAGCTATGTGCAATCTCCTTAAATTCTCCAGATATCAGTCTATCCTAGTCTAACATATTATCTGTACATGTAACAACCTTATGTTGTTACTTTGCTAATATTTTAAGTTATCTAGTCAATTTTAAATACAATTACTTATAGAACCTTAAACTGAACCTATCTAGAAAATTTGAAGTTCATTGGACTTCTCTAAGTCCAAAATGATATTTTAATCAGTCTAGATGCCCTAGCTTAGACCCAAAATATTTTAATCTCAAAATTAAATTCTGATTGCATTTTTGAATTCCTCACCCCCAAATTAGCTAAGTGTGAAAATTTTGTGTAATTTGGAAATCATTTAGGCCATAATTCACATTTAATTAAAATGGTCTAATTGCATAAAAGGGTTTCTAACAATTTGATTTCGCAAATCTACCCTTATACCCGATTAAACGGCCAGGATCCGCTGTGCGGACTGCGGGCGATCCGCTGTGGAGCCCGGGCCACGCGACAGCGGCACCCCGTATGTCCAGTCGTTCCGCCTTCTTATCCAACGGCCAGGATTTAATCCCGTGGAACCGCGGATCTACCTTCGGATCCACCCGACCGATCCAACGGCCCGGATCGCTCCCGCAATCGGCCGTTAGGATCCAAGCGATCCGAGCCGTTCCACCATCTGATCGATAGATGAGATGGCATCTGAAGGTCCCGCTATTGTGGAACTTTGTCTTCCTCTCGCTAGCGCACCCGACAGGAGGAATCCCCGTACTGCCAGCTGCCCAGCCTTGTCCCCCACTCGCGTCTCCAGTCAGCAAGTCGTTGTTGATCTTTCCGTAACGGCTAAGTAACCCATTCGGGCCTTATGACCTGGCCGAGCTCGAATTAGAAATTCGAGAGCTCGGCCATGGCCCGACCTCTCGGGACCTCTCCAGCCCGAGCCAGCCCTCCAGAAGATTTCCAACCCTTGGCCAAGGTTATAAATAACCCTAGCCCCACTTTAATTGACCCTTGCTGATCAATTAAAGCCTCGGTACCTTCCGCCATTATTGAACTCCCGAGCTTGCGTAGGCAATCCCCAGGCGTTCCCGGCATGTGTACTGCTTATAGAATAGTCTCCTAGCATTCAGGAACTCTTAAAGAAATTCTAGGAAGCACAACAAGCCCGGCATTGTTCCCTGTGATGTCTGCAACCCCTCGGCAAAACTAGGTACCCCAGTTGCTGGTTTCAAGCCACTGAGGCTTGAACCTCCTTCCCTTTGATTCGTATGCCTGCGTATTGTTAATTCAAACCTAATGCAATCATAGCTAGGACCTAAGATAGCCCCGATCGATCGATACGATTGATCGGGCTAAGTCGCTTAAGGATCATCTCGGTCGAGTAAGGACCCGACGATTCAAGCCCTCCCAGACCCTCAAACCCAAGGGCCTCGATCCACCTCACCTCCCTGATGGTGTTGGGATCGAGCCCGGGGTCTGGCGTGGTCTCTGTGGGGAGAATTGCCTCCCCACAGTAGCTCCATTGGAGGAACTCTCGAGTAAGTAAGGTATGGCCGATCCAGATCATCTCATATAGGGCTTTGGGTCCCCTCCGATGCGCCTGGTCACGGTGAAGGTGTGGTGATCTTTGGCCAGGCCTGCCGTGGTCTGGTTACGCCAGAATTTGGCGATTAAGGTTTCCCTAATCAGCCTCTCCGTCGGGACAAAGGCACGAGAACGAAGGTCCTATGTGGGTCGGGTTTGCCCGTGACCCGTGCGGTGCGACAGTCCCGGGTCTTCGGGCCTCGGTCGACCTGCGCAGTTCAGCTAATGGGCAGAACCCATTTTAATAAAATCCGGATAATTGGAATTAATTAAATAAAAATATAGAATGTATTAATTGAATAACTTTTAATCCACTGGTCCAAACCCTATAATATTATATATGAAAATGATCAGCAAAACATCAGGGACCAGAATATAAAATAAAAATTTACATCTGATGGTTAGATTTTTAATTATGGCTTAATTATAGTGACCTTAATTGGGGTGCTTTAGCAAATATACTTAACCAAATTGCATGATTGTGGTGCCATTAGTTTACTTATGATGAGTAAAATGCATGTGCTAGGTGGATTATTTTTCTTAGTTCTGTAATTTCAGTTATGCCCTAATTTTGTTAAAGTGTGATTAGTGAAAATTAGGGTTTATACTCATTAGATTTTAGTAAACTTAGGCTTTGATTAATTAATCTATTAAGTAGAACTTGTGTGCCAAATTGCAACTGGTTTTAATGGCTGAATATGTAATGAAGTGCTAATCCATTTGAATGGATTTAGGGTTTGATTAGCACTAATTACTTTCTATTTTATATACTTTTCTATTTTTATGCTTCATAATAGTGGGATAAATGCATTGGAAACTTTAGATATCAATCCATAATGTATAATTTGGACAAAACAAAATTGGAGATCTTAACCTCCTTAATTAACTTAAGAAATCTTAAGACTTGGATCAAGCTTTTAAGACTTGATCTAGGTCTGAGGTTGCCACCAATAATACATGATTAATCCACTGATTTAACATTGATCTTTAAACACACCCTTGATTTTACTTAAGGTATGAGAAGGGATCAAACCCTAATCTACTTAAGAAAGATCCAAACCCTTAAAAACTTAACTTAATTGATTTGATTATAAGACAATGAATTTGACATTTTTCTAATAATGCATCCAATTTGATATTGACTCTAAACATTCAACTTAGATATGATAAAGTTGGCAATAATTCTATGTGATTTCATAATCTGAATCATGACCTTAAGATCCTTGATTTTCTCCTAAGTAAGAGGATTAGCATGAGAGGTTAATAAAATCATCTTGATTAAATAATTGATCTAAAATCTTAATAACATCTTCTGATTTAAATCCCATAATCTTAGATTAAGTTGTGATCAGGTGACTAGGTCATCTGATCTGCTCATTCAAAACCTAATTATGAAATGGAACCAAATATATTAATATCGGAAGTTAGAATGAGGAGTCTTAAGCATCTCTTCATAAGATCATCCTGAAATATTAAAAGACCTAAACTCATATACTTTGAGGTAGGAGACCTTGTATGACTCATTGAGGTAGAAGCATAGAAGATCCCATAACCTTAGAAATTGATCTTAAACCCTCGTGGTAGGAATCCCTTAAGACATTCAAATGATACTTCTCCTTGTGGTAGAATCGATACTAAGTGATCCTTGATCACAAGTTTGTGAAACCTTGTATAAGACTTACCCACTAGCTTAGGCCTTAATAGTCTTGATCATTCCTTGATTTATTAAGTAGACTTGATTGAACCTTGATCATTGGGTGGTGTAATATAGTATACCCATACTACTAGTTCCCAGGATTAGATGCTTCACTCTAATAGGGACTTATGCGCGGGTGCTAACCTGAGGGATTAGATGAATACAGTCTCGTTAGAATAAATCATTCAGACCTAAGAGTGTATTAAATGGGTATTCATTCCTTAGTTTGATTGAAAAATAATTTGCCAACGGGTAATGCCTCCTAGAGAAGATCACTTCAATAGGTCTGGCTCAACTAAACTAAGTAACTGAAGTTACCTTCTTTGAAACACTAGGTGTAATTGTGAGTGGGGCATCTTAATAACTTAGCTTGAGATACAAATCACCAATGGGTGATGCCTCTTATCGAAGATTGCTTCGTTAATGTGGCTTAATCAAACTAAGTGATGAGAATTACCTTCCTTGTAAGGACACTAAGTATGTGTATACCATCATTCTACCTAATAATCATTAAAGTAAATCTACAACTCTAACCAATTATCATTCTAGAAGCTAGAAGTCAAAATCCTTTTAGCAGGATTCCGCACAGTGGAGGCTTATAATTCATTATCTGCATCCCAAGTTTTCATGGCTTATGGGTTTTTACTCATATAGAATAGTAGCATGGGCATAAGCATGAGCATGAACTTGAAGTATCATTTCAGCAGTAATGTATGTGTATCAGTGATGAAGTATGGGTTACGGAATGTTACATACACATACTCGGGAATTTCGGGGTGTATCTGCGTCACCATACTGTATTCCCAACCGGGTGTATGTTTACATTGGACCGTACTACTCATAGTCTTTCAGTAATAGTTCAGTGACATATCCGTGACATATGTGGTGTGGCATATTTGGGTGCATCATTTTAGTGACATACAGTACAGCATTTGACATTTCTTTCATCTTGATTTATGAGTATTCGATGTTTCCTTTACTTTCAGTTCTTTGTTGTGTGATAGTTTTACTTATTTAACCTTTATTATCCTACATACTCAGCTGTTTCAGTTTTTCCTTACTTAGTTTCATTTCCCCAATTTTTCCTGCAGTTGTACTTTCCTTTACTTATTACTTGTATTTAACTTTACTACTGTATAGTTAGTTGCGATGTGTTAGACTTCTTGTTTAACACGGGGTACTTTTAGGATCTGGCAATTTGCTAGATCCCGAGCAGCTTGTAGAGACAGGGCAGGAGGACA
Organism: Gastrodia elata; assembly: GCA_016760335.1. Lineage (NCBI taxonomy): Eukaryota > Viridiplantae > Streptophyta > Magnoliopsida > Asparagales > Orchidaceae > Gastrodia > Gastrodia elata. Next base: position 105,388,396 of record CM028669.1, on the reverse strand, counting down.
CACAGGAGATCCAGGAGGAGTACGTGGAGCCTTAGTGGATCGAGCATCTACCTTTATTTTCAACTTTATTTCAGTACTATAGTAGATTTTATATATTTTTGCATTTAAAATAGTCTGTAATAAATTCTGGATGTATCTTTTACTTTCTTTTTCTAAGACGAATATTTACTACTGCTTGTGATGAATGTATTCTGGATGTATTACTTTTAGCTTTCACACTCTGTTATACTACTATACTTAGTATTGTGATGTGACCAGCATACTGGAAATGCTGATACATTGATAATGTATATTGGATCCTCACTCGTTCTTTAAATTTAATGTACGTGTTAGTCTAATACTTAAGGTAAGTACTCTACTCTTATCTTAAGTATTGGCTCTCGATCATACTCTTAGGATCGAGTCAGCAGCCTTCAGCATGGCTCAGTCTTAGACTCGCCTATTCGGGAAGATGGGTTTTTTGCTTGTATACCCGTCTTCCCGAGTAGCACACCGCTTCGCTGCAGGATGTACACATATCTCTTATCTTTTGCACACGATGACGAGGTGGGGCGCTATAGTACAGACCTAAGAACAACCATAACGAACCTATGAGACTAATTTTTGATTATTTATTTTAATTTCTAAGCACAAAATCTCATTTAAATATATCAAAGTGAGTCAAAGTTTAAAAGCAATGCAAAAGCTACTAATGAAAGAATAATATATTTCATTTTATGTTAGTAAAAATATTAATATTAATATTATATTGATCATTTATCTTTATATATTAAAAATAATAATTTTTATTATTATAAGTAGTATATTTTTTTATTATTATTATAATATAGTATATATATATATATATATATATATATATATATATATTAAATTATAGAAAAATAACTAAATTGAAAGTTGTAAAAATTAGGAATATACATGTATGAAAAAAAAAAAAATGGCAGAAATAAAAGTTGTAAAAATTATGAAATATATATATATATAGAAAAAAATGATAGAAAAAAAGTTGCAGAAATTAGAAAATATATATATATATATATAGTAAAAAAAGAAAATAATAGAAATAAAAATATAATTATAATATAATAGTAATAGTATTAATATTAATAATAATAATAATAATAACATTATTATTATTACTAAAAGAAAAAGATAAAATGAAAGAATATAAAATATTTCATTTATTTCTCATTTCTTACACTATATTGATGTTAATAATGCTTTACTAGAGGTTGGTGGGGGAATTAGTGGTGGCCAATGAAGAGAGGGAAGAAGTGGAGAGGAGAAGAGGAGAGGGGGAGGGAAGTTGGGGAAAAGAAGAAAGTGGGGGTACGGGTATATTTATAAACTTTTTATTTATTTATTAATTAATTATTTATTCTCTCATTTATTATTTAAATAAGATGGATGAGAGAAATATTGTCATAATTATTGGAGTGTTTAATTTGATCTTCTCTTCTTCCTTCTTATCCCTTCTTTCTCTCTCCTCTTTCTCTCTCTACTTTCTCTCTCTTCCATTTCTTTTCTAAAAAATAATGAAACTTGACACAGAGGTGTATCTTGATAAGAAAAACACACTCGCGAAAAAAAGTTTTTAATTTGGAGCAATATTTTATTTTTTATTAATTTATGAAGATAAAACTTTAAAAATTAATTCTAGTAAATCCAGAGCTATAAATTCGATAAAACTTTTTATGTATCCTTTTTATAATATTCTTAATCCAATGATACTAAAATTGCTAAATTTGGACTTGTATTTAATTTTTCTAATTTACTAAATTTAAATAATTCAAAAATTAATTTAGGAGTATTCGTTATCTAGATTGCTCCCAAACTTAGGCATTACAATCACAAAAATATACACTATCTGATGATATTTTAGTTTGCCTTAGTTTTGAAGTCACTTAGGATTATGATTTTTGAGTTGAGTTTAGTCATAATTATCTTAGTAACGACTTGGGATGTTACATACTCCCCTACTTAAGAATGATGCCATCCTCGACATCTTGTAAACAAAACTTTTTTATGGGTGAGAATAATACCTGAAATATTGGACGGTGTTGGGTAATTCTTCTTTACAGAGTCTTCTCTTTCCCAAGTGGCTTATTCTTCTGATGAATTCTTCCATTGTACTTTTATAATTGGGATGTGGCGACTCCATAATTTCTGATTATCTGAACCTAATATTTTGAGTGGTTCTTCTTTGTAAGTTAGATCAATTTAGAGATTGATTGAAGGGATATACACTTTCTTGAATGGTTTTATAGATATATTTGTAATGAAGAAATGTGGAATATGTTATGAATAACAGAAAAAGTATCTAGTAGTTTAAGCTTATAAGCGACGTCTTAATTTTGGCGATTATTTCGAAGGGTCCAATGTGTCTTGGACTTAACTTCCCTGCCATGCCAAACCTATAAACTTCCTTTGTTGGGCTTACCTTTAGATAGGCATGATCTCCTAATTAAAATTCTTATATTTGATGCTTAGCATAATGATATTTCTTTTGTCGATCTTGAGCTGTAACAATACTGCTTTTTATCAAATGAATTTTCCTATTAGTCTTCTTAACTAAATCAGACTTGTATAACTGAACATCTCCTACTCTAGTCCAAGCCAATGGCATGGTACATTTTCTAGCATATAGAGCTTCATATGGAGCCATTCCAATACATGACTGATAGCTGTTGTTGTATGCAAACTCCACTAATGGAAGGTGAACTTTCCAACTACCACCAAAGTTTAATATGCTTAACCAAAGAAGATCTTCAAGTACTTGGTTTACTCTTTCGGTCTGACCATCTGTTTGAGGGTGAAATGCTGTACTCGCCAAAATTGTCCCCAAATCTTGCTGTACTACCATCCAAAAATGGGATGTAAATCTGTCGTATCGATTCAAGACAATAATTTTTGGTATTTCATAAAGTTTAATTATTTATTTAATATATAACTTGGCTAGCTTTTCTACTGAATCTATTAGCTTAACTGAAAGGAAGTGTGCTGATTTTATTAGACAATCTATGATTACCCAAATTGCACCTATTCCATTACGGCTTCTAGGCAATACCACCACAAAGTCTATAGAAAATTTTGACCATTTCTACTCTAGGATATCTAATGAACGTAATAGTCCACCTAGTCTGTTATGTTATGCCTTTACTAAACTGCAGACATGACATTTAGCGATGTATTCAGCTACATCTTTCATTAGTCCAGGCCACCAAATGGTCTCTTTCAGATCTCTATACATTTTCTTATTTCCAGGGTGAATTGTGTACCCTGAGTAATGGGCTTCAAATAGAATTTAATTCTAAATATATGAATAATTTGGAATTCGAACACTTTTTCCATTATAAATATAAACTTCTTTTTGTAGATGTAAGTCTATTATGTGACCATTTTTTATGTCTGCTTTTAACTTGGAATTGTTATACTCTACATCCACATAGGCTCTATAGTATTATTTTTAATTAAACTATTTACTACTTTCCATTAATAAGTTTTATGCCTAACTTTCTAAATTCTTCCATTAATGGACTTGCCATTATAGCATTTAGGTCTGCTTTTCTGTTAAGGGCATCAACTATGACATTAGCTTTACCAAGATGATATTGTATGTCTAAGTGGTAGTTACTTATTAATTCCAACCATCGCCTTTATTGACAGTTTAACTTTTTCTGAGTGAAAATATATTTTAAGCTTTGTGATTAGTAAAAATTTCACATCTCACTCTATATAGGTAGTGCCTCCATATTTATAAGGCAAACACTATTGCTACCAATTCTAAATAATGCATTAGGTAGTCTTTTCAAGAATCTTTAATTGCCTAGATGCCTATGCTACTACCTTCTTCTCTTGCATGAGAACACATCCAAGCCTTACTATGGATGCGTCAATTTAAACTTGATAATTTCTTGTCTCTTCTGGTAAGGTTAGTACTGGGGTGGTTGTTAATGCTTATTTTAACTGTTGAAAAGATTCCTTGCATTACTAACTCCAAATGAATGGAATTGATGTCTGTGTTAATTTGGTTAAATGTACAACTATTTGTGAAAATCCCTTAATACATTTTTAATAATACCCAGTTAAACCGAGAAAACTGTGAATATCTACCACGGTCTTTGGTTGGGGTCATTTCTAAATGGCGCTTATCTTTTTCTGATCAATAATGATTCCTTCTGCATCCACTACATGGCCTAAGAAAGCTACAAAATCTAGCCAAAATTCACATTTAGAATATTTGGCGTAAAGCTAATGATGCCTTAGAGTTTCCAGAACAGTTCTTAGATGGTTTTCATATTCTTCCTTGCACTCAGAATAAATTAGAATATCATCGATGAATACAATTACAAACTTATCCAAATACGGTCTAAGAATTCTTTGCATTAAGTCCATAAAGATGGATATAGCATTGGTTAGAACAAATGACATGACCATGAACTCATAATGCCCATAGCGAGTTTTATATGCTATTTTTGGAACATCTTCTTCTTTGACTCTTAATTGTTGATAGCCTGATCTTAGATCTATCTTGGAAAATATTTTAACTCCAACTAATTGGTCTAATAGATCATCAATATGTGGTAGAGGGTACTTATTTTTAATGGTTATTGAGTTCACAATAATCGATACACATTCGCATCGAACCATCTTTCTTCTTTACAAAGAGCACTGGGGCTCCCCATAGTGACATGCTTTGTCGAATAAAATTTTGTTTATTAACTCTTGGAGTTGTTTGCTTAACTCTTGTTGTTCCTTGGGTGCCATGCAATAAGATGCATTTGCTATTAGTTGAGTGCTAGGAATTAACTCAATTGAGAATTTGATTTCTCTTACTGGTAGTAATCCAGGCAATTCATCAGGGAATGCATCTTCGAACTTCTTTACAATTTGGGTGCTTGATAAATGAATTTCTTCCATCTTTTCTCCCATCATTATTACTAAGTATGCATTACATCACTTTCAAATCAATTTCTCTGCTTACAAAGAATTGATTAAAGATGCTGAAATGCCTAATTTTTCCGTAAATACTTCAGGCTTACTCTCACCCTTGATAATGACCTTCTTTCTTTGATAATCAATCATAACTTTATGCTTACTGAGCTAATTCATTCCTAAAATAATGTCAAAATTTACTATATGTAGTACTATCAGGTTTGCTTCATATGCCTTGCCATTAGTCGGTATATTACAGTCACAACATTTTTGTGCACGCATGAGGTCACCATATGGTAACCCGACATTCAAAGCTTTAGCTAAATTGTAATATGGTAGTTCAAGAGTTTTGGCAAATCTTTTTGAAATGAACGAGTGGCTTGCACTAGTGTCAAATAATATGCCATTAGATTTGTCATTGAAATGTAAGGTGCTTAGGGTTTAAAATGAAAGATACTTCATGCATTATTTAAACATAATATGAATGATGTTTATAAAAATAAATAATATGGTACCTGATACCACTTCATTATCTTCTAGGGCCAGAACTAGAGTGAAGGTATAGATTCTTGCATGATCAACTTGTTGGAGAGCAATTGGTCTTCCTGTTTGATTAACAACTGGTACTTTAGGAGCAATAGGTGAACCTCTCCTTTAAATTAGAGTGGTTGTAGGTACTTGATCTGGTCTGACTATTGGTGTGAGTTCTTTCCTTTTAGGAGGTATGGATGCTTGTCGTTGCATCTAAGAAGAATGAGTGATCCATTGATTGTCCATTGTACGGGTTTCTTGACATTGCCAAAAGTTATGACCAGATCATCCACACATATGATATACTCCGCTTCTGTGATAACAATTACGATAAGGATGCGGTCGGGCATTTCCCAATAGGTGTTTGCTGAGCTGTTTGATAAACCCTAGCTTGAGGTGATCTCGGCCTCTTATATTCAAATTGTTGTACATGTGCAGACGGGGGTCTTTTTCATTTCTCTTTAACTTCTTCGTGTTCTCCATGTTCTAATATTTTTGCACTTTCAAGCATGTCTGAGATTTTGGAGATTCAAAGAGCCATAAGCATTTCCTTGATAGAAGGTTTTAATCCTTTTAAAAATTGACTGCATTGATTAAACGCGGTGTTACTAGTAGTGGTGCATAACAGGATAGTCTTTGGAATTTAATTTTATAATCAGTGGCACTTCGGTTGCTTTGACATAACTTCATGAACATATATTCCATGATGTATTGAGCAGAAGGAAAAATGTACTTGGCTCTGAAGGCTTTGATAAATTCTTCCCATTATATATTATCAGTATCCATGCCAACAAACTATAAGCTTATAGTGGTTTCCCACCAGTGTTCCGCTTTTCCTTCTAATTTAAAGATGGATAATCTAATTACATCTGTAGGTGGGCATTTCATGCTAGTTAGTATTTTTTCTAACTTCTTTACCCAATCTTCAACATCTATTGGGTTAGTACTTCCATTAAATACTGGTGGTTGGAGTCTTAAGAAGACTTGAAGTAGTTCATCTATCTCAATGTTTGGGAAATGAGTAGCTGATAGTATAAGAGTAGGACTATTTATATTGGGTGTTTGTTGTGTCTAAAGCCTTAAAAATGTTTGATTTTGTGTATAAGCATGCTCCAATAGAGCATTCACAATATCAAACAACTTGTCGACATGGTCCATGGAAGTATTGGCAGATATCAGATCCTTTAAGGGAGTTCTGACAATCAAAGGAGAATCTTCAGGATCCATCTAAAAAATAGAATTTTTATTATTATACTTTTATTGGAGTAGATTTACATAAGTATCATTATCAAATATTAGATGAAAATAAAATTATCTTTATTAGCAAGAAAAAAAAACTAAAAGTATATTATTTTATTAAGGTCCTATATTTATTATTTTATTCTTCTTTTGATTTATATAGCTTTTAAAATTTCATACTTTCGATATTTTTCTTTTATTTATTCTAGGATTCTAATTTCATGAATAATATCTTATACACTTTATGCTAATTCTCTCCTAATCCTGCTCGGATACCAATTGTGAAGACCTATCGTTGGGTCAGCATAACTAATCCAACATTAGGTGCTCACTCCCCAGGATCATATTTGAGTTTAGTATAACAATGTATTTAGAAGCGTATAAAATACACATCTTCACATTCATTGTAACATTCAAAAATACCAGAATAATAAATGAAATATATTCAATTCAAAGATAATAATTATTTTACAAAATATGTTACACACTAAGCAAAATTTAAGACATTTAAGAAAATCAGCATCTAAGTTGCTCCATCATGTATCAGCCCCTCATAAAAGGCTTGATCTAAAGATTATTCCTAAACTACAATATATATATATATATATATATATATATATATATATATATATATATATATGATAGGGCGAATTGAAAAAAAGAAAAAAAAATATTTTATTAGACACAAAGGTCTAAGTAAGATTTGTAAGATATTAAAATTTGCATATAATATTAAGTGACATGATTTTGCATGAGAATTTATACAAATAGAATATAATATTTAAGTATGATATGCTTGCAAAATTATCACAATTATGAATGTAATATATATATATATATATAAGATATGTGCTCATTCTAAAAGAAAATACAGTAATATCTAATATTTATTATGTTGAACAAAGTTACAGAATAGTCAAGCAGTTAGATACGTCTATCTAACTATTTGAGATGTGGGTTCTTAACTAACTACACATTCTCCCTCAAAGGCTATGTGCAGTTTCTTTATTTCTCTTGATATCAACTTGTCCTAGTTCAATGTATTGTCTGTATAGACTTGAGATTAACCTGAATGAACCCATTGTATTGATTTTTAATTATTTATTTCAATTTGAGCATAAAATCTCATATAAATATATCAAAATGGGTAAAAGCTTAAAAGCGATATAAAAATTACAAATGAAAGAATAATATCTTTCATTTTATGTTAATAAAAATATCAATATTAATATTATATTGGTCATTTATCTTTATACATTAAAAATAATAATTTTTATTATTATAAGTAATATATATATATATATATATATATTAAATAAAAGAAAAATAACTGAATTGAAAGTTGCAGAAATTAGAAAATATATACATATATAGAAAAAAGAAAATGACAGAAACAAAAGTTACAGAAATTAGAAAATATATACATATATAGTTAAAAAAAATGACAGATATGAAAGTTGCAGAAATTTAAAAATATATACATACATAGAAAAAAAATGAAAATGACAGAAATGGAAATATAATAATAATATTAATAATATTAACATTGATATTAATAATAATAATATTTTTATTATTATTAAAAGAAGAAGATGAAATAAAAAGAATAAAAAATATTTCATATCTTTCTCATTTTTTACTCTATATTGACATTGATAAAGTTTTACTAGAGGTCAGTGGGGGAATCAGTAATGGCCGAGAAAGAGAGGGAGGAAGTGGAAGGGAGAAGAGGAGTGGGGGAGGGGAGTGAGGAAAGAAAAGGAAGTGGGGGTGGGGGAAATGAGGAAAATGGTGGGGGTGGGGGTATATTATAAACTTTTTTTTTATTAATTAATTATTTTCTCTCTCATCCTTTATTTGGATGAGATGGATGAGAAAAAATTTGTCATAATTGTTGAAGTATTCAATTCGATATTCTCTTTCTCCTTCTTATACCTTATTTCTCTCTCTACTTTCTCTCTCTTCCAGTTTTTTCTAAAAAATAACGAAACTTAACATGGATGCGTATCTTGATAAAAAACACATATTCGTGCAAAAAATTTTCAATTTAGAGTAATATTTTTCTGTTATTAATCCTGAAGATATAAACTTAAAAAATTAATTATAGTCAATACGGAGCTATAAATTCGTTGAAACTTTTCTATAGCATTTCTATAATATTCTTAATCCAACGACACTAAAATTACTGAATTTGAACTTGTAATTTTCCTAATTTACTGAATTTAAATAATTCAAAAATTAATTCAGGAGTATTCGTTATCCAAATTGCTCCCAAACTTAGGTATTACGATCACAAAAATATACTCTATCTAATAGTATTTTTAGTTTTCTCTAATTTTGAAGTTACTTAGGATTCTAATTTTTGAGTTAGGTTTAGTCCTAATTATCATTGTACACCATCCCTAGTTTTCCATAATTTTAAAGTCACTCGAGATCCTATTTGCCGGCCTTCTTGGCGATGATAGAGCCCGGCCCGCATGACAATGGATGGAGCTCGATTAGAGCTAGCTAGCGGTCGTTGAACTGGTGATTATGGTGGTATGAGGTAGCTAAACCTTGGTCCTGGGTTATTGGATCGGAAGCCAAACATTGTGTATTGTTATACACGAGTCCCTAAATTTGATCATTCGAACTCAATTAAGTTCAATCATATTCGATCAAATGACAATTTGATACATGAAATAGGTTTTCAAAAATGTGCGATGATAATTGCGAAGAATAAACAAGAGGATTGGGATGTACCTTGTTCGACAGCTGAAAGAGTTAGGGGAAGATAAGCTCCTGAATGCTCCAAATGGTCTTATGATCGTGCAAATGAGGTCACGCATGCAGTTGGGGGCTAATTGGAGGCTTGGGGAAGCCTCCAATAATGACCGCATACGAAAATTAGCAGTGAGCCACAGCTTTACGACGCGCAATGTTTGACACGCGGGGCTCGGCCTGGGGACGAAGCTCCCCAGCTGTCTGATCCAGCCTGCGTGATCGATCATACTGCTGGATTGATGCACAGTTTGATCAAACGACGCTGTTCGATGAGTAGATAGCGCAGAGAGATATGGGACAAAGCTGCTAAGAGTTCTAATTAATATATTAATATATTAATATAATTTATAGTTTCTTAATTAAAATAGGTCTATTAAATGACTTCAATAAAAATTCTAATAAATCACCCCTAGCTAATTGAAGAGTGAGGAACTCAACGACGAAGACGAATTTTGATTTTGACGAGTATTTAATTTCCTAATTTTTGGGGTATTTTAAATATATTATATTATTTGTCAAAAATCCAACGACTTCTAAATACTTTTAAAACATCACCTCTAGTTAATTTGGGGTGATGTGCATAATGATTAAGTCCAATTTTTGATTTGAGATCAATTTAAATAGGTCAAATTCTAAGGTTTGATCTATTTGATACCTGATTTGGACAAAAACTTTAAGGTGTGCTCTTAATGACTTATTAAGAGTATTAGAATCAAAATTAGGACCTGGTTTACTCCTAATTAACTAGGGTAATTACCTTGGGATGTTACAAAGAGTCAGACTATCCTCAATATGGTTCCAAATGCTTCTTACTAAATTTAAAGGTAATGGACAAATTATGAAGTTCTAATTGCACTTTAACTAAAATTACCAAAATGCCAATTATTAAGGGTCTAAATATTGGCTTTAAGTTATAGGGTTCCAAACTAAATTTACTAAATGACAAATGGCTTCTTACTATTTAAGGAGAAGATTGACATCTAAAACACTGAATTTGGTTAAAAATTGGGATTAATGAGCTTTAATTGCAGTTTGAGCTCATTAAGGAGTAGTTAGCAAATTTAAATATAGAAACTAAGATTTTAAGTTAGGGAAAGGTTCTAATTTGACTAAGGAGTCATTAGGCACCATAATCACTAATGAACCCAAAAAATATAGGGAATTTCGTGTTAGAGTTTATATTTTTCATAGGACTAGTTGTACTCTTAGTGTGTTTCTATAGCATTTTAGGTAAGAAGATATCAAAATAAAATAGAAAAATGAATGAAAAATAACATTATAGTACACAACTGCATGCTATGGCGCACCACAGCTCCTTGTTCATGACAGTAAGGCTCCATAGCGCCAAACTCACAGAGAGAATGGTGCTACAATGCTTCACAGTGCTCAACTTATTGAGCCTAAGGCACTATAGTGCGCCATAGTGCCCAACGTCCCGAGACTAAGGAGCTACATCACGCCATAGCGCCCAACATATTGATACTAAGGCACTATAGCACGTCACAGTGCCATAATTCTAGAGACTGAGGGGCTACAACATTCCATAACACCAAACTTCCTGAGACTAAGGTTCTACAGTGTGCTCTAGAGCCCAACATTTTGAGACTAAGGTGTTACAGCGCGCCATAGCGCCCAAATTCCCAAGACCTAGGCGCTACAATGCGCCATAGCGCCGGATGAACAAAAAGCAAGGCGCTACACAATGCCATAACACCTAATGAATAGAGAGCAAGACACTATAGTGCCACATAGTTCCCAATGAATAAAAAGGGGGGTGCTACAATGCGCCATAGTGCGTGCCGTTAAACTGTCTTGGAAACCTGCTTGAAAGTCAGTAATGGGACAACCAAAATATTTAAAACTTTCTGTTTTCTCATATATATAATTGGTATAAAGCATTAAAGCCCCACATTTCTAAGAGAATAAGAGAATATAATTAATTGCAATTTCAAGTGTTAAGAGGAAGAAATATGGCAACTTTGAAGAGGGGAAGGCTGAATACAAGATTATAAAATGGAAGACGAATGACTTAGCAAGGGTTCCGAATTTCAATTTAGAAAAGAAGATATTCATGAGGACTTCCTAACCCTAAGGTGTAGAAGAAGACTGCAGATTGAGAAGAAGAAAAAATATAGTGAGCAAGGATATGGGAAGGAGACTAAGAGGAAAAGAAAGCTAATATAATGCTAAAGTTGTTCTTGAGTATTGTATTCTCAACTTATTTTCTTGATATTTCATTGTAAGAGAAATGGAAATGCTCTGCATGACATGTAGCTTTTTTAGTTTATTATTTATTATGGTAGCCTAACTCCCCCTCCCTCTGGTGAGGGTTGGGCAAGAGTAAACTCTTCTAATCTATGAAATGTCATTTAGTTCTCAAAATATTTAAATGTTTGATTATATGAATGAGTTGGAGAATGATGAATATATATATATATATATATATATATATATATATATATATATATATATATATATATATATATCTTTTGTTGTATATGTTTAGATGGAAGTCTCATATAGCTTAATGATCACTTTACCCAAAAGTTGTGCACTCTCGAGTGATAATACCGCGAAAGACCATGACAATATTCGCTGTGCAAAAATAGCTCGTGCACAACTTAGAGAAAAAACTTGATCATTTGAGCCATGAGGAAATATAATATAAGATTCTCTGAGCTCCATAGCTCCGTTCATACTATTTGTGATATAAACTTGATGCATGTGAGCCGAGAACAACTTATAGAGCTCCACAGCTGACTTGTGATTTATGCAAGAATTTTGAGCGTGTTAAGCTATGTGTAATGTGACATAAACTCACTTAGCTTTGCAGTTCATATCCTTAAGTAAAATAAGAGTATATTTGTGTTAGCCAAAGGTAAAATTAAGCTCATGTGATACTTAACTAACAATTTAGTATTTATCACTTTGGCATAAGTGATGATTTTCTTAACTTAAGAGATCATATGATTATCTATATGTTGAGATTGAACATTGTAGTGTTCATATTAGAGCTCTAGATAAGGTTTAGTACATTTAATGTATCATTTAAAGAATACTAAATCTCTTAATAATGAAATAAAAATTAATCCAAGTGATTTGACATAGATTTTAGAAGAAGAGTATTTGCATGAACCCATGATAATTGCATGTTCAACTCAAACTCTCCAAATTTTCTAAAACTGCTTCAAAACCAAAGTAATATAGGAATTATTATTTAGGAATTCAAATACAAACAATTTAACTTCATAAACATTATTGAAATTAGATACACTCAAGTAACAAATCCAAACACAATATCAGAGGATGATAAATCTCAAGATCTCACCATCCTATATTACTTTGGACCATGTACACTTGTGTGCAAATGCAGACATTCGTAATTTAAGTCTGTCAAATTTTTGGTGTCGTTACTGGGGAACGATTTATTTGAGTTGTATTAGAGATAATCTAAGAGTAAATATTGATTTAAGACTTTTGTGCGTATACATTTTAATTTATGTAATTTATTACTCTCTTTATTTTTGTAATTACCATTTTATTTTTTATTTACATTCTTTGTTTATGATTATACTTAATTCTTGCTTGATTTTAAGTTGTGCATGCATAGACGTAATATTAATAATTATTTGTTCAATCCTGAATTTGAACAAACATTATTAAAAATAAGAAGAAAACAGCTTAGAACAAACTCAATATCACCACCAATGGATAATCTAGAAGATCATCTAAGAGAAGTACACAAGCAGAATAGGGGTAGAGCCTTGAGACTATGCCCTTCCCACTATTTGTGGAATCCCATATGCCACAGTTCAACCAAATGTAGTGGCTAACAACTTTGAAATAAAGTCGTCAACTTTACAGATGGTCCAAAATAGTCAATTAAGTGGGAAAGCAACTGAGAACCCCTATTCGCATATCTCAAACTTTCTTGAGATATGCAATACATTTAGGTATAACGATGTCACTGATGATGCAATTAGACTGAGATTGTTCCCTTTCTCATTAAGAGATTGAGCAAAAATTTGGGGCAATTCTCTTTCTAGCGATTCAATATGCACATGGGATGATTTAGATAGGAAATTCTTAGCTAAATATTTTCCTTTAATTAAGACTGCCAGGTTGATAATTGAGATCACACAACTACTCTCAACAGGATGGGGAAGCTCTTTAAGATAGTTGGGAACGCTTTAAGGAGTGCCTAAGGCACTGCCCTCATCATGGATTCCCTCAGTGGATGTAGGTTTAGACATTTTACAATGAACTAAATAGACCCATCAGGACCTTGATAGACGTAACTACTAGGGGTTCCTTAAGTAGTAAAACTTAAGAGGAAGAATACGAATCAAATAACACATACTAATGGTCTTCTAAAAGGCTAAGTTCCAATAGTATTGACACTAAAAATACTATTGAGTCACACCAATTGCCACCCTTTAACGTGAAATAGCTGTCTACAATAAAAAATTAAGCCAAATGAATGTGAGCATAATACAATATGTTGTATGTGAGTTTTGCGGGGGGTGTAGAATATTAATGAAAACTGTAACTCAAACAACCCTTGTGCACCCTCAGTTGCTGAACAAGTAAATTTTTTGCGAAACAATAACAACAATAATTAGGCTAATAACAATCCTTACTCCAACACGTCTAACCAAGGGTTGAGAAATCACTCCATTATTTCATGGAGTAATGGAAATAACTCCAACCACTACTCGAATGGAAACCAAAACTTGATTAGATAAGGACACTCTTTTAACAATGCACCTCCTCAGCAATACAAACAATAAAATATAGGATTTGAAGGAGCCTTTAACTCCTTTAAGGTTGAAACTTTGACATTCATGCAAAGAACTGAAGAAACCATAAATAGGCATGAATCCTATATTCAGAGGATTGAAGTAATTCTTCGTAACATTGAGGTCCAACTGGGACAAATCTTTCATCAGTTGACTAATAGACAGTTAGGAGTGCTCCCCAGCACAACAGAAGTTAATCCTAGGGAAACGGTGAGCGCCATCACATTAGGAGATGTGAAGGAAGAAATAGAGCTGTTAGAAAAAATTGAACAAATTGAACTCTCAATTGTTGAAACTAGAAGAAACACTTTCATGAGAAACATAGGAAATAAGAGTGTTGAAAAATAAAAAGTTTTTGAAGAGAATATAATAGAAATAAAAAAGAAAGATCCGGGGATATTAAAAATCCCTTGTGTGATTGACGGATAAGTCATCTTAGATCCCTTGTGTGATATAAGGGCTTCTGTCAATATAATGCCTTACCATACATACTCACAATTAGGGATAGGGGGATGAAAGACACCTCAATGATTTTAGAATTTGCTAATCTAGACTTGATGACCCTAATTGAAAATTTGAAAAACATTTTGGTGAGCTTTGGAAGTTTCATGATTCCCACTAATTTTATTATATGTGAATGGGATAGTTAGAATGAAAATTCCATTTTTGGGAAGACCTTTCCATGCCACTACTCGGGCGATCATTTATGTGGAAAGTAGAGTCATGAAGACTAGAATAAATGACAAGGAGGTGCATGTGGATTTAATGTCTACTGTTCATAGAGAGAAAATCTTGTATTTAAAGTGGAGAGAGAGAGAGAGCTAAGCTAATACTTATTGAAATTAGAACTGAAGAAGAACCTTCTTATGAATCTGAATATGAGATGCTCATAAGCACCTTATATAGAGGTGTAGTATTGCATAAAACTAGGGTAACAAAGAAAATTCAGAGAGGGGAGAGAAGAAGAAAGTTAAACCAACTCTGGGGGATGAAATTAATGAAACATTGACACATGAATTGGTTGGATTTGGACTGAACACAGTGATAGACCAAAAATATGTAGTGTACGCTTACATGTAAGTGTATGTGGTCTAAAGTAAAATGGAATGGCAAGATCATGAGATTTATTGTCCTCTAAGAATGGTGTTTAGTTTTATTACTAGAGTTTACTCAATTTATATAATGATTAAGTATAAAATACATTTTGGTAATGGTCTTAACTTATAATTTCAGAGTTTCTTTAGATTGAAATTACTTTTAAAAAATTAGAGAGAGTTGGGATTAAACATGCTAACAGCATGGGTTCATGTAAGTATTATTCTTCTCAACATCATATTTAGTTAATTGGATTAATTTTTTATTTCATAACCAAGAGATTTAGTTTTCTTTAGTGAACTTTACTAATTGCACTAAATCTTGTATAGTGCTTTGAAATGAACACTAGGAGGTTCAATTTTGGCACACAGACACTCATGTGATAATTAGCTTATGAGTTCATCCCTTATGTCTAAGTAAATAAAATTTACCTTTTAGATTGAGTATCACATGAACATGATTCCACTAATGGCTCACATGCATTAACTCTTGATTTAGCTAAGGAAATGAGCCACTTAGGTTAAATGGGTTTATATCATATCACTCATAGCACTTATCGCTCTAGAACCTCATAAATCTTAAGTGAGCTATGGAGATCAATTGGTGGTTCTAGGCTTACATATGACTATTCTTGATTTAGTCAAGTCAATGTGCTACAATGCTAATTGAGCTTGTCAAACAACTTTTAGCTTAACACATATTAATTTCCTCGCATAAATTATGAGTGAGCTATGAAGCCCAGAGATTCTTAATATTCCCTATGGCTCAAATGATCAAACACTTGTCCAAGATTGTTTACGGGCTATTTTCGTACTATAAATATTGTCACAGACATTCGTGGCACTAATGCTCATGCATGAACAGCCCTAGGACAAGGTAATCATTGAGCTCTATGAGGTTTATATAATGAAAATATATAGTGATAAATGTATACAAGGAATCCACATTTTTCAATCATACATAACATTAAGATATTTAGAATTTAATTAACATTCCATTCAGTTGAAGAATACAAACCTTATATTCATGTGTTTTTACATGTTAATTGCCCAACCCTCCCCAAAGGGGGTTTAGACATCCATTAAATTGAAAGTACAAGGAAAGCAATAAGAGAAACTAAGCTTTTGCATGGCCTTTACAAGAAAACACAAGAGGATAAGTTGTGGTACAATACGAGAGAACATTTGTCGTGTCCTCCTTGATCTCTCTTTCCTTAAATCTTCTTAGCTCCTTGCTCTTTGTGCTTCTCCTCTCCCTTAGCTGCAGCCTTCTTTTATTTTGAAGTATAGGTCTCCCCTCAATATCTTCTCTCACAGCCTTTAGGATCAAGAGCTCAAAAACTAAAACTGGGAACTTTTTTTAAGTCTTCAATTTTCTTTTTTATAATATTTGCTTCAGCCATCACTTATTAAAGCAGCTAGCCACTTTTTCTCCATGAGAATTGAATTCATATTTAAGTTTTACCTTTATTCCCTTGATAATGAAGGGCAATCAATTTAGGCTATAGGAAAATGGAAATATTTAAGTCCGTTGGTTTTCCCAATGCTAAATAGGAGGCTATTCCTAAGCAAAAATGCGGTGGGCACTGTGGCGCATTATAGCACCAGGATTTCAGCCTATCTAGCACTATGACACACTATATCCCTTAGCTCTCAGGTTAGGTCTGCCACGGTGCACTGTAGCGCATTGTAGCACTTAGATCTCAGTTTTTCATCAGCCACGGTGCGCTGTAGCACCTGGCTATAACATTTTCATCATCCATGGTGCATTGTATCACATGGCTCATGGGCTTTTATCTATCACGGTGCCCTGTAGCATGTTGTGGCACGCTGTAGCACCTGAGAATCTGGAATTCTGGCACTGTGGCATGCTGGAGCGCCTTAATCTTGGGATGTTAGGTGCTGCGGCATGCTGGAATGCGCTATGGCGTGCTGTAGCATGTTGAATTGTCCATTTTCATCTGATTCCATCTTTTTTTAGAAATGTAATCACTTCCTAGCTGCAATAACATCAAAATATATTAAACTAACTCTTAAATTCTTAATAAGAACATGCATTTTAAACAAGGAAATGACTATAAATATGGAGCTCATCACGACCCACGCTTAAATTCATGCTCGTCTTTAAGCAAGCAATCAAAATAACTCTTTGTAAAAATTGAATTTAAAATTGAGAACTACATTAGTATTATTTTGATTTGGTGATTTAAAATTAATTCTGCAAAATCAAGTCATTGGTTTTTTTGTGACAATGTTAAATATAAATTTAAGTAAGCATTTCAGGTTTTTAGTTAGACTTACTTTTAACTATCCTCGCTACTCTTTTTTAATTTCATGATTACTATAAACATAGATTGAAATAACCTTAGTTGCATACAAGATATTAGGTTCAGAGGTCATTCTAGGAGCTTTTATGTGCCATATGCTTCTTCTTATAAGATGTAATACTTTTCTTATTGGGAGAGATATTTTTCTTCATCCCATTTATATTTTATGGGAGAGACAATTTTCTTCATCCCATAATTTTTTTATATAAAATATGTCAAATTTTGCACATGCATGACATCCATGAAGTCCTACAGAAGCCTAGCACATTCCAAATTTAACCACTAGTTCCATTTCTCTCTTTGCAATCTTTACTCCCCCACACTTAATTTATTTTGTCATTTTAATTAAGTCAAGAGTTTATGTTGGTTAGCTTATCAAGTTAATCCAACAAGCCTTACTTTATTTGGTTAAGAATTTTAGTTAGACATCTAACGTTAATCTAAAGCTTTTGATGCACAGAATTAGAATTTTATTTTCAATTCAAATTTTTAGAAAAGTAAATTCTCAGGTCGATCAATCAATTATCAAATCACTAGTTTTGATCATTATTCTTAGATGAACAATTTCAATGGATGACCACATGAAAAAGACCAAAACATCAAATAATAAAAATAAAACTACAAAACTAGTTACTTGATTAAAAATAATTTACTAAGAATAGTAAGGAGTGAAACGACCTGATAGAGTAATGGAAGTCTGTTGCTACTGCAATTATGCATGAGATTCTTCTTGCTCCATTATTGACACACATTAATACTATATAAAACCTAAAACAAATAAAAAATAAGAACTTAAAATTATTTATTGAGTTGCCTCCCAACCAACACTTAGTTTAATGTTTTTAGCCTGACCAAAATGAGTTTATATCCTCTTTAAATTTGTTTCCAGATTTTCATTAAGGTTTAGGATGTGAACGAGCTTGCTTAATAATATAATCTTTTTGGATATCAGCCATACTATCTTTTTCCTACTAGGCCCAGCTTATATCCTCCAACTTAAAATAATTCTTCTTTCTTTTCCTCTTTTCCTTATTCCTGTGCTTTTTCTTCTGATTTCACCTAGCTCTTCAGATTCATCATTATCCTCATTCTTAATTTCACTATCTAAAAATGCATATACTTCAATTTTCTTAGGAGTACAGTCCATGCATTTCTCTATAAACCCAATTGCACCCAACCATCATCAAGATTGCTATGGGGTTTATTAATGTTTGAGATGCTACAAGTGGTTTTGACACCTTCATTACTTTGAATAAATTCACCTTGTTCATCTTCAAATAATGTGTTAACAATTGTTAAACATTGAGGTAAATGCACTTGAAGTGTGTAAGGGACATCAATGTCAGGTTGCATTTAATCAACTATTTCTATTTAAAAATCATGTTGCTTTTTTGAATAATCTAATTTAAATTAATGCTCCAGCTCTTTCTCATTATTATTATTTATTTGAGTTAAATTTTCCTCCCTACACAACAGTGGTAGTTCTTGAGCTTGTTCCTTTATCTGCTCAGTTGTAACAACTTCTTGGACATGGTTTGCTAATTATTGTAATATAAATTCTAACTTAGCCTTAATTTTCTTATATAAATGCTCTTAATCTTCCAGATTAAAATCGTGCCTAATCAAGGTTGGTTCAATTTCATGCAAATTGTTGTTCACGTATCCACTAAAATATTCCATCGACTCTTCTAAGTATGATTGCTGACTTGTCCAATTTGTATTATTAATGTTTATGTCGGAGTGAGTGTTACAGCGTTGCAAGTTGTGATCACACTTAGTGTCATTAACTGGTTTTGTTCTCGAAGGTGTAAAAGGATTATTATTATTACAATCAGAACTTAAATGTGTTCCCCCGCATCATATACACTAATTTGGATTATTATTGTGTATGAACATGAAATTTGAGTACTCCATATATGAAAAAAGAAATTATAAATTTAAGAAAAAAAGAAAATTACAAAAATTGAAAAGATATGCACAAAAATCTTAAATCACTATTTATTTTTAAGTTATCTCTAATACAAATTAAATAGATCGTTCTTCTGTAACGGCGCCAAAACCTTGACAGACCAAAAATACGTAGTTTGCGCCTGCACTCAAGTATACGTGGTTCAAAGTAATATGAGATGGTAAGATTCTGAGATTTTTCATCCTCTGAGAATATTGTTTAGTTTCATTACTAGAGTTTACTCAATTTCAATAATGTTGAAGTATCAAATAGGTTTTGGAAATGGTTATAAATTGTAATTTTAGAGTTTCTTTGGATTTAAACTACTTTTGGAAAATTAGAAAGAGTTGGGATTAAACATGCTAACAACATGGGTTCATGCAAGTACTCTTCTTCTCAATTTCATATTAAATTAATTGGATTAGTTTCTTATTTCATTATCAAGATATTTAATTTTTCTAAGTAAACTTTACTAATTATACTAAATCTTATCTATTGCTCTGAAATGAACACTATAAGGTTCAATTTTGGCACATAGACATTAATGTGATAATTAGCTTATGAGTTCATGCCTAACATCTAAGTGAATAAAATATATCTTTTAGGTTGAGTATCACACGAACTTGATTCCACTAATAGCTCACATGCATCAACTTTTGATTTAGCTAAGACAATTAGAAACTCAAGCTAAATGGGTTTATGTCACATCATGTAACGCCCCGTCCCGTCGCCGTGCGCAAAAGGGACAAGTGTAAAATATTTCTCAGCGGCGGAACGGTACGCTACTCGGGAATGGTGGGCCATACAAGCAAAACCCACCTTCCCGAAAAGGTTAGAGAGACGAAGCCATACTGAAGGCCGATGACTCAAACCCTAAGAGTAGGTTCGAGACCCAATATCCAAGATAAGAATGAAATACTTAACTTAGGTATTAGACTAGTACGTACATAAGGTGCAAGGGAGTGGAGAAGAACCCATGTATGTTATAAAACATATCAGCATTTCCAGTACGCCGATCACATCACAATACTATGTATAGCAGTATAATAGAGTGCGGAAGCTGAAAGCAAAATATTCATAATACATTCATCTCAAGCAATAGTAAATATCCATCTCATAAAAGAAAATTAAAAGTACATCCAGAGTTTATTACAAACCATTTAAAAGCAGAAATATAAAGAGTCTATCTAAAATGCAGAAAAGGACTAGTAAGTAAAAGTGGATGCTCGGTCCATTACAACTCCAAGTGCTCCTCTTGAGTCCCTGGTACGTCCTCCTGACCTGTCTCCAAAAACTACTCAGGATCTAGCAAATTATCAGATCTCAAAAGTACCCCGTGTTAAATAAGAAGTATAACACATCGAAACTAGCTATGCCAAGCTAAGCTAAACATAACCATATACAAGTGAAATAAAGCTGTAATAGAGCTGAATAAAAATATGTAAGCGAGGAAAACTGTAAGTGCTGAGTAAACAAAATAGTAAAAGGGCTATGAAATTTGAAGCTGTCACCAAATACAACTGAAAGTAAAACAAACATTATGCTGAAAAGGATGCTATAAGCTGCACTATACGCCACTAAAACAATGCTCACAAATATGCTATACCACGGTATATCACAGAACTATCACTGAAGGTTTATGAGTAGTACGGTCCAACGTAAGCACGACAGTTAGGAAGTCAGAATGGTGACGCAGATGCACCCTAAAATTCCCTAGTCTGTGTATATAATATTCCGTATCTCATACTGTATCACTGCTAACCATATTACAACAGAAGGAATGAGTTCAACTCATGTTTATGCTTATGCTTATGCCATTATATGGAATGAATGAAAGATCCCGAAATCCATGAAGAATTTTAGTAAGAAACAATAATGAATTCTAAGTCTCCACTGTGCAGAATCCTGCTAAAAGGATTCTGACTCCTGTTCTCTAAAGCGACGGTTGGTTAAAGTTGCTTATTTACTTAAAGATCACTAGACTGGGTGATTGTATACACATATTAAATATGTTGCAAGAATAGAGTTCTTATTACTTAGTTTGATTAAGCCACCCTAATAAAGCGATCTTCATTAGGAGGCACCATCCGATGATGATCTTGTATCTCAAGCTAAGTATTAAGTCACTAATCTCATAATCATATTTAGTGTCTTAAGAAAGGTGGATCCCATTACTTAGTTTATTTGAGCCATACCTATTGAAGCGATCTTCGCTAGGAGGCATTGCCCGATGGAAACTGTCTTTCAATTAAACTAAGGAATGAGTACCCATTTAATACACTCTTAGGATCGATTGATTTACTCTAAGCGAGGTTATATCCGCCTAAGCCTGCAGGATAGCAACAAAGATAAATCTTACTTAGAGTGACTCAACCAATCCCGAATATTACTGGGGACCAGTAATATGGGTATACTATACTACACCAGCCAATAATCATGGTTCAATCAAGTCTAATTAATAGAACAAGGATTTATCAAGAACTACAAGTCCTGAACTAATAGGCAAGTCCTATACAAGGGTTCACCAATTAAATGTGATCAAGGATCACTTAATATGGATTCTACCACAAGGAGAAGTATCTATTCTAGTGCCTTAATGGATTACTACCACAAGGAGAGTAGATCAATTTCTAACATGAGGGGATCTTCTATACTTCTATCTCAATGAATCATACAAGGCTTCCTACCTCATGATATATGAATTTAGGTCTTTTAAATAATTTAAGATGATCTTATGAAGAGATACTCAAGATTTCTCTTCTAAGTTTGATATTAATATCTTATGTTCTATTTTATATTTAGGTTTAGGATGATGATTAGATCAGATGATTAAGTCATCTGATCACACTCAAACTAAAATTATGGTATCTAAATCAGGAATATTTTTAAGACTTAGATCACTTTAATCAATAAGATTTTATTAATCTTCTTATGCTAGTCCTCTTATTTAAGAGAAAATCAGGGATCTTAAGGTTTGATTCAGATCAAGAAGTCATACAGGATTATTATTAACCCAATGTTTAGAATCAATAATAAATCAAATGCATTATTGGAGAATATTCAATTCATAATTTTGAAATTAAATCAATTAAGTTAGGTTTCTTAAGGATTTGGATTCTCCTTAAGTAGATTAGGGTTTTGTTCCCTTCTCATGCCTTAAGAAAAATCAAGTTATGTATTCAAGATCAATGTCAAATCAGTGGATTAATTATATATTATTGGTGGCAATCTCGGACCTAGATAAAGTCTTTAAAGCTTGATCCAAATCTTAAGATTTCTTAAGTTAATTAGGATATTTAAGATTCCAAATATTTAGATTTATTCAAGTATACTCAATAAGCATTATAAGGATGAATTCATTTCATTTATCTTACTATTATAAGTCAGATTGATAAATCAAGTTCTAAAACAAGGGTTACTTAGTGCTAATCAAACCCTAATTCCAATCAAGAAGGATTAGCACATAAGTATAAATCTAACCAGTCAATTCATATGATATTTAGCATGTAAGTTCTAATTAATCATACAAGTAATCAAAACCTAAGTTTGCTAAGATCCAATGAGTATAAACCCTAATATTTACTAATCATGTTTTAACAAAATTAGGGCATAACTAAAATTACAGAGCTCAGAAAAATAATCTACTTAGAACATGCATTATAGTCATCACAAGTGAACTAATGGCACCCTAAACATGCAATTTGGGTAAGCAAAATTACTAATTCTCCCTAATCAAGATCCATTGTAATTAGGCAATAATTAAAGATCTAACCATCAGATGCATGATTTATTTTGTATTTAGGTTCCTGAGATTTTTCTGATCATTTTCATGTATGATATTATAGGACTTAAACCAGTGTATTAAAAGTTATTTAAATAATACATTATGTATTTTTATTTAATCAAAATCTTATGATTTGAATAATTGAATTTTTTCCTTAAGGAAAATAATTCCAAAATTTCGTTTAAATTAAAACGGCTCGGCCCGAATTCAAAACGTGCGGGTCCACCGGGGCCCGGGAGACCCGGCACTGTCGCACAGCACGGGTCGTGGGTCGACCTGGTCCACACAGTGCCATCATCCCCGCTCTGTCATCCTGAAGGAGGGGACCGATTAGGGAAACCCTAATCGTCAAATTCCGGCGAATCCAGCCCACGGCTTGGCCAGAACTTGATCGATACACGATCTCCGTGGTCAGACGCGTCGATTGGGACTCAAAGCCCCTTTTGAGACGGTCTGGATCAGCCAGACCTTACTCACCTGAGATTCCTCCATTGGAACTACTGTGGGGAGATAATTCTCCCCACAGAAGCCATGCCAGACCCTGGGCTCGATCCCTACACCATCAGGGAGGTGAGGTAGATCGAAGCCATCTGGTCTGAGGGTCTGGGGTGGTCTGGATCGCTGGGTCCTTACTCGACCAAAGCGATCCAGAAGGAACTTAACCCAATCGATTGATTCGATCGATCGGGGCTAACCTAGATCCTAATTACGATAGTGTTGGGTTCATAGCGACAATACATACAAGAGCGCATCAAATGGACTAAGGTTTGAGCCATATTAGCTCAGAACCTGCAATTGGGGTACCTGGCTTTGCGGGACAGAGCTGGGACTGCAAGATGGAGCGTGGTTCACTGCTGTAGAGACTCTAGAAGCTCTTAGGGGTCCTGAACTCCAGGAGCAACCCTCTATTAGCGGTACACGAGCTCGAGAGCACCTGGATGAAGCTCGGGAGTTCGATAATGGCGATGAATTGCAGAGGATTCAATTGATCAGCAAGGGTCAATTGAAGCAAAGCTGGGGCTATTTATAGCCTTGGCTGAGCTTAGGGAAGCTTCTGGAGCCACTGGCTCAGGCTAGGGAGGCCCGAGAGGTCTGGCCTTGGCCGAGCTCTCAAGTTTCCAATTTGAGCTCGGCCGGGCCGCTAGTCCCGATCAGGAGCTCCTTACCATAACAGGAGGGATCCCAATGCATGCTGAGGTGGTGCGGGGAGAGGGGGACAAGCTGAGCAGCTGGCAGTACGGGGATTCTCCCTGTCAGGTGCGCGATCGGGAGGTAGACGAAGATCCACAGTGTTGGTTGCCTCGGATGCTGTCTAATCTATTGATCAGATGGCGCTACGGCTCGGATCGCTCGGATCCTAATGGCCGATCACGGGAGCGATCCTAGCCGTAGGATCCATGGGACAGATCCAACGAAGGATCGGCGATTCCGCGGGATCGAATCCTGACCGTATATTAAAAAGTGGAACGGTCAGATGCGCGGGATCCCGCTAACACGTGCCCTGGGCTCCGCAGCGGATCGCCGGCGGTCCGCACAGCGGATCCCGACCGTTATTTTAGTTTTAAGGATATTTTTGTAAATATGAATTAATTGGAACCCTTATGTGTAATTGAGCCAATTTAATTTAAATTGATTTATGGCCCAAATGAATTCCAAATTGCACCAAAATTTCACCCTTAGCTAATTTGATGGTGAGGAATTCAAAAATGTAATCAGATTTTAATTCTGAGATCAAAATATTTTGGGTCTTGACTAAGGCATCTAGACTGATCAAATTGTAAATTTTGACTTAAAGAAGTCCAATGAACTTCAAATCTGCTAGATTGGCTTATATTGATGGTCTAAAGGCAATGATACTAAAAATTGAATTTACGTAACCTATATTTTGTATGATAACAACCTAGGATTGTTACAGACTCCCTTACTTAAGAATGATATGGTCCTCGACATCATCTCAAGAAAAGACAATCAAGAGAAAGTGAAGCATATGAATACGATTTTGAAACTAAAGAGTACCTGGGGTTTCAAAGAGACTGGGATATTTCTTTCTCATATCCACCTCTTTTTCCCAAGTAGATTCTTCTAAAGTGCGATTTCTCCATTGAACTTTTACCATTGGGATTGAACGATTCCTCAACTGCTTCTGATCATGAGCTAAGATCTTAATCGGCTCTTATGCATAAGAGGGATCTGGTTTGAGTGATACAGCTGGAAGTTGGATTAGGTGGGATGGATCATGAAGGAATCTCCACAGAGAGGAGATGTGGAACAGATTATGGACTGCAGAGAAATCCTCCGGAAGCTTCAGTCGATAGGCTGCAGAACCAATCTTTTCTAGTATTTCAAACGGTTTGAGGTAGCGAGGGCTTAACTTCCCGGCTACACCAAAATGATAAATGCCCTTCATTGGACTTACTTTAAGGTACACATATTTTCCCACCTCAAGGTCCTGAGCATGATGATGAGTATCGTGATATTTACTTTGTCGACCTTGAGCTGCTTTGATTCTTTGCTGGATCAATTGAATCTTGCAATTTATTTCTTCGACTAATTCTGATCCGTAAAGCTGAACACTACCAGTTTTAGACCATGCTAGTGGCGTACTACATTTCCTACTGTACAGGGCTTCATATGGAGCCATACCGATACTTGCTTGAAAACTATCATTGTACGCAAATTCTACAAGAGGAAGGTGGTCCTCCCAAAAACCTCCAAAGTCTAGAATACAGAGACGAAGGAGATCTTCCATAACTTGGTTGACTCTTTCAATTTGACCATCTGTCTGAGGATGAAAAGCGGTACTCATAGCTAGAGTAGTCCCCAAGTCTTGATGAACTGCTTGCCAAAATTTAGAAGTGAAACGACTATCTCGATCAGATACAATGGATCACGGAATCCCATGGTGTTGGATAATTTCCTTGATATATAACTTTGCCAGTTTTTCCACAGAATCAGTTTGACGCATAGGGATGAAGTGAGCTGATTTGGTCAATCGATCTACAATGACCCAAATCGAATCCGCACCAGATCTTGCTTTAGGTAAACCCATGAAAAAATCCATAGAAATGTCGAACCACTTCCACTCTGGTATTGTTAGAGGGTGAAGAAGTCCTCCAGGCTTTTGATGCTCGGCTTTGACTAGACTGTAAGCGTGACATTTTGCCACACTCCTTTTCATACCATGCCACCAGAATGATTTCTTCAGATCCTGGTACATCTTGGTACTACCTGGATGCACTTGGTAACCAGAATTATGGCCTTCGACCAGGATCTCCTGATGCATGGATTTGGGAATCCATAGACGATCACCTTGGTAAATTATGTTACCACAAAGTTGAAGGTCGAAGCGACGTCCACTTTTGATATCGACTTTGAACTTTAAATAGTCTTCATCCTTGGTTTGAGAGATGAAAACATCATGATGAAAGGTAGGTTCAACTGAGCTCATGGATACCAGTGTGCTTAGCATATCCCCACGCACAAGCCTGATTTCAAACCTTCATAATTCTTCCTCTAATGCACTTGTGAGAATCATAGAAGATAGCGTAGCATGACGGCTAAGTGCATCTGCTACGACATTTGCTTTTCCCGAATAATACTGAATGCTTAAGTCGTAATCGCTTATTAACTCGAGCCATCTTCGCTGTCGGCAATTCAACTCGCGTTGGGTGAAGATATACTTCAAGCTCCGATGGTCGGTGAATATGGAACACTGGACGTCATATAAATAATGATGCCAGATCTTTAGAGCGAAGAGTACTGCTGCTAGTTCGAGGTCGTGAATAGGATAGTTCTTCTCGTGTGGTTTCAACTACCGAGATGCATAGGCTATGACTCTCCCCTCCAGCATTAATACACATCCCAAACCTATACCAGATGCATCAGTATAAACTTGGTAATTCAATCCTTCCTTGGGTAAGGCGAGGACTGGGGCAGAAGAAAGAGCATCTTTCAATGTTTGGAATGCTTTTTCACATTCTGGATTCTAGACAAAAGGTACCGCTTTCTAAGTCAGCTTGGTGAGAGGAGACACAATTTGTGAGAAACCTTTAACGAATTTTCTATAATAGCCTGCCAGTCCTAAGAAGCTCCTGATATCCATCACGGGTTTTGGTTGTGACCAATCTCCGACTGCGCTTCTTTGTTTTGGTCTACTCTGATCCCTTGAGAGTCGATGACGTGACCCAAAAAGGTGATGGAATCAAGCCAAAACTCGCACTTAGAATACTTCGCATAGAGTTCATGGTTCCTGAGTTCTTCAAGTACTATACGAAGGTGTTTTTCATGATCGACCTTATTTCTGGAATAAATTAGTATGTCGTCGATGAAGACGATGACAAATTTATCTAGATGTGGTTTCAACACACGCTGCATTAAGTCCATAAAGATGGACGGTGCATTCGTCAATCCAAATGACATCACCAAGAATTCGTAATGTCCATAACGGGTTTGAAACGCTGTTTTCTCAATATCAGAATCCTTAACTCGCAATGGATGATACCCAAATCGCAAGTCTATCTTGGAGAAGACTTTTGCTCCAGTTAACTGATCAAACAGATCATCGATACGCGGTAGAGGGTATTTGTTCTTAATAGTTACTTTGTTTAATTCCCTGTAATCGATGCACATCCTCATCGATCCATCTTTCTTTTTAACGAACAACACCGACGCTCCCCAAGGGGATGAACTTGGATGGATGAGACCCTTCTCTAATAATTCTTGAAGTTTGTTGTTCAACTCTTGGAGTTCTTTTGGCGGCATGCAGTATGGAACCTTTGACAGTGGTTGAGTTCTGGGAATTACTACTATGGTGAACTCTACTTCTCTGTTCGGAGCAAGACCAGGCAGGTCTTCAGGGAAAATATCAGGAAACTCACAAACTACACGGTTCTCAAAAAGAGGTAGGACTTCTTTCCTTTCTCCCAACATCGTTACAAGGTACGTACTGCATCCCTTCCTGACTAGTTTCTTTGCCACCATGGCATTGATTAACGACGATTGGGTGCTAAATTTTCTCACAAATGATTTGGAGTTTCTTCCGCTGCCCAAGGTTATTTTCTTCTTTTGGTAATTTATGGACGCACCATGTTGGCTTAACCAATTCTTGCCTAGAATTATGTCAAAATTGGTAATTGGCAGTAAAATTAGCTTGGCTCTAAAGTTTTGATCCTCAATAGGAATATTTAGATCGCAGAATTGTTGGGACTGCATACGAGCTCCAGAAGGTAGCCCAATACTTAATAAACTGGCTAGATGATGTGTCTGTAGTTTAAGCGTTTTAGCCCACTCTTCCGATACAAAAGAATGACTTGCTCCCATATCGAATAAAACATTACAAGTTGTGTCATGTATTGTTAATGTGCCTATAGTTGTGATAACTTGCGTAAGGATAATTATTCAAGAATTGAAATACTGGAATAGTAAGGGACAATTATTAATACAGCAAGAAAAGAGAATTTACTTAAGGCGTACCTGATACCACATCATTATTTTCAGGAGCAGAAGCTGGAGTTAACATATATACTCGGGCAGGTGCCAAGGGTTGCTTGTTCTGGGTCCCTGAATCTTGGTGATTGTAAGTCGACCTTTGCATAGGTACATTTGCTCTTGAGTTTGTCGTAAGAGCAGGCATTATGGCAGGAGCAGGCTCCCGCTGGTTCATGGGTTGAGCACGAAAGGTTTGCTTATGGCAGGAGTGGTCAATGGGCACACCATTGATGGTATTCTTCTCCTTACACTCATAGTAGCGGTGGCCCTTACGACCATAAGTGAAACATACACCACCGAAGTGGTAACACTTTCCATACAAATGCCTCTTCTTGCATTCAGAATTTTGAGGCTGAGATTGTGTAGTTTCCATGTTGTAGACTCTGGCCGTTTTGCGATGGCCAAAGCGCTCGTCCTGTGGGCGCGTGACTATGGCTTTTCTCTTCCGGTCCAGCTGGCCCTGGAATCCTTCTTACAGATGGGAAATCTCGATTAATTCAATTAGAGTTTTAAACTGCTGTGAGACTAGGTGTGCTCTAATAGAATCTCTCAGACCTTTCATGAAGCGGTGACACTTGAATGCTTCCGTTCTCACTAGATCTAGAACAAACCTTGACAGTCTCCTAAATTCTTGTTCGTAATCGGATATTGACTTATTTCCTTGTTTGAGGTGAAGGAGTTCATCTTCTAGAATTGCTTGTGCTGAAGCTGGGATGAATGCCTCATGAAATGCTTCCATGAACATATCCCATGGAATGTCCTCCACCTCCAAGTCCGCAAATCTATTATTCTGTTCATTTTCCCACCAGTATTCCGCTTCATCTTGGAACAAGTAGGTCACCAGACGGATTGCCTCAGAATTAGGGCATTTAATTAAGGCTGGATTCTTCTCTACCAACTTTATTCATGTCACTGTATCCATGGGGTTTAATGCCCCGTTGAATGTGGGAGTATGGAAACGAAGAAAATTGTGTAAGACTCCGTCACCTGAATTATAAGAAGAATATCCGGAGGATTGTTGTTTGACTGAAAGGATGAGAGATTGTGTCTCCTACGCCTGTTGCGCATTACTGTCAATTAAAGCCTTTATTAAGTTGGCCATAAGACTTGACTCAGATCTGCTTGATGATGGGATCGTCTTTTTAATAGGAGTAGGAGTAGAGGGAGAACCAGGATTCATAGCTGCAGTTACAGTGTAATTTTAGAAACATAAAAATTTCATTCATTTTAAATTATTTCTCAAAAGAGAAGATATATGGATTCATCAAGGTATGAGATGACAAGAAATGACATAAGAACTCCTAGGATCTAGTTACAATACTCTACCCAGAAGGCAGCACAAAAGTCATCATATGTGACTATGTAACCTTTCTGAGCTAATCTCCTATAGACCCAATACCACCAACGACTCGCTGATCCCCTCAGTAGGATCTCTACAATCTCTAGGCGGTACTTCTCTGGACAGGCTGTCTCTCGAAGCACCATAGTAACACGATCCAGCCACTCTTTGGCGAGTGCCGAAAGATTGGTACCTCCGAATGATGAATAAATCAGGATCTTGTCTAATACTGCGACTCCTCGAGGTGACACTCCATCTACTGTCCTTCCGTAGATCTGACCATCTCGAAGGTTATCTATCCAATAATCATCAAACCTCATAAGGTAGAACAGAAATGCTGACGACGAGTATTCCATCCCCTAAAATAGTTCAACCCATAAGTATTTCATTTATCTATTTCTTTCAAAATTCATTTAAATCCTAAGATGTCATTTTAAGTCTGGTAGTAATTATTTGATTATGTGCGTTTAGTTCCAAGGGTGTCAGTTTTATAGACATAGTCTTCCTTTCTATTTCTGAGATAGCTTAATGAACCTTTTGGATGATTGCCTTGCACTACACATAATAATTATGCTCTTATACTGACACAGAGAACAGATTATAAAGTAGATGGGAACAAGATCCTCATCTGATACTTTATAATACTTCTCTGATACCAACTGTAATGCCCCGTCCCGTCGCCGTGTGCAAAAGGGACAAGTGTAAAACATGTCTCGGCGGTGGAACGGTGCGCTACTCGGGAACAGTGGGCCATACAAGCAAAACCCACCTTCCCGAAAAGGCTAGAGAGACCAAGCCATACTAAAGGCCGCTGACTCGAACCCTAAGAGTAGGTTCGAGAGCCAATATCCAAGATAAGAATGAAATACTTATCTTAAGTATTAGACTAGTACGTGCATAAGGTGCAATGGAGTGGAGAAGAACCCATGTACGTTATAAAACATATGAGCGTTTCCAGTACGCCGATCACATCACAATACTATGTAAAACAGTATAACAGAGTGCGGAAGTTGAAAGCAAAACATCAAGAATACATTCATCTTAAGCAATAGTAAATATCCATCTTAGAAAAGAAAAGTAAAAATACATCCAGAGTTTATTACAAACCATTTAAAAGCAGAAATATAAAGAGTCTATCTAAAATGTTGAAAAGGACTAGTAAGTAAAAGTGGATGCTAGGTCCATTACAGCTCCAAGTGCTCCTCTTGAGTCTCTAGTATGTCCTCCTGACATGTCTCCAAAAACTGCTCAGGATCTAGCAAATTGTCGGATCCCAAAAGTACCCCATGTTAGACAAGAAGTCAAACACATCGAAACTAGCTATGCCAAGCTAAGCTAAACATAACCATATACAAGTGAAATAAAGCTGTAATAGAGCTGAATAAAAATATGTAAGCGAGGAAAACTATAAGTGCTGAGTAAGCAAAATAGTAAAAGGGCTATGAAATTTGAAGCTGTCACCAAATACAACTGAAAGTAAAATAAACATTATGCTGAAAATGATGCTATAAGCTGCACTATATGCCACTAAAACAATGCTCACAAATATGCTATACCACGGTATATCACAGAACTATCACTGAAGGTTTATGAGTAGTACAGTCCAATGTAAGCACAATAGTTAGGAAGTCAGTATGGTGACGCAGATGCACCCTGAAATTCCCCAGTCTGTGTATATAACATTCCGTATCTCATACTGTATCACTGATAACCATATGTCATAATAGAAGGAATGAATTCAACTCATGTTTATGCTTATGCTTATGCCATTATATAGAATGAATGAAAGATCCTGAAATCCATGAAGAATTTTAGTAAGAAACAATAATGAATTCTAAGTCTCCACTGTGCAGAATCCTACTAAAAGGATTCTGACTCCTGTTCTCTAAAGCGATGGTTCGTTAAAGTTGCTTATTTACTTAAAGATCACTAGACTGGGTGATTGTATACACATATTAAATATGTTACAAGAATAGAGTTCTTATTACTTAGTTTGATTAAGCCACCCTAATAAAGTGATCTTCATTATGAGGCACCATATGATGATAATCTTGTATCTCAAGCTAAGTATTAAGTCATTAATCTCATAATCATACTTAGTGTCTTAAGAAAGGTGGATCCCATTACTTAGTTTATTTGAACCATACCTATTGAAATGATCTTCGCTAGGAGGTATTGCCTGATGGAAACTTATCTTTCAATTAAACTAAGGAATGAGTACCCATTTAATACACTCTTAGGATCGATTGATTTACTCTAAGCGAGGTTATATCCGCCTAAGCCCGTAGGATAGCAACAAAGATAAATCTTACTTAGAGTGACTCAACCAATCCCGAATATTACTGGGGACCAATAATATGGGTATACTATACTACACCAGCCAATAATCATGGTTCAATCAATTCTAATTGATAGAACAAGGATTTATCAAAAACTACAAGTCCTGAACTAATAGGCAAGTCCTATACAAGGGTTCACCAATCAAATGTGATCAAGGATCACTTAATATGGATTCTACCACAAGGAGAAGTATCTATTCTAGTGCCTTAATGGATTACTACCACAAGGAGAGTAGATCAATTTCTAAGGTGAGGGGATCTTCTATACTTCTACCTCAATGATTCATACAAGGCTTCCTACCTCATGATATATGAATTTAGGTCTTTTAAATAATTTAAGATGATCTTATGAAGAGATACTCAAGATTTCTCTTCTAAGTTTTGATATTAATCTCTTAGGTTCTATTTCATATTTAGGTGTAGGATGATGATTAGATCAGATGATTAAGTCATCTGATCACACTCAAACTAAAATTATGGGATCTAAATTAGGAATATTTTTAAGACTTAGATCACTTTAATCAATAAGATTTTATTAATCTTCTTATGATAGTTCTCTTATTTAAGAGAAAAGTAGGGATCTTAAGGTTTGATTCAGATCAAGAAGTCATATAGGATTATTATTAACCCTAATTTGTCTAATCTAATGTTTAGAATCAATAATAAATCAAATGCATTATTGGAGAATGTTCAATTCATTATTTTGAAATCAAATCAATTAAGTTAGGTTTCTTAAGGATTTGGATTCTCCTTAAGTAGATTAGGGTTTGATCCCTTCTCATGCCTTAAGAAAAATCAAGTTATGTATTTAAGATCAATGTCAAATCAGTGGATTAATTATGTATTATTGGTGGCAATCTCGGACCTAGATCAAGTCTTAGAAGCTTGATCCAAATCTTAAGATTTCTTAAGTTAATTAGGATATTTAAGATTCTAAATATTTGGATTTATTCAAGTATACTCAATAAGTTTATAAGGATGAATTCATTTCATTTATCTTACTGTTATAAGTCAGATTGATAAATCAAATTCTAAAACAAGAGTTACTTAGTGCTAATCAAACCCTAATTCTAATCAAAAAGGATTAGCACATAAGTATAAATCCAACCATTCAATTCACATGATATTTAGCATGTAAGTTTTAATTAATTATACAAGTAATCAGAACCTGAGTTTGTGAAGATCCAATGAGTATAAACCATAATATTTACTAATCATGTTTTAACAAAATTAGGGCATAACTAAAATTACAGAGCTTAGAAAAATAATTTACTTAGCACATGCATTATAGTCATCACAAGTGAACTAATGGCACCCTAAACATGCAATTTAGGTAAGTAAAATTACTAATTTTCCCTAATCAAGATCCATTGTAATTAGGTGATAATTAAACATCTAACCATCAAATGCATGATTTTATTTTATATTTAGGTTCCTGAGATTTTTCTGATCATTTTCATGTATGATATTATAGGATTTAGACTAGTGTATTAAAAGTTATTTAAATAATATATTCTATATTTTTATTTAATCAAAATCCTATGATTTGAATAATTGAATTATTTTCCTTAAGGAAAATACTTCCAAAATTTCGTTTAAATTAAAACAGCTCAGCCCGAATTCAAGACGTGCGGGTCGACCGGGGCCCGGGAGACCCGGCACAATCGTACAGCGCTGGTCGTGGGTCGACCCGGTCCGCACAGTGCTGTCGTCCCCGCTCCGTCATCCCGAAGAAGGGGACCGATTAGGGAAACCCTAATCACCAAATTCTGGCGCATCCAGCCCACGGCTCGGCCAGAACTTAATCGATACACGATCTCCGTGGTCAGACGCGTCGATTGGGACTCGATGCCCGTTCTGAGACAGTCTAGATCTGCCTGACCTTACTCACCCGAGATTCCTCCATTGGAACTACTGTGGGGAGATAATTCTCCCCACAGAAGCCATGCCAGACCCTGGGCTCGATCCCTACACCATCAGGGAGGTGAGGCGGATCGAAGCCCTCTGGTCTGAGGGTCTAGGTGCTCTGGATCGCTGGGTCTTTACTCGACCGAGGAGATCCAGAAGGAACTTAACCCGATCGATCGATTCAATCGATCGGGGCTAACCTATGTCCTAATTACGATGGCATTGGGTTTGTAAAGATAATACGTACAAGAGTGCATCAAATGGACTAAGGTTTGAGCCATATTAGCTCAGAACCTGCAACTGGGGTACCTGGCTTTGCGGGACGGAGCTGGGACTGGAAGACGGAGCGTGGTTCACTGCCGCAGAGACTCTAGAAGCTCTTAGGGGTCCTGAACTCCAGAAGCAACCCTCTATTAGCGGTACGCGAGCTCGGGAGCACCTGGATGAAGCTCGGGAGTTCGACAATGGCAACGAATTGCAGAGGATTTAATTGATCAGCAAGGGTCAATTGAAGCGAAGCTGGGGCTATTTATAGCCTTGGCTGAGCTTAGGGAAGCTTCTGGAGCCACTGGCTTGGGCTGGGGAGGCCCGAGAGGTCGGGCCTTGGCCGAGCTCTCAAGTTTCTAATTTGAGCTCGGCCGGGTCGCTAGGCCCGATTGAGAGCTCCCTGCCATAATGGTAGGGATCCCAATGGCATGCTGAGGTGGCGCGAGGAGTGGGGGACAAGCTGGGCAGCTGGCAGTACTGGGATTCACCCTGTCGGGTGCGCGATCGGGAGGCAGACGAAGATCCACAGTGTCGGGTGCCTCGGATGCCATCTGATCTATCGATCAGATGGCATTATGGTTGGGATCGCTCGGATCCTAACGGCCGATCGCGGGAGCGATCCTGGCCGTAGGATCCACGGGATAGATCCAACGATAGATCGGCGGTTCCACGGGATTGAATCCTGACCGTAGATTAAAAAGGCGGAACGATCAGATGCGCGGGATCCCGCTGTCGCGTGCCCTGGGCTCCGCAGCGGATCGCCCGCGGTCCTCACCGCGGATCCCGGCCGTTATTTTAGTTTTAAGGATATTTTTGTAAATATGAATTAATTGGAACCCTTATATGCAATTGAGCCAAATTTAATTTAAATTGAATTATGGCCCAAATGAATTCTAAATTGCACCAAAATTTTACCCTTAGCTAATTTGATGGTGATGAATTCAAAAATGCAATCAGATTTTAATTCTAGATCAAAATATTTTGGGTCTAGACTAAGGCATCTAGACTGATCAAATTGTAAATTTTGACTTAGAGAAGTCCAATGAACTTCAAATCTACTAGATTGGCTTAGATTGATGGTCTAAAGGCAATGATACTAAAAATTGAATTTAAACAACCTATATTTTGTATGGTAACAACCTAGGGTTGTTACACATCACCTTTAGCACTTATCACTCTAGAAACTTGCATAAACCTCGGGTGAGCTATGGAGCTTAGTTGGTAGTTCTCGGCTCACATGCGTCTACTCTTGATTTAGCCAAGGCAATATGCTTCGAGGCTAAATGAGCTTGTCTCATAACTTTTAGCTTAATGCGCATCAATTACCTTGCATAAATCACGAGTGAGCTATGGAGCTCAGAGGTTATTAATATTTCCCATGGCTCAAATGATCAAGTACTTGTCCATGGCTGTGTATGGGTTATTTTTGCACTGCGGATATTGTCACAGACATTTGTGGCATTAATGCTCATTCATGCACAGCCTTAGGACAAGGTGATCATTGAGCTCTATGAGGTTTATATAATGAAAATATATATTGATAAATGTATACAAGGATTCCACATTTTCCAATCATACATAATATTTAAACATTCAAGATGTAATTAACATTTCATTTAGTTGAAGAATACAAACATTATATTTATGTGATTTTACATGCTCATTGCCCAACCCTCTTCAAAGTGGATTTAGGCTGCCATTAAAATGAAAGTACAAGAAAAGCAATAAGAGAAACTAAGCCTTGCATGATTTTTACAAGAAAGCACAAGAGGATAAGTTAGGGTACAATATGAGGGACAACTATCGCGTTCGCCTTGATCTCTCTTTCATTGAATTTATTTGGCTCCTCGCTCTCTCTGCTTCTCCTCACGCTTAGCTGCAACCTTCTCCTATTTTGGGGTATGGGACTCCTCTCAATATCTCCTCTTACAGCCTTTAGGACTAAGAGCTCAGAAACTAAAATTGGAAACCTTTTTAAG
Organism: Gastrodia elata; assembly: GCA_016760335.1. Lineage (NCBI taxonomy): Eukaryota > Viridiplantae > Streptophyta > Magnoliopsida > Asparagales > Orchidaceae > Gastrodia > Gastrodia elata. The sequence goes on along the minus strand of CM028669.1, from coordinate 105,351,657 downwards.
TCTTCAATTTTATATTTTATAGCCTTTGCTTTAGTCTTCACTCATTAAAGCAGCCAGCTACTTTTTCTCTTTGAGAATTGAATTCATATTTAAGTTTTATTCTTTTATTCCTTTGGTAATGAAGAGATTTTATGTATATAATCAATTTAGGCTGTGGGAAAATGGAAAGATTTAAGTCCGTAGGTTTTCCCAATGATGACTAGGAGCTATTCCCAAGCAGAAATGCGGCGGGCACTACGATGAGCAGTAGAGCCTAGCTCTCGAGCTAGGTTCACCACGACATGTTGTAGTGCACAGTGGTGCGCTATAACACTTGACTCTCTGGTTTTCTTCATCCACGGCGGGCTGTAGCATGCGGTGGTACGCTGTAGCGTGCGATGGCGTGCTGTAGCACGCGGTGGGGCGCTGTAATGCCTGAGCCTATGGAATTCTGGCGTTGTGCCGCACAGGAGCGCCTTAATCTCAAGACGTTGGACACTGCGGTGCACCGGAGCGCCCTGTGACCCGCTGTAGTGTGCATAATTATTCATTTTTATCTAATTCCATTTTTTTTGAAATATGATCCCTTTCTAGCTGAAATGTCATCAAAATATGCTAAAACAACTCTTAAATTCTTTAGAAAAATATGCATTTTATTCAATGAAATGATTATAAATATGAGGCTCATCACATAACCAGTGTAAAACCTGTTTCTGCCCATCCAAACTCCATAAAAATTTGAAGGAAAGTGCCACAAGGTAGCGAGGAGTAATTCAATTTAGATTAGTTTGGCTAATGATGTTAAATTAAGTGTTTTTTGGGAGGCAACCCAAAATTTTGGTTAGATTAGTTTATTCTGATAGCTAGTTAATTTGATAATAATTTTTGAGAAAATTGCAACCAGATTTATTTTCAAAAACAAATTTAATTTAAAAAAATTAAGAGAAAATTAAGATTCTTGAAGTCAGCGCACCATAGCGCGTTACAGGCACTGCAGGCCAGAATTTTTCAATCAGGCGCTCAAGTGCGCAACAGTGCGTAGCGTAACAATTTGTAAAGCTAAGCAATTAATTGCAGAATTCCAAGGGACTAATCATATCCAATATAGCACGGGTAATCAAGAAAAATGGGTTAAGAAATTAATTAAAGTTGAATCATTTGGTCTTCCCAATGGTTGAATGGTTAAATCACACTTATGACATTTAATGACAACTTTTGACCATCCATTAGGGAGAAGACAAGTGGATTGAGAGCAGATTTCAGCACTAGGATTTTGCCTTTATATAGCAATGAGAGGAGAGCAAGAACACTTACACATAATAAGAATCTCTCATAATTCTTGAAATCCTAGAATTAGAAAATGTTTTAGAAATGACAACCTGGAAAAAGGCAACCGTCAGCAAGAGGGCAGCAGCCTCCTCGTCAAGAGGAAGCTTCGACGTTAAGAGGCTTGCCTCCCTTGAAGCTGAGCAATGATTCATGCAGATAACCTCTAGAAAGAAACTGATTTCGAAATACAGTTTTGGAGAACCTTATCTAGTTAACCCTTCCAACATCATCATCAACAAGGGATGGGTGAACTTGGTGGGCAACAAGATGTAGTCCATTCAATTCTTGTTTAAGAGGTATTTGCTAAATCAATAAATACTCGATGGTGGAGCATTTTTATCCGGGAAAAGGCCGCTGAGTTCGAACTCTTACAAATAAAAAAATTTATGGGATAGAATTTTTAGGCAACTGCATCTCAATCATTAGATAACTTTTGATTTTGATTCCACGCAAGTTATGGAAGCATTCGCGAGCAGCAATTCCAATTGTAGTGGGAATGTTGCAAACATTGCAAGATCCAAGCTAATTGTAGCAAGCAACATTTGGTACATTATCATCTCTAGTAAAATAATGTCATCTGGGAATTTGTGTGAAGTGACCTGGTCGAGAGCTGTATTAATCTATGCCATCCAATGTCTGGGAGCTATTGATATTTTTGGAATCATTCTTGAGCACCTTTGGCAAGCTTTTAATGGTACATGTGCAGCTTTTGCTATTGGGTCCCTTATTATTGGTATTTGCCTAGAGCAAAGGGTAAAAGTAAGTAATGATAAACTCCTGTGTCTGTCCCGAGCCCATCACCTTTAGAAACATGCACACTCACTATTTTGGGGCGGAAAGAAGCAATAAGAAAAGAGAAGCAAGAAATCTGAATTGACTTGTAATTTATTAACTTATATCCTGAGATTTTTATAAATTATATATTTACTTTTTAATTGATGTTATCTTATGTCAAAATATTTATTTATTTATTTATTATGCTATTTTTATTAAAATAAGATTCATATAATTAGTAAATGAGTTTGCATACATAATATCTCCAAAACAAGTCTAAAGAAATAAGAAGTTTTTTTTGTGTATATAAGAAAATAAAAGGAATAAATATATATATATATATATATATATATATATATATATATATATATAATGATCTGATTATTGTGAAATATAATGACCATGTAATTTATTATTTTTTTGCTGCTTGATAATTTTACAGGAAATAACGAATCCATCGCCGGAACAATTCTTTCGAATTTCGCTTGGATTTCAAAGAGGGCTCTCGACGGGTTTTCGAAGAGGGATTTCGAACGAAGCCGAAGAAGCAGAAGTTTCTCCACGTCGGAGAATATGAGCTCTCCGCTGAATCGGGCGTAGTGACAAGTTACGCCCAGTTCGAGAGTAGCTAAATTGCCCTGTTTCTATATTTATTAAAGCAAAGTTAAATTACAATGTCATTTTACTTTCTACCATAATCTAAATTTATCCAAAGAAATTTTAATTTACATTGCTTTTATTTAAATCCTAACGGCCCATAGTAAATATAAGGGATGGGAATTTCACATATTGTATAATTTAGTTTAATAAATTTTATCACGGATGCTTAGGAGGGGAGTTGATTGAAAGATTTAATGCCGCGTCCTTTGGATGCAGTAGCTGTAAAGCCCGAAGCGCCCATATGAATTAGAACCTTCCCCACAATATATAAAGGTGCTGCTACCCCCGTAACCAGAAATCACTCATCCAATCTCCCTCTACAATGGAAAAGAGACGCGACAATTCGCGGTCTGGTCGCAGCAGCCGGCGCTGGCGGCTCCTTGGACTCGCCCTCCTGCCTTCATACCTCAAGAACCTCGGCCGAGCCCGTGCCGCCCAGCTCCGCCGCCGCGAGCGCGAGTTCTCCCTCGACGACACCCCCGTTTTCCGCTTCAAGGTGCGCTTACCCCGCTCGATACCGTGCATCACGCCGCCGCCCGTCGGCTTCGAAGACTACGACGAGGTCATCGCAGAGCGGCGCCAGGCGGCGGAGGAGCTCTTCGACGAAGACGGGCGAGATGACCGCAATGTGCCGGGCGGCGGGGATGCGGATGAGGGAGGGGACGAGATCGATGCGAGGGCGGAGAAGTTCATTGTCAAGTTTTATGAGCAGATGAAGCTGCAGAGGCAGATTTCGTATTTGGAGTACAACGAGATGCTTCTCAGAGGAATGAGCTGCTAGTTGGGTTGCTGTAATAGGAATCACTGTATTGAAAATAGAGAAATATTATAATGGCATCGAATTTCTTAAAAAAGTTTAATTTTTGGTTAAGTAATGCTCGATCGGTCCAATATGATTGGATCCTCTTAAGGTATGAGCTCTTGTTTTTGACCTCCAATGGAGGCAGAAGCATTCGCGAAGGCCCAAAAGAGAAAATTTGAACAATAATAACACTACCTCTGTTTTTATTAACATTTCTGCTCCATCTAATGATCCTCATAATCCTCTCTCCCCAATTTTATCCACAACAACTATGTCATAAGATAGAGCATAAGTTCTCGGATTTTTGGATAAAGTTTTGTAATTTAGTTATTATTAATTTTTGAGAGTTAAAACTTCTTGAGAACTTTCAAGACCTGTGGAAATCTTATCGGGTCCAGAGCAAAACAGATTCGATTCGGTTGACCCGACCAGCAAAACAGATTCAGGTGAATTCTTCCTTTCTCACTGGAGAGATGTAATCCTGTAACCCTAAATCATGCACTAAAACAAATGAACGTTATTATTCTTTCATTAGGATTTATGTTCAATAATTAAATGTGATTATCTTTATGACTTCATGTTTTTCTTAATCTAAATGGATCAATTTTAATTAGGTTAAAAAACAAAAGTGATGAATTTATTCATTGATGAAATGACCTTTCCTTCTTTGTAAATTCTTCCTATAAACTTTTGCCTGTCATCTGTAATGGCTTTCTATATTCATCCATGATGTACAAATTAGGCACATCTTGGTATTTTTGGTAGTTCCTTAAGCTTTACAGAACTTGGGTAATCAACACACTTCTTAAGCACCTTATTAATAGCCCATTAGATAAAATTTGTAACAACATATTAGGTTAATTATATTTAATTAGAGCCTAATCTTATTATAATTAGAAATAAATCCTACCAATTTAAAGTCAAAATAATCAAGAAAGAATTTCTTGATTATTTTTCTTTCTTGATTATTTTAATGTAAATAGTAACAAAAAAATTAGAAAGAATATTTTGAACTCAAACTAGGGATGCAAATTTCATAATATTTAGACTTGGGATGATAAAAAATGCACAAAATACAATTCATATTTTTATTTAAATTTAAGCTATAGGAAATCAATTTAATTATATTTATTAAAACTGCTTAACCGATTCTGGGACATTTAAAATTGAAAACGCGGAAATCCTATGCACCTAGATGGAAAACAATTTGGTCACTTCCACGCTTTGATCTTGGATCAGACGGTTATAATCTGACTCGACCGGTGTAATTTATTAAATTCAAACGCTACCGTTAAATCGAGGCATGGGATTCGGGGCCGAGATTAAATCGAACATTGTGCACATGACGGCTTCCAACAAGGTTTTTTTGATGAAACGACTGTTCAATATGAAGATGATGGACGGATTCTCAATGACGGAAAATTTGAATGGGTTCAACACAGTGACAAATCAATTGAGTTTGGTGGGCATTAAGTTTGATGACAAAGATTGAGCTTTGTTGTTCTTCACTTCACTGTCGGATAATTGGGATGGGCCGGTGACAACCATTAGCAACTCATCAAGAAATGTGTCATTGAACTTTGATGACATTATCGGGCTGGTGCTTAACGAAGAGGTGCAAAAAAGATCCCATAGGGAGGCATCTACTTCAGTGTTGAATGCATATAATCGAGGAAGAAGTGTAGACCAAAGACACAACAGAATTATGTCTAAGTCAAGGTGAGGAAAATAAGATGCAGAAAAGTAAAGCATAATAGATGGAATTATGGAAAGACAGAGCACTTTAAGAGGGACTGTCAAATTCTAAAAAAGTCGAGTGGAGGGAGCAAGGATATGAGCCCCACTGTAAATGTTTCAATAGAATAGGATCAATGTGCAATGATCCTATAACTTGTCAGTATGAAGTTCTAGGTGGTGGACTCAGGCGCATCCTTTCATGCTACTCTTACGAGAGGTGCTTCAAGAATTACACCAAGGATGACTTGGGGAAGCTGTATCTAGGAGATGACAAGGAATTAAATATTATATGTAATTGTGATGTGGACATCTAGATACCAAGTGGTGCAGTTTGGAAGCTAAGAGAAGTTAAGCATGTGCTGTATCTAAGGAGGAACCTTATTTCAGTTAGCTAGCTAGCTAGAGATGGCTATAGTACATGCTTTGCTATGGACTCATAGAAAGCCACCAAGGGTGTAATCATTATTGCATGAGAAAATATGGAAGGTATACTTTAATTGATTAAAGTGTCTGATTCTATTGCAGTTGCATAATAGATAGCTATGGGTCTATGACACCGAAGGCTTGGCCATATGAGGGAGTGGGGTTTGAAATCCCTATAATCAAAATAAATGCTTCTAGGATTGAAGTTAGTGAACTTGGATTTTTGTGAGGAGTATTTACTTGGAAAGCAGAAATATGTTATATTCTTTAAATGTAGAAGAGGGCTGAAAGATTAGAAGCTTGAGTTGTTGCATTCAAATGTATGGGGACAACTCCTATTTCTTCCATAATTGGAGCCTCATACTTTGTTATCTTTATTGATGATCATATAAGAAAGGTATGGGTATATTTCTTAAAGCACAAACCTAACATATTTGATGTGTTTAGGAAATGACTTTCTTTGGTTGAGAATGAGACAAGGATGGAGCTTAAATGCTTGAGAAACGATAATATTTAGGTGCGTACTATGATGAGGAGTTCAAGGAGTTATGTGTCTTGAATAGAATCAAGAAGTTATTTATTGTACCAAGAACACCACAATAAAATGGCGTTACAGAATGGAGGAAAACAACAATCATAGAACAAGCCAGGAGCACGAAGCTGCATGCAAGTCTCCCAAAGTAGTTATAGGTTGAGGCTATTACTTCAACAGTATATTTAATCAATTGATGGCCCTCAATACCCCTAAATAAATGGATGCCTGAGGAGGCCTGAAGTAGAAAGGAGGTGAAAGTGAACTATCTCAAGGTATTTAGTTGTTCATCATATGTGCATATTGATGTAGGATCCACTAGCAAGCTTGATGCAAATGCCATAAAGTGTACATTTGCTGGATATGGCATGGGCGAGTTTAGCAATAGATTATGGGACAATCAGAACCAAAAGATTATTAGAATCGAAAATGTCACTTTCAATAAAAGTGAGATGCACAAGGATTATTTTGGATTCAGAACTGATTCTATGGTTGATTCAGATAATGAGCCCTAGCACATAAAAGTTAATGATAGCATTGAGCTTGAGGAACTTGTACAAGAAGATGATCAAGTGGGTGATAGATAAATTGAACCACAAACACTAATGTTGAGGTAATTCACATGGGTCACTAGATCATCATAAAGGTACTTCATTCTTTATTTTATCTGTTACCAACAGATGGGGGTGAACTAGAAAACTTTGAAGAGGCACTTCAAGTGGATGATTCTAACAAGTGGAAGGCTTCCATGAACAATGAAATGACATCACTCATTTTAAATGAGATATGGGAGTTGGCAGCACTATCACCAGGAAATAAGGCCTATCAAATTGATGGGTTTACTGACTAAAGGAAGAATCAGATGGGAGCAAATGCTACAGAGAGTGGTTTGCAGTATAAAGCTTTCAACAGCAACACGGACTTTACTACACTGAGATCTTTGCTCCAATTGTGATGATACTAGCATCAGGGTAGTGCTGATTACTATTGCAGTTGAATATTTGTACTTAGAGCAAATGGATGTAAAGACTGGGTTTTTTATGAAAAGTTGGAAGAGGAATTACATATAAAACAACCACAGGGGTACAAGGCTCAAGAAAAAAGTAAAGAAAAGCTTGTGTGTAAGCTCAAGAAGAGCCTCTATGAATTAAAACATGCGTCTAGGCAATGGCACAAGAGATTCAATAGGCTTATTTCAGAAATTGGGTATAATAGGTGCCAGGTGGATCAGTGCAGCTATATGAGGCAATATAAGTTTTCTTATATAATCCTTTTGATGTATGTGGATGATATTTTTATTGCAAGATTAGGCATGGAGGAGATTAAGTGTAATGCTCAACCACGCCACCATGCGCAATAGAACAGTATTAGCGATGAAACTAGTCATTACTTAAAAAGAGTAGCCCGTCCTAACTCATTATCAGCCCATTGCTCATGATGAGCATATAAGAATCCCATAAGTTATTCTTTAATATAATAATAGTAGCTATTGAGGCTAATCCTTAAGACATGTGAAAGTTTATTATCTTAAGCATTAGTTAATGTTACTCATACATATTGGCCTATAGATGAATAAAGAAAGACAGCCATAGTATATGAATAATCTTTGAATATTTATACCGATGACATCATAATACTAAGTATAAGATAGAAAATAAATATCAAAGTTTGAAAGCTTCAACATTCATTTATAGCTTTCATCATAGAGAATAAGTAAACATTCACATTATAATAGAAATAAATACATATAGAGTTAATTATTACAAACTAGAACTTAAATACTTACAAAAAAAATAATTCTCTCATCTCATAGCAGAAAATTATGAACTAAGTAACTAAATCAGCATTGCAGCAACTACAACTCTTCTGCCTCCTCCAAAGCTGACTCATTAAACTACATCAATCCTGACACGTTAGATTCACATGCTTGAATAGGGTTGTTTGGTCAATCAATCATCTTTTACTAACTGATTTAATGATAACAAGCATGCTAATTTTTCTTACTTAAGAGAAATCAATTAGGTGTGAAGGTTATCATTTAAGATATAATCATATTAATCCTCATTAAGGCTTAAGAGTCTAACATGCAAAAATGAAGAACAAGAATTCAATCAATTGATATTACATCAATTCTTACCTTCTAATGATGGTAAAATTAGCAAGTGAGCTTGCTTTAGTTAAGTTAAGTACTTAATATTAGTTAATTAAGGTTTTGAGCTTATTAAAGAAAATTAACAATTGAACATGTATAAACTGAAATATATGGTCATCACTAAGTTTTTTACTATCTAACAGTTCCATGATACTAAATTTGCCAAAATCATTTTACTATTAAGATTAATATTCACTAATTAAGATTTACTATAATTAATAATAATTAGCTAAATTAATCATAGAAAAATAATTCTAAGTTTACATTTAGGTTCTAAATTACATAATGAAGAAATAGAGACCCTAAATATGCAATTTGGATAAGTTAACATACTAATATTCACTAATCAAGCTTTTGGATAATTAAGACATAATTAAGAAGATCATTCATAAAAACTAAAATTATATTGCAGTTTATTAATCTATATATTTTCCTGATCAAAGTGGTATATAATATAATATATTTTGGATGCAAATTGACTGAAATATTTAAAATCCTAGTTTTTATTAATATTCCCAAAGTTTAGACTTTAGGTTACATTAAAATCAAAATGTATTAATCCATTTTCCATTTTGGGCTTTGTTGGGTCGATTGGGACCTGATGGGCTGGCCGCTTGCGGGAAAGAGTAGGTTGGTTGGGGCCTGACGACCCGCTACTGTCAAATAGTGCGGGTCATAGGCTGGACTAACCTGCACTGTTTTTCATTTTCTATGGAGAAAATCCATCACACCATATTAATTAGGGTTTGGATATTTTCAATTTCTCAAGTGCTACGGCCACGCTATGGCTTAGACTTGATCGTACAAAATCCTGGGATCGAGGCACGTCGAATGTACCCAGAAGCCCTCTACTGCATTGTGGCGGCCACCCCTTAATCAACTAAGCTTAAGAGGTGGTCGTTAGTACCACAGATATTAAACCATAAATGTATTCATGATAATAATCATGAGTTGAGCAAGACTTGTCAGAAATATGTACATAGTATAACAATGTAAAAAATAAAAAGAAAGCATCCAAACACAATCCACATTTGTTCATTCACATACAAAACATTAAATGTAGAATAATAAGAAAGCTTATTTATTACATTTTTATTAAATGCGGGAAAAGAAGATATCTCCTTCAGCGAGCCACACCTTACTTTAACTTTCTATTTATATTTATCTTCAAGCGTTGGATCTGACTTATACTTCTGATCTGCCATATGTACATATATGACAGGGCACAGCAAAAAAAAAAAAGAAAATATTGTTAGACTTTAATAAGTCTAAGTATAGATGCAATTTTAATTAAGTTTAAGATATCATAAACATCCTAAACATTTTAGGAGCAATATAGTAACAAATAAAGTGGTAAAAGCTATAATCATTCAATTATAACCTAAAGCAAAATGTGAGGTAAGCACACATCTCATCCTAAGGCTGCAACAAGATTAAGCAATATATATATATATATATATATATATAATAAATTATGAATACTAATAAGAAAACTCATACTAACATGCTTATGATCATGTGAACCTATGCAGATTAATAGAAAGTAAACTGAACTTGTGATACATATAAGTAAATTGAAGTAACAACTAGTATCCTAACATACATAAGTAAGTAAGTACTAAATAAAAGCTGAACTACAGTAAAAGTAAATTGAAAATAGAAAAGAATTATGTACAAGCTGTCATATCAGGAAAATTGGCTAAACAAGCCACTGAACTGTAAGTGAACTGAACTGTATCATATCATATCACTTAGCTTCTCAAAGTTAAGGCAGAAAACTGTACATAACTAAAGAGGCAAAAAATACGTATATAGTAAATTTTTAGTTATTTTATTTTACTTATGTGGACACATCCAAAAATAACTAAGTAGTCAAGCATGTCTACAAGACTGAAGTGGGTTCCTGAACCTAGACACTACTCTCCCCAATGAGTACATATCAGGTAATCCTTATTTCTCCTTATTGCCTGTCCATTGACAGTAATGTGTATACACAATCTTCCGTCGAAAACATGAACCCAATGCAAGTGTTTTCCTATTTTTCTATGTTTTCATTTCATGCACCAATATTGTCTTGTATGATATGCTCAAGGTAAGAAGTCTCAAAATGCAAGGAATGCAAAGTAATAAAATAAGGTATAAATTACACTACACAAAATTTGTGATATCTCTTGTTTTCTAATTGAATCCATTCTAACTACTCTGAAAGGATACAAGCTTAGGATCTCCAATATCTAGCTATCAAGTATAATTTTAGATTTATCAGCCTTATAAAGTTAAACATTAGAACTTAACAAGTTCTAATTCAGAATTAGAAAAGGTCACCTACAAAGGTTTAATGAATAAATCAATCGACCTAATTTACACTTTTCCATTTCTACCACCAATCTTGATATGATTTATCAAGAATAGAAGTTAAGAGAATAAACTCCAACATGGGTTTGAGTCCCTTAACTTAGGATTCTAAGCATCTAAAGTCTAAGTTATTTAATGTTAAATAATATTAAGTTTTGAACTAAAAGGAGGTTCCATTGAGTTTAAGCATACTCAATGAAATATCTAATTTCTAACATTTATTGATTTAAGTATCATGAGAGAAATCAATGGGTCTGACTATATTCTACACAATTAACCTCATTCCCTTAAAATATAATATTTTAAGAGTCTGAAAGGTAAATTTTGAGAATTATGTTCTAAATGAAATAATTCTAATTTGATGATATGACTATTGTCCAAGGAGTAAATCAACTATTCAAACACCCTAATTGAACATCTACTGATCTTATAATGACTAACTAATGTTTTCCTAAATGCAAGGGTGATTAATAATATTACTCACTAAACTCTAGGTTTCATTTACATAGTGCAAAATTAATATTTTAAGTAAGCTAATATCGCTACTTAGTGAAAATTCATTAAATATCAATACTCTCCTATAATAGCAAGTTGTTCCTACGCCCTAATTATTGGCTCACAAACAACAATCAATAACTAACAATGCAAGTGATGTATGCACTATACATAGAGCTCAAAGGAATTTCATAATTAAATAAATACAAAACTCAATAAAGTTCTAAGTACTTAACATACTTTTAATGTGATTGAGTTTGCAGCTTAATGTTTTGATTGAGGTGAAGTGCCATTCTCAGCACCTGTAATAACTAACCAAGATACGAACGACTGTACAGAATTATATTGATAAAAGATGCTTACTTAAACTAGAATAGGCCCTACTCAATTCGTTCTCTAATACTTAATGAAAGAAAACTAAACTTTTGCATGCTAGTGAGGGATTTACAAGATGGCATCTAATAACCTAATAAGAGTTTAAAATATTATTTATATGAGCAATTAATATAAATCAATTTTTTTTAAATTGGACATAACTTCAATTAATTTAACTTAAATTGAATCCATAAGATTACTAATAGTTAACTCAAGCTTGAACGAACAATATCATGAGTGATGTATGGCCTAGCTTGAACTGTTCATAAATTGGACATAACATATGCAAAAATGCTTACATCAATCTTGCTGAAAGTAATAATAAACACTATGGTTATGATACCTATTTGATAATAACACATGCATGTATTTGATAACCATTTATAACAAGAATCAATCCCAAAAGGTTTAGGCTTTAGAGTGGATTAGTACCTCGATGACTCTGATGAAAACAATCAGGAAGAAGGAGGGAGATCTATGAGCTCTTGGCCTCTAGCCAAGAGAAGAATGCAGGATGGTGCAACTCACGGCTAGCAGGTCGATCGAAGGTGGACACAGGCCACAATTCTCGACCTAGCCAAGAAGAAGAAGGGAACTAGTGGGATGCTCTCATCCATGGAGGAAGAAACTGCTCTTGGCCTCCAACCGAGAGGGAAGGCTGGCGGGGGCACTCGGTTTGCTACCAAGAATAAGAGGTTGATTGACCGCACGATCAATAAAGGAGAAGGGTGTAACAACCCAAGTTGTTATCCTAGTAAATTAAAACAAAACCAAACCTTAACTTTAATTCTAATGCACTTAATTAGTCATTAAGCCTCACCTTGAAATTTTGGTCCAAATAAGGGGTCAAATAGATCAAATCCTGATTCTGAGAATTTCAAAAACTCAAGAAATTGACCTAATTATTTCATCATCAAATCGAAAATCGAACTTCGCCACTGTGTTCATTGCCCCATATTAGATAGGAGTGATATTTTGGAGTCGATCGGAAGTCATCAGATTTTAGTCAAATATTTTAATTATTTTAAATATCCTGGAAAATAGGAAAAATAAATACTCGTCAAAATCAAATTCTGACTTTGTTGTTGTTGTGGCGCCCCACTCCTTAAGTCCACAATCATTAGACTAAGGAGTGGAATGTCACTCTGGCAAGTCACTCACTTATTATTGGATTAGGTAAGATCCACAATCCACTACTAAGGGAAGGATGTGCACATAATAAATAAGAGAATCAGTCAATAAGTCTACACATACATACAGAGTGCGGAAGCAAAATGAAATAAATATAATATCCATTCACTAAACATCAGACATGAAATAAAATGAAATATAATGAAATAGCTCATAAAATAATATTATGAAGAAAGTAAATACAGTCACAAGTACCTGTATTATTACATCATTTAATTAAAGTTAAAGAGACTAAAAATGATAATATCACTTATCCTCACAATGAAGAAAAAGGCAATGTAACAACCCAAGATTGTTACCCAGCTTAATTTAAGCCTAATCTTATCTTAATTATTATTTCACTAAGTTCATCTAGTCATTAGAACCAAACCCTGAAGATTTGGAGTAATTTGGAGCTCAATCAATTATTTTAGAATATTTTAATATTTAACTAATTAGAAAATTGAGTTATTTATTTTAACCTCAAAATCAAAATCCGACTTCACCGTTACGCTCATTACCCCCAAATTAGCTAGGGGTGATGTTTTCGAGTCAATCAGAAGTTGTCGAAATTTCGACGAATATTTTAATAATATTTAAATACCTGAAAAATAGGAAAATTAAATACTCATCAGAATTAAAATCCGACTTCACCGTTGCGATCCTCACCCTCAAATTAGCCAAGGGGGAGCTTTTGGAATTTTTCGGAGCATATTTATAAAATCTGAATTTTTTTAAAAAATTAATTTCTTAAATCAAAATAATTAAATCCATTTTTAATTTTTCCCTCCTCTTTTCTCTTGTTGATCCCTATGCTCAGCCTCCCTTACCTTCCTAGCAGCTTCCTCCCCATGCTTGCACTCAAGTGAAATCCTGCTGCCATTGCTTCCCACCTAAGCTGATGGGAAGACTCATAATAGAGCCTTATCCCCTCTTCCTTAAAATGCAACTTCAGCTCCTTTTCTTCCTCTTTTGCCCAGCTGAAGCTCTCCCTCTACTTCACATTCTTGTTGTACCTGCTGTTGGAAGAAGCCCCCTTTTTCTCCTTGCTAGCAGTTAAAGAAGAAGAAGAAAGAACCTCTCAAGCTCTCAAGCCTTCCTTAGAGAAATCTATCATTTTCAAGCTAAGGTACTTCCTTTCCCCCATTGAATGTATTCAATGGCTACTCCATTTCACTCTTATGCTTAGTTTTCATCCTTAGAAATCTGTATTTAAGCTATGGAGTTCATTAGAGCTCATTAAGGTTGCGATTTTAGGAAGATAAAGCTATCCTATTTTTCCTTCATTCTGCATACCCAGTCATTTAACCCCACTGTTTGTATTGATAACTTAATCATTTTGTGCTGCTTTGGGTACCAATGGAAAGGTCTCAGAAAGAGCTTTCCAACGGTATATGGCACTGCATGTTAAGTGCTTTAGGTTGAGAGTAATCGAGCCGAAAGTAGACCCATTGCTGTTTACGCTCAGGCAAAATCACCGTCTGATGCTACAACACGCTGCAGCGCCCAGAGTTGTGATTTTGGGTCCGCTACAGCACGCTGTAGTGCAAAATCCGCTACAACACCCTCCAGCGTGCTGCAGCGCCTCAAGTTTTTAAATCTCTGTCCGCAATAGCACGCCATAGCGCCGAAAATGACATTTTTGCCCGCTACAGCGCGCTATAGCACGCTGCAGCGTGCTCCAGTGCTCCCATTTCGAATAGGGACTGCTGTAGTGCACCCTAGCGCATAACAATGACATTTTTGGCCGCTAAAGCGCGCTGCAGTGCGCTACGATGCACTACAGGGCGCCACAGTGGCCAGAACATTGAATTGACCATATCTTGGTCATCCGGACTCCAAATTCAAAAATTTAAAATGCTAGAATTTTAGAAGTTTTTTGGTTTTGAACCCTAGAAAAATCAGAAATGACCAAAATACCTCTAATTATAATTAGGTCATAACTTGGTTAATTAAGATCCAATTTGGGTCTACTACTAGTCAAAATACTCAGTGGGAGATAAGGAAGCTATAGCCACTGAGTTTGCTAAATTTAGATACCAAATGAAAAAGTTAGAGCTTCTTGACCCCTCTTAACTTAGAAAATTCCCAAATTTTCCCTTAGAAATTCAATTGGCTATATATAATTTATTAGGCCTCAAAATTTTGTGTTCTTAGACTCTATGGAGTCCTTGAACAGTAACCAACAGTAAACTGTATAAAAATTTAGATTTCATTTAGTACAAATTACTAAAATGCCCCTTAGGTCAAAAACTTTAGTTTGGACCTACAGGACCCATTTCTTACCCAAATTTGGTGTACCTACTGTCTATCTTCATGTTAGACAGTAAGAAATCATTTGACAATAAGAAATCCCAATTTGGAGCCATAAATTAAAAAGTTACATTTTAGACCCTTAAGTAGGGGCAAAATGGTCTTTTTGCCCAAAATTTAGGTTAAGTATCTTTAACTCCTAAATTATCTTCTAAGTCAATAAAATAAGTATTAGAACTGTATTAGAATCATTTAAGTGAGAAAAATTAGTCATTAGGTAAACTTAGTAAAATTCCCCAAAATTTTCAAAGTCTTTTCCTTAGGATTTTTCACCTCACATTAGGACCACTCCTAAGACTAGGACTAGCTCATATGTTAGATTTCATTTATTAGATAAGTGAATTATTCAATGAATAAATCCTTGGTTTTATTAGTTTCTAGAAATTTTACAATTTTTTTTTATTATTTTGTCTTTTAACCCTAGATTTAGGAGATTCATCCTATTAAGTTTAATTTATTTAATAGAATCTACCTTAATCAATAGATCACTTTTAGACTGAAACATAGATCTTATGTCTTAACCTTTTTGGATTATGTGATTAAGCCCAATCTCATAGTGTTTAATCTATAGTCTATAGTTTAGTAGATCTTGATCAGATCTTAGATAGGACGTCTAAATTCATAAAACTAGGATGTATGATTTATTAATTGAACTTGTAGTCGCATTTGATTGTATTAGATTAGAACCTGATCAGCTTTAATCCTTTTAACTTATAAGGTCATACTTCTAAGTTACACTCGATAGTAGGAATTGGAGATCCTGAACTTGTGTAACTTAGAATAGTTATAATGGTTAAATTAGATAATAACAGTGTCACCATATATAGAAGAGTCCCTTGCTTAATTAATTTTGTTGCTACGCATTCCATTTATTTTGTGCTTAAATTTCTTGTTCATATCATATAAGAGAACTTTGTGCATAAAATGAAAACTTAGAATAATTAGGATAATAGTTGCCTTTGGGTTCAGTATATTTAGTAGATTCGGGTGCACATTTATCCTAATGGACAGGGGTAAGGAGTAATAAGGATGCTTAATATTACTCATTGAGGAGTGTGTGTTAAGCTTGGAACCTATATAGTCTTGTAGACATGCTTGACTCCTCAGCTGTTTCTGGACATATCCACAAAAACAAACTAAAATAACTAAAAGATTCTTCATTTGTATTTACTCCCTCCTCAGTTCTGTTGCTGGATTCTGTCTGCCCTAGCCTAGAAAGGCTATGGGAATTTTTGTCTGCCCAAGCCCAGAAAGGCTTTGGGGATTTCACCAGCCCGATGGCCATCTTTCTGATATGGTACTCTTTATATACCTATTTCAGTTTTAGCTTACTGTGTACTGTATTTTGATGCAAATTTCAGTCAGCTATATTTCTTTACTTTCTTGCTCAGTTGTACGTATTTATAGGATTCTAGACATTACTGCTTACTATACGTACCATATTCAGATTTCTATAATTTAATTTGCATATATCATATGATCATCAGCATGTTTAGGATTAAACTTTACTTTTTGGTATTTTTACTTACTGCACTATACATGTATATGCCCATTCTTTACTTAGTTACTGAGGTGTGCTTTTACCTCATTTGTTGCTTAGTTATAAATATTATATTTATAACTATCCCTATTTCTTTGTACGCTTACTGCCCCTATGCTTTTAGTTTTTTTCTATTGTGCTTAAGTATAAAAAATGGTGACATTAATAACACATATAAAATATTCAACCTAAAATGTACTTAGATAATTGTCTAACAAGATTTTTCTTTTATTGGCTGGGGCCCTGGCATTATGAAACTGATAATATCAAATTCAGATAGGTTTGAGGAGCTAGGTGCTGAAATAGAGGTCCCTTACTTAGAGGAGAAGCCTCAGTCAGGAGAGCTGGATACTGTTTAGTTTCTTAGCTTCTTGTGAGGATGAGTGATTTATTTTCAATCTTTAAAACTACTTA
Source organism: Gastrodia elata (assembly GCA_016760335.1). Taxonomy (NCBI): domain Eukaryota; kingdom Viridiplantae; phylum Streptophyta; class Magnoliopsida; order Asparagales; family Orchidaceae; genus Gastrodia; species Gastrodia elata. The sequence continues at coordinate 105,334,607 of CM028669.1, read as the reverse complement.
TTTAATGTTATAATAATACAGGTACTGTGACTATGATTTACCTTATGCACTTTATTATTTTCTGAGCTATCTAATTATTATTATTTCTTATGTGATGCATGATGAATGGATGTATTATTTACTTCATTTAGGTTCCGCACTCTGTTTATATGTCAGATTTAGTGACTGATCCTCTCAAATGTTCTGTGCACGTCCTCCCCTTATTAGTGGATTGTGGATCTACCTAATCCAATGATAAGAGAAGGATTTGCACAAGTGACCCTCCGCTCCTTAGCTTAATGATTATGGGATTAGGGAGCGGGGCGCCACAGTTGGTATCAGAGAATTCCATAAGGTGTCAGATTGGAAATTGTATTCCACTCTACCTAATGGATGATTCTTCTGCCAATCAGTCACTAACTAAATACTAGAGTTACATCCAAGCACTATGATCATGAGCTCAGGATAATAAGAGTATAGAATTAGAAAACATTATCACAATGATAGAACTTAAGTAAGTAGGAACTTAGGACGAATGAGTGACTAATTACTCTGAATTAAATATTTGTAGAACTTGTAGAATCAAACTTGAGTATATAGCTAACTAATCTGAATTAAACCTTCATAAAATTTACAAGATCAAGAACTTAAGATATTATGACTCAACTTTGGTACTAAGACATATGAATCCCCATTTTATCCTGTCTCTTATACTTTCATTTCTACTTTTGATTAAAAAAGGGGATGGAATGTTATGACCTTTTGCTTTCTGAAATTCTAAAAGTGTATTTCTCTTAATTCAGATTCTAGTAATCAAAAATCATGAACCCAAAACAGAGCCCATCTCCTCCTCCCTCCAGCACCTCATCCAGTGAGGTGAGCGCCTTATCGGAAGCAGTAAAGATGATGGTGGAATCCCACCAAAAGCAGGCAGTGTTCCACCGAGAAAAAGCTGTAACCACCCTAGGTTGTTAGGTTGTTACCATGCAAAATAAATGTTGATTGATTCAATTTTTAGCATCACTGCTTTTAGAACATCAAGATAAGCCTACCTGGAAAATTTGAAGTCCATTGGACTTCTCTAAGACAAACAAATTGCAAATTGATTAGTCTAGATGCCCTAGTCTAGACCCAAAATATTTTGATCTCAGAATTAAAATCTGATTGCATTTTTGAATTCCTCTCCCCCAAATTAGCTATGGGTGAAATTTTGGTGCAATTTGGAGTTCATTTGGGCAATAATTCAATTTAATTTAAATTGTGCAATTGCACTTAAGGGCCCCATATAATTAAAAATTGCAAATATACCTTCAGCCGTTTTTAAAATAGCGGGCGCGATCTGAACCGTCCATTCCTTGGGTCAAATCGTGTGGTCGGCGTTTTGATCGGGATCCATCAATCCAAACCGTTTCGCGGTTCGACTGAAGGATCGGACGGTATCCCTCCATCCACCGTAAGTAGCGCAGCGATCCGTCCGATCCAGAGATCCAGATCCCACGAATGATCCCCGCTCCACGTTCGGCCGTTACCCATCCGAGAATCTGAGCCGTTCTGCATCAACGATCGATCAATCCAACGGCTGCCGTAAACCCCGCACTGCTCATCGTCTCCTCCGCTTCGCTCAGACCCCCGACAGGAAGAAAATCAAATCCCCGACAGGCAGAGCCTGTCCCCCACTCCCCTCTCCAGCTCAGCGTAGTCGTTAGAGGCTTCCTCATTCCCGTAAGGCCGCTGAGATGGGCTCTCCAGCTCGGTACCCCCAATTCTGGAAACTTTGAGAGCTCCTCATGACCTGAGTCCTTAGGCCAAGTCCAAGCCTCAGCACCCCTTCTCGATGTCTTCCTGAGGCTATAAATAGCCTTAGGTCTCCCATAGCAGGTTTTTACTGTTCAATTCAGTTCATTCCAAGATCTTCCTCCACTCGCCATTGTTGCTCTGCTAAGCTCCTCCAGACGCTCCTAAGCTCGTGTATAGCTGATAGAGGGTACCTCCTGGAGTTCAGGACCCCTAAGAGCCCCTTTGCTGCTTCGTGCCAGGCTCCGCCATCCAGACCAGCTCAGACCAGTAAAACCAGGTACCCCACGTTCTGGACTGAGCCGTATGGGCTCAGTTCCTGCCTAATTTCCATCCCCACACTCTCCCCTAGCTAAGGCAAACTCATTGCAATTAAATTGGTGCGCTGGGAGGGTCCGTTCGATCATATCGATCAAACGGGTCATCCATCTTTTAGAGCTCTGGGACCGAGTAAGGTCCCAGGGATCTAGAGCCCCCTGTGAGGAGAATTTCTCCTCACAATGCGCTCCTTTCACGCAAAATGGAGAAATAGGGTCCAGGGGAATTAGACCATCCCAGTTAGCAATTTAGGGTTTTATGGGTTGGTCTCGGTCCCGGGAAGGTGAAGCCGTCGTCCTTACACCCCGGCGTGGCTCGACGACTGAGAATTTTGGCGATTAGGGTTTGCCCCAAATCGCTCTCAATCGGGGCCAGGCGCGGGGAAGAAGATGACAGCACGGGTCGGGTCGACCCGTGACCCGCGCTGTCGAATAGTAACGGGCCTTCAGGCTCGATTGACCCGCGTGATTTGAATCGGGCCGGCGCCATTTTAAAATCAATAATACACAGTAACGGGCCGCAGGCCCGGACGATCTGCGCAGTTGGGATCGGGCCGGCGCCGTTTAAAATATTTATAATGAATTTATTATTTATTTTCCTTAAGGAAATTAGGAAAATATAATAGAAAAATGCAGAATGTATTTTCTTAATAACTTTTAATCCATTGGTTAGAATTTTATGATATTATATATGAAAATGTTTAGAAAAATCTCAGGAACTTAAATATAAAATAATATCATACATCTGATGGTTAGATCTTAAATTATTACTTAATTATAGTAAATCTTAATTAGGGTAGATTAGCAAATTCTTTTTTCCAAATTGCATGTTTAGGGTGCCATTAGCTTACTGATGTTAATTAGATTGAATGTACCTAGTAAAATATTTTTCTGAGCTCTGTAATGTAGATATGTCCTAATCTTGTCAAATCATAATTAGTGAATTTTAGGGTTTATACACATTGGATCATAGCAAATTTAGTCTCTGACTACTTGTATGAGTAATTAGGACTTGCATGCCAAATTCCATGTAATTTGAACGGTTGGATTTTTATTTATGTGCTAATCCTTTTTGCTTGAAATTAGGATTTGGTTAACATTAAGTAACCACTGTCTATCTGACTTTAATTAATATTTTGGCTTATAACAGTAAACTAAATGAAATGAAATCACCTTTTATAAACCTATTAAGTATACTTGAATAAATATAAAACTATAGAATCTTAAACATCTTAATTAACTTAAGAAATCCTAAGATTTGGATCAAGCTTTTAAGACTTGATCTAGATCTAGGATTGCCACCAATAATGCATAATTAATCCACTAATTTGACATTTACCTTTAACTATACACTTGATTTGACTTAAGATTTGAGAAGGAGTCAAGCTCTAACCTAATTAAGGCAAATCTAAAACCATAACAACCCTAACTCAACTACATTGATTATAAGACGGTGAATTGAACATTTTCCAATAATACATCTGATTTACTATTGATCCTAAACATTTGAATAAAACATATTAAGGTTAATAACAATCTATGTGATTGCTTGATCTGAATCTAAACTTTAGATCCTTGATTTTCTCTTAAGAAGGAAGACTAGCATAAGAAGACAATTAAAATCATATTGATTAAACAAGTGATCTAATCCTTAACAATATGCTTGATTTAGTTCCCATGATCTTAGTCTAAGTGTGATCAGATGATCCCATCATCTGATATAATCATTCTAAATCTAATATTGAACCAGAATCTAATAGTCTAATATCAACATCTAAAGGGGAGATCTGGATGCTCTCTTAATAAAGATCGTCTTAAATTATCTAAAAGATCTAAATTTATATATCATGAGGTAGGAAGCCTTGTATGAATCCTTGAGGTAGAAGTATAGAAGATCCCTTCACCTTAGAAATTGATATATTCTCCTTGTGGTAGTAATCACTTAAGACATTAGAAGAGATACATCTCCTTGTGGTAGAATCCATATTAAGTGATCCCCGATCATTTTAGATTTGTGAAAGTTTGTATAGGACTTACCTACTAGTCTAAGATTTGTAGTCTTGATAAATCCTTATTCTATTAAATAGATTTGATTGAACCACGATTATTGGGTAAGTGTAGTATAGTATACCCATATTACTGGTCCCTAGTAATAATCTAGATTGGTTGAGTCACTCTAAGTAAGATTTGTCTTTGTTGTTATCCTATGGGCTCAGGCGGACATAACCTCGCTTAGAATAAATCAATCAATCCTAAGAGTGTATTAAATGGGTACCCATTCCTTAGTTTTATTGAAGGACAGTTGCCATCAGGCATTGCCTCCTGACAAAGATCGCTTCAATAGGTATGGCTTAAATAAAACTAAGAAAAAGGGGAATTACCTTCCTTAAGACACTAAGTATGATTGTGAGTTTAGTGACTAAATGCTTAGTTTGAGATACAAATCATCATCGGATGGTGCCTCCTAATGAAGATCGCTTTATTAGGGTGGCGTAATCAAACTAAATGTTGTGTCCTATCTTTGGAGCATATTTAATATGTGTATACAATCACCCTGCCCAGTAATCTTTGAAGTAAATAAGCAACTTTAACTAAATATCGATCTAGAGTATTAGAGTCAGAATCCTTTTAGCAGGATTCTGCACAGTGGAGAGTTAGGATTCACTTATGTTTCTTACTACATTCTTTATGGATTTGTTTGGATTTTCCATTCATATAATACAATGGCATAGCATGAAGCATAAGCATGACTTGACCTCATTCCTTCTGTTGTGACACATGGTAATCAGTGATACAGTATGAGATACGGAATGTTATATACATAGACTGGGGAGTTTCAGGGTGCATCTGCGTCACCATACTGACTTCCTAATTGTTGTACTTACATTGGACCGTACGACTCATAGACCTTCAGTGATAGTTCTGTGGTATATCGTGATATAGCTTATATGTGAGCATTATTTCAGTAGTATATAGTGCAGCTTATAGCATCCTTTTCAGCATCTGACATTTTCATGTATTTTTCACATTTGGTTTTGATGCAGTTTTTCTTTACTTAGTTCTTACAGTTCAGTTATTTGATGCTTTACAGTTTTCCTACATTTTACTCTATGTTCTGCACATTTATTATATTTAGATTAGCTTGTATAGCTAGCTTCGATGTGTTAGACTTCTTGTCTAATACGGGATACTTTTGGGATCCGACAATTTGCTAGATCTCGAGCAGTTATTGGAGACAGGTCAGGAAGACGTCCCAGAGACTCAGGGGGAGTACTTGGAGATGTAGGGGATCGAGCACCTACTTTTAATTTCTAGTTCCTTCCAGTATTTTAGCTAGACTCTTTATATTCTGCATTATATTGTTTGTAATAAAACTTTGGATGCACTTTTACTTTTCTTTTCTGAGATGGATATTTACTACTGCTTGGGATGAATGTATTTCTGGATGTTTTGCTTTTTAGCTTCCGCACTCTGTTATATTACTATACATAGTATTGTGATGTGATCGGCATACTGGAAACACTAATATATTTTGTAACGTACATGGGTCCTTCTCTCCTCTCTTACACCTTATGTACGTACTAAGTCTAATACCTAAGATAAGGGTTCCATTCTTATCTTAGGTATTGGCTCTCGAGCCTACTCTTAGAGCTCGAGTCAGCGGCTTTTAGTATGGCTTTATCTCTTTAAACCTATTCGGGATGACGGGTCTTACTTGTATGGCCCACCGTTCTTGAGTAGCGCACCGTCCCGCCGCCAATCTATGAATTATACTCGTATTTTGCGCACGGTGACGGGACGGGGCGCTACACAAGCAAAGCAAGCTGCATAGGCTCAAGCCAAGCAGGCCAGGAGAGCGGCCAGAGTACAAGCCTGCTGGCAGAATGCGTGGAGCGACTGCTTATGGCACAAATGAGCCAGAATCGCAAAATTCCTAAGACTGCCATAGCACCCCACCACTCGTGTCAGCACCATACCAGTCCACTGATGGACTGCTCCACAGGTTTCTATGCCTCAGACCCCCGACATTTGATGGGAGACTCTCTGCTATCGATACAGCAAACTGGATAAAGGTGGTGGAGAAGAACCTAACCAGCATTCAAGTGCCTGGATGCCGAGGTGATCCGTCTAACGACTCATCTACTCCAAGGTGAGGCAGAATACTAGTGGGACAATATCCGCCATATGGTATTCACAGATTGGGAACTTGAAGAAATATCATGGAACGAATTCATAGCAACATTTCAGGCTCGATACATCCCTACCTCTGCTAGGCACACCATGGCAGATCAGTTCCTTAAGTTACAGTAGGGAAGCCAATTAGTTTCAGCTTATGAATCTGAATTCAGGCGGCTAGCAAGGTTCGCCTCCAACCTTGTTCCCACCGAATCCGATAGATGCCATCGCTTTTGGAGCGGACTCTGGCCTTCCATCCGAAGGTTAGTTGTATCTCATTGCTCAACCAACTTCACAGAGCTACTAGAATCCACCGAAATGATTGAACTAGATGAGGCATCTGAGCCCAAGCGTAATTATGGCACGATAACTAGTCAGCACGAGAACCCTAGAAGAGCTAGGGTATATCAACTTGAAGCAGGAACTTCGCCAATAGATTATTTTGATGGCTGCACTCGCCCCCAACCTTATGGGCAATATTACCATAAGACTAGGAACTACTTCATCTGCGGGAGGCCAGGCCACTCCTACTATCGATGCAACCACACGAACACTATTGATGGCAACCAGATTGATCGCTCTAAGCACCAACAAACTTTCGATTTATTCCAGCAGCCTGCCGCAGCTCGTCCAACACTACCACCTCCTCCCTCTTCTCATCGGCGTGAGACAGCTACTGTCCCCCACCCAAATGCTCCAAGGCTGCCCATCTGGCAGCCTTACAACACACAATAGACTGGTCCGGCACGAGTCTATGCTCTCACTCCTAATGAATCCGCAGAAGATAATAACATTGTATCACGTACACACTTCTGAACCAATTTACCATTTCATTATTACTTGTTTAAAAGTAGCTTATAGATTACTGCATCCATAATTAGGTACAATCTATATAAATAATATGCCCTGCAATATCTTATTCGACACTAGAGCGAGTCACTCCTTTATTTCTGAAAGCTGGACAAGATCTCTCAACTTGTCATTACAACGTTTAGCAAAACCCTTAAGCGTAGGACTACCATCTATAGCTCGACTACAAGCTAGTCAATTCTGCAAGATACAAGTCCCCATTAGAGAAACAAAATTCGAATACAAGCTTGTAGTCTTTCCAATAGCCAACTTCGATGTTATTTTGGGCATGAACTGGCTAAGTCAACATAATGCCACCATCAACTCCCAAAAGAAGAAGATAACCATGGGTAATGGTAAATGAGCTAAGTCGTTTATTGGGAACTTTAGTACAAGAGCTTCCTTAGTCAACGCTACCAAAGCCAAGAAGTTAATAAGTAAATGTTGCAGCGCCTTCCTTGTGATAATACTATGAGAGAAGAAGGAAGACATACCCCTATCCAAGAACCCTATCATTTGTGAATTCACCGATGTTTTCCCCGAAGACCTACCCGGTCTTCCACCTATACGAGAAGTAGAATTTGTAATCGATGTTATCCCAGAAACCCAACCAATCTTGAAGGTACCCTATAGAATGGCACCCAAAGAGTTGCAGGAGCTGAATAAACAACTGCAGGAATTATTAGATAATGGTCTTATCAGGCCTAGTTCTTCCCCATGGGGAGCACCAGTTTTATTCGTCAAGAAGAAGATGGGTCAATGCGGATGTGTATCGATTATAGAGAGCTGAATAAAGTAATCATAAAGAACAAGTACCCTTTGCCTCGCATTGATGACCTATTTGATCAGTTGGCAGGAGAAAAAGTGTTTTCAAAGATTGACCTACGATCAGGGTATCACCAACTGCAAGTGAAAGATTCTGATATAGCGAAGACTGCTTTTAGAACTAGATATGGCCACTATGAATTCCTAGTGATGTCATTTGAAATCACAAATGCACCTTCCATCTTTATGGACCTAATGCAGCATGTCTTGAAGCCATACCTTGATAAATTTGTCATCGTATTCATAGATGATATTTTAATATACTCCAAGATGAAGAAGGAACACGAGAGTCACCTCAGAACTGTATTAGAAGAATGAGAAGTCACCAGCTGTATGCCAAATATTCAAAATATGAATTTTGGCTTGATTCTGTTACCTTCTTAGGCCACGTGATAGATGCTCAAGGGATCAAAGTAGATCAAAACAAGGTCAACGCAATCAAAGAATGGGTATAACCCAAGTCAATGACAAAAATCAAAAGCTTCTTAGGTTTGGCCGGATATTACAGAAGGTTTGTGAAAGGCTTTTCTCAGATAGCCTCTCCACTCACCAAACTCACACAGAAGGCTGTACCCTTTGAATGGTCACCAGCTTGTGAAGCAGCATTCCAGGCATTGAAAGATGCACTTACCTCTGCCCCTTTTCTTGTTCTTCCTAAGGAAGGAGTGAACTATCAAGTCTATACTGATGCCTCTAGTATAGGCTTAGGTGCCGGGCTAATGCAAGAAGGGAAAATCATAGCATATGCTTCCCACCAACTGAGGACCCACAAAAGAAATTATGCCATTCACGACCTCAAAATTAGCTGCTGTAGTGTTCGCCTTAAAGATTTGGCATCACTATCTATATGGGATTCAGTGCTCAATATTCACAGATCATCAGAGTCTGAAATACGTATTCACTCAAAGGGAGTTGAACTGCTGGCAGAGAAGGTGGTTAAAACTATTTAGTGACTACGGCCTTGATATCCAGTACCACCCTAGAAAGGAAAATGTGGTAGCTAACGCTCTAAGTTGTCATGCTACTCTTAATGCTCTTATCTCTAAGAGTCCTCTGGAGGAAGAATTTTGTAAGTTGGATATCCGATCAGCGCATAGTCACCAAGTGAGTACAATGCTCTCAATGATTAATGTGGAGCCCACGTTCCATAGAGATGTATCTATTACTCAAACAAAAGATGACGAGTACCTAAAATTTAAGCAAGCCATAGAGAGTGGCCATCGTACCGACATTCGATTCCATAAAGGTGCCGTCTATCAAGAAGATCGCCTATGGATTCCCAAATCCATACAATAAGAGATTCTATTGAAAGGCCACAATTTTGGTTACCAAGTACACCCTGGTAGTACTAAGATGTATCAAGATCTGAGGCAATCATTCTGGTGGCCTGGGATGAAGAAAAGTGTGCCTGAGTTCGTATCAAAGTGTCATGCCTGTAATTTAGTCAAGGCTGAACAACAAAGGCCTGGAAGACTCCTCCATCCTCTAATAATTCCTGAATGGAAGTGGTTTGAAATTTCTATGGACTTCATAATGGGTTTACCCAAATTAAGATCTGGTGCTGATTCAATTTGGGTCATTGTCGATCGACTGACCAAATCGGCACATTTCATTTCAATGCGTCAAACCGATTCAGTAGAGAAATGGGCAAAGCTGTATATCAAGGAGATCATCAGACTTTATGGGATTTCGAGGTCTATTGTATCTGATCGTGATAGTCGATTCACCTCTAAGTTCTAGCAAGCTGTACATCAAGACTTGGGAACTACCTTAGCCATGAATATCGCTTTTCACCCTCAAACAGATGGTCAAATTGAATGAGTTAATCAAATTCTTGAAGACCTTCTTCGCCTATGTATTTTGGATTTCGGAGGTTTTGGGAAGATCATATTCCCTTAGTTGAATTTGTGTATAATAACAGTTTTCAATCAAGTATCGGCATGGCTCCGTATGAAGCCTTGTACGACAAAAAATGTAGTATGTCCTTAGCATGGTCTAAAACAGGCAGTGTTCAGATGTATGGTTCAAATTTAGTTGAAGAAACGAATAAGAAAGTGCAAATGATCCAGCAGAGAATTAAAGTAGCTCAAGATCGTCAGAGTAAATATCACGATGCCCATCATCATTCTCTGGAATTTAATGTTAGAGATTTTGTGTATCTCAAAGTAAGCCCCATGAAGGGTGTATTTCATTTCGGTGTAGCTAGAAAGTTCAGTCATTGCTACGTCGGACCACTCGAAGTAATAGAGAAAATTGGTTCTGCAGCGTATAGACTAAAACTTCATGAAGATTTCTCTGCAGTTCATCATGTGTTCCATATCTCCTCGTTGCGGAGGTGTCTTCGTAATCTGTCTCATCTAGTATAACTTCCAGTGGTATCTCTTCAGCTGGATCTTTCTTATATGGAGGAGCCTGTCAGAATCTTAGCTCGTGATCAAAGACAGCTAAGAAATCGTTCTATCCCCATGGTAAAGGTTCAATGGAGTAATCATTCAATTGAAGAATTCACTTGGGAAAAAAGGTCGATATGCAGCAGAAATATCCAAGTCTCTTTGAAAATCCAGGTACTGTTAAAATTCTAAGATTTTCGTTCTTAATTACCCGCATCTCATTTCCCTTCTTAGTAATGATGTCGAGGACGACATCATTTTTAAGTGGGAGAGTTTGTAACAACTCAAGATTTTTACCCAGCTTAATTTAAGCTTAATCATATCTTAATTATTATTCCACTAAATTCATCTAGTCATTAGAACCAACCCTGAATATTTGGAGTAATTCAGAGCTCAATAGATTATTTTAGAATATTTTAATATTTAACTAATTAGAAAATTGAGGTATTTATTTTGACCTTGAAATCAAAATCCGACTTCGCCGTTGAGCTCATTACCCCCAAATTAGCTAGGGGTGATGTTTTTGAGTCAATCGGAAGTCGTCGAAATTTAGACGTATATTTTAATAATATTTAAATACCCTGAAAAATAGGTAAATTAAATACTCGTCAGAATTAAAATCCGACTTCACCGTTGCGATCCTCATCCTCAAATTAGCCAAGGGTGAAATTTTTGGATTTTTCGGAGCACATTTATAAAATCTGAATTTTTCTTAAGAAATTATTTTCTTAAATCAATACAATTAAATCCATTTTTAATTTTTCCCTCCTCTTTTCTCTTGCTGATCCCTATGCTCAGCCTCCCTTACCTTCCTATTAGCTTCCTCCCCATGCTTGCACTCAAGTGAAATGCTGCTGCCATTGCTTCCCACCTAAGCTGATGGGAAGGCTCATAATGGAGCCTTGTCCCCTCCTCCTCCTTAATATGCAACTTCAGCTCCTCTTCTTCCTCATTTGCCCAGCTGAAGCTCTCCCTCTACTTCACATTCTTGCTATACCTGCTACTGGAAGAAGGTCCCTTTTTCTCCTTGCTAGTAGTTGAAGAAGAAGAAGAAAGAACCTCTCAAGCTCTCAAGCCTTCCTTAGAGAAATCTATTATTTTCAAGCTAAGCTACTTTCTTTCCCCCATTGAATGTATTCAATGGCTACTCCATTTCATTCTTATGCTTAGTTTGCATCCTTAGAAATCTGTATTTAAGCTATGGAGTTCATTAGAGCTCATTAAGGTTGCGATTTTAGGAAGATAAAGCTATCCTATTTTTCCTTCATTCTGCATACCCGGTCATTTAACCCCACTATTTGTATTGATAACTTAATCATTTTGTGCTGCTTTGGGTACCAATGGAAAGGTCTCAGAAAGAGCTTTCCAATGGTATATGGCACTGCATGTTAAGTGCTTTAGGTTGAGAGTAATTGAGCCCGAAAGTTGACCCATTACTGTTTACGCTCAGGCAAAATCACCATCTGATGCTACAGCACGCTGCAGCGCCCAGAGTTGCAATTTTGGGTCCGCTATAGCATGTTGCAGTGCAAAATCTGCTACAGCGCACTCCAGCGGGCTGCAACGCCTCAAGTTTTTAAATCCCGGTCCGCTATAGCACGCCATAGCGCCGAAAATGACATTTTTGCTAGCGCACTGAGTGCGCTCCAGCACCCCCGTTTTGAATAGGGACCGCTGTAGCGCACCATAGCGCGTAAAAATGATGTTTTTGGCCGCTACAGCGCGCCACAGCGGCCAGAAAATTGAATTGACCATATCTTTGTCATCCAACTCCAAATCCAAAATTTTAAAGTGTTAGATAGCTTAAAATTTTAGTGCCTAAAATAATATAAAAAAATATGTTTTGAACACTAGAAAAACTCACAAATGATCAAAATACCCCTAATAATAATTAGGTCATAACTTTGCCAATTGAGGTCCAATTTGGGTCTACTACCAGTCAAAATACTCGGTTGGCGATAAGGAAGCCATAACCACTGAGTTTGCTAAATTTGGACATCAAATAAAAGAGTTAGAGCTTCTTAACCCCTCTTAACTTAGAAATTTCCCAAATTTTCCCATAGAAATTCAATTGGCTATAAATAATTCGTTTGCCCTCAGAATTCAGTGTTCTTAGACTCAATAAAGTCCTTGAACACTAACCAACAGTAAAATGTATAAGTATTTAGATTTCATTAAGTTCAATTTACTAAAATGCCCCTTAAGTCAAAAACTTTAGTTTGGACCTACAGGGCCTATTTCTTACCCAAATTTGGTGTACCTACTGTCTATCTTCATGTTAGACAGTAAGAAATCATTTGATAATAAGAATTCCCAATTTGGAGCCCTAAATTAAAAAGTAGCTTTTTGGACCCTTAAGTAGGGGCAAAATGATCTTTTTGCCCAAAATTTAGGTTAAGTATCTTTAACTCCTAAATTATCTTCTAAGTCAATAAAATAAGTATTAGAAGTGTATTAGAATTATTTAAGTATGAAAAATTAGCCATTAGGTCAACTTAGTAAAATTCCCCAAAATTTTCTAAGTCTTTTCCTTAGGATCTTTAACCTCACATTAGGACTACTCCTAAGACTAGGATTAGCTCATATGTTAGATTTTCATTCATTAGATAAGTGAGTTATTTAATGAATGAATCCTTAGTTTTATTAGTTTCTAGAAATTTTACAATTTATTTTGATTATTTTGTCTTTTAACCTTAAATTTAGAAGATTCATCCTATTAAGTTTGATTTACTTAATATGATCTACCTTAATCAATAGATCACTTTTAGACTGAAATCAAGATCTTATGTCTTAACCTTTTTGGATTATGTGATTAAGCCCAATCTCATGGTGTTTAATCCATAGTCTATAGTCTAGTAGATCTTGATTAGATCTTAGATAGGACGTCTAAATTCATAAAACTAGGACGTATGATTTATTTATTGAACTTGTAGTCACGTTTGATTGAATTAGATTAGAACCTGATCAGTTCTAATCCTCTTAACTTATAAGGCCGTACTTCTAAGTTATACTCGATAGTAGAAATTGGAGATCCTGAACTTGTGTAACTTTGAATAGTTAGAATGGTTAAATTAGATAATAATAGTGTCACCATGTATAGAAGAGTCCCTTGCTTACTTGATTAATTTTGTTGTTACGCATTCCATGTATTTTGTGCTTAAATTCCTTGTTCATATCATATAAGAGAACTTTCTGCATGAAATGAAAACATAGAATAATTAGGATAACAGTTGCCTTTAGGTTCAGTATATTTAGTAGATTCGGGTGCACATTTACCCTAATGGACAGTGGTAAAGAGTAATAAGGATGCTTAACATTACTCATTGAGGAGTGTGTGTTAAGCTTGGAACTCATATAATCTTACAGATGTGCTTCACTCCTCAGCTGTTTCTGGATGTGTCCACAGAAACAAAGTAAAATAACTAAAATATTCTACATTTATATTTACTGCCTCCTCAGTTCTGTTGCTGGATTCTGTCTACCCTAGCCCAGAAAAGCTATGGGAATTTCTGTCTTCCCAAGCCCAGAAAGGCTTTGGGGATTTCACCGGCCCGATGGCCATCTTTCTGATATGACAGTCTTTCTATACCTGTTTCAATTTTAGCTTACTTCAGATTATTGTTGGCACTAGAATTTTAAGTTATCTAGCACTTTGAATTTTCTGATTGGGAGTCTAATTGACTAAGATATGGTCAAATCAATATTTAGGGTTTTAGGGGCAATTAGGGATTAAACTACCATCTAATGCAAAAATTAAAAATTCATCTACATATTTATACAGTGCTCAATTTTACCTAAACTACAGTGAAGTTTTGACCCCACTAGGGTCCTAATGTCATTAAAATTCAAAAATGGTGAAGTTTTGGCTATTTCAGCCGATTCTGGACCAATCTGGACAGTTCTGGATGCTACGGCGCGCTGTGGCACCTTCTGGCAGAAAGTCAGGTGCTACGACATACTATGGCACACCGCGGTGCACTGCAGTGCTTTTGATGCTACGGCACGCTGCGGCGGAAATTTGCGCTATGGCGCGCTGTAGTGCTTTTGATGCTACGATTCGCTACGGTGGTTAAACTTTTGAATTACTGTTCAATTACTTTACCTATTGATTTCATATGGTTTTCCCATAATGACGCTGCAGCCCGCTGTGGCAGTTTATCTTCGGGTTATTATTTAATTGATTTTTGTCTTGATTTCCTATAGTTTTTCTGGAAATGACGCTGCAGCCCGCTGTGGTGCGTTGCAGCAATTTGCTTCCATGCCCTTATTTTGGCTCAAAAAGCGTTGTGGCGTGCTGTAGCGTGCTATGGTGCACTACGATGAATTTAGTTCGAAACTCAGGCACTACGGCGCGCTGTAGCGCCCGACGATGATTTGGCCTGAGCGAAAATTGAGAAGGGTCAACTTTCGGGCTCAAATACTCTCCACTAAGAGCATTTCACGAGCGGTGCCATATACCGATGGAAAGGTGTAACAACCCTAGGTTGTTATCATGCAAAATAAATGTTGATTAATTCAATTTTTAGTATCATTGCTTTTAGAACATTAAGATAAGCCTATCTGGAAAATTTGAAGTCCATTGGACTTCTCTAAGTCAAAAATTTCAATTTGATCAGTCTAGATGCCCTAGTCTAGACCTAAAATATTTTGAACTCAGAATTAAAATCTGGTTGCATTTTGGAATTCCTCACCCCCAAATTAGCTAAGGGTAAAAATTTGGTGCAATTTGGAATTCATTTGGGCAATAATTCAATTTAATTTAGAATGGTTTAATTGCACTTAAGGGCTTATAACTTTCCATAATTGCATTTTTACCCTAATACCTAATATAATAGCCGGGATCCGCTGTGCGGATTGCGGGCGATCCGCTGCGAAGCCCAGGTCACGCGACAGCGGTATCCCTCAAATCTAGCCGTCGCGCCTTTCCATCTGATGGTTAGGATTAGAATCGCGGGTCCGCCGTTAGATCAACCCTAATGATCCTACGGTGCAGATTTAATCTGGTTCGGCCGTTAGGATCCAGAGGATCAGGACCATCGCACCTTCCCGATCGATGCATCAGACGGTCCACAGCGCACCCGCACTGTGGATCTTCATCCCCGCCAAGCCGCGCCCGACAGGGAAGATTCCCCATACTGCCAGTGGTCTCCCCTGTCCCCCACGCGCGCCTCCAGCTCAGCAAACCATTGCTGGTCTTCCCCTAAACACCATGAGACCCCAATTGGGCCTTGTGGCCCATCTGAGCTCGAAATGGAATTTCGAGAGCTCAGCCATGGTCCGCCCTCTCGGGCCTCCCCAGCCCGAGCCAGTGGCTCCAGAAGCTTCCCTAAGCTCACCCAAGCCTATAAATAGCCCCAGATCTGCTTCAATTGCTCCTTGCTGATCAATTGTAGCCTCTGAAATTTGTCGCCATTGCCGAACTCCCAGAGCTTCACCCAGGCGCTCACGTGCTCCTAAACCGCTGATAGAGGGTTTCTCCTGGAGTTCAGGACCCCTAAGAGCTTCCAGAGTCCCTGCAGTAGCGAGCCACGATCCGTCTTCCAATCCATCGAAAATCAGGTATCCCAGTTGCAGGAATCGAGTCAGTACGGCTCGAATCCTATTCCATTTGATGTGTTTCTGCTCTTATTGTCATTTCAAACTTAGCAATATCATATTTAGGGCCTGAGCTAGCCCCGATTGATCGAATTGATCGATCGGGCTAGTTTCCTTCTGGATCGCCTCGGTCGAGTAAGGACCCGGTGATCCAGGCTACCGCAGACCCCCTGACCAGAGGGCTTCGATCCGCCTCACCACCCTGATGGTGTAGGGATCGAGCCCGGGGTCTGGCATGGTTTCTGTGGGGAGAATTGTCTCCCCACAGTAACACGAATGGCAAACGCCTCGGGTGAGTAAGGTCCGGCTGTTCCAGACCATCTCACAAGGGGCTTCCGGTCCCAATCGACGCGCCTGGACGTGGTGATGGTGTAGCAATCGAATGCTGGTCAATCAGTGGACCGGATGCGCTGGAATTGGGCGATTAGGTTTTTCCTAATCGGCCTCTTCCGCGGGACGAAGCATCGGGGACGACGACACTGTGCGAGCCGGGTCAACCCATGACCCGCGCGGTGCGACAGTGCCAGGTCACCCTGGCACCGGCCGACCCGCGCGTTTTTGATTTCGGGCCGAGCAGTTTAATTAAATCGAATTAATGGAATTATTTTCCTTAATAATTCGATTAATCAGATCATAGGAATTTGATTAAATAAAAATACAGAATGAATTTTCTTAATAACTTTTAATCCATGGGTTAAAATATTATGATATCATATATGGAAAATGTTCAGAAAATCTCAGGAACTTAAATATAAAATAAAATCACACATCTGATGGTTAGATCTTTAATTATTGCCTAATTACAGTGAATGTTAATTATGGTAGATTAGCAAATTTACTTATCCAAATTGCATGTTTATGGTGCCATTAGCTCACTGATGTTAATTAGATTGCATGTGCCAAGTATAATATTTTTCTGAGTTCTCTAAATGTAGATATGCCCTAACCTTGTCAAATCATAATTAGTGAATTTTAGGGTTTATACATATTGGATCATAGCAAATTCAGTCTCTGATTTCTTGTATGATTAATTAGGACTTGCATGCCAAATTTCATGTAATTTGAATGGTGGGATTTTTAATTATGTGCTAATCCCTTTTGCTTGAAATTAGGGTTTGGTTAGCACTAAGTAACCACTGGTTGTTAAACTTTAATTATTATTTTGGCTTATAACAGTAAACTAAATGAAATAAAATCACCTATTTATAAACTTATTAAGTATACTTGAAATCAATTTAAAACTATAGAAGCTTACACATCTTAATTAACTTAAGAAATCCTAAGATTTGGATCAAGCTTTTAAGACTTGATCTAGATCTAGGATTGCCACCAATAATACAAAATTAATCTATTGATTTGACATTGATCTTTAAATATACACTTGATTTGACTTAAGATTTGAGAAGGAGTCAAGCCCTAATCTACTTAAGGCAAATCTAAAACCATAATAACCCTAACTTAACTATAATGATTACAAGACTTTGAATTGAACATTTTCCAATAATGCATTTGATTTACTATTGATTCTAAACATTTGAATTAGACAAAGTAAGGTTAATAATAATCCTTGTGATTTCACAATCTGAATCGTACCATAAGATCCCTGATTTTCTCTTAAGTAACAAACCTGGATAATAAGACCTTTAATACTAGGTTGATTTTAACAAGTGATTAAATCCTTAACAATATGTTTGATTTACACCCCATAATCTTAGTCTAAATATGATCAGATGATTCCATCATCTAATCTAATCATTCTAAATCCAATAATGAACCAGAACCTGATAGTCTAATATTAATATCTAAAGAAGAGATCTTGATGCTCTCTTCATAAGATCGTCTTAAATTATCTAAAAGACCTAAATTTATATATCATGAGGTAGGATGCCTTGTATGAATCCTTGAGGTAGAAGTATAGAAAATCCCTTCACCTTAGAGCTTGATCAATTCTCCTTGTGGTAGTAATCCCTTAAGACATTAGAAGAGATACATCTCCTTGTGGTATAATCCATATTAAGTGATCCCTGATCATATAAGATTGGTGAAACCTTGTATAGGACTTACCTATTAGTCTAAGACTTGTAGTCTCGATAAATCCTTGTTCTATTAAATAGATTTGATGGAACCACGATTGTTGGGTAAGTGTAGTATAGTATACCCATATTACTGGTCCCTAGTAATAATCTGGATTGGTTGAGTCACTCTAAGTAAGATTTGTCTTTGTTGTTATCCTATGGGCTCAGGCGGACATAACCTCGCTTAGAATAAATCAATCAATCCTAAGAGTGTATTAAATGGGTACCCATTCCTTAGTTTTATTGAAGGACAGTTGCCATCAGGCAATGCCTCCTGACGAAGATCGCTTCAATAGGTATGGCTTAAATAAAACTAAGAAAAAGGGGAATTACCTTCCTTAAGACACTAAGTATGATTGTGAGTTTAGTGACTAAATGCTTAGTTTGAGATACAAATCATCATCGGATGGTGCCTCCTAATGAAGATCGCTTTATTAGGGTGGCGTAATCAAACTAAATGTTGTGTCCTATCTTTGGAGCATATTTAATATGTGTATACAATCACTCTGCCCAGTAATCTTTGAAGTAAATAAGCAACTTTAACTAAATATCGATCTAGAGTTTTGGAGTCAGAATCCTTTTAGCAGGATTCTGCACAGTGGAGACTTAGGATTCACTTATGTTTCTTACTACATTCTTTATGGATTTGTTTGGATTTTCCATTCATATAATACAATGGCATAACATGAAGCATAAGCATGAGTTGACCTCATTCCTTCTATTGTGACACATGGTTATCAGTGATACAGTATGAGATACGGAATGTTATATACACAGACTGGGGAGTTTCAGGGTGCATCTGCATCACCATACTGACTTTCTAACTGTTGTACTTACATTGGACCGTATGACTCATAGACCTTCAGTGATAGTTCTGTGGTATATCGTGATATAGCTTATCTGTGAGCATTGTTTCAGTAGCATATAGTGCAGCTTATAGCATTCTTTTCAGCATCTGGCATTTTTCTTGTTAGCATTTAGTTTTGATGCAGTTTTTCTTTACTTAGTTCTTACAGTTTGGTTATTTGATGCTTTACAGTTTTCCTGCATTTTTACTTTATGTTCTGCATATTTATCATATTTAGATTAGCTCATATAGCTAGCTTCGATATGTTAGACTTCTTGTCTAGCACGGGGTACTTTTGGGATCCGGCAATTTGCTAGATCCTGAGCAGTTGTTGGAGACAGGTCAGGAAGATGTCCCAGAATCTCAGGAGGAGCACTTAGAGCTGTAGGGGATCGATCACCTACTTTTACTTTCTAGTTCCTTCCAGTATTTTAGATAGACTCTTTATATTCTGCATTATTATGGTTTGTAATAACTCTGGATGTATTTTCATTTTTCTTTTCTGAGATGGATATTTTTTCTACTGCTTGAGATGAATGTATTCTGGATGTTTTGCTTTTAGCTTCCGCACTCTGTTATATTACTATACATAGTATTGTCATGTGATCGGCGTCTTGGAAACGCTGATATATTTTATAATGTACATGGGTTCTTCTCCACTCCCTTGCAGCTTATGCACGTACTAAGTCTAATACCTAAGATAAGTGCTCCATTCTTATCTTAGATATTGACTCTCAAGCCTACTCTTAGGGCTCGAGTCAGCGGCCTTCAGTATGGCTCTGTCCCTTTAGCCTATTCGGGACGATGGATTTTACTTGTATGGCCAACTGTTCCCGAGTAGCGCACCGTTCCGCCGCCAATCTATGAATTATACTCGTATTTTGCGCACGGCGATGGGACAAGGCGCTACAAAAGGTCTTTCCGAGACCTTTCCATTGATATCCAAAACAACACCAAACAATCAAGTTATTTATGAAAATAGTGGGCTTAAAGGACTAAGTGTGCATAAATTTGTATTAGCATATTTACATATCATTCCCTACTGCTTATAGATTTTTATGAGTTTCTACATCTTAACATAGCTTCATTGATGCACAACTAAAGTAACATAGAATCTTAAACATACAATTAAACATAGATACAAAATGAAATAGCCATTGGAGTAATCAATGGAGGGAAAGGGAGTACCTTGGCTTGACAATGGCAGAATTTCTAAGGGAGGCTTGAGAGCTTGAGAGATTCTTTTCTTCTTCTTTTTTAACTTCTAACAAGAAGAGGAAGAGGCTGAGGTTTCTTCTAGCAGAAAATCACAGCAATGCTGGGAAGAGGGGAATGAACTTTAGTTGGGCAAATGAGGGGGTTGAGAGCTAAGAGCCAAAGGCTCTCTTAATGGAGGATATGTGTAACAACCTAAGTTGATACCTTAGTCAATTAGGACTAATCTCAGTCTTAATCTTGATCCTAAGTATTAATTGAGTCATTAGGAGTCAACCCTAATGACTTGCAGGAGATAGGGGGCAGGATAAGTTGAGCACAGTAGGGAGGCTGAAGGGAAAGGGGCTCAGTCAAGATTGGATGGTTGTGGGTCCCACCCAGCTAATGAAGAATGAAGAAGACAAAAATGGAGTTTAAGAAAATAATTTAATTAATCTCAAAAATTATATTTTATAAATGATCTTCGAAAAATCCCAAGAATTTATCCCAAGCTAATTTGGGGATGAGGAACAAAATGGAAAAATCGGATTTTGATTTCGACGACAATTTATTTTTTCTATTTTTGGGGTATTAAAATATTATTAACATATTCGACGAAATTTTGACGACTTCCGATTGCCACCAAAACATCACCCCAAGCTAATTTGGGGGCAATAAACGTAATGGCGAAGTCCAATTTTTAATATGAGGTCAATTTAGATTAGTCAGTTTCTAGAGTTTTTGGATTTCTTAAAAATTAGGACTAAATCTATTTGACTTCTGATTTGGACTAGATCTTAGTGGATGACTCCTAATGACTTGATTAATGCTTAGGATCAAGATTAGGATGAAGATTAGTCTTAAGTGACAAGGGTAACAACTTGGGTTATTACAGATGTATTCTTCACACAATTAAATAGATGTGATTTATTGGGAATTTTTGGGAACCATTTAAATAGTTAAATTTAATTAATAAATTAGATTTTAATTAAATAAATGATTATTTAAAATAATAAAATAATCGTGCCCTTTTAATTAAGCAAATGCCATCCACCTTTTGTGTCTACGCCGTTAGGATCTTCCGTCGGATCTGATGGCTGATCCAGACAGTCTGATCGAAGATCAGACGGTCCCAGTGTGTCATCTTCCTCACGTACGTCGCCCGTGACACGCGGTGCTCCGCTGCTCATGCTGCCCAATCCCTTGCTCCCTGACCTCGCGGTCTCTGTCTAGAAGACATTAAGGCCCTAACCCGTGCATAGGACTCAAAAGTTTTACAATTAGAGCTCATGCCATCATCTTGCTGCGAACCTTAGAACCGGAGCCGTCCGCACTAGGTACTTATGATCTACCCCATTTCTCATGCAATTGTAGATCTCAAGTTTCAATTCTCTGTTTCCTAACATGGATTGAATATAGAATGAATTGATCGAACTGATCAAATGAATTAGGGTTTATTGCTACAGTGGAAACTGTTAGCCCCTTTTGTTTTGACCCTAGACATCCAGGGTTAACCCTAGCTGGTGAACCAGGCCACCCCATCGACTGTTTCGGCCTTCCTTGAGTAGGTGTCGCTCTGACCTACTAATGTGCGTGTGGATCGACCCCTGACACCGCCAGGAAGGCCGCACAAGACTGTGCCCTAGCTTTGACGGTTCAGGAACGAAGGCGCGAACCTTCGAGTAGGGCCGGGTCGACCCGAGCACGACCAATGGACATTGGGATCGCTGGCGTGGTGCGTGGAGCCAGCCTCTAGCATGGTCTCCTCTATTCATAGTGGGTGGGTCCCCCTGCGTGAACCATGTGCTACCTCATGTCTTCTGTGGGACTCGCCATCTATCATTTGTCAGGATCCCACAGGTCCCGCCCGTGGCTTTGCATCCAATTCGTGGCTGCCATGCATCTATGGTAGGACCCGTGTCCCTTCCACTGCCAGTCACAGGTCCCATTCCCCTCAGCCTGACCAATCCTGCTCTACCACGTGTCTGCCATGGGTCTACCGTCTAATAAATAGACTATTTGATTAATTCTGTTTTAATTAATTTAGACAATACAGTTTAATTAATTTAATTTGCATAAATTGAATTAAATTAAATCTAGAAACTTTAAATACTCATAACTATAAGTCCAAATATATTAAATATATATCTCATTTGGCTGAAAAAAATAAGAGAGATATTCTGGTAGTGTCAAATTTTCTGTAGGACATCTATTTAACATAATGACATTTTAGGATCTTCTCACTTAAACCTAAACCCTAAAAACTTCAAACAACTATAAATTTGTACCCATTGATTCAAACATAGTTAATATGGGTCTCATTTTAATTAGGAGAATTCCTAAATTAGTTTGATAGTATTTATTTTGCTATTAGGCCATTGATTGGACTAATCACTTTTAAGTACATCCCTTAATTACCCTAATTAATCTAGAAATTGATTTGACCTTAACTTAATTAATTAAACTTCAAATCAAGTAATCCAATATACCATTTAGATCAGAAAAATCTAATTAATAGTAAATTGAAATAAATATTTGGTTTTGACTACTAGAAACCCTAAATTGCCTTATTCACCCTAGAACTTGATTAGGTCATAACTTGACCTATTGAAGTCTAATATGTATCTACTCCCTGTTAAAGTACTCAGTGTGTTATAAGGAAGTTATAGCTACTAAGTTTGCTAAATTTGGATATCAAATGAAAAAATTAGCTTTTTGACCCTTTTATAAAACCCTAAATTTACATAATTGAACCCTAATATAAAAATGATCATAAGTTAGCCAATATATATCAGAATTCAGTATTCTTATATTCTATGAAATCCTTGGACAGCTAATAATAATAAATTACCAATTACCCTTATAGGTTGAAATCTCTAAATTGAACCCATAGGACTTGATACATGTCTAAATTAGAAGTACCTACTGTCTATCTTCATGTTAGACAGCAAGGAATCATTTTACATCAATAAAATTTAATTTGGAGCCCTTAATCAAAAAGAAGCATTTTAGACCCTTAAGTAGAGCCAAAATAGTAATTTTGTCCAAAATTTAGGTTAAGTGCCCTTAACCTTTAGAATATCAATTAAAATATTAAAATCAGTAATATAACTGAATTGTAACCAATTTAGACTCTTAAACTCATAATTAGGATGAATTGTGAAATTCTTAATTTAAGGTTTGAAAATTCCCAAGTAATGCTAATACCCCATGACTTAGCTAAATTTCACCTTAAGCTTCCCTAAGTTAACTAGGACAGTACATAAAGACACAGTTCCTTAAAGTATCATCAAATCCTAAAACTTCTTAAGTCATTCATTAGGAGTTTCCTTAGGATCTACACCTTCATTTTAGGATCTTTTCCTTAAGATTAGGAATATATACTTTATGATTCACACCTTCATTGAGTAAAGGGTTATTCAATAAATGAAACCTTAGTTTTAGTAGTTCTTAGATTTTCCTATTTTAATTATGATTATTTGATCTTTTAATTTTAGAATAAGACTAGGAGATCATTTTATTAAGCTTTGACTATGTTTAATAGGATTTGTTTTAATCATTAGTCCAGAAATTAGACTTAAACCTTAGTCGTTAAGTATTACCTTTTGGATTATGAGATTAAACCCCAAAACTTGGTGTTTAATTCATACCTAGTTTAGCAAATTTTGATCAAATATTAGCCTAGATCATCTAAATTAATCAAATAGAATGTATTGATTTATTATTTAACTTATAAGTATCATTGATTGAATTAAATTAGGACTCGATCAGTTCTAATTATTTTTAATTCATAAGGCCATGGATCTAAGCTATACTTGATAGTAAGAATTGAAGATCCTAAACTTGCATAACTTAGAATAGTTATAATGGATTAAGTTGATAACAATAGATATCACCTGTGTGTAGTAGAGCCCCTTGCTTATTATTGAATTACTTGTTGCTTTTGCTTTCCTTATACTTTGTGCCTTTCTCCATGAACATATCATACAAGATAACATTGATGCATGAAATGAAAATATAGAATAATTAGGACAACATTTGCATAGGGTTCAGTTTATGGTCAAATTTGTGCACTTTTACCCCAATAAATAGGGGTAAAGAGAAATAAAGATTAATTAACACAAACTCATTGAGGAGAGTTGTGTTAAGTTGGGATCTGCTTAGTCTTGCAAGCATGCTTAACTCCTCAGCTACTTCTGGATGTGTCCACAGAAGTAAAGTATATAATTCAAATCTTACTGCATTTATAAATTCTGCTCTTCAGTTAAGTTTTGCTTCGTTATTCTGTCTTAGCTTCTTATGACGCTAAGTGATTTTTCATCTTAGCCTCTTATGATGCTAAGTGATATAACATTTTTCAATTCAGCAGGCTAGTTTAGCCCTCCTTCTGATATGGTAGTCTTTACACATGTACTTTCTATTTTACTGTTACTTGTTCTGCAGTTAGCCCTTACATCAATTGCTTACTTGTATACTTATAAGATGTTAGATTTCTTTTCCTACTTACTTAAATATACCACAGTTAGATTACTTTCTTTTAAACCTGCATAAATCATATGATCATAAGCATATTTAAGATGAGTCTTTTTTTTTCAATATTTTTCTTACTTTACTTAATACTTATATGCCTAACCTTATCACAGCTTTGGTGTTGAGGTATGTTCTTTTACCTTATACGTTGCTTAGTTATAAATACCTTTTTTTATAATTTCATCACATCCCTTTGAATGCTTGTTGCACCCATATGCTTTGCATGTTTTATAGTTTAAGTAATTGATGATATCATAAAATTCAAGAATATAAACAGCTTAAAATGTACTTAGACAATATGTCTAACAAGATTTTCTCTTTTTTGGATGGGGCCCTATCATTGTGAAATCGTTAATGGTAGATTCTGAGTTATATGAGGTAGTCAAGCCTTCTGAAGATTTAATTTATGAGGAGAAGTGTGATGTTGATGAAACCATAATTTATACCATAATTAAAGGAAAATCTCATTTAAAGTTTATATTAGAACTACCCACTTTGATAAAATTCTATCCATTTTCAAGAAAAATGAGAGCACAGCAAATTCTAGAATAATCTGAAGCATTTCTGCAATTTTTAGGAGAAAATCGCTGCAGCGCGCTCCAGCTACTGGTAAGCAGAAAGTACTAATCTAAGGGGATTTTCAAAATTTGGAACGATTCTGCTACAACATGCCACAATGCCCCATAGCACGATTTAGCAATTAAGTTTTCAAACTTGAGTCGCTATAGCGTGCTATAGCGGATAATATATTGAACTTGACTCGCTACAGCGCGCTACCACGGGGTAAGTTTTTGAACTTTATTCGCTACAGTGCGCCACAGCACGCCACAGCGTGCTATCGCGGATGAAACCTTATAGGCTTAGCGGACTCAAACTTCAGAATCAATCTGCGATAGTGCGCCACAGTGCCCTTCAGCGTGCTACAACAAGTAAAATTTTTTAACTTGACTCGCTACAGCGCTCCATAGCGCGCTACCGTGGATCAAGTTCAAAAGATAAAGACGCTACAGCACACTACCGTGGTTGGAGTTACAAATTAAAACCACTGCAGTGCGCTCTAATGCGCTACAGTGGGCACCGAATTTCTATCTTCTCTGGGCATTAATTGCAGCTGAAACAAGACCCCTTGCCAGTAGCTTATCTCCCAGCTGCCGTATCTTCTACAACAAAAAATTTTTAGAGGAAAATGAAGGTTTTGAAATTATTATGAGATTTAAAAATGGAAAAGGAGATGTCATTTCATGCCTCAAGTGCGCTATGCACTCATGATAGTAGGAATATGGAGGGGAAAAGAGCAGAATTTGAAGGCAAGGAGATGAGATTGACTCATCTATAAATGCAGTCTCTCTTCACAAGAGAGGGGGTTCCCATTTTTTCACTTCAAAATTCTAAATTTTTAGGGGCTGCATAGAAGAAGAAGTAGACCTCTCCAAGGGAGGTTGAAGACACCATTGCTAGAGGAGAAGGAAGTAAAAGCTGCACCAGGGAGCTAAAGGAAAGGAAGAGAGGAAGAAGAGAGAAGATCCAGAGAACCCAGAGAACCCCATTAAGGGCTATTCCTAATAAACTCTTAATCTTTCTTTTGATTTCTTTTCAGTGGATCATGAAAGAGTCTTCATCCTTATATGTTTTTCTTTTTATCTCAACTGTAATGGAAGGCTAAACCCTCTCTTTGAGAGGGTTGGGTTAAATCCAATGTGAAATGTAAAGGACTTAATGAATGTTTGAGAACTTCCTCAAGCATTGAAATAAAAATCTGTGTTCAAATGATGTTATGAAATCACTCAAAAATCATGCTGTGGACTGAATAAAACATTATGTTAAGAAAATATAATTATAAATATGAACATCAAAATAAAAGTCTTGAGCTCCATAACTCACAACTTGATTTGAGAGCTAGGTATGTGTACTTTAGTGCTTAGAACTATGTGAGAAGTTATTGAGCCTAACTGCACCATGCTCTAAGCTCAATCAAGAGGTTGATATATGTGAGCTAAGACCCACTAACTGAGCTGCATTGCTCTGCATACATGAAAGGATGAAGAGGATTCATTGAGAGCTCATGGATAAAGTGACATAGTCCATGGAACCCAATGAAATCACTTCCTTATCTGAACTGTGCATGATATGCGAGATTCTTGTTAGTGGAATCAATGCTCGTGAGAACACTTAATTAAAACTACTATCTTGATCACCTAGATGTAGGAAAACCAAGATTGCTCTAATTATGATCTCATGAGAATCTTTGTGCTAAAATAGAACCTTAGTGTTCATTCCAGGCACAAGATTTGAACTTGTAGGAATTAGAGGATAACTCTAAGGAATACAATGTGCACATGATTATTTGGCATGACTATGAAAGAATGAAAGGTGCTTGAGAAGTAATTCAACATGAGTCCCTCTCGATTCACATGAAGGAACCCAACTCTTCTCTCTAATTTAAATAGTTTCTTAAATTGAAATACTTACTTTGTTAACAGAACCACATGAACAACTGAAATCATACCGTTTAAACATTATTGATGTAACAATCCTAGTTATTACCATAGCTAAATCTAGATTAATTAATCTAAACTAAGTTCTAATTTTGATTCCATTAGACTTAATGGGTCATTTAAACCTAACCTTAGAAGTTTGAAATCAATCATAGCCAAAATGAGAATTTTAATATTTTTGCCTATTTTTGAGCCTTGGAAAATATCTTAATTAATTTGATCTCCAAATTAAAATCTGATTTCATTTTTGAATTCCTCATACCATAATTAGCTAAGAGTGAATTTTTGGGATTTTTTTTGAAGCTCATTTAGTCCTAAATGGGATTTGAAAATTATTGGAATATTTAATTAATAAAAATTAAATGATTTAAATTAATTTCATTATATATTTATTATTTTAATTTAGTAGGATTTGCTGTCGAGACTGCGGAAGATTCGCTGCGAGGTCCCGACAGCGAGGCAGCATATGTGCCGTATGGATGCTCTAGCACGCATCCTAATGCTCATAATCTAGCGGCTCAAATAGCACGCACCGTGATCTAATCCTGCCCACCCTATCAGCATCTCCCATCCAATGGCTAAGGAGTCGCTCGCAGTTCAGTTGAACCAAAGGATGCATCAAGCCATCCATTTCCAATGGCTTTGAATCAGATGGCTGCGAATCAAGCTCTCCCTGTTCATCATCGTTCTCATCGCGATTATGCCCCGATGGCAAAAATTTGGTCGTACCATCCATGTAGACCTTATCTCCCACTACCCTCTGTCAATTTCCCTTACCGTTAGGATCCTTCCCAGTAGCATCCAAACCTCCTTAGCTGATCGAGAGGGTCGGAGACCTCCATTTGGGGTAAGCTGAGAGAACCCCTCAGCCCGAGCCAAATGCTTGAGCCTCAGCCATGGCATCCACCCATGGGCTCTCCCTTGTATATAAATACCTCCCTAGAATCACAGTGAGCCCCTTTGCTCACTGCGATCCCCCTAAGTCCCCAGCTGAAACCTTCCTAGAGTTCTCGGCAATTCGAGACTGAACCTGTTGCGTACCGCTGATTGAGGGTGAGGTCTTGAGTTCAAACCCCCTTTCCGAGCTTCAGTGACTATCTAGAGTGATCTGAGCTGCCTGGCTTATCTCTATCGCCTCTGCCATCTTCAGGTATAGCCGCTAACCCATTCCTCTATCGAGCTAGTTTTTGCTTGACTCGCATTCAATTGAACTCTGGATGCTGTGTTAGGACCTCGCCCTTAACCTCTTCTAGGAAGTCAAGAGTGTAGGAGCAGCTGGCAGTGGACCAGAGGGTGAATTAGCCGTCTGAGTGTGCACTCCCAGTCGACTTCTGATTTGCCTGATCACTGCTTTTCCTCAAGCAATTATCTATCCAATTAGATCTAGAACCTCTCGACAATGATTGTAGACCCTTAATGATGGTTGGGTTGGATCAGATCGATCAATTTAACTGGAAGTTGATTGACCCATTGAGAGCTCTCGTTTGTGCTCGACCCCGAGTAGCACCTCAATGATCTAGCCCTCCCCAGGACCTCACGACTCACCCAATCGTTTCCCCTTTGATCCCCAAACATGTAGGGATAGACTTTGGTTCATGGCATTGGCTCGGTGAGGAGGATTCACTCCTCATAGGTCCGCTCCAGGAGCCGTCTCGGTCGAATAGCACCCCGGCGATCTGGCGTAACCCAAATGGGGGTTCTTAGCCCAATCGATGCACCTCATGTTCCTGAAGGTGTAGCCATTAAAATCTTGGTGTGGCGTGGTCTGGAGGCGAAGAATTTGGCATCAGAAGTAAACCCTAGGAGCCTTAGTGCGGGGAGTTTCCGCAGAGATGAAGAATAGTGCCAGGTCGGGCTGGACCCCGACCCGCGCATTTTGCGTTTCGGGCAGAGACTTAGATTTATGGAATTTCTGATATAATTTCCTTAAGGAAGTAAGTCCAGTAAATTAAAACCTATGGTTTGATTTAAATAAACATTCAGAATGTATTAATGAAATAATTTAATCAATACTTATCCAAATGGCATGATCCAATATACTATTTTAATCAGAAAAATACAAGTAACAATAATATAAAATAAAATCAAAGATCCAATGGTTAGATTCTAAATAATTGCTTAATCATTCTCTGTTTGTATTTAAATCATATTAAATTCATTAATTATGCAAAAATGTTAATTAAGGTCTTTGATTGCTCATGAGACCATAAAGAACCTATGCAAACCATTAAAAGTAATTTAAGATCTTTAATTTTGTAATCACTCTTTAATTATCTTAATTTGAGATTAATGAATTAAGCCTTAGATTAACCTCTAATTTTGGTAAATATAGTTTATAATGCTTTATTAAGTATAGTAGAGCCTTTAAATGTGCTTGGATCATCCCAGATAGCATCAATTCCCTTAATCACCTTAATGTACCTTAAAATGTGATTAGTGCTAATTAGGCTGATCATGGTATCCAAACTTAAGCTAATTATTTTATTCAATTTATTATTCATTATTAAGTTCATTAAAATTGATTTGAATCAATTTAAATGATTAAATCTCAATATTCTATTTTTTAGCCTTAAGAGGGGTAATTTGGTCATTTTGACCAAATTATGTTTAAGTACCCTTAAACCCTAAAAATATCAAGTAAAGTGATTATAATCAGTAATGAAATGTATTAACATCAATTGCTAAGTTGTATCATCTCATGAATGAACCCTAATATCCTTAAGTAAGCTTTTAAGATCTTAAGTAATCTTAAGACCATTCATAAAAGACTTAGTTTAATCAATATTACAGTTAATGTTCCAATCCTAGTTATCTTATCAAAGTTTAATCATGAATTATAATTTTGAAGAAAACAAAAGCAAAAGCCTTAAAGAACCCTAAATTTAGACTTTTTAGCTTAAGATCTAAACTGATCAAATCTTAGATCTTAGGTCTTAGACTTTAGATCATCTAATTGAATTGAATTATCTTCTTTGGAATTCCTTAAGTGATTTATTATTTAATCCTTTGAAACCTTCCTTGTGGGTGTAGGATTGATTCAATCTATAGAATAATATAATCATCCTAAAGATTGAATATAGATCTTAGATTCTTAGTTCTCAATGATTATTTTATCTTATAACATTAGAACAACCTTTCATTAAGATCATAATTCCTAAATCCTTCAACTTATAAGGTATTGCTCATTTAGATTATGTTTGAGTGTGAACACTATATCCTTATTAGAATACTACCTTGAATTCAGGATTTGAATACCAAAGTGAAGTTTAAGTCCAGAATCTTCAATCTTGATTTACTTGATCAAGATTTAGGTTAAGAGAGAAAAATAATAATAATTAAGTCATTGATATATTTTCTTTAAGCCTTTATAGTCATCATCTGATTATGAATTAGAACTTGTTAAGTTCTAATATTAACATTAAGGTCGTAAATCTGAGATTATACTCGATAGCTGGATATTGGAGATGCTAAACTTGTATCTTCTCAGAATAGTTTGATTTCGATAAATTAGATAACAACAGATACCATATAAGTCTAGTTGAGTCTCTTGCTTACTTTGATTTTATTACTCTACACACCTTGAATATTGAGCCTTGTTCCTTGAGCATAATAGGCAAACTTAGGATATGGAAGATACATCCTAAGTTACTATTTGAAAAGCACAACATTCAGTTCTTTCAGTGCATTCAATTCAATAGGGTATATCTTAGTTTAGTCTGCCTCTCCAGTTTTAGTTTTGTTATAAAATAAACTCAGACCTAGCCTAGTACTTGGCAAGGATGGACACATGTCTTATTATATAAGTTCAACTCGGACTTAGCTTTGATGATGCCTAGGATGGACACATGTTGAACTTTTTGTTCAGAGGCCCTGTATGGCTTGTTCTATTATGACAGTATTAGGACTACGCGTACTCTTACTTTAGTACATTTTTAGTGTTTTGTTTTATTTTGCCACATGCTTCAGTGGCCTCACTTTGGTGCTTGTCTTGCTTTGCCACATGTCTCAGTGGCTTTACTTTTAGCTCATGTACACTTTTAGTTTGTTTTTACCACATGTCTCAGTGCCCTTTTTATATTAAATCTACATGCTTGTATATATATCTCCATTGAGTAATTATAAAATATTGGCATGTTAGGATGCTAGTTTTGTTTATTATTCTTGCATTTTTAGTATAGTTCAATTTTACATAATTAGCATGTCTATATGTGAACATAAGCATGTTAGGGTCAGTTTATTTCAGTACTTGTATTTATTTTTGCTTCTTTAGCCTCACCTTGCTTAGTTTCATACTTTGTATATTAGTATAGATACTATTGTTCAGTTATAAAAGATTAGCTTATAGTTATCTTGCTCTTTGTAGCTTGTCGCACCTATTAATGCTTGCATGTTTAAAATATTTAAATGTGATACCTTTAATTATTTAGTTCACTTAAATAGCCTAAAATGTACTTAGACAAATTGTCTAATTGTAACATTTTTCTTTTGTTGGCTGGGGCCCTGGCATTTGTGAGATCGGCAAATGTCAGATTTTGAGCTTTTCGTTGGTAGTGCTGCGGGAGAGGAGCAAGTGTAAGAGGAGGATCTTCCCACTGCTGCTTAGTTAGATTTACTCTTTTTGCAATGAGCCTTTTTGAGAGATTTTCTTTCATTTAATTCCATCTGTAATAATTAAATTCTGGGTGTATTTACTTTACTGCACTTGAACTGAGTTACTTTTACTTTTGCTTCTTTTATACTATGTTATGCCTGTGGATGTTATATTATGTTTATTTTTCTACTTTCGCTACTTTGATTGATGTATGTTCACAGTTCCAGGTGACAAGTCCTTGGCTTAAGGTAGGTTGGGTCTTACCTGACTTTACTTAAGTTGGGGATTTGTCATAGTTGGAGCATCGCACTCCTCGTGTTGGTGTAAATATTAATATTAGCACTGCCGCGGAGGGTACGGGGCCCCACAATTGAATATACATACACCTTAGTAACAGAACACACCATTCCCTGAGGACGATAAATCTCAGAACTTACCTTCCAAATTATTACTTCAGACCATGTACACTTGCGTGTAAGCGCAGATGTGTATTTTATAGTCTATCAAGCTTTTGGCATCATTCCCTGAGGACGATAAATCTTGATACTTACCTTCCAAATTATTACTTCAGATCACGTACACTTGCGTGTAAGCGCAGACATGTATTTTACAATCTGTCAACTGTCACTAGAGATTATTAGTTTAGCTTATTATTTATTCTGCTCGTGAGAATAAGTGATTTATTTTAAAACTTATTTAATGTTTGTAATAATATAGGTACCTATGAATATTTTCTTACTATACTATTATATTATGACTGCATGTTACTTCTTACTTGTATTGATGTGAATTAGATATAAGATTTTCTATTATTCCTTGCTTCCGCACTCTATTGAATGTATATACTTAGTGAATGATTATGCTGTATTATTCAGGGTACATCCTTCTCTTATTTGTAGATTGAGTATTACACCTTAATCTAAAGATAAGTGAGGAATTTGTCAGCATGGCACACCGCCCTTGATCTAATCTTGATGTGGATTGGGGGCGGGGCGCTACAAAGGGAAATGATCGAGCCCTCAACAGGTTGATGCAAATGGAGGAGATTCTTAGGCCTTGGCTGAGAGGAAGATCGGGGCCTTTTGTGGAGAGGAGGGTATTTCGCTCAGCTAGGGAAGGGAGGAGGGGAAAATTGCTATGATGAAAAGAAAATGAATTAGGTTTAGAGAATATTATGTTAGAATGGGGATGCTAAATATATATTCAATTGGATTTTTGAGAGCTGCTCGATCAAGATCGAGTGGCTAAAAACCACACAAAATTCTAAGTTTCAATTGAATGGCCAGATGAACTCCAAAATTTATGAACTTGATGCCGAAACGCGTCTCAACGAGACGAATGCACGCGTCCAAACATCATTGAATTTGAACAAGTATTTTATTTTATATTAATTTTTAAGCACAAAACTTTAAAAATTTCTTATGATCAATCCATAACTTGAAACTTTGCTAGCATCCTCCTTTGATGCTTAACTTAGATATACTAAAATTTCTAAATTTTGATTTATAATTTTTTTATTATTAATTTTTAAAGTTTAAACTTCACACATTTATTTAGGATAGTTTGCGATCCCAATTGCACTCAAATTTTTGCAGGAGGATCCTTTTAATATGCTTTATTTGAGGATTTTTTTATTTGATTTTTATTTAACTTCAATTAGGATCTTTATTTTCATCAGAATTTGATTAAATTCAGGTCAAATCAACTGGGTAACAACCTTGGGTTGTTACAGGCATGGCCAGGATCACTTAAACCATATTTCACTAAAACCCTAATTAGGCTTACTATGAGGAGTTAATTCTCCCCACAAGAGCAATGACACAGCTTCATCTTCATTTTGAAACAATCAACATTTCAAGATGAAGCGAGGCCCTAATGTGGCTTGGTTTGGAGTGGCTAAGGATGATGGGAGCCCACTATAGTTCCGGCACTATGCCCCACTCTACAGAGTCAAGCTGATTACTGCTCAATCAAGGTTCGAAAAAACCTTATTGACAGCAACAATCAACCTAATACTGATTAAAATTGATAATTAGGAGGAATAGAGGTGATATAGCTTGCTCTGTACTTGGGAAAAAGCAAGTACATGGATGTGGGATGAACGACGAGTTGTAGAGGCTAGAGACGTGCCCGAGGGCTGATCCCGATCGGTGGGGCTTTCCTATGTTGCAACCTAGCTATTGGGGACTCAAACACAAAGTCTTGCCCACAAAATCACTAAGATATGGGGATTTGCAAGGCTGGGTTGACTAAGCTTAATGGGAGAATGGGTAGTTGCGAATTTAGAAGGAGCTGAGGAGAATTGAGACTTACACAGTGAGCAGAGAAGCTCACTATGAGTGCAAATGACCTTTAAATAGATCAGAAAAGCTTAGGAACATTGGGCCATGGCCTTTGGCTCGACCTTAGGAATAGCCTTCTCTACTACCAATAATGGTAAGACTAGACCAAATTGGCCTAGTGGAGGATTAGTTTAAGAGTGGGAATGATAGATAATAAATTTACTGTGGTGAACGGGGAGTTGGGGATAGGCCTAACGTAGCTCGTACGGATGAATATCCTTTGTTAGGCATTAGAGGCTTCGGGATGACGACGAGCAGTAGCGGGTAGATTACGGGCCGTCATATCGATCGAGCAAAAATCCAGGATGGCCAAGATGCGTCTGCCCGTCATAGCCGATCGTGGGTGGTTTCACAGCCATTAGATGATGGGTGCGATCTGACGTCTGTTATCAGATATGATAGGATTTGATCTGGATCGTCAGATCCAAGCGGGTGAATGATCAGATGGCTTAGGATTGGTTATAGCGCGAACCGGGCTCCATAGCGAATCACTCGCCAACTGACCGTTGGGAGGGTACATTTGCAATAATTTGAATTTGCAAACCATTTTGTG
Source organism: Gastrodia elata (assembly GCA_016760335.1). NCBI lineage: Eukaryota > Viridiplantae > Streptophyta > Magnoliopsida > Asparagales > Orchidaceae > Gastrodia > Gastrodia elata. The sequence goes on along the minus strand of CM028669.1, from coordinate 105,300,055 downwards.
CAATTTTTACAATATAATTTTAATTGAATTAAGTCTTAAATGACCTCCAAATTTTCTTATAATTTTACCCCTTGTTAATTTGAGAGTAAGGAATACAAAAATACAATTAGATTTAGATTTAGTGATTAATTTAATTAGGCTAATTTTCAAGGTCCTAAAAAAAACAAAATAGTCAATTAATCCAATTGAGGTCCAATTGACCCCAAAATTTTAGGGTTAGGTTTTAATAAGGTTTAGAACTTGCCATGATTGCTAAAAGTTTGCTAAATGAAGAATTCCATAAGCTTGATATCGTATTAGTTCGCGGTGATATGCTGAGTATGATGTTAAGTCAAAGCATCGTTGAACTCACATTTCACAGAGATGTCTCCATCTCACAAACGAAAGATGAAGACTATCTAAAGTTTAAAGCTGCAATTGAAGGTGATCGTCGCCCTGATCTGTAATGGCATAGCAGTGTTATTTATCAGAACAATCATCTTTGGATTCCTAAATCCATGCACTATGAAGTTTTTATCGAAAGCCATCACTATGTATATTTTATTCACCCCGGTGGTGCAAAAATGTATCAGGACTTAAAGCAATCCTTTTGGTAGCCTGGTATGAAGAATAGCATAGTCAATTTTATGGCTAAATATCATGCTTGCAATCTGGTAAAGATCGGGCACCAAAGTCCTAGTGGTATTCTACATCCATTAGAGATTCCTGAGTAGACATGGTTTGATATATCAATGGATTTCATTATGGGATTGCCTCGCACAAAATTTGGTGTCGATGCAATTTGGGTTATTGTTGATCGTTTAACCAAATCAGCACATTTCTTTCCTATCCATGAGACTGACTCCGTAGAGAAGCTCTCTAAGATTTATATAAAATAAATTGTCAGGCTGCATGGTATTCTTAAGTCAATAGTATCCGGCAACGATAGTAGGTTTATTTCTAAGTTTTGGCATGCAATGCACTAAGATATTGGGACTACCCTAGCCATGAGCACAACATTTCATCCTTAAACAAATGGTCAAAATGAATGAGTAAATCAAGTTCTTGAAGATCTACCTAGGCTTTGTATTCTTGATTTTGAGTTCCTAGGAAGATCATATCTCATTAGTGAAGTTTGCATACAATAACAGTTTATAGGCCAGTATTAAAATGGTTCCTTATGAAGCTCTTTATGACAAGAAGGGTTGTACTCCTCTAGCATGGTTAGAATAATAAAGCATTCAACTTTACATATTTGAATTAGCTGAAAAAACTAATAAGAAGGTTCATCTGATTCAGCAAACAATTCATTTAGCTTAAGATCATCAAAGCAAATGTCACAATGCTCACCATTGTTCTGTAGAATTAAGTGTTGGAGATTTTGCTTATCTGAAAGTGAAACTCATACCCCATTATGTCGAACCTTTTGAGATCTCAACCAAGGTAGGAACATCAGCCTACTGGTTAAATCTTCCTGATGATTTTGCAGCAATTTGCAATGTGTTCCATGTATTGTCATTAAGAAGATGCCTCAAGGATATTTCTCACCTCGTTCAACTACTCACAATAGATATTCAGCCTGATTTCTCTTATGTCAAAGAACCAGCCAAAATATTAGCTCATCATGAAAAGCAACTAAGGAATTGTTCTATTCTAATGGTTAAAATTCAAAGAAAGAATCGCTTATTGGAAGAATCTACTTGGGAAAAAGAAGCGGATATGCGCCATAAATATCCAAAAATTTTCATTCAATTAGACTCAATGGGTTATTTAAACCTAACCCTTGAATTTTGAAATCAATCAGAGCTCAATTGGACAATTGGGCTATTTTGCTTATTTTAGGATGTTGAAAAAATTAGCTAAATTAAATTGACCTTCAAATTAAAATCTAATTGCATTTTTAAATTCCATGCACCCTAATTAGCTAAGGGTAAAGTTTTGAGAATTTTTGCTGCTCATTTAGTCCTAAATTAAATTTAATTTTTAAGAATTAATTATATTAATTAAAGGATTATTAAAATTAAATTAATTATATATATATATATATATATATTATTTTTAATATCTGAGATTTGCTGTCAGGACCACGGTAGATCCACAGTAGGGTCCCGACATCGGCTCATACTCTCCTTCGAATGGATGCTCCTGCACGCATCTTGGTGCATCTTATCCAACGGCGTACACAGCCCACACTGAGATCTAATCCCTGCTGTTGGATCATCCCCTCGCATCCCAAGGTAAATCTCCAATAGGTTTAAGTAATTAACCTGGGGTGCATCAAGACCGTATGGAACCAACAGTCGATCCATTAGATGGCCTAGAGCAACCCAAATCCTATTCTCCTTCATCCCCAGCTCATCCGTCCACACGCATAGGTCCCCCCAATAGCCCGACCTATTGCAGACCTTGTGGCAGTACGAGATATCCTAGTCTTCCTCTTTTTCCCTCAAGCTCAACGACCTGCATATTGCCTTCTCCTTGAATTGCCCATGGTTATTGCGTCCTTACCACTCCCTCAGGCCGAAACTAAACCATGTCTCCTAGCCATGGCAGCTAGCACAGAACCTCCCCGTGCCTATAAATATATCTCCTAGAATCACTATGAATTCCTTTACTCACTATAATCCCTCACCTCTTCAATTCACTGCTCTCAATCTCTCAGCAATTCCCAATGTTCTAGCTACTGCATACCACTGTTTGAGTGATAAGTATGGTGTTTATATTCCCTGTGCTGTTCCTCAAATCATTTAGAAACTCTAGCTCCCCTCAATTCTTTAAAGTCACATCTAATTCACCATCTCCAGGTACAACCTCTAACTCATTAGATTGATAGGATCCAATGTCAAATCCTTCATGCTTAGGGCAGTGTCATAATGCTATGAATGTAATTCTCTAACCCTTTAAGATGTTTGGGATTGGTCTGGATTGAACCGATTCAATCCAGACATTGAAGATTCACTGATGGAACTCAATCTAGAGTGCCGACCTTTCTCTAGTGTCCCAAGCTTCAATTACTATCAATTTTATTTGCTGATCATTCGTGCGAGCTAACTTGACCCAATGTGATTGACTATGGGGTCTGGGCTAGCTCCCATCAATCATTATGATCGATCAGGTTTTGCCGAAGCTAGCAATCGAGCTTGAGTAGAGTCCCACTGATCTAGAACCTCTCAGCCATTGTGGTAATAGGGCTTCGATCTGCCCCACCACCAGGATGGTATAGGGATCGAGCTATGTCCATGTGGTGGCCTCTATGTGGAGAATTAACTCATCACAGTAAACCCTAGATCTTGTGATAGGGCCAAATCCAAGGAGTAACCATCTGGCGATCCAGTGCCTCCCAGTGAGGGCTTCCAGATTCAATCGATGTGTCTTGAATTCTTGAAGGTGTGGAGATCGAATGCTATATGTGGCATGGCATATTGATGATGAATCTGGCTGTCCAAAGTACCCTCTAGTGTCTGTCTGTGAAAGGGGTATCGAGCCAGGACAGCCCAGGACTGCGCAGTGCGATAGTGCCAACCCAGTCGGGCCTGGGTGCGACCTGCGCCTTTTGGATAATGGATCAGGCTAATTTAATTAATGGAATTAGGAATTAAATTCTTTCTAAAAATTAAAATGGAAAATAAAATTATTAATTATCCAAAAGCTTAATTAATTCAAGTTATTCCTTTTAAATTAAGTGAATAACTTTATCTATACTTATCCAAATGGTATAATCTAAAATACTATTTTGATCAAAAAATATAAGGAACAATAATCCAAAATAAAATTTCACTTTATATAATTAGAAATCATCATTTAGCCTAATCTTTCTCTAACTTTAATTATTGGATAATTAATTCATTTAATGGCCAAATCACATGATTAAGGCTATTGATTGTTCATATAACAGAGAAAAACCTATGTATGCCTTTAAGAACATTTTTGTAGTTTTTAATTCACTAATCACCTTTAATTATCCTAGGTTCTGATTAGTGCTTAATGGCTTAAATAAATCTCTAATTTTGGCAAACGTAGCACCTATTGCTTTTTTTGGCTCACTAGAACCTACCTATGAGCTTAGAATTCCATTATTAGCTCTAATTTCCTTAATAATTTTTCTCAGCCTTAAAATATGATTAGTACTAATTAAGATAATCTTACGTCCAACCTGACTTTTACAATCTTATTTCTTCTCATTAGACAATATTAAGCCTAATATAACTGATCAGAAAAATTTTGAATGCCTAATCTTAAAATCCCAAATTTAACCTTACAAAGGCATTTTTGCCATTTTTGCCAAAATTTGGTTTAAGAGCCCTTAAACCTTAGAAATATCACAAAGTTATTTTAGATCAGTATTGAAATGATTTAGAATCAATTCCTAAGCTTTTGCAATCTATTATGGATCATAATCACTTAACCTTAATTTTCTCTTTAAATGAACTTACGTAATTTTTAAAATCTTAAGTAATCTTAATCCTTCTTATGAATTCACTTAAATGAATCATGTAGAATCCCACGAATCTAGTCCTAGATGACCTAACTATCATTTAATCAAATATTTGTAATTTTCCTTAAGTAAATATCTTAATAAAAATCTTAAGTTAATCTTAATTAAGATCATAAGCTCTTAGATCTAGGTTTTAAGACCTTAGATCTTTATTAGCTATTCATTAGATAAATCCTCTTAGAATGTGAAAACTTTCACTCATGAAAATATTGATTAAATTCCTTGGAAATCTTTTAGTGTGTTTAAAGGTTTATTCAACCTATAGAATAATGAAATCTTTCATTAAATTGAATTCAGATCTTATATTCATAAGATCTTATTTGATTATTTTGTCTTATAACTACTGATTCAACCTTTCCATATAAGATTATAGTTTCTTTAATCTTTTAGCTTTAAGATTTTCTAACTTGGAATAAGGGTTGGTGTGAACCTTAGATCCATAGAAGTTAGTACCTCTGATTTAGATTTTATACCCCAATTAAGAGTTTAACCTTAAATCCTTAAATCTTAATTTTTTTAAATCAAGATTTGGGCCTAAGTTATTAAAATAGATTAATTAAGTCATTGATGGAATACTAAATTTTCATAGTTGTCATTTTTTATTTGAATTAGAACTTGTTAAGTTCTAATGTGTTATTCTTTAAGGTTGTGAATCTGGGATTTGACATGATAGTTGGATATTAGAGATCCTATGCTTTTTTATTACCTCAGAATAGATAGGACATATTAAATTAGATAAAAATAGGTATCACATATGTTTAGTAGAGTCTCTTGACCACATTGAATATTATTACTTTGATACTTTGTATTTGAGTTTTGTATCTTGAACATATCAGTTGAATATTGGATATTTGATGAATATACCATGTAAATTTGAATGCATAAATATAATTAAACTATAAATTAGTTCATTCAGATTATTCAGTTCATTTAGTTCTTCAGTGTTCAATTTAGTAGAATGTATTCTAATTAATCTACCTATTCAGTTCAATTCATTACAATAGAATAGACTAGATCTAGCTCAGTAGTTGACTAGGCTGATATATGTTAGACTCTCTTAGTTCGGTGGCTATGTTTAGCCAGTTTCCGTAATGGCAGTACTAATTTAGGCACATCTCTCTTTTCTGATTCTTTGGTTTAACTAGACATAGCTCCATGGTTAGCTAGGGTGATATATGTTAGACTCTTTCAGTTCAGTAGCTTTGTTTAGCCAAGTTATATATTAACAGTCATGCATATGCTTTACTATTTCTTCTCACTTTCAATTTATTCAGTACAGTTGTTTCAGTTCAGTGCTTTTTAATTCAACTACTTGCATATTCTAGGATGTTGGTTTTGTTTCAGTTTGCTTTTACTTTTTTGTATAGTTGGATTATTTTGTAAAGCAGCACATATTTAGATGTCCATAAGCATATTAGGATGAGTTTTGTTTTTGTATTTTTAATTATTATATATTTACTGCCTAATCTTATTGTAGCTTTTAGTGGAGGTATGTGATCTTACATACTTTGTTTTGTTTAGTTATAAATGATTTATTTATAGCTATCTTGTTCCTTGTTACTTGTTGCACTTTTGTAAATGCTTTCATGTTAGTAAAATGTGATATTTGAAACTATGCAGCTTATTAAATCAGCTTAAAATGTGCTTAGATAATTATCTAACTGTATATTTTTTTCCTTCTTTTCTTAGCTAGGGCCCTGACATTGTGATACAGACAATGTCAGATTCGGAGCTGTTCTTTGAGGTTGCTTCAAGAGAAGAGCTTAGTCAGGAGGAGGACCTTCCTACTGCCAAAGCTTAGCTAGTTTTCTTTTGAGCTTGCGAAGATGAGTATTACTTTCATTTAAACTCAATTTGTAACAATTGAATATTCTGGATGTATTTACTTTATGTATTTTCATATTGAGCTGAGTTATTGTCTTTTATTTTTCCTTACTGTGTTGTGGGTGTGGATGTTATACTTTTACTTACATCCACTACTTTGATATTTTGATGCATGAATTTCAGTTTCAAGTGACAAGTCTTCTAATTAAGGTAGGCTGGGCTTATATCTATCTCGACTATAGTTATGAGGGTTTCCACACGGTGATCGTATTCACCGTAATTATGTTAACCTCAATGTTAGCATGACCATGGAGGGTACGGGGATCCACAATATTATTGTCATACATATTTTTGTGATTAAAATGGACTATTGGATCATCAAATTTGGATGAGAATTGGCTCAAATACAGCATTTAAAAGACTTGATTAATTATTCATTTAGTTTAATTAAAATGGTGATTAGCAAAATTAATTCTCAAACTAAAAATCTAATGTCATATTATTATTCCTCGTATTTTTTGAGTTGAAATGGTATATAAATTTATATTATTTAGAGCTGCATTTAAGATGTTATTTAAATTAATAAATTGTAATTAATTAAATAAGGTTTTAATTTAAATATAAATCCAATGTCTGTCGGCTTGAAGCCCTCATTGTGGCCAACTTGTTGGGACTAATTTGACTGTCGGCATCTCTAATAGAAAAACATTGATGCCCTAGCCCCCTAGCTGTCGAGCTAGTGGAGCACTGTGCATCCTTGTTCGTGACCGGCGTAAATGGGGTCAAATCCAGCTCTATCGAGCTCGATTGATCCTACAGAAAGAACCACCAATTCATGGAATAAGCAAATGATGCTAGAATGTATAGATTCATATCTAATTGCAAGGGAAAGATGCGTACCTAGTATCATCTTCAACGGCAAGTTAGGGTTATGCTTAGGCAGTTATACCATCAATAGCTGCACTCCGAGACCTTCTCGAGCTTCCATGCCAATCCTCAACCGCAATTTCATGATAAGCCTCACTAAAGAGTTGTTGAGGAGGTTTAATTTCCATAGAAGAGGAGCTAGCAGGGCGCGAGCGCTGCCCCACCTCGCATGATCGTGCGGGTCAGGGATGCACAGTGCCCGCACAATATTCATTCGATCGATCGAAGGACCCGATCTAATCGAACCGTGCCAGCCGCACAATCTCCATCTGCTTTCGATCCAATGGCACAAAAAAGCATGTTGAAATTTCCAAATAAAGGATAATAATAATAATAATAGTAATAAAAATTATAGAACTAATTAAATAATTATAACAATTTTATTCACTCAAAATTAAATAATCAAACGAGCTCCAAAAAATCTCAAAAATTAATTTTTAACTAAATGGAGGGTGAGAAACTCAAAAATATGATTGGGTTTTTACCAGAGATCAATTTAATAATTTTAATTTTTTGAGTATTAAAATAATATTAAATTATTTGGAGAAAATTTGATGTCTTATAAAAGCTCCCAAAATATTAACCATAGCTAATTTAAGGGTGACGAGTCTAATGATAAACTTTAATTTTATTTATAAGGTCAAATTAAATTTGGAAATTTCCAGGATATTCGAATTGTCTCAAAATTTGTATCAAAAATGAACAATCTCCAAATCACAATAAATTTCAGATGTGGGCTCCTAATGCTTTTAGGAGTCTACTGGCGATAGTTTTAACCAATATGGATGTCCAAAACCATGTAACAACACTCGGATTGTTACAATTTATTTTTCCCTAAAAATAATGTTTAGATAATGATTTATGTGATTTACCACTTAACACATGCACAATAGCAATTTTTCCAATATTTTTAAGTTTGCATGATATTCATCTAATGATTTTTCTCAAAATTAGTTTTTAAACTTTACTATGTTTTGCCAAATGTGAACTCTCAAAACTTGTATTTTAGTCAATATTAGATACTAGAACTTTGCACATGTATTCTTGTATGTATTATTAACAAATCACTAAAAGATACTACACCTTAGTTTTGCCTCTAAGATATTTAAATAATACTCTAACATTAAGAAAAAAAATTCTATTTTTATTTAAGAAAATTTTCTAGAAATTTTTGATATTTTTGTCAACTTGGGAGAGACAACATTTTAGCCACATGGATCAGAGTGTTGTAAGTTCTTAGATTTACTCTCCTATATTTTGTGAATAATTTTATAGATGGCCTTATAGGCTCATTTGAACTCTAAGGTCACCTTTTTTGCACTCAAACTTCAGCAAACACCCATTAAAATTCAAAAAATAACTTTTGGTCAATTTTAGAAAATTTCATGCTATGATGGTGTTGTCATAGATTTTAATCTAACAGTTGGATTTAGCTGAATTTTAGCATAGTTACTCTCTGTTATATTAAAAACAACTTTACTATTAAACAAAAAACTAGATTCTCCATTTAGTTATTTATATTTAGGTCCAAAGCTTAGAAAATAATATGACTATTTCTTAAAAAATTTTAGAAATAGTCAACATTTTTTTCAAACTTTGAATATTCTTAACTTTTAAAATACTATGAACTAGTAACTAAAATTTGACATGCTCAATCTCTTATTAATTAGGAACAATTTTCATTTAGACATTAGTAGCTGAATATATAATTTGAACTTTGATTTAGGTGTCCAAAATTCACCAAAAATCTTAATAACACCACCTGACCAATTTTATAGTTTTCACCTAAACTTTGTAATATTTATGTGAAACATTTGTATTATCATTTCCTAGGTTCTTTGGTAGTAGATTAATGTATAAGAATTAAATTTTAGCATATTTTTGTAAGAGAAGTCTTGCAAAGTAAACAAAAAGATCAAATATATAGAGTTATTCTAATTATATTATTTTAAACATTATTTAAGCTTACTTCTTTTGAATGTATACAACCATTGCATGTACCTCAGTGCCATTCTAAGTTAAATTTTTTTTTTACTTTCTATAAATGCTTGAGATAAATATATGTGGTGATAGTCTTTGGAGGTAGAACAAAATTGAACATGTATTTGTAGGGTTTGCCAGCAACCGATATAATGTTAAGGAGAAATCTAGTCCACTAAGAAGGGGCAAAAAATTTGGAGGAAAGACTCACAAAGATATTATTTATGTGAATTATTATTGGTGGGTTGTTATATACCTTCATAGAATAAATTTTATGCTAATATTTGGATCTCTTAGTGAAGCTTAGGGGTTCTAGGTTCAAAATAATATATTTATGTCGCATAATTACTTATGTTAAGTTTTCCAATCATGTTATTTCATATATTTTCGTTGAAATTATATAAACTTGTTTGAGTATTACAAGTTACTTACTATTGAAGTTGCATAACCCTCAAACTGAACTGATGATATTGTATTAATTTTGTAGCATATATAGGATGCTTGAAATTAATACTTTTAGGTACTCTACGTACTCCTACCTGATTGGAAATATTGATAAATATTATAAGTTTTGAGAACTAGAAACTGAGGTTAATTTGATTTCAAGAGTAAGAAAAGGATTAATTATCAAGAGTGAGATGGAGACTCACTATTTTGAAATTTTACATTATTCTTTATTTATTTAATTTGAGATAATTTGTATAACTTTAATTTAAATTTATGGCTTTGTGATGGATGAACATTCTCTTTTATTTAAATTATTTTTGATGAATATTTATTTTTGAATTATTACTTGAAAACTCCAACCCTGGTCTTCGAGCTATTATAATAATAAATGTAATTAAAATTAAACTATAATGTATGTAAAGTGATTTCAGTCTCTAGAACTGAATAAACTATCTAACACATCTTTAAGATTATATAAAGTAAGAGTCATACATAATTAATGAGGTTGTGTTTAAATATGATATTATCTTATTTATCTTATTTTAATAAGTTCTATGGGATCGTATAAAACAAACAAGGAGTTATGCCTGCCTGCCTAACTGTATGTAGCGGGGTCACCTGTAAAACTAGACACTCCCCCTTTAGGATATGTATAGTCTCCAGATTTTCCCATAGCTTGCCTTGGCTCAACAATGTTTGTATAGACTGATCCACATAGAGTGAAGCCCCTTATATGTCTTAATTTAATACTTTGTTTATGCACAATATATGAATGTATGCATAAGTATTCTAGTCTTAATGCATTACAGCAGTCAAGGATTTTCAATATTAATTATAAATTTTGTGACATCCTATATTTTATTTTGTTATCTAACCTTAATGATTGGGGCTATTAAAACCCCAATTAACTTAAGACATTAATCAACTATCTTAGTCAATTAAAATATATATATATATGAAAAAATAACATTTTAAATAGAGTTAAATAATATTTATTAAGAGTAGAAAATGATCCTACCTTCTAACTTAAAATTATATCTTAAAATCTAGAAACTAAGGTTATCTAAGTCTCATAAGTAAGCTTCTATCCTTACTAATGAATAAATTCTAGCTTATGAAGGCTAATAAATCTACTAATTCTCTCTTATTATAAGGAAGTTTCTATTAGGTTATGGTGACCTATGTATTTGTAAGATTTTACTACACTTCCCTATAAGTTCTAAGGATGGAGGAATTTTATTCTAGATTTATCTATATATTTTTTAATTATAAGCTTAAAATATATGCATAATCTGCTGATTGATTAGTTTTAGAGGAGTTCTAAATCATTATTTATGAACTTTCAATAGGTTGATCATCTAATTCTATCTATTGCTATCCTACAATTTACTAACATTTCCACTAAGCTCTTAAAAAGGTTAGGATTTACACTAGTTTGAGTTCAGGATTTACTTAATATTATATTTCAATTCTATGATGCTCATAATCTAAACTAACTCCTAATATTAGCATAATATGGGTTAAACTAGCTCTTAAATTATCTAAGGTCCTAAAGGTGATCTAAGTCTAGTTTAGTGGAAATTATGACTTCCTAAAATCATACAAATGATAATTTCATTTTGATGGAAAATCAAATTAAAAATGTTGTACTAATGTTCCTTATGGCATAAGAAGTTCAAGGATATAAAATTTGCAAAATTTAGAGCTCTCTAAGTTAAAAATGTAATAAACACTCTTAATGGTCATTAGAAAAATCATTAGTACAATTAGTTATTAAAATTGAAAATTTATATAATTTTAATGTTTTACTCATTTTTCTGACATTTTGGTAAATAATTTTGATAATTTTGGATTTATATTTATCATTTCTTTCATTAACTTAATTTACATTAAATTATTCCTAAGTTACTGAATTATTAAAATTAGAATATTTTAAGGAATATTCTGTTTAACTGTGGAATCACAAGGACGAGGCAATGGGGCCGTGGGGATCGACGGGTTGAGAATATTTCACAAAGATTGGATGAATATTCTTGGAATATTCATCGAATATTCCTCTACATAGTGCCACATGGGCCAAGGCTGGCCCGCCCGGCACCGTGTTTCCCTGTCGAACCCATAGGGACGGAGTTGGGGGTTTAAGGGTTTCAAGGAAACCATAAGTTCCCAAAGCACTGGCCATAAAATAGTGCGTTTAATATCTCAAATGATCATGATGTTGTGAGCTTTCATTCATTTCTAAAAACCCTATTCATTATCTGCTAAAATGTCTAACCTTAATTTGTATTCTCCTAAATGTTACTGTTTACAGTGGATGGGCATAACACATTCCATAGTGGACCCTTGAGCTCAAGCAAGATATTAGTGAGTTCCTTGGGTTGAATCCGGCCAAAGAAACTTTAAATTGGCTTCTGGAGGCAAGTGGGTGGTCGGTACATCACTCAAGCCTGACATTGTACATTACTGTACAAGGTAGAACTATCAAGCATAAATCCAGCTCACTCAAGCTTGATTGTTAAGCATTGATAGAAATAGGAAAACAAACATCAAATGTAGTGATCGTGGTTTGAAAAACATGGGAAATAGAGTACCTCATGTTCATCCATTCGTTGAGCTTTAGGGTCATCACGGAGCAACTCCGAGCCTTCCAATCGCTACAGAATAATGAAATGGAGCGATCAAGATTTTCAGCCAGGGTATTAGTGGAGTGAGGAGGCTGGAGAGGATTGCGATAACACGACATGTGCATGATTGTGTGCACGTGTCCACACTAGAAAAAGACAACAGTAGCATATTGCTCCTATCAATCGTAGCCATCAAACTAGAACGGGCGGCCCATATTTTGATCTCGTGGGCTTAAAAACATGGGGCCAAGTTGAGCCATTGAACTTGAGCTTAGATTTAACAACTGAAATCATATTATATTACAGATCTTATATCCATCTTTTGATCTAATCCTAGGATAATGCGGTACAACACAGATCACTTGATCTATTTGTCCTGTGTTTCATCGGTTATGGTGGATCACCCACCTTTCGTAAATAATGACTACTTATCAATTAAAAATTAATTTAATAAATACACTTTGTATTAATTAAAATATTTTGACCAAATGGGCTCCAAAAATTCACTTTAAGCTAAATTGGGTATGAGGAACTCAAAAATACAATCAGATTTTTGACTAGAAGTCAAAATAATTTTCTTATTTTTTCAAATTATTTAAATAAAATAAAATATTAAATTTAATCAAATGACTACCAAATTTGCCCAAAATTTTGAGGTTTGATCCTAATGATGATTAGAGCATAATGGTCAGGTTTCTAGACTAGTTAGCTTAATTAAATTGGGTTACAACCTCGAGTTGTATCAACTATCCTCAATGTCAGTAGCACCAAACCCACATTTAAAACACACATTGGAATTTTTTTTAATGAAATGAATATCTAAAATTGAAATCTAATATAGAAAATGGTTGAAGGACTGATCTATAATTCCAGCACAAATGCTACACTTTATTGAATATGGATTTCTAAAGAGATGTAAAATGAAGTACTATTTGAATCTCATAAGTCAAGATAGATAGTACATAATGGTAACACTAAAATGTAACAAGTCTTGAAGAAATCATTTTGGTAGTCGATAATGGATAGAGATGTTGCAGAGTATGTAGTCAAATATCATGCTATGTGGCCAAATATCATACTTGCTACTTAGTAAAACCAAAAGACCTACGAGCTAGTGAACCTTTACAGACATTAGAGATTTTAGAATGGAAATGGTTGGACATATAAATGAATTTTGACATGGGACTATCTAGAACCAATCTAAAGCCAATGCTCATTTTACAAATATTCGCCAAACTTATTCAGTTGCAAAGTTGACAAAAGTTAAAAAAAATAAAATAATATGATTACATGAACTTTGAAAAAATTAGTAGCTGATCATGACCATAAGTTCACAATTTGATTATATTCTTGAAAAGACTGGTAGCTAATTGTACATAAAGACTTGGGAACTACTCTAGTTAGAGTACTTCTTTCAATTCAAAAGCTGACGGGTAGAGCTAACAGGTAAATCAAGTTATAGAAGACTTATTTTGTGTGTGTGTGTTTTGGATTTTGAAGGAAGCTATGAAGATCACCTTTCCTTGGTTGAATTTACATACAATAAAAATTTTTAGGCTAGAATCAGCATGACACCATATAAAGAATTATATGGAAGAAAGTGCAATACTAGATTAGTATAGATAGAAGTCGGGGATGCCCAACTATATGGATAAAAATATGTACAAGATACAAAAAAGAAGATTCATGCCATACAAGAAAGAATCATAGTAGCATAAGACATAGAGAAAATCTCATGATGTTATACATTGCTTGTTTGAATTTCAAATTGGTGATTATGAATACTTGAAAGTTAGTCTAATGAATGGAGTTTACGGATATGGGGTAGTAGGCAAGCCATATTCCGGATATGCCAGACATGTTAAAGTCTTAGAAATAGTGGAATCACCAGCACACAAACTAAAATTACAAGATAACTTTTCCTCAATACTTGATGTATTTCATAATTATTCATTAATGAGATGCCTTCAAATGCTATCTCAACAATTGTTGTGTTGTGGAGACCATTTAGTCCATCATGCAGATTATAATGGCACTCTGGTGAGCTTTTGGGAGGTTCCAAGGTGATTTGGAACAATGAGTGAAGTGTTCGTGGCGCGCCACAGCATGCCCTAGTGCTCCCTCACTGAGATGAAGGTACTGTCGCTCACATCAGCGGACAACAGATTAAGAAGTAAGCACCGCAGCGGAAATTGGTGCTGCAGCGCGCCGTAGCAGGTCCATACCAAAGTCACAGGAGATTTGAGTTACGGGCATTGTCGCACACTGCAGCGGGTTCCAACTGAGACACGGGCACTACCGTGCACCACAGCATGTTCCAACCTAAGACACAGGCTCTACCGCAAGCCATAGCGGGTTCCAACCCAAGACATGGGCGCTATGGCGCGTCGTGCGCCTGACAAATTTTTGCTCCAATTCAAGTTACGACCTAAGCAAATTGGAGGGCAGTTTGGACTTTCAGGGTCCAAATGAGAGTTGGGTACTTAAGTGAAAAGTTGGGAGGAGATTTTAAGGTTGGCATTTCAGTTGGAGGCTATGTTCTTGCTATGAGGAGGAGATTCCAAGGTGAATCCCTAGAGGAGTTGCAGTGCAAGAAACCTCTTGCATGTTGGAGAAGAGACTCCTGGTGGCAGCTTCTTCCTCTCCTCCTGATCTTAGAGTAAGAGCTTATGTATTTCCTATCAAAGAATAAGTTCTTTATAACTCTGTAATCTTCAAGTCCTATAGTGGATTTTTTTGAGGTGTGGCTCTGTGGTTTTTTTCGTTCTTGGGTTTTTCATATAATCCTTTGTGTTTGGATGTTTGTGTGCTTTTATTTACTCTGCATGCATGTGCTGTGATCTATTATTTGTAAATCTGTGATTTTGTATTTTCTTGGTAACCGTAAATACACCCCGATCCTCAAATCAGAGAGCGCACTCAATCAATGCTTTTGCTGCAGAAAGTGTGCTGGAAATTTTATACCAAGACACATTTCTACTCATACAATCAAACTTTAACTAGATCTTAGATTTGTTGAGGAACCTATCAAAATCCTAGCATGAGATCAAATATATTTAGGAAGCCACAGTATTTTAATAATCAAAGTGTAGTGGTGGAATTGTAGTCACAAATAGCTTCCCCAAAATAGAAGGGATTCTTCTCGCCCTCTTTAGCCCAGCTATATCCAAAAATGGCTCATGTCGAATACAAATCAACGAGCTCACCTGGAGCTTGTGACCCAGCTTTCCTAAGTCCTTCCAACTATTTAAGCTCACCCAAAACCCTCAAAGGTTTAATTTACTAAATTATAAGCTCTCATGATCTTCAGCCCCTTGTCAACCACTTTATCCACTTCATTTCTTATATTCTTATCCTAAAATTTGACGAGCTTTGAGGTGCTTCACCAGCTATCCAGTGTTTAGAAGTGTGGTACGAAGGTTGAGGAGCTATGCTTGATTTTGGAGAAGAGCTTTGGGAGATTGCTGGAGTTCAGGATCACTCGACAAAATCTCATTCTAGCTTGAACTCCTATGAAAGGTACCCCTTTTGGACCAGTTTTTTCCAGTGCCTATCTTCACATTCATTTAATGATATCTATATAGAGTGATATTATATACATACGCAAGAGTTGTTAAAAGAATTAACATGGGTTTACAAGAGTTTGAGATAGTTGGAACTATCCAAGAAATACTCCATGTAGTGCTCTTTATGATAGTCCATTTGGATTAAAGTCAAGTCAATGAATTAAAGAAATCATTGTCAAGCTCATGTTGGTTCAAGATATCTCAAATGAGCTACGATACGAATGCATACAATAGTTGCAAATCATAGAATCCATTGGAGTAAGCTCCTAGCGATCTAGACTAGTATAGATGATGAGTGATGGGTGTGAAGTGGTGAAAGAGGTTTGTGTATGGTAAAACCATTGTTTGACTTATAATGACAGTCTATAGGACATAACAAAATTGTAATGTTTTGAAATTATAGAATGTTGTATTGATAGAACAAAATTTGTAACAACCCTACATGGTTACCACGCCTAATTTGGACTGAATAAAGTCCTAGATATTGTCCCACCAAGTTCTAATGGTCATTAGAACTTAACCTTAAAAATTTGGGATCCATCGGAACCTGACTCGGTCAATTGATCATTTAGCCAATTATTAGGCTCAGAAAATTAGCTAAATTAAATTGAGCTTATAATCAAAAGCTAATTGTATTTTTAAATTCTTCACACTAAAATTAGCTAGGGGTGAAATTTTGGGAATTTTTGGAGGGCATTTATGCCTTAAAGGGATTTAATTTAATTGGGGAAATTTCATATAAGGGTTTGCCAAAGTTAATATTTATGATTTAACCCTCCCAACAGTCAACTAATTCCCTAGATCAGGTGTGCGGACCACAAGTGTTACGCCACATGGTCTGTTTCACTTGACAACCAGCCTCATGTGCATTACAATCATCTGATCCTTGGATCCAATGACATACGTTTAACTAACCAAATTTCATTCCTCATCCATTAGATCTTGCCAAGCTTGAACTGTCATAGCTTAAACTTATTCAGTTCACCTTCATCCCAAACCAAACAGTTGAGAAGTTACTCCCTGACAGCCCAATGGCTAGTCCATGTGGGTATTATAGGAGATCTTCTTTGTCTTCCAGCTCCACTAGTTGCAACGACTTGAGGCCTAAGGATTTCTAGGTCTACCCCTATTTACCATACCCAATTCTTCTCTTTGATCAAGTTGGCCATGGGAGGCTAGCCCGAGTGGCTGATCACTCCCTTAGGGCTATAAATAGCTTGAGATTTCCACATTGACCTCTTTGCTCACTGTTCTCCATGCTAAGACTCTATATGTGCACCATCTTCTGAAATTTCTCACTACCATTTCCAATCAGCCCTTTGCATCTATCAGGTTTTCTTCACAGTGTGATAGTGGGTGAGGTTTGGTATTCAAACCCCCAATAGGTTGCAATAATCAAAAGGAAACTGTTGGTTGAGAGCTCACACTCTAACGTGCTCTCGGCTCGTCTAAATTCACACAACCTTATCTGCCTAGGTATCCCACTTCATTTTTATTAAATGCCTCTTAATTCTACTTTAGATATGATGCTAGGGTCATATATTTCCATTAAATACTTCTCAATTATACCTTAGAAATAATGCTAGGGTCATCCATTGAGTGTTGGAGGATAGTAGAAACATTGGCCATAGATTGGCAGCAGGCCTGATAGTGGAGTTCACTTTCTGGAAGGGTGCTAATAGCTAGCCCGTCAATCCTCTACATACCATGGAAATTGGTGCTCAATAATACATCCAATAGCCACTAAGTGTGATTTCCAAGGTTTAGCAATTATTTGGTCCGATCAAGATTGATCGATTCAACCTGATCGATCAAAATCAATCAGACTCGCAACAGTGCACTACAATGCATGGTCACAAGTAAGGTCCCAATGTAACAACCCTAGTTGTTACCCTAGCTAAATCTAGATTAATTAAGTTAAACCAAGTTCTAATTTTGATTCCATTAGACTCATTGGGTCATTTAAACCTAACCCTAGAAGTTTGGGATCAATCAGAGCTAAACTAAAAATCTTGGTACTTTTGCCTATTTTTGAGCCATGGAAAATACCTAAATATAATTGATCTCCAAATTAAAATCTGATTTCATTTTTGAATTCCTCATACCCCAATTAGCTAAGGGTGAAATTTTGGGAATTTTTGGAGCTCATTTAATCCTAAATTAGATTTATAATAAATTGGATTTATAAAATTAATTAGAATTTAAGTTAATTATTAAATGAATTAAAATTAATTATATTAAATATATATATATAAATATATATATATATATATTTATTTATTTATTTATTTATTTATTTATGGGATTTACTGAAGGGACCGCGGCAGATCCGCTGTGGGGTCCCGACAGCGATGCACGGGATATAGCCAATTGATGCCATTGCACGCATCCTAGCGCATTTAATCTAATGGCCAGATCTCCACATTGTTAAGATCTAATCCTAGGCGTCAGATCCATCGCGCGGATCTGACGGCTATCGCTCGATTCTCTTAAGTAACCCATCAGAACCGTCCGGAGCCAATGGTCGATCCATCAAACGGTGGGCATAAGTTCGAGCACTATGGATCATCTCCCTCATCTCGACCCATCGCTCGCTGGTCCCCCCAACAACCAGGCAGCCTCCAGCCCTCGTGGCAGTATGGGAAAGTCCCGATTTTCCTCTTCTACCCTCGACGCTCCTATCTGTAGTAGCCTCCCTAATATGCCCTTAGCCGTTTGAACAAAACCTTCCCTTCAGCCCGAGCCTTTCTCCATGCTCGAGCCCTGGTATCCAGTCCCAGACCTCCCTGAGACCTATAAATACTCCCAGGACTTCATTGTAAGTCCCTGGCTCACTGTGAATCCTCAACTGCCCAACTGAAGCCCCCTGGAGCTCCCGTCATCTCGATAATTTCCCGGTATTCCCGAAGCTTCAAACCATTGATAGAGGGTCCGTCTGGTGTTCAGACTCTCTGTGAACTCGTGTATGCTTCTTAGCAAGCTCAAAAGTCACTCAGTTCCCATTGGTCGTGCGAGCATTTCCCTATCCAGGTACCGCCTCTTCCCACTGAGTTGTATAAGCTCAGTTCATTAATTTTGACTCTTCAATTACTGCCTCTGGATGTCGTCTAGCTCCATTAGCCCTCTAGGAACTTAACCCGATTGTTCTAAGGGTCTGAGCTAGCTTCAATCTTTCGTATCGATCGATTGAGCTAGCGGTTGAGTCATGGCTGGGACCGAGTAAGGACTTAATAATCGGCTGCACCCCAGGCTACGAAATCTTGGGGGTTCGACTTGCCTCACCTCACTGATGGTGTAGGGATTGAGCCCCATCCATTTAGTGGCTTCTGTGAGGAGAATCACTCCCTCACAGTGAACCTTAACTCCCCTTCCTTAGTGCTTCTCGGTCGAGTAGCACCTTGACGATCTAGCATGTCCCAGATGGGGGTTCTTACCTCAATCGATGCGTCTTAGTTCCCTAAAGGTGTTGCCATTGAGATCAGGGTGCGGCGTGGTGTGTATGTGGAGAATTTTATGTCTGAAGCTAACCTTAAAGGAGCGGGTATCGAGCATTAGGCACGGGGACGATGCACTGGCGCATCGGGTCGGGCCTCTCCCGACCCATGCAATTTGATTTCGAGCCACGAATAAATAAATGAATATATGGATTTACTTTCCTTATGTTAATTAATGGATAAATACTTAACCTATGGTTTGATTTAAATAAAAATACATATTAAATTAATGAAATAACATTAGTTATACTCATCCAAATGGCATGATCCAATATACCATTTTAACTAGAAAAATGTAAGGAATAATAATAAAAAATAAAATCAATGATCTAATGGCTAGATTTAAAATAATTGCCTAATCTTTCTCTATTTTTATTTAAATCATAATAAATTCATTAATGTCTAAAAATATTGATTTAGGTCTCTGAGTGCTCATAAGACTATAGAGAACCTATTTAAGCCATTAAAAACAAATAGATACCATTAAAATTATTAATCACCTCTTAATTATCATAAAATAAGATTAGTGAGTTAAGCCTTAAATTAACCTCTAATTTTAGTGAATCTAGTTCTTAATGCCTTATTAAATATAGTAGAGCCTATAAATGTATTTGGATCTTCCTAATATACTTTAATTTCCTTAATCATCTTAATTGGCCTTATGGTGTGATTAGTATTAATTAAGCTAATTCTGCTACCAAACCTTTAGATAAGTGTTTATCCCACTTCCCTAATCAAGATAGAACTCATTAAAACAAATTTGAATCAATTTAGATGGTTAAGTCTTAAAATCCCATTTTTAGCCTTAAGAGGGATATTTTGGTCATTTTGACTAATATGTGTAAGCACCCCTTAAGCCTTGAAATTTTAGTAAAATATCTCTAGCTAATACATTTAGCACATCTCTGAAATCTTATGTTAGTAATGTAGAGTTAAGTGAAGAAGTCTTAGAAATATCTAATTAAGATCTTAAGATCTTAATAGTACTCAAAACCACTTCCTTAAAGGAGCAAACTGAACAGCTTTAATACTAAATCATTAGTCTAATTTCTTTATTAAGTTGGTTCATAAGCTATAAATCTTAAGTAAATACTCTTTTAAAAGTCTATGTTTAATTTTAACTTGGATCTAAAGTGATCAAATCTTAGATCTTAGAACTTAGATCTTAGACTTTAGATCATCTAATTGAATTGAATCATCTTCTTTGGAATTCCTTAAGTGATTAATTGTT
Source organism: Gastrodia elata (assembly GCA_016760335.1). Taxonomy (NCBI): domain Eukaryota; kingdom Viridiplantae; phylum Streptophyta; class Magnoliopsida; order Asparagales; family Orchidaceae; genus Gastrodia; species Gastrodia elata. The sequence goes on along the minus strand of CM028669.1, from coordinate 105,279,488 downwards.
TAATCATTTTGAAACCTCATTGTGGGTGTAGGATTTATTTAATCTATAGAATAATATAATTATCCTAAAGAATGAATATAGATCTTAGATTTTTAGTTCTTAAATGATTATTTTATCTTATAATCCTAGCATAACCTTCATTAAGATCTTAGCTTCTAAATCCTTTGGCTTATATGAATTTGCACCTCTAAACTATGTTTGAGTGTGAACCCTAAATCCTCATTAGGATATTACCTTGGATTCAAGAAATTGAACCCCATATGTGAGGTTTGGATCTAGAATCCTTAATCTTGATTTACTTAATCAAGATTTGGGCTAAGTGAGTATAATAATAATAATTAGGCCGTTCATTTATTTACTTTAAACCTTTATAATTATCACTTGATTTTGAATTATAACTTGTTATGCTCTAATGTTAACAGTAAGGTCATGAATCTGATATTATACTCGCTAGCTGGATATTGGGGATCCTAAACTTGTATCTTCTCAGAATAGTTAGATTTGGATAAATTAAACGACAACATATATTATATAAGTCTAATTGAGTCTCTTGCTTACTTTGACTTTGTTTGCTCTGCACACCTTGAATATTGAGCCTTGTTCCTTGAGCATAATAGGAGAACTTAGGATATGGAAGATACATCCTAAATTAGTATTTGCAAAGCATAATATTCACTCAGTTTCTTTCAGTGCATTCAGTCCAGTAAGGTATGTCCTAGCTTAGTTTGCCTCCTCAATTCTAGTTTTATTGTAGAATAGACTCGAACTTAGCCCAGTGCTTAGCTAGGATGGATACACGTCTTATTCTATAAGTTCAATTTGGACCTAGCTTTGATGATGCCTAGGATGGACACATGTTGGACTTTCTATTTAGAGGCCTTGTTTGGCCTGTTTTTGATATGGTAGTACTATATTTTAGGCTTTCTTTTACTTCAGTTCAGTTTTAGTGCTTTGTTTTGCTTTGTCACATATCTCAGTGGCTTTACTTTTTAGCTTATGTATGCTCTTAGCTTTCTTTTGCCACATGCTTCAATGGCCTTTTGTATATTAAATCTGCATGCTTATATATATGTTTTTACTGAGTAGTATTAGATATTGGCATGTTTAGGATGCTAGTTTCATATGTTAATTTTAGCACTTTTTAGTATAATTTACTCTTATAAAACTAGTATGTCATCATGTGATCATAAGTATATTAGGATCAGTCTATTTCAGTACTTGCAGTTATTTTTGCTCCTTAGCCTCATCTTGTTTTAATTTCATGTTTTGTACATACTTGAGGATCAGTTATAAGTGAATAGTTTATAGCCATCCTATTCTTTGTAGCTTGATGCACTCTATATTGCTTGCATGTTTAAAGTAATTATATGTTATATATTTAAATATTCAGTTCACTTAAATAGCCTAAAATGTACTTATACAATTTGTCTAACTGTAACATTTTTCTTTTGTTGGCTGGGGCCCTGGCATTTGTGATACTGACAAATGTCAAATTTGGAGTTATCTGTTGGTGGTTCTGCAAAAGAGGAGCCAGTGCACGAGGAGGATCTTCCTACTGCCGCTTAGTTAGATTTTCTTTTCCTTTTTCTACAGTGAGTTTGAGAGATCTTTCTTTCTTTTAATTCAGTTTGTAATAATTAAATTCTGGATGTATTTACTTTCTACACTTAAGCTGAGATACTCTTTCTTTTACTCTTTTATATTATGCCATGATGTGGATGTTATACTATATTGCTTCCTGCTTCCCCTACTTTGATATATTGATGTATGTTTACAGTTCTAGGTGACAAGTCCTTGGCTTAAGGAGGGTTGGGTCTTACTTGACTCTACTTGAGTTAGGGATTTTCCATAGTTGGAGCACCTACTCCTTGTGTTTATGCTAATATCAATATTAGTATGGCCGCGGAGGGTACGGGGCCCCACACCCAGTGATCTAGTCGATCATCGAGCATGTTTAATGGCCCTATTGCTCTGTTTGTAATTTTTGATTGTGTATGGATCAAGATAGAGTGATAGCAAGCTCTCTATGGGGAGAATTTGATCCCCTCAATAAACCTTAAGCTTAGGGCTCAGTTGAGTAGGGTCCCTACATCTTCTTCCTCCACGTAAAGGGTTTCAGGGGGCAATCAACGCATCTTGATGCAAGGATTATCTTGCAATTAAAATTAAGGCGTGAAGTGGACTGGCAGTCGAGTATTTAATAGAGAACCCTAATCTTAGGGACCCTGGCATCGAAGATTTCTACACAGAGATGATGCATAATAATGGGCTAGGTCAAACCCTTACCCACACCTTTGTATTTGGGTTATTTAAATAGCCAATTTTATGTATTAATTTTTGTATTGTAAATTCAATTATATAAATCCTTAGTCTATTATTAGATAATTGAAATATTTCATATAAATTAATTAAATAATTCAGTCAATTTATATCTAATTTCTATGATCCAATATACTATTTTAATTAAGAAAATGTGCAGAACACTAATATGCAAAAATATTAGGTTTCTATGATTAGAATTCTTAATTAATCCATAATTACCAAAATAATTAATTTAGTAATTATTAGGCTTATTCCTTAGCCAAATTTCATGATTAAGATCTCTATCTCTTCATTAGATAGAGGAAACCTTGATTATGGAGTTAAGAATATTTTCTTGTATTTAATTATATGAATCAGTAACTAATTACTCAAATCCCTATTAGTGAATAATAAAGTTCAAAGAATAGAATTTAAGGTGTCTAATGACTCCTTAGGTATTATAGAACCTAATGGTAGCCCTAAACCTTATTTGCTAGACTTAATTTTGCTAATCACCTCTTAATTACCAAAACCCTTATTTGTGCTCATTAAGCTCAATTCTTATCCAAAATTAATGTTTAAAGTGTCTATCTTCTTCCTAAGTAATAAGGAACCATTTAGAATTAGGTAGATTCAATTTGGAACCCCAACACTCAAAAATAACCTTTGAACCATTAAGGAATAACATTTTAGTAATTTTTAACAAATTTTAATTGAGTAAAATTAGAACTTCCAAATTTGCCCATTTCCCTTAAAATCAGTAAGTTAATTGATTTGAACCTTGTTTGAGCTTAATTGAACCATTTGTAGTCTCATTTTCTTAAATCCTAGTTTTGCCCTAATTAAGGTAGGAAATTCCTAAATGTTGTAAAGGTGGATCTAGAACCCACTTTCCCTCTCATAACTCATTAAAATTACACTTAGAACCACTTTTAATTAGTTTAGGCTTATTAAAAATCCAAAATTTATCCTTTAGACTTATCTTAGTTTGGCTTAAAATCTAGCTCTTGATTAGCTTGGGATATGATTTGAAATCTCTCATTTTCTTCTTAAAGTTTAAGATCAATAATTATAAGTTAGCTTTGCTCTATTGAGAACCTATTTATTTTAATATAAAGGTCTTAATCAATAACTTAAATAAATCAAACTTAAGATTTGATTAGTAATTTAATTATCTTTTATTGTCCCTAATTAGTGGTAGTAAAATTTTAGGAGTTTAATTATGCTCAATAATACTTCCCTTAACTTAAAATGTTGGTTAGCTTAGAATTTAGATGTAAGAGTACTTAGTTAAGAAATGTAAATATCATGTGTTGAAGTTTAAGCTCTTTTCTTTGAATCTTGATAAAAGTTATCAAGGTTGGTTTGAAGTGTCAAAAAATCATCAATTAAGTTGATTTATTTAATTACTTAACTTCAGTATGCAACCTTATCTTATTTTGGATTAGAATTTAATTAATTCTAATCTATGAACTTATAGGATCGTGACTGAGAATTTACTCGATAGTAGGATGTTAGAGATTCCAAGCTTGTACTTCTTTAGAATATATAGAATAAATAAATTAGAAAATAATGGATATCATATGAGTCATTAATAGAGTCTTGGTTATTCCTTAATTTTGATGCTTTGCTTTCATTGTTTTGAGCCTTTATACCTTGAACATGTAACATATGATAAATTTGATGCAAGAAAATGGAAACTTAATAATTATGATAACATTTGCATCAAGTTCATATCAGGATCGGTGATTGTGTATACACATTATGGCCAATGGACAACTTATAAGATGAAATAAGGCTACTAGACATGTACTCATTGAGGAGAGTTGTGTATAGTTTGGGAACCCATTTTAATCTTGTAGATATGCTTGATTCCTTAACTATTTCTGGATGTGTCTGTAGAAGTAAAGTAAAATAACTAAAATAAACTTGCATTGTATTTCTACCTCCTTACTTCAGTTCAATTTATGCTTTAGCTCTGAGTAGCTAAATGATTATATAAGACGTCACAGTATAGTTATAATTATAGTGGCTTTGATAACTAAGTTTATAATATGCCAGTTTTAATTCCTTAATTTTAGTTATTGCACACCTTTACTTTAGTTTCTACTTCTTATACATATTTTGCTATCACTTAAATGCATGTTAGGATACTAGTCTAGATTTATATTTTACATGGTCCATTTATATGTATCACTATATAGTTATGATTACTCTCTACTTAGCATACTTTTAGTGATCATATTACTATTAGGATGTTTTCTTTAGCCATCATAGATGTTGTAAAGCTTTATATATATTATTGCTTAAACTTATTACTGCTTCTGATCGTAAGGTATGTTTCTACATTTATCTCATGTTGATAAATTATAAATTATGTATTTATAATATTTCATTAATTTGTGGCTTGTTGCACCTACAGCTTGTTTAATATTATTTAAGTTAAAAATGTGATATCCTAAAATATGTATAACTCATTAACTCAACCTAAGAGATACTTAGAAAATTTTATTTAACACAAGATCTATTTCTTTCTTAATCGGGGCCCTGGCATATAAAAACTAATATGTTAGATCTAGAGATTTTTGAACAGTCAACATCAGGTGAGGAGCAGGAGCAAGAGGATAATCCTTCCATGACTGCTTAGCTTTAGTTGTTTTTTTATTTGGAAGAGAGTGATCTTTATATTTTCATTCTCTTAATTTTTAGTGCATTTTAGTTTATAATAATTAAATTCTGCATTTAATATTTCTCAGTACTGTATTAATTGAGATGCTCCTTTTTATATTATTTGAATGTGATGGATGGATGTTCACATTTTCATTTAGCTTACGCACTCTGTGATGAATGTTTGCATACATTAGCTTGGACATTGAATTATTGTTATCACTACATGATAATTTGGGGTAAAATTATATGTCTAAGTAGTTAACAACTTTGACATTCTAGCAAGATTATTGTGGGCACTAATTTAGGGTTATCTATTCTTGATGACCCATGATAGACTGTAAATACACATCTACACTTACACACAAGTTCAAATAGTCTGAAGTAATATAGGATGGTGAAATCCCGAGATTTGTCATCCACTAGGAATGATGTTCAATTTATTACTAGAGTATACCTGTGATAACCCCAATTTTAAGAATCACTTAACTCAACATTGATACGTCACTACAATACCTAATACTATATTAGAAGGAAGCTAATCCAAATCATTAGATATTGTGTTTGGTCAAGGATTTAGAAGAGGGTCTTAATTTAAGATGGAAGAGAAATTTATGAAATGAGTTATGTAAATTACATATGAAGATGTCATACATTAAGTTATATATGAGAATGAAAGTTAAAAATAATTGATTGAATTCTTGCAAGTTTAAATATGAAAATTCTAAGTATTTAACATGTGAAACATGAGTCTACATTTTTTCCAAATTATTCTAACTTATTAATTTCTTAAAAATTTTGGCAGAGTTTCTGCTGTGAATGGCTAAAGAAACACTTGCAAGGTAGACATACAAGACTTCCATTCCAGTGAAAGTTATAATTAAAAGAAAAGACAACCTAAAACTAACATGTAATCCAATCAATTACATAGGATTGTTTAGTTCTAGTTCTAATATAAAGTCAATCCATTACATAGGACTTACTCCTTTATAATTCTAATATAAAATCAATCAGTTATATGGGATTGCTTATTTCCAACTCTAAAGTAAAGTAAATCTGTTACATGGGATTGCTTATTTACAATTCTAAAATAAAGTCAATCTGTTACATAGGATTGCTTATTTACAATTCTAAAAGTTCAAGGGAGTAAATCACATGTGTAACAATTATCTACCCTAAAGTATGCTTCATCACAATATTTATTACATACATGTAGATAAGGAGAAATTTTCATTTAAAATTTAAATGTAACTAATTTCCAATTCTATATGAAATTTAATATACAAGTAATTCCAGTAAACATACAAATTAGATATGCAACTAATGACTTAATTAATATTTAATTACATCCATTCATTTACATCCATCCATTCATTCATCATAAGTATTTTAAGATAAACTAAGCTCCAACACAAGTGTAGTAAAAGTAAAGTAAATGGAATTAATTACAAACCAACAGTAAACTTAAATGAAAGAAAGAAATTCAAGCTCACTTACAAATATTTATAAGCTGTATTTTATATTCATTATAAGTGGAAGCAGCTAGCTTTTGGCACTTTGTCCAGCTCCACTAGCCTCCAAATGCACCTGATCTATCATATTTTGGTATTTAAATATGATAGGGCAAAGCTAAGAATAGAAAATCTGATTAGACTAAATAACCTAATTACATTTTAAGATTGGTTAAGCATAATATTATTTTAATTAGATATCACTACTAGTTACAACATAAGCACAAGTATGGGTGCAAAAAGGTAATTATACAAATGTAGAAAAGTAAGTAAGAAAAAGACAAGGTGAGTTAGAATACTCACTTAAATATACATCTTAGTCTGCAAATAAAACAAAGGTAAAAGCATCCTAAATAGGCAAGAAAGAAACTAAAGTGCATATGAAAGTAAATGAAGAAAAGCATGTATATGTTCAAATAAAATTATGCTAAGTAAGAAAAAAAAATAGTGAAATATTTAAATGTAATTTTAACAACATTCACTGTAATCTAAGTAGGCCGTAAATGAGTAAACTACAGTACTAAATCATAGAAAATATATAGTATAGAAATTGAATGAAGATCTTAGACTATTAGTCTAAGATTCACATAGTATAGAATTATGGAAAGTAACATAGCTAAATGCTATGATGAGTCTTAACAATCTATAAGATTGAAGAAGATCTCATAATTTAATTAATTGAAGTTATTTTAATCTGTACTTATTTTGTGGACATATTCAGAATGAAGAGAGGAGTTAAATACGTATATTTAACATCTAAAGAAAAACCTAAAATACTCACATTGACCCTCTGAGAATGTGAGGTCTCCTCATTACTTCTTTTTAGCCTGCCCTAAGCTCATCCATCAATATAAATCCCTATTAATTTTAATATGAAATTTTTACTCATGCATAATGTCTTATGAATGATTCAATGAATAAGACTCAAAGCTAAGCAAGCGTTCAAGGGAAATTCAATAATTATAACTAAGTGATATCCAAAGTTATTTAATTTTAATGATATACTTAATGGTTGGAGCTAATTGAGCTCCTAATTAACTTTGAGATATTGATCTCAAATTAATTGTAAATATAGTAGTAATTAGGGTTTTGAAAATAGTAATTTCAATTCAGTTAATATGGTATGACAAAATAATTTATAAGTATAATCGATACAATTAGAACTAGTTCTTATTCACATCCTAAACTATAAGATTCAATTATATAATTAAATCAAAGTTTAGGTGTCTAGTAAGAAGATATTAAGATAAAGAAAATATCTAACTTAAGAAATTAGAAGTTAAACTAAATTCACTAAAGTTCACTAGCTAGGTTATAAAGAAGTGAAAGGTTTAAAGAAAGCAATTGATAAGACTTAAGAACTATAAGTCTTAAGTATTCTAATAATTGATGTTTAAGGAATTCAATAGGATTCCTAAACTAATCTATATAAGTTAGGGATTCCTATTACTAAATCTTAAAATGTTCAAAAGAAGTCTTTAGGGATTAGGATGAATGAACTAAGTTCTAATTTAATCACTAAATGCTAGATATAGTTGATTTAATAATCTATATTTACAAAGGCATTAAGACTAACTACTCTTAATGGTTGTAACTAATAGATCCTATAGATCAACTACAATTTATGTTTAAATCAATCTTAGGGTTTCTACCTTAGGGTTCAAAGGTGAATCAAACAAAATTGTAATTATTTCACACAACAAGAAAATGAGAACTAAGCTTGAATAAATGTAATCTAATTTGATATGGGGAATAATAAATGTGACATGTTAGCTATCCTAGGGTTTTATCATACCTAAAGCATGCAATTTAGGAAATTAGAATTATCACAATAACACCTAATTAAGAGTCAATAATCTAAAATCTCTAATTGTTGTCCAATGAAAATAATTTACAAGTTATTAAAATCCTTATATCATAAAGAGAAAAATGACACTAAGTATGTGAGTTTTGGATAACCTTGGAAAATAGGGTTTTTGTGACTCCTAATTAGAATTAAAAAGTGATTATAAAAATTAGGTTTCAAATATTAAATTTGATTTTATATTATTGTTGCTTATATTTTTATGAGTGAAATGGACTATTTGATCATTTAATTTGGACATTAAATGATCAAATTATGTCACATGAAATGATGAAATTAATTTATAATTAAATTAATTAATCGTAATTATTGACTAATTAAAATATTCATCAAGATAGAAATTAAATTGCATATTATTAATCTACTCATTTTTGTAATCAAAATGGTATATAATTTGCATTATTTGGATTAGTATATCTAAAGTTATTAATGAAATAAAAATTTGTAATTAAATTGGTTAAATATAACTAACTCATTACCATTTAATAATAACAATCGACGGGACAAAAAGGAATGAAGGCACGGATTAAAATGTGGCTGATGACGTGATTTAAATCACAGCCGTCGGCACAGAATTTTAAACTACGATGCGACGACAGATCAGAATGACACACGTCACCTCGTAATCGAGAATGACATGTGTCGACAAATTAATAGACGCTGACATCGTGTGATGACGTGGTTTGGAAATGTCTGGACCGATCCAGTTTAGAGAAAATATTTGAACCAAAACACGATTCAATTAAACCGTTTCATCCCAAAATCAAATCGTAAGAAAAAAATTAAATTAGGGTTAGGTTAAAATCAGGTGAATCCGATGGTTCCAAGGTTCTATCAGCTTGCTAATGCGGCGTCCTCTCCGTGGCCGAAGCACTCTGCATAAAGTTGAGCTTTGTTAGAGATCGAAATATAAATGGAATGATACCCTAGTGTTAGCTCACAGATAAAGTTTACTTTGATTACCATGAACCCAAATGAGTTTCAAATCGATTCTGAATAAATATAAACTCGGTTGATTCCACAACTAATATCGATCTAACAATGCAGAAGGATAAGAATGTAATAATTTAATGGGTAAGAATCAAAACGAGTACCTGAAGGTCCGATAATCCCTATTTCCTTCGCACGATCTTGGACACAGCTAGGCACAAAGAAGCTCCTGGAAGCTCTCGTAGGATCAGCCTAAAGGGAGAGAGGAGGAAAATGAGAAGTTTTAAGACTAAAGGAGGGCTTTGGAGAGAATGGAAGCTGCACCGAGTACGGTGGCAGGGCACGATCGTGAATGGCTGAGGAAGACGTACATGGGATGGATCTGGGCCGTCGAATCCTAATTCAGATCTGACGGCCATATCAAATGATAAGAATTGAACCGTCTGATCAGCCGTGGAGATTGCGCGATGGTTCAGATCAGCGAAGTTGGCTGTCCCGTGCATCGCTCCATACAGCAGATCTCTGCGGAATTGAAAAAGCTGAAGAAATAATTTAAATTATATCATATTATATATATATATATATAAATTTATTTACTTTATTATATTAATTAATTAAACTCAATTTATTAATCAAAATTAAATAACCAAACGTACTCCGAAAAATCCCAAAAATTCATACTTACCTAATTGAGGTGTGGAGAACTCAAAAATGCAATCAGATTTTTGATCGGAGGTCAATTTAATTATCTTAATTATTTGAGTATTTAAATATTAATAAAATATTCAGGGAAAATATGATGACTTCCAAACACTTCCAAAATACCACTCCCAGCTAATTTGGGTGTGTTGAGTCCAATGGCGGACTCCATTTTCGATTATGGGGTCTAAATAAATTAGGCATTCTCAATATTATCATAAAACTATGAAATATTGGAAATTGCCAAATGATCTTCAAATCGCATGAAAATTGAAATGGAGGCTTCTAAAACTATTATTAGACTAATGGAAAAGGATTAGAGTCAATTAGGTCACTAATTGATGAGTAACAACACTAGGGTTATTACAATACCTAAGTTCACTAATGTTTAAATAAGATTATATGTATTTTAACTTTGGTCCTGAATTACTCCAATAAAAATTTCTTATTTAAAAATACTAATTGATTAAAATAGGAAGAGTTGGGGTTTAGTAAGTAATTCAATAAGGTTTACATGCTAATACTCTTCTCCTAAATGTCATGTAAAGTGAATTGGACATATTTTATTATCAAATAAATAAGAGACTTAATCTTCTCTAGAGTATCCTTTGAATGGCTTATTTTATCTTGTACTCAGAGAGGAATAGCTATCGCATTCACTTTCAGCACTTTGATATTTATGAGATCTATTGTTTGATAAATTGATTAGTGTATCTCATGAACATGTTTCCATCAATGGCTCTCATGCATCAATTTTAGGTTTAGCAAAGGAATTGAGCTGCTTGGCTAAACGGGTTTATGTCACATTGCCCAATAGTGTTTAGTGCTCTAAGTCCTTGCATAAACCTAGAATGAGCTACAAAGCTCTATTGATGGTTCTCAGCTCTCATGCATCATCCTCTTAATTTAACCAAGGTCAATGTGCTATGAAGCTTGATAGGGCTTGTCACTCATCCTAAAGCTTAACATGCACTATTAACCTTGCATAAATCAAGTGAGAGCAATGGAGCACAGAGATTGGTAAGTTACATTCCAAGACTCAATTGATCTACCTATGTCTAAGGTCATGCACTAAGCATTTCTGCGAATCAAATGTTGTCACAGGAATTCGTGGCGTCGACTCTCTATTGTGCATCTCCTTATGCCTAGACGATCTATTAAGCACAATGGAGGTGGATTAATGTTAACATAGATTTTATAATATGATTATGTTTTCTAAATTCTTCATTTACATGCATTCAATAAAATTACTAAATGACATTCATTAAAAATGAAGATTACATAGCGTTTCCATTCTTACATTCTGCCATACTTAACACCCAACCCTCCTCAATGAGGGTTTTGCTGCCATTGATATATAAAATAAGACAAGCTATAAGAAATGAATAGCCCTTGCATGGATTGTATAGAAAAAGTAAAGGAGATATAGAATGGCTACATTACTAGTGAATAGCCTTTGTGTTCTCCTTGCTTTCTCCACTCATTTGATCTTCCTCCTTCTCCTGCTTTATGTGCTCCTTCTCTTCACAAGTTGTAGCCCTCCTCTGCCTTTGGAAAGGTCTCCCTTTTCTTTGCCATATAGTAGTCTCTCGGGCAAAACCTTAGGCTGCATAAATTCTAGAACCCTTCTTCAGTCTTAAATCCCTGCTTTTATAATCCCTGTAAACCTCATTAGCATTAGTACAACCACCCCTTCCATCTTCCTCAAAATTTAACTACTTTTATGAATTATTATTTTATTCCCTTGAAATATGAGGAAGTTTAAATGTATTACCATTAATTTTTACTGGGGAAGGGAAAAAATTAAGTATGCTCCTCTTCCCATTATTAATTTAATACCTATTCCTAAGCATATTTACAGTGGAAGCTACGATGCGTTATAGCACCGAGATTACTATTTGTCAGGTGCTAAGGCACGTGGTAGTGCCTAACTCTCGGTGATGAGGGCTCTATGGTGTGCGGTAGCACCGAACTCTCAGTGATGAGGGTGCTATGGTGCGTGGTAGTGTCGAGCTCTTGGTTTAGAGCACACTGCGGTGCACGGTAGCATCGAACTTTTGGTCTTGAAGGAGCTATGGCATGTGGTAGTGCTGTGCTCTCAGTGATGAGGAATCTGTGGCGATGTGTAACACCGAGATTTCAGTCTTGAAGGTGCTATGGTGCGCGATATTGCACGCTTCTTAGGTTTTTCTCTGTCGCTGCGTGCTGTAGTGCATCATAGTGTGTCTCTCCTTATAGGTTACAGGCTCTCTTGCAAACTTGATTTCTAACTTTTTTCCCTGTAAGGTAGCAAAATGCATATCAAAGTACACTAATTATAAGAGAAGATATTATCTTAAGTACGATTCATAGGTTTATCACACCCCCACATTTAACTTCTTGCTCATCCTCGAGTAAGCATTGAAATATCTTTCTGATTTCTTAAGTTGCAAAATTATGAAATAGCTAAGAAGTTTGTCCTTAAAGTTTAAAGTTTATTCAGCATGGTGGTTAGTGAAAAACTATGACTTCTTAATCATATTAAACTCAGTCCTATTCCACTATGTTCACTACCTTCTTCCTTTTTTACCTTGATGCATTTTGCTATGACCAAAATGTTCTGGAGGTATTTTTATGCTTTTTGTTTGAGAATAACCAAGAGTCAGTGTTCTAGAATTTCAGGTGTCATATGTGTTTCTTCATATGAAATGCAATGAGAAATATTTTTCAGAAGAGATACCTTTCTTCATCTAAATTTTTCTCATTTCTCAATTATTTTGGGAGAGATATTTTTCTTCATCCCTTTACCTAATTTTCTTTTGTATTTACTCTAAAGGAGAGATTTTTTTTTTCATCCCTCTAATCAAGCATTGCATTCATTAAGTCATACATAAGTCTAGCATATTCTTAATTTTACTGTATGTTACTTTTCTCATTCAAGCTACATTATCCCCCCCCCCCCCCCCCCCACACACTTAGATCTGAGCATCACCATTGTGGTTTTGAGGGCACAAAATAGCGATCAAAGAAAATATTACTCAAACAAAATTATTTTGGAATCATTATATTTCACAATCACACATCCCATTAAATAACAAAAACTTAGAGGAAATTCTTATGTATCATTTAAAGTTTTAATTGTGCACATTGAAACATTTCAGAAAGTGATTTTAAAGCAGATTTACTAAAGTCAAGGAGGAAATAGATTTTACTATTTTTTTTTCTTACTAAACTATATTATTAAGCTATGGAATATAAATAAGCAAACAAAACATTGGGTTGCCTCATAAAAAGTGCTTTGTTTAATATCTTCAGCCTGACAAATGCAAGCGTATTCAATTTGAGTCTCCCCAAGAAATTTTTTTCTAAATTTTTGAGGGGCCTGGGTGAGCACATACCAAATTTTCAGCTGTCATGCTCAAACTCAGGCACTCAAAGTCATTTGTGGCGAGTTTTCAACAGTTTTCACTTTTTTCTATTGTTTTCCTTGCTGGGTTTTCTTTTTAATTTTTTTCTCTTTCACACTACCACCTCTAATTGAGGTGCATTCAATCCCCTCTAAATCAAATTCACTTAATTGATCATTTTTAATTTTAGGTTCAGGATCGGGTATTTTTACCGGATTTTTCTACTGCCACCTAGAGTGGATCTATTTTTGTTTGAAAATATTATGCTTTAATTCTATCTCTTCTACTACTATGTTCACCCTTATAATTATCATCCCCCTTTCTACATCTATAATGGCTCTAATTCTTACTAGGAAAGGTCTCCCAAAGAAGATGGTGGAGTTTTCATTCCACCTATCCCATTCATAGATAATAAAATCTGTAGGGATAATAAGACTGCCTATCCCTAACGAAATATCTCTCACTATTCCTAACGGGGTCATCAAATCTAATTAGCAAACTCTTGAATCATCGGGGTCTCTTCCATCCTCTTTACCCCTAGCTGGGCATAGATATGTAATGGCATGACATTAACGGAGGCCCCAAGTGCGCACATGGGATCTAAAGGGACTTCTCCCTCAATTACACACAAAATGTTGAGTCTTCCCGGGTTTTGTTTTTTACGAGCCATTAAGCTTTCTGTTGGGAGGTATTTTTTTTATTTTTAGTTTTCTCTCTCTCACTTTCCTCACCCCAATTTCTTACAGAAATTTTCTCAACTAACTTGTCAGATTTTATTGCACTTACAATCTCCTTTGGCTTTATTTCGGTCAAGCTGGGCAGCATCCCTTGCATTCGGGTAAACAGTTGTTGAGATATTTGCCCCAACTGAACCTCTATATTTGTGAGAGTAACATCAATTCCTTGAATTGAAGCTTCATGACGACTTATAGTTTGCTCTAACCTTTTCATAAATTGAATTGTTTCAGCTTTAAGAGAATTGAAAGCTCCTTCTACTCTAGATTCTTGAGTTACTTATTGGCTAGGCTGATTATTCTTATTATAATTTTGTGCTTGCCTACTTTACACTGAATTCCATTATTATAGTTCCCCTGTGCAATCACATTGCTCCACAAAAAGTTCAAGTGATTTCTCTACCCTTGATTGTAAGTGTTGGAATAAGGATTATTTTGTCTGTTATTGGAGCTACTATTGTTGTTTCTAAGGTAATTTACTTGCTCTATATTTGAAAGTGCAAAGGGATTATTTGAGTTACATATCTCACTATTATGTCTTCCCCCACACAACTCATAATTTTCTTGGGTAGTGTTTTGGTTCATGCTCACTGTCTCTTGGTTCAAGACATTGATTTCATGTTGAAGAGCGAGAATTTGGTTAGTTTCATTTACATTGTTAACCTCCTTCTTATTCAATTTTAGCCTCTCAGTAGGCCATTGATACACATTGTTAACCATTTCCTCTAGAGGTTCATAGGCTTCCTCTTGAGTCTTGCTACTAAGAGAGCCACCGACAGTTGCATCAATTATGGTCCTAGTGTGTGCGTTCAATCTATTATAAAATGTCTACACTTACATCCATTATGGAAACCCATGGTGACGGCAGCACCTTAGACAATTTTTGAATCATTCATAACTATCATATAAGGTTTCCCCATCTAGTTGACAGTAATTCGAGATCTCAATTCTCAACTTAATAATCTTAGTAGGTGGAAAATATTTGGCTAGGAACTACTTAGCCAAATCATCCCAGGTGCGCATAGAATCACCAGGCAAAGATCTGAGCCAATCCTTAGCTCTTTCTCACTGCAAGAATGGAAATAACCTTACGATAATGGTGTCATCAGTAATGCCATTATATCTAAATGTATAACATATCTACAAAAAGTTGGAGATGTGAGAGTTGGGGTCTTCAGTAGCCAGCCCACTAAATTGGTTGTTTTGAATCATTTGTAATGTGGATGGTTTTATTTGAAAATTATTTGCTTCCACATTTGGTCTAACTATAGCGTGAGGAATTCCCCTTATAATTGGTAGTGCATAGTCTCTCAGGGCCCTACCTCGCTATTCTCCTAATACTTCTCTCAGTTTTTCTTCTAAGTTCTCCATTTGATTTTGAGTTGTTCTAACTTGTTCCCTCCGAGCTCTCAAATAAGTTCTCTCAATTTCAGGGTCAAAGGGATAACTAAAATAGTCGCTTCTCTGCATGCAAATCAAAACTTAGCTAAATAGTTGACAGTTACAACAAATGATATGAAAATATAAGTGAAGAAAAGAAATATAAAATTATAAATACATAAAAAATTAATTAGAATATACTTACAAATATATATATATATATATATATATACATATGTTTAGCAAAGATTTAAATCACTAGTTACCTTGAGGTTATCTCTAATACGAAACAATTAGAGTTATGTTGTGGAGACTTCATCATCCAAAAATTAGCACAGACGCAGCAGCGCGCCACAGCGCACTACAGCGGATCCAAGCCCAAAGCTGAGGCACCACGATGCACCTCAGTGGTCAGCAATCGAGAAGCGGGCGCTGCAGAGAGCCACAACGGAATCAAACGCAGCGCTACCCCGCACTGCAGTGCGCCGTAGTGCGCTCCAGTGAATGCAAGTTTAAAACGCAGGCACTACAGCACGCCGCAGCATGCTCTAGCGGAGGCAATTCTAAAAGTCGACCACTACAGCGCGCTGTAGCGGCCGGCGGAGTTCTGCTTCATTTCAGGTCACGATTTGAAGAAATTTGAGGAGTATTTTGGACTTTTTGGGTCTGAAATGGTGCTAGCTACTTAAGCTGAAGTAGTGGAGGAAAACCTAGGGTTTTATAATCAGTTTTGGAGGCTTGGAGGTTGTGGAGGAGAAGAACCCTAAGGTAAACCCTAGGAAGTTGATGAGTAAGAGAAGGCCTGTTGTTTGAAGAAGAAATTTCAGGAGATAGCAGCTTCTTCCCTTCTCCATTCTAAGAGTAGAGCTATAGTTGTGTATGCTGAGGTGATATAGCTCTTGTAATTCTATAAACCTTGAAGCTTTTCATGGTGGATTTTTTTGTTGATGTGGCTCCGTGGTTTTTTCCAATCTTTGGGTTTTCCACGTATATGCTTGTGTTTGGATGATTTGTATGTGTTACAAATTTCTAGCTATGATTTTGTGATTTCTAAACTAGCTTAGTAACCGTCAACACACCCAATGTCATTGGACTTTGGTTTGTTGTTTGCATTACAAGCGCCATTCCGCATTTGGTATCTTGTGCTGTGCTGTATCTATTAACAACAATTAGACCATTCCCCGCCAATGACGCTAAAAACTTGAGAGATTGAAGATACACATCTGTGCTTACATGCAATTGCACGTGATTTGAAGTAATATGGGATAGTGAAATTTTGAGATTTATTGTCATTTGGGAATGGTATTTATTTGCTTACTAGAGTATACATGAGTTCACTAATGTTTAAATAAGACTATGTGTTTTAACTTTGGTCTTGAATTACTCCAGTCATAAATTACTATTTGAAAATACAAATTAATTAAAATAGGGAGAGTTAGGTTCTGGTATGCAATTCAATAAGGGTTATATGCTAGTACTCTTCTCTTAAATGTCATGTCAAGTGAATTGGACCAATTTTATTATCGAACAATTGCTAAATCTAAGATCTATAATAATTTAAGACAACAAAAACAAACACTTTTTATCAGAACTTGTATTCTTTAATGTGCTTTTGCTATTTTTTAGAATAAAAAAGAGCTAAATTGAATTCTGGGAAGAAATCAGAAAATCTAGGAGAAATACGCTACAACGTGCCATAGTGCGTTGTAGTAGATATCTACCCAAGACTACCACGTTGCCGTGTGCCACAACACGTTGTGGCAAATATCAACCAAAGACTACCACATTGCCAAGCTCCATAGCGGACCAAAACCCGAGATTGCCAAGCTCTCGCACGCCATAGCGGACCAAAACCCAAGACTGCCACGCTATCGCGCGCCAAAGCGGACCTTCAACTGAGACTTTGGTGCTACCGCGCACCGTAGCAAATGTATAATATTTTCCAAAATGTAATTATTCAAAGTATTGCGCTATTGCGCATCGTAGCGGTTCAAACACTGAAACACTAGTGCTGATCAAATCAAGGGTCAAATGGATTAAACCCTGATTTTCAAAATTTCAGGAACTCTGGAAATTGACCTAACTATTTTGACCTCAGATCAAAAATTAAACTTTGCCATTATGATCGTCACCCCCAAATTAGCTTGGGGTGATATTCTGGACTCGTTTTGAAGACGTCAGATTTTATCAAATATTTTAATGTAATTAAATACCCAAAAAAATAAGAAAATTAAATACTCATCAGAATTGAAATCTGACTTCGTTGTTGCATTCCTCACCCTCAAAATAGCTAGGGATGAATTTTTGGGATTTTTCGAAGCACTTTATAAAATATGACTTTTAAGGCAATAATTAATTAAATAAATTAAAATTTATTAAATATCTACTTTTATTAATTCCCTCTTCTTTTCCTAAGCTGAGACCACTCTACTTCTTCCACCCTTCCCAGCAGCTTCCTCCCCATACTATGCACCCAAGTGAGCTGCTGCCATCTCCTTCCCCTCCATGATTGATGGGAAGGCTCATTAATGAGCCATTTTTCCCCATCTCCTCAATAAAGACTGTCCCCATCCCTCTTCCCTTGGCATTTGCTCAACTATAGTTCATTTCTCTCTTCCTCTCTTCCCTTCATTGTTATACTTGCTGCTATAAAAAACCTCAGCCCCTTCCTCTTCTTGCTAGCAGTTGAAGAAGAAGAAGAAACTTAACCCTCAGGCTAACAAGCTCCCAAGGATCATTAGAGAAATCTGCCATTTACAAGTCCAAGGTACCTCCCTTTCCCCTATTGAATGGACTCAATGGCTACTTCATTTCGCTTTTATGCTTAGTTTGCATCCTTAGAAATATGTAATTTGGATATAGAGTTCATTAGAGCTCATTAGATTTGTGATTTTAGGAAGATGAAGCTGCTCTATTTTTCCTCCTTTCTATATATCTGAACCCTTAACTCCATTGTTTGCATAATTAGAATAATCATTTTGTGCCAATTCTGGTATCAATGGAAAGGTCTCAGAAATACCTTTCCATCGGTATATGGCACCGCATGTGAATTGCTCTAAGTTGAGAGAGTATTTGAGCCTGAAAAATGACTCGTTGCGGTTTTCGCACAAGCAAAATCACCGCCGGGCGCGGTAGTGCGTCGCAACCCCGAGTAAAATTTAGGTTTTGACTACTATAAACTAAAATTTGACCAAAATACCCCTAACCCTAATTAGGTCATAACTTGGCCAAATGACGACCAATTTGGGTCTACTCCCAATTAAAGTACTCAATATAATATAAGGATATTATAGCCACTGAGTTTGCTGAATTTGGATCTCAAATGAAAAAATTAGGTTTCTGACCCCTCTTAACCCTAGAAATGACACATTTACCCTTAAACTTAGAACACTCATAACTAATCTAATAGACCTCATAATTTAGTGTTCTTGGACTTTATGGAATCCTTGAACAGCAAGCAACAATAAACTACACAAATGCTTAGATTCCATCAAGAGAAAATTACTAAATCACCCCTTGGGTCAAATTCCTTAGTTTGGACCTATATGACCCATTTCTTGTCCAAATTTGGTGTACATACTGTCCATCTTCATGTTAGACAGCAAGGAATCATTTAGCGGTAAGAAAATCCAATTTGGAGCCCTAAATCAAAAGATAGCTTTTTGGACCCTATGGTCATTTTGCCCAAAATATAAGTTAGGTATTCTTATCCCTTAAAATATTATTTAAATCATTAAAATCAGTAATAAAGTTGATTTGAAATCAATTAAGAACCCTTAACCTCATAATTAAGTAATTTGGTAAAAAGTTTCTATTAAAGACTTGAGGATTTCCTAAGTAAAATCTATGAGCTTCTAACTTAGTTTAAACCTCACATTGTAACTTCCTTAAGCAAATTAGTCCAACAATTAAGGAATAGAATGTAATAACTATCAACAACTCATAAAATTCCCTAAGCCATTAATTAGGAGCTTCTTAGGATCTACACTTCTCATTAGGATCTTTTTCTTAAGATTAGGAATAGATACTAGGTTAAATTTCATTCATTGAATAAAGCGAGTTATTCATTGAATGGAACCTTAGTGTTATTAGTTTCTAGAATTTCATACTTTAATTCTGATTATTTTATCTTTCAACTTTAGATTAAGATTAGGAGAATCATTCTATTAAGCTTGATCGTACTTAATGGAATTTGCCTTGATTATTAGTTCACATTTAGACTCAAACCTTAGTCCTTAAGACTTACCTTTTGGATTATGTGATTTACTCCAATCTTGTAGTGTTTAATTCATAATCCCTAGCTTAGTAAATCTTGATCAGATCTTAGTTTACAATGTCTAAATTAATCAATTAAGGATGGATTATTTATTATTTAATTTGTAGTCAGTTATGATTGAATTAAATTAGGATCTGATCAGTTCTAATTGCTTCTAACTTATAAAGATGTGCTTCTAAGTTACACTCGATAGTAAGAATTGGAGATCCTGAATATGTGTAATTTAGAATAATTATAATGGTTTAATAGATAACAATTGATATCACCATGTGTAGTAGAGTCCCTTGCTTACTATATTTTGCTTGTGCTTTCATATTTCTTGTATTATATGCCTTATTCCTTGAACATGTATACAAGATAATATTGTTGCATGAAATAAAAACATATAATATCTAGGATAACATTGTATTGGGTTCAGTTACTTGTTGATCTGGTGCATTTTACCTTACTAGATAGGGGTAAGGAGAAATAAGGATTACTTGATATTACTCATTGAGGGCTGTTGTGCTAAGTTTGGAACCCATATAGTCTTGTAGATGTGCTTGAATCCTTGTCTACTTTTGGACGTGTCTACAGAAGCAAAAGTAAAACAACTAAAATGTTTCTGCATTTGTGATTACTGGCTCTTCAATTCAGTTTTAGTTCTGTTATTCTAGCCTAGCCTCAGATGATGCTAGGAATATTTTGTCATCTTAGCCTCCGAATTGACACTAAGAATCCTTTGATATCAGTAGGCTATATTAGCCCTCTTCTTATATGGCAGTACTTATATATATGTTCACTATTTACTGTTTACCGTTTAGTGTTTACTATTTGATGTTTCATGTTTATTATCGTACTTGACTTTAGTTTACTTTACTTTACTTGCTTACTTATATATTATAGGATGCTAGACCTTTGTTGCCTACTTATATGTACCACTATTGGATTAATTTCTTTTAAATCAGCATATGTCATATGATCATCAGCATGTTTAGGATTAGATTTTTCTTTCAGTACTTTTACTTACTGTATTATACATGTATGCATATCCTTGCTTAGTTTACTTGAGGTGTACCTTTTTGCCTCAAATCTTATTTAGTTATAAATCTTGTATTTATAACTTATCCTTCTCCTTTGTGTGCTTGTTGCACCTTGCTTATTTTTATTGTCTAAGTAAAATGGTGATATCATAAAACTCATGCATTATTAATAGCCTAAAATGTACTTAAACAATATATCTAACCAAATTTTTCTTTTCTTTGGCTGGGGCCCTATCATTGTGAAACCAACAATGGTAGATTTTGAGGTAGTCGAGCCTTCTGAAGATCAAATTCTTAAGGAGGGGCATCAGGAAGGAGATGAAGCTGTTTAGTCTTTTCTGCTCATTGTGAGGATGAGTGCTTTCATTTCAGTTCATTTTAACTTAATTAATATTGTAAAAATACATGTACTATTTGACTGTATTTTCCTTACTGTACTATTTATTCTAAGTTGAATGCTGCATTTTATGTGGTAAATTAGATGTATGTTTACTTTACCTTGCTTTCGCACTATGATTCTGTATTTGCTTAGTGACTGGTTACATAGCATGTATGCATTGGCTTGTCTCTTCCTCAATAGTGGAGTAGGGTTTATACCTAATCCAATGTTAAGTGAAGGATTTACCAAAGTGACACACCACCCCTTAGCTAATCTTGTGAATTAAGGGGTGGGGTGCCACATTACTTCAAGAAAAATTCAGATGATTTCTCCATCCAGAATTATATGTGCTGGAGTAGTAGTTGTTCATCAAATTATTTTGGCTTGAATTATTGTTCCTTAAGATATTTACTTATTCAGTGATGGACGGTGAAAAGTGGTTATTAGGTTATAATTTTCACTTGAGTATTTTCCCCCACACAATTTACATAAAATTTGTTGAACACTATTAACATCCATATTCCCTATCTTATTATTCAGGGCATTAATTTCATTATGTAGGGCTAAGATTTGATTTGTTTCATTAATTTGGCTTGCTTCCCTTTATTTGGATTAAGCTTCTCAGTAGGCCTTTAATATGCATTGTGAACCTCTCTTCTAGAAGTTCATAAGCCTATTCCTGAGTCTTACTACTAAGTGACCCTCCGGTAGCTACATCAGTGAGTGTCCTCGTTGGTGCGTTCAAATCGCTGTAAGAGGTTTAAGCCAGCATCCATTCCCATGATGTAGGCAGCACCTCAGTCACTCCTTAAGCCTTTCCTAGCTATCATATAATGTCTCCCCCTCAAATTGGTTATAATTAGTTATCTTAATTCGCAACCGGGCCGTTTTGGTGGGTGGGAAGTATTTGGCAAGAAATTTCCTAGCCAAGTCATCCCATGTGCAAATTGAATCGCCTGGTAATGAACTAAGCCAACTTTTGGCTCTATCGCTTAAAGAAAATGGGAATAGCCTAAGTTTAATGGCATCTTCAGTGACACCATTATATCTAAAAGTATCACATATTTCCAAAAAATTGGAAATAAGTGAATTTGGATCTTCAATGGCTAAATCCCCAAACTGGTTATTTTGTACCATATTGAGGGTTGATGGCTTAATTTCAAATTTGTTGGCTGCATTGTTAGGCCTCACAATTGCATGAGGGATGCCCCTCACAATGGGCAAGGCATACTCTCTTAAAGCTCAGCCCCTTTGTTCACCTACTTCCCCAACCAGATTAATATATATGTTTTCCATTTTAGTTTGATTTCTATTTAACAAATGTTGTTCTCTTCTAGCCCTTCAATATGTCCATTCAATTTTAGGATCAAATAAGATATTCAAGTTTTCTCTTCTATTCATATAATTCAAATATTTAACTAGAAGGAATAGTTACAGCATGCACTTTCTGAAGTTCAGAAAAATAAAAATTAAAAACTACTAAATTAACAAAGTGACGGCTACAATTAATAACAAATATAATTACAAAAGGATAAAAGATTATATGCAAAGTAAGGATAACTATAAATCATTATATACTAGTAAATTATCCTTAATACAAAACAGTTCACAATCCCTGCAAACGACGCCAAAAACTTGACAGAATGTAAATACATGTCTGCACTTGCACGTAAGTATACGTGATCCAAAGTAATAATTAAAAGGTGAGTTCCCAGATTTTCGTCCATAGAGACGGAGTGTTTTGTTACTAAGGTGTATTTGCTTTCAATAATGTTTAGACTATTAATATTTTGAGGTTTTTGGTCTGCTCCTAATTAACAATTCAAAGATCTTAGTCTGAATTTACTGTTTGAGAAAAGGGAGAGTTAGGTTTTCATCATGCAAATTGTTATGGGACTGGTGTCGGTACTCATATTCATTCAAATTTTAATGAAACTTGTTTTCGTGCTAATTTAATCAAGTGAAGATAGTATTCCTTAGATTGGTCCTCTAATTCTAACTATTTCATGTCTAGTGCTCAAGATGAACACACAAGGGTTCGATCTTGGCACATAAACTCTCATGTGATAGATTTGAGTTAATTAAGATTCCTTATGCCCAAGTTATCAAAATAATTATTTTAAATTAGCGATCACATATGCTTGATTTCCACATAATTAGCGTTACGTGCTACATGCATAGTTTAGCTAAAGAAGTGAATTATCTGGCTATATAGACTATGTCATGATCATCCATAAGCACTCAATAATTCCTCTTCCTTCTTTAACATATATTGAGCTACGAACCTTGATTGGTGGCTCTTGGCTCACATGCATCGACCTCTCGACAGAGCTCAAATAATAGTGCTATTAGGCTCAAGATCTTGTCACTAGGCTCTAAGCACTAATGCACATATTCCTAGCCTTACGCCAATTGGTGAGCTATGGAGCTCAAAGATTAAGCTTACCAAATCAACCTTTCATTTTAATCTCAAGATACTTACACCGAGAATCCTCATGCAGTGAACATGTGTTCGCGGCGAGGATCTTTATATGCATTCCCTTGAGCTTGAAATGTAGAGTTGGTTTGATATTATTTTCATTATAAACCATTAAGAAAATAGATAAGCATTCATTCCACAGGCATGCAAACACAAGTAACATATCTAAATCAAAATGAAATAGAATTTTATTCATTGAAGAAGATTCATACAAACGCCTTCAGTCCCTTTTACTCATTAAATGATGTCAGCCCAACCCTCCCCAAGGAGGGTTTATCCTTCCATTACAAAGGAAATGCAAGAAATAACATACAAGAACATGAACCCTTGCATGGTTCTATTGAAAGAAAATCAAGAGAAAAGTTTTAAGAAGAATACTAGGAACGACCCTTGGCGTTCTCTGGATCTTTCCTTACTCTCCAACTTCTTCCCTTCCAGCTCCTTGAGATGTTTGTCTTTTCTCTCCTTGAATGGCTCTCTTTCCTTCTTTGGTGGAGGTCTCCTTTCCTTTCTCACAATAATCTTTGATTTTATATCTTGGAATGTCAAAGAGGAAAACCCTCTCTAAGTCTTTCTCTCTTGCTTTTATATTGCAGCCTCCAGCCCCTTTGAATTTAATTCTGTCAAACACTTTAACTCCCTATCTTTAATGGCTTGTTCTTAAATTATTCAATTATTCTTCTTGAAAATGAGAATATTAATTGTATTTGGAGTTAAAGCAGTTGTGGGAAGGCAAAGAGATTTGAATTTGTGGCCTTCTCAATGCTGAATTAATTGCTTATCCTTTGCTGGAAATTTGGTGGGCGCCATGGTGCGCTGCAGCAATTTTGCTTCATAATAGATGTTAAGTGAGTTCCCACTATGGTGTATGGTAGCGCCAAGCTCTCGGATTTGTACCCGCTACAGTGCACGGTAGTGCCGATCTTACGGTTTAGACCCGTTGTTGTGTGCGGTAGCGCTGAGCTCTCAAAATTTGGGCCCACTGTGGTGCATGGTAGCATTGAGCTCTCAGGTTTTTACCCTCTTAAGCGCACTGTGGTATGCTTGGGCGCACCGTGATGTTCATCCTTAAATGCTTTCTAAATCTGATCTTGGCAAGTTCCGCTATGGCACGCGGTAGCGTCGAGCTCTCTGGTCTGTACCTTCTGCAGCGTGGGGTAACACCAAGCTCTCGAGTTTGGACCAACTACAGGGCGCGGTAGCACCGAGCTCTTAAGTTTGGACCTACTGCAGTGCGCAGTAGTGCCGAGCTCTCGAGTTTGGACCCGCTGCGGCGCGCGGTAGCGCCGAGCTCTCGAGTCTGGAACCGCTGCGGCGCGTGGTAGCGCCGAGCTCTTGGGTTTGGATCCTCTGCGGTGTGCGGTAGCTCTGAGTTCTCAGGTTTCTACCAGCTTAAGCGCACAAAGGCGCGCTTGGGTGTGCCATGGCGGTTTTCTTTCAGAATTTGTGTTTTGCCCAAATTTAGCTCAGCTCCTCTTTTTTTCTGAAATCAGTGAGAAACCAATAAAAGTATACCATTCGAGCTTAAATGTGTTTGTATTTCTTCTCTTATTTTATCATAAATCTTGGATTTATCACCTATGACCTTCTAAAAGAGATGTCCAATAATGCGTACGAATGGCCAAGTGAAAAGCTAAATCCCAATAGGAGAAAAATTGATAATCCAAGCCAATCAAACCAAATCTCAGTTTTGCAACAAGAGATAGCACTTTTAAATCAAAATCTAGAGAAAATGAATGTTAATGAACTCCACAATAATCGTGGGAAGGATGAGATGTTAAGAGATATAAACTTGATTGGAAATGGCAATAAAACTCTCAACACAAATAAGGGACACCTAGAACACGCCTTAAATGAATTTAAGATTTCAACAACAGACTTCATGAATAAAACAAATACATCACTTAATAGACATGAAAACACTCTATTAAAATAGGAAAAGGCTGTGAAAAGAATTGAATGGCAATTACAAGAAATCATTAACCAACTTAACGAACCTATTTTAGAGGGAGCCATACAAAGAACAAGGAAATTCAACAACCCTAGGAATGGAAAGATAACAGCACCCATAACCCCTATAAAAATTGTACTAGTTCAAAATTAAGAGGAGCGTCGGAGGAAGAAAGAAAAAATGATGAGTAAACCATAAAAGAAGAAACTCAATTAATTACACCTTGTGCACAAACTGTGCAACCTTAGATAAATCAACCCTTGCCTTTTCTACAACATATATCTAGGGAAAAATTGGATATGCAATTCCAAAACTTCCTAGAAACTATTAAGACTCTACATATTAACATATCATTTCTTGAGGTTCTTGAACAAATACCAAGTTACTCTAAGTTCATGAAGGACATCCTTTCCAAGAAGTAGAAATTAAATTTGAAGGAAATTGTAGCCTTGACAGAAAATATAGTGCTATTTTACAATAAAAAATCCCAATAAAAAGAAAAGATCCTAAAAGTTTCACAATACCATGCACCATAGGAAGCTACACTTTTCCAAAGGTTCTTTGTGACTTGGGAGCTTCAATAAATTGCATGCCATATTACATCTTTAGAGAGTTAGGAATTGACAAATTAAAACCCACTTCAGTTCTTTTATAGCTAGCTGATTGCTCCGTAAGAACTCCTATGGAAATTCTAGAGAATGTATTAGTAAGGGTCAATAAACTCATTTTCCCTGCTAACTTCATCATCTTGGACATGGAAGATGAAAATTAAGAGGTTCCTATAATCCTCGGTAGACCTTTTCTAACTACCAAAAAAATAATTATGGATGTTGATAAAGGGGAACTTAGTCTGCATTGTGAGGGGGGAGAGATTAGGTTCAATATTAAGGATAGTATGAATCACCCAAGTAAAATTAGCAAAGATTATTAGAGAGTAGACTTGATATAGAATTTGAGTATAATAAGAAAATAAATGGAAGAGGAATTTAATGATGAGGCTATGGAGTACTATGAAATGCAAGATGAAAATCAAAGAACTGATTAAAGAAAAAAAAAAGCATAGCACCTTCAATTGAGGAGCCCCCTGAACATGAGCTAAAACCCCTCCTAGCTCATTTAAAATACATTTATTTAGGGGAAGGAATCTCACTTCTTGTAATAATTTTAGCTTTGGTCAACAAAGAACAAGGTCAACTTATTTATGTATTAAAAAATTATAAAAGAGCTATTAGTTGGAGCATAGCTGACATTAAGGGGATTAGTCCTACCTTATGTATGCATAGGATCTTAACAGAGGATATTCCAAACCTTTAATCGAACCTCAACGGAGATTAAACCCAAACATTAAGGAGGTGGTGCATAAGGAAATTGTTAAACTCCTTGATGTCGGAATTATATTCCCAATTTCTGATAGTTCTTAGGTAAGTCCCATCCATGTTGTGCCTAAGAAAAGTGGAATGACAGTTGTGTTGAATGATAATAATGAACTCATCCCACTAGAAAGGTAATGGGGTGGAGAGTTTGTATTGATTATAGGAAGCTAAACAAGGCCACTATAAAAGATCATTAACCACTGCCATTCATCGATTAAATGCTAGATAGGCTAGCTGGAAACCCTTTGTATATTTTTCCCAGATAGGTATTCCGAGTATAATCAAATCTTGATAGCCTTGGAAGATCAAGAGAAAACCACTTACACCTGCCCTTATGGAACTTTTGCCTTTAGAAGAATGCCTTTTGGATTATGTAATGTTCCAGCCACTTTTTAGCGCTGCATGATGGCAATTTTTTCAAATATGGTGGGGGATTTATTGGACATTTTCATGGTTGAACTTTTGGTAGTTGGAACATCCTTTGACCATGGCTTAGCCAATCTGTGCAATGTTTTAAGAAAATGTGAGGACACAAATCTTATTTTAAATTGGGAAAAATATTATTTCATGGTGGAGGAAGGTATTGTACTTGGACATCTAATCTCCAAAAGAGGAATCGAAGTGGATAAAGCAAAAATTGATGTGATTGAAAAACTCCCTCTACCCACTAATGTAAAAGGTATAAGAAGTTTTATGGGTCAGCAAGATTGTATAAAAGATTTATCAAGGATTTTTCTAAAATAAGCCTGCCACTCTGCAGGCTTTTAGGAAAAGAAGTAGACTTCAATTTTGATAGTGAGTGCTTCAAGGAATTCAACACAATAAAATCTTCTTTAATTGCCGCTCCAATAATATCTACTCCTAATTGGAATTTCCTATTTTAGATTATGTGTGATGCAAGTGATCTTACTGTAGGGGCTGTGTTAGGACAAAAGAAAGAAAAGACCTTCCATTCAATTTCTTATGCTAGTAAGCTCATGGATGATGCTCAGAAAATTATGCAACAACTAAAAAAGAACTCTTTGCTATTGTTTTTGCCTTTGATAAATTCCGTTCTTATTTGATTCGGTCAAAAACTATTATCTATACTAATCATGCTGCCATTAAATTTCTTCTTCTAAAGAAGGAAGCAAAATCATGCCAAATCAGATGGGTACTTATTATCTAAGAATTTGATCTAAAAATCAGGGATAAAAAGGAAAGTGATAATGTGATGGCTGACCATTTGCCAAGGTTACCTCATCTTGAGTGAGATAAGTTTAATGACTTTTGTGAACTCTTTTCTGATGAAAAGCTTTATGCCATTGCTTCCTCAAAACCACCTTGGTTTGTCGACTATGCAAATTTTCTTGTATGAGGAATAATACCAAAGGAATTATCTTACCAACAAAAGAAAAAAATCATGGCAGATATTAAACACTATTTTTGGTATGACCCTATATAAGCATTGCCCCGATCATTTAATGCGCAAATATGTTTCAGAATTTGAAATAGGCAAAATCCTTTTTCATTGTCACACTTCACCTTATGGTGGACATCATGGCATTGAGCAAACTGCAGCCAAGGTCCTTCAATCTTGGTTATTTTAGCCCACCATTCTCAAGGATGCTGCAAGTTACATTAAAAGCTGTGATAAATGCTAAAGATGGGAGAATATTAGTAAGAGAGATGAGCTTCCCTTAAATGAAATCCTTAATGTTGAACTTTTTGATGTTTGGGAAATAGATTTCATGGGGCATATTCCCTTATCTGGGACCACTAATTACATTCTGGTGGCAGTGGAGTATGTCTCTAAATGGGCTAAAGCAATTACATGTGTAAACAATGATGCAAAAACTATTATTACTATTGTCAAGGAAAATGTTCTAGCTAGATTTAGGACTCTGTGAGTCCTAAATAGTGATGGTGGAAAATATTTTTGCAATAGAGAACTAGAAGCTATATTAAAAACCTAGTGGTTAAGCATAAAGTTGGTACTGCCTATCACTCTAAGACTAGAGGACAGGTTGAAATCTAAAATAGAGAGCTAAAATAAATCCTTGAGAAAATTGTGAATCAAAAAAGAAAGGATTGGATAACCAAATTACACGATGCTTTATGGGCCTATAGAACAGCTTTCAAAACCCCTCGAGGTATGTCACCCTACTTGTGTATGGAAAATCATGCCCTCTTCCAGTGGAATTACAGCACCGAGCATATTGGGCGGTTAATAAATTAAACTTTGATCTTAAATAAGCAGAAGAAAAAAGAGATCTCCAACTGAATGAGCTGGATGAAATCAGGCTTGAGGCCTATGAAAGCTCTCGCATCTACAAGGAAAAAACCAAAAAATGGCATGATAAACTTCTTAGACTTAAAAATTTTGAAGTAGGGATGAAAGTTCTATTATTTAATTCAAGGCTAAAATTATTTCCTGGAAGCTAAAATCAAGGTGGTCGGGACCTTACACCATTGTTAAGATTCATCCACATGGGGCTATAGAAATTGCATCAAAAGAAGGGACATTTAAGGTAAATGGTCAGCGCCTAAAGCCTTATTTCGTGGAAGAAAACTTGCAGAAAAAAGAGTAATGGAGATTACAAATCTCCTTATAGAAGGTATCACTTAATAGAAATATTGATGGTCGAGCTAACAATAATATAATAAAGCGCTGCATGGGAGGCAACCAATGAATAAATAGGTTGTATCATTTTTCCTTTTTGTTATTTTTCTAGTTTTACTTTGTACCTTGGTTTTGTTTTTAATAAATCTTAGTGAAAATCATTTCTCACTTGCTTGTGCTGCTAAAATATTAATTTCATAACTCCAATTTTCTAGAAAATTTTTTATAGCACAAATATTTATATGCAATGGTATATCAAAAATTTTCTTGAATTTGAGTTACTTAACGACGTGTAAAATTTTGAAATTAAATGAGTTTAAATAATTTTTGCTAAATGTAAGAGTATCCTCCAATCACTATAATACCCTAAACTCAAAAATCTGTGTTGCTAAAATATAAGTGTGGGGGTGGAGAATTAAGAAGCTTGATTCAGAGGAGAAAGAAATGGTGAATTCAATAATGTGCTAGGCTTCTATAGGATTTACTAAAAGCAATGAATAATAAAAAGCGATGAAGAAAAATGTATTTCCCTTAGAATGAATGCAAAAAGAAAATATAGGGATGAAGAAAATTATCTCTCCTGAAAAGTGACATTCATTGTTGTTTATAAGAAGAAGCACATATAGCACTAAAAAATGCTAAAACACCGAATCTTGTCTCTCCTCAACAAGAAAACTTTGATACTCCCCCAGAACATTTGGGTCTATCACCATGCATCAAGAGAGAGGGATAATAGAATAGTGAAAAGAGGAGAAAATATTGAGGATAAGTACAATTTAGAAAGTATATTTCATTGATCACATTATTAAGTAACATTCTTGAAGAAGAAAAATTCCATTTACCATTCTTGAAATTTTGCAAATAAAAAGAATTTAGAAAAATTATTTTTATGCTTTCCCGAGGACGAGCAAGAAGCTAAGTGTGGGGTTGTGATAAATCTAAGATTTATAGTAATTTAAGATAATAAAAGCAAACACTTTTTATCAGAACTTGTATGCTTTGATGTGTTTTTGCTATTTTTCATGACAAAGAAGAGCTAAATTGAATTATGGGAAGCAATCTAAATATATGGGAGAAACACGCTCTAGCATGCCACAGCATGTGGAAGGTATCAACCCAAAACTGCCACACTGTCGCACACCATAGTGGAACAAAGTCCGAGACTGCCACGCTGTCGCACGCCATAATGGACCAAAACCCGAGACAACCACGCTGTCCCGCACCATAATAGACCAAAACCTGAAACTGCCACATTGTCGTGCACCGCAGCGCCCTCCTTCCTGAGAGCACGGCACTATCACACACCGCAGTGCAACTCAACTCGAAAGCTCGATGCTATCACGCACCTTGGCATCCTCAAGACAGAGAACCTGGCGCTACAGTGCGTCATAGTTCCTGCTGAGAATTAGCCAAGCAACAGCATTTAAAGCAACATAGGGAAGGCCAAAAGTCAAGATTTTTTCTCTTCCCATAGTAGGACTTAAATGCTAATAGCTGAAACTCTTCATTTCCAAGGGAATAAAAGATTAAATATTTAAGGTAAACACAACTTTCTAAATGTAGAGTTAATGACTAAATAAATTCTGGAGCAGCTGGGAAAAGTCTATAAAAAGAAGGATTAAGGATTACATAAGTGTTCCATACTTTGATAAACACTAGAGATCTTATACCAGAGCTCCTGCAAGAGATAAAGAAGGAGAGTTCCCCCTACCCAAGGAAGGAGAAGGCTGCACTTTAAAGAAGAAAGGATAAAGCACAAGAAATAAAGGGGGAGGAGCTAGAGAAGGGGAGACAAGCTGATAAACATGACAGTAGTTCCTAGTAATTGTATCCCCTTCTAACTTATCTTCTTTTCTATAAAAGCCATGCAAGGGCTTCCTATTGCTTGTAATCTTTTTTATAATTTCATATTAACAGCAGCCGAAACTCTACTTGGGGAGGGTTGGGCTTAAGAATGTAATGAATTAAGAAATAAAAGTGTTTATACTCTTCGATTATCTATGAATGTATTTTGATCTTATCTTTTTTATTTAAATGTTGTGAAGAATGAAATGGATAAGTAAATTTTAACATGAAGAAATCCTGGCAAAGAACAGATTTTAAAATTATGAAAACCATTGAGCCCTTCAATCACTAAGAATAAAGGGATTGGATGTTGAGTGTCCTCGTTGCGAATGTCAGTGACAACATTCAATAGCGTTTAGCACTCTAAGTCCTCGCATAGCTCATTTTAGGTTTATGCAAGAAGTTTGTGCATGATGAGAGTCAATGCATAACTCCTTTCTGAGCTGAGAAGTTGACGCATGTGATGTCGAGAGCCACTAATTGAGCTCCATAGCTCATTTTAGGTTTATGCGAGAAATTAGACGCATTATGTGCTATGGGTGATGCGACATAGCCCATCTAGCATAATATAATTAAGAACAGCTGATT
The DNA here is from genome assembly GCA_016760335.1 of Gastrodia elata. NCBI lineage: Eukaryota > Viridiplantae > Streptophyta > Magnoliopsida > Asparagales > Orchidaceae > Gastrodia > Gastrodia elata. The sequence goes on along the minus strand of CM028669.1, from coordinate 105,247,501 downwards.
TTATAACTTTGACGTAAGCACTGAACTCAGCCTATAATTATCACATGAGGGTCTATGTGCTGAGATTGAACTTTCCTGAGTTCATCTTTGAGCACTAGGAAAGAAGTAGTACATTTGGGGGGCACCCAAAAGAAGACTGCATCTCTTGATTATAATTAATTCGTTCATTTTATTTGATACTAAATTAATAAAGTAAAGTACTTGCATGAATTTTTAATAAATTGCATGCTGAAACCCAACTCTCCCTATTTTCTTTAAAAGTAATTTCTAATAAAAGAAACTATGATTTGCTAAGATCAAGACCAAGCAATATACAAACTTAATTGTCATTCGTACATTAGTGAATTCTAATAAACTTTGGTAACAAAACTAATACCGTTCCCAGAGGATGATAAATCTAGGGATCTCACTATCCAAATATTACTTCAGATCACATGCACTTGCATATGAGTGCAGACGTACAATTTTTTTCTATCAACAATCAAGAGACTTAATCTTTTATAGAGTATCCCTTAAATAGCTTAAGTCTTATCTAGTGCTCAAAAAGGAACAGCTATCGCATTTGCTTTCGGAACTTAGTTATTCATGAGATCTATTGTTTGATAAACTGATTTGAGTAATTGATGAACATGATTCCATCAATGGCCCTCATGCATCAATTTTAGGTTTAGCTAAGGAATTGAGCTGCTTGGTTACACAAGTTTATGTCACATCGCCCAATAGCGTTTAGCGCTCTAAGTCCTCGCATAAACCTAAGATGATATATGGAGCTCTATTAATGGTTCTCGGCTCTCATGCATCATCCTCTTGCTTTAACCAAGGTCAATGTGCTATGAAGCTCGATAAAACTTGTCGCTCAGCCCTAGGCTTGACATGCACTACTAACCTTGCATAAATCAAGTGACAACAATGGAGCTCGAAGATTTGTATGTTACATTCCAAGACTCAATTGATCTACCTATGACTACAGTCATGCACTGAGCATTTTAGCACAACAAATGTTGTGATAGGCATTCACAGTGTTGACTCTCTTGTGTGCATCTCCTTATGTCTTGGTGATCTATTTTGCACAATGGAGGTTTCAATGATTATGTTTTCCAAATTATTCATTCACATGCACTCAATAAAATTACGAAATGTCCTTCATTAAAAATGAAGAGTACACAGTATTTCCATCCTTATATTCTTACATACTTAATACCCAACCTTCCCCAAGAAGGGTTTAGGCTACCATTGATATATAAAAACAAAATATGCTACAAGAAATAAATAGTCCTTGCATTGCTTGTACATGAAAAGTGAGGGAGATAAAGAATGGTTATAATACTTGTGAACAGCCTTCACGTTCTCCTTGCTTTCTTCACTCATTTGATCTTCCTCCTTCTCTTGCTTTCTGCTTTTCTTCACAAGTTGTAGCCCTGCTCTGCCATGGGAAAGGTCTCCCTCTTCTTTGGTATGTAGTAATCTCTCGGGCAAAAACCTTAGACTATAGAAATTCTAGAACCCTTCTTTAATCTTGAATCCTTGCTTTTATAATCCCAGGAAATCTCCTTAGTATTAGTACAACCACCCCTTCCATCTTCCACAGAATTTAATTACTTTTATTAATTATTCTTTTATTCCCTTGAAAAATGAGGAAGTTTAAATATAATGCCACTAATTCTTGTTGGGGAAGGGGAAAATTAAGTCTCCTCCTCTTCCAAATGCTGATTGAATTCCTATTCCTAAGTAGATTTACGGCAGACACTACGACACGCTATAACACCAAGCTTATTGTTCGTCGGGTGCTATGGCATGGTAGTGCCAAGCTTTGGTGATGAGGGTGCTAGAGCACGCAGTAGCGCTGAGCTCTCAATTTAGAGCACGCTGTGGTGCACGGTAGCTCCGAACTTTCGGTCTTGAAGGCGTTATGGCACGCTGTAGCGCCAATATCTCAGGGATGAGGGTGCTATGGCGCGCGGTAGCATTGAGCTTTCAGTCTTGAAGGCACTATGGCACGTGGTAGTGCATGCTTCTCAGGCTTTGCTCTGCCACAGCGCGCTGTGGCGCACCGTAATGTGTCTCTTCTTACAGGTTCCAGGTTCCCTTGCAAACTTGATTTCAGACTTCTTGCCCTGTAAGGTGGCAAAATGCATATCAAAGTACACTAATTCTAAGAGAAAATATTATCTTTTATGTACAAAATTAACAATGATTCTTAGATTTCTCAACCCATCCCATCGCTAATTATACTTTATTTGCACAAGCGGCGGGGTGGGGCACCACAGTTGTGTGGATGGATGTTGGAAAATTGTTGGCATAGATTTCAAGGGAATTAGTGGAGGTTTGAGAGAGATATAATGAGTGGAGGGTTCAAACATCGCACTTCATAAAATGTTTGTAAAGCTCTATTGTTCACACTAACATCCATTCAGATTGTTTACCCAAAAACTCAAAAGCCAAAGAAAAAATTCAAAGAAAAACATTCATTAACCATTAAATATTGGAAACATTACAATATATAGCCCTTGCAAACCCTTGGACCAACCCTTAATAAAATAACCACAATACCCCTCCTTAGCATCCTTTGGATTCCCAAGTGCTCTTCCACTCTTCAACCTTGTTGGAGGATGTCCCAATGCATCTTGGCAATATTAATCATCTAGCTCATACATGAAAATATAAATATAAAACAAAAATAAATAATTAGGTCCACTAATTAACCCAAAAACTCAAAACATAACCCATTCTATGAACCGAAAAAACAAACTAGACTCACATGCTTATAAAAATAAAAATATAATATTATTATATAAAATTACTCTTAAAACTCTAGAAAATAAACTAAAATTAATTCTTTAAATATTCAGCTCTTTAGCATAAGCTCGCGTCACAATGCGGGGTTGTACCAATGGTTTTTGTGTTGTATCACTTCTCTCCTTACTAAAAGAACTCTGCTCCACAGAGTTGAAATTTAGGTAATCATCAAAAAGATCTGGGTTCAACTTTTGAAGCTCCATCTTTGTCACCCATGTGTCCTTAGAAGGCATATTATTCTTCCACCAAATCAAAAACTTGTGATCTCCATGTATTCCTTCATAAACCTCATCAGTACGATAAATTTAATCTCAAAAAAGGAAAGTGTATGAAACTTAAGTGTAGACTTGTTATCATTCTTACAATAAAGTCAGATCATGCATCTTTTGAAGTAAGATAAAAAAAAATGAAATCAAATCTTCAATGTTAAATACAAAACTATTTAGTATGTCAAGCAACAAATCCAAGTGATATGCATTGTTTTCAATTATCCTACTCACTCTGAATGAACCAGTAGCTCATGCATGTAGTTTCTTATGTTTGGTAGTGGCATACCTCTTAGAGCGGATGTGTACCAACACATAATTTCTATCTTTAAACTCTCTTTCAAATATTTTTTGCATTTACTTGTTTAGCATATCTAATGTTTGAAAGTTCAATTTGTGTTTTAACCGCGTCATGCAACTTTTGAAAGTTTGTGGTGAAAGAAAAAGCAACATCCGAATTGGGTGATTAGGAAGCTCTAAGAGATCGATAAGATTTCTAGAATTAAAACCATATACAATCTCAAATGGTGTTTTCTTTGTGGTCCTGTAGATAACACTCTTATAGGCATACTCTGCAACAAGCGTGAAGATTTAATTACCTAAATTTTCTGCAACTTGACACCTCAATAAATTTTCTAAACTCTTATTTACTTCCTAAGTTTGACCATCAATCTAGGAGTGGAAAGCAGAAGAAAACTTAAAGGTAGTACCTAATAACTTCCTTAATGCTTTCCAGAAATAAGAAACAAATTTTACATAACAGTCAGACACTATAGTGTTAAGTACTTCATGTAGGAATGTGAGATGCAATGTTGTCTTAGAACATGGGATGAATGTGCCATTTTGGAAAACCTATCCTCTACTACAAATACACTATCACGTTGACACATCATTCTAGGTAATTTCAAGCCAAAATCCATCAATAGATTCTCCCATGGTCTATATGGAATAAGTAAAACTGAATAGTTATTAGAATTGGGCTTAGTTATTTTTGCTCTTCTACAAACTATAGATTGGGACACAAATATACAAACGTCTGTCTTCAGTGATAATATCTAAATAAAAAAAATAATAACAAAATATAATAAGTAATCATAATGTTAATAACAGTAGTTAGTTGTATGGTTTACCATTGTTTCTACCATTCCTTATTATAATTGCATAGTTAATGCTCAAACTGCGCAAGTGATTCCAAATTGTTATGGCCATTTTGAATTTCCATCACAAATATCTCATGAGTCTTGCTCAAAGATTGATCGAGACAACAACAAGTCAATGAATATTTTTAGGTGTCTCTATTTGTATGGTTGACTGATGGAAAATTCCTTAGTCAAGTATTGTTGGCCAATTACCCAAGTGAATAATACTAAAAGGCTAAGTAAGAAGGGTCAAGCTCATATTCTATTATCATCCTAAGCGTGTGGACTATAATTTCATTTTTTTAAAAAATTGGTTTTAACTTGGAAGCTTTTTGTAGTTTGGTCAATAACTTTATAATCTCTCTTAATTTTACACTTCTATCTTATGAATTATCTCCCCCTTCTACAATAAGAAACATTATATTGTTTTCTCCACTCAATGTTTATCATAGGGACCATTGTAATATTGTTAAGCGTGTTTTATTTATTTGATAACCCTTTTATGAATCCTATTTATTCCTTTAAGTAATTTTGCAACTTGGTTTTCTTTATTACACATTCAATCATTTCCCAAATGGGTACTATAAGAGTTTTAGATCATAGAGCTGACTTGTAAATAGCACAATCAAGATTCAAATGCAGTGATTTTGGTTAACTTATGAGCTACTCATTTGAATACAAACCAATTAAACATTAGACTTTAATACTAAGTCTTTTGCTAGTTTTGATAAAAGGCTTACAAAAGTCTGATGATTGTAAATGAAAAGTATGGCATCCATCAAACCCCATTGATTTTTCTTGAGTTTTCCTTGAACACAATCCAAGATAATTGATTGTGGTAGTTCCAGATGTACAAAAACATACTTAATTATAATCAAGAAACATCTTCGACCATATTATTCTTCATGGCATTGATTGCTTGACATTAACGTAATAATCATGAAGAACTCCAATTTGACATAAACATGCTCATGTCATGATTGAGCATTTAGAAGTTCTGTTGTGAAGTTCTTATAGATTGTTTGCAATGATCATTTTGACATTTGTAATGGGGTGTATGAAACTTGCTTTCTATTAATCAACTTGAATGTATTGCAATGAGATCTTCTTTCATAGTTTAAAAATATATATATAATTATTTAGAGTTTAAAGTCTTTACCACACTATTCTATTTAGAAATTTTTAATGTATGAGTTTTTCAAATCCATTAACATCAACATGGATAGCATGGCGTTCTTAAATAGATTTCCCTCATTGATATAGAAATCTCTCTTACCTAGCTTCTTAAAAACTCATCTCTCCCTTCAACAATTCTCTAACATATCTAAATACCCTCACCCTACTCGTATACACAATTAGACTAAAAATTTGAACTTCTAACTTTGAGAAAAGTGCCATCATCACTAAAGATAGGGCATCCTTTTTATGTGTTAGGCTTACTAAAGTTTTCTCCAATTTTGTAAGTAATACTACAATTTGCTTTGTAAGTACATAATGCCTATAGCATTTAATAATATTATGGAGGGAAAGTAATTATGTCATATATTGGGTAGTTTACTTGAGGCACTTAAATCATTTACAAGTAATAAGCGATATGTCAGATGCTTAGCTCCCAACAATATTGATTGATCAATTTCCACTTTAAAATTTTTCAAAAGGTTAGGCAAATATAATATAGGTGTTGTATTATTTTGTTTCCTCAGCTCTTCAAATGCAATTTGGGTTTAAGTCCTCATTTAAAAACCATCACTTCTTTGCAAGTTTGTGTAATGTTGTTATAATGATTAAGAAGCCATGAATTGGCTTCCTTATGTACTTGCTAGCTCCAAAGAAATTTCTTATCTCTATAATGTTAGTTGGTTGGGACCACTTGACCATTGCTCAAAATTTTATCAAGTTCATTATCACATCATAATTTTTAATCTTAAATCCTGAGTATATCGTTTTCCCCCAAAACTCACACATCTATAAGAAAAATACAATTCATTGCCTCAAAATAAATCTTCTCCATCTCTAAGTGCTCTACATGATCAATTTCATTCTTACTAGACACCAAAATATCATCTTTAAGGACCATCATAAGTCAAGCAAATAAGGTCAAAGTACTTTGTTTGTTAACCATATAAATGTTACATGAGAATTAAACAAGCTTTGTAAATATACAAAAACCACCTCAATATTTTGTGCTATTTTGTTTAAGAATGTGTTACTTTTAATTTATTTTTGGTGTGTTTGCTTCTATTTGTATTTTCCAGGAAAAAATATGAATAATTTTTATTCAATTGCATATCAAAAAGGAAAGTCAGGCGCTCAGGCGCGCCTGAGCTCCCTATTTCTACACTTGAGCAGAATTTAGAGGATTAGGCACTCATGCGCGCTCAAGTTTCCTAGTGGAAGAGCCTCAAGTGCTCAAGCACGCTCAAGCTCCCTAGATAAAGAACTTCATGCACTCAGGCCCTCTCAAGCACCAGGTGGTCAGGAGCATGCACACTCAGGTACCAGGTCGGCAAAACCTCCCATGCTTAAACACCCTATTGGAAGAACCTCAAGCCCTCAAGCACGCTCAAGCTCCCTAAATAAAGAAATTCATGCACTCAGGCCCTCTCAAGCACCAGAGTGCCAGGAGCATGCGCACTCAGGTACCAGGTCGGCAAAACCTTCCATGCTTAAATGCCCTATTGGAAGAACCTTGCACACTCGGGCACCAGAATGACAAAACATCATGCTCTCATACACCTCAAGAGCTCGATTGGCAGAATCTCACGCACTCAAGCACCCGATGGGTATAGCTTATAAAAGGTGAAAGCTAAGAAGAAAAGAAGGCGTTCCTTGGCCCTCCATTGGCAATTTTGGGGTGATTCCAAGGTCAAATAAAATTCTTAAGCAGTTAAAGTAAGAGAAGGAACTAAAGAGAAGAAAATAGAAGGGAAAATTATACTTCTAAAAGAACTTTCTAGCCACCATTAATAGGAATCTTAGGTGGCCATTAAAGACATGGAGAATGAAGAAGAAGAAGAAAACAAAGACTAAGAGAACTACAGGGACGTTCCTTCAGTAACATCTTTCTCACTTCCATATTCATTTCTTTTGGATTATCTCATGTAAGAATCATGAAGCTCTTTTTAAATATTTCTATCTTTCTTGTGATGTACTTGTAATGGTAGCCAAATGCCTCTCTTTCGAGGATGGTTAGGCTAGATCTGTGTACTAGACCTTTTTTATGTAATATTGAGTTCAATTTATGTGAATTGTTAATGAATGTTTGTGGAGTGTTCATTGTTTAACTTCTTGCACAACTACAAAATAGTCACTAAAATAAACAAAGTGTATTCGCAATCACTACACCATGGATTGAACCAAAAGTTCATATCAATATGTTTGTCCATATGACGCATGTGAGTCAAGAGGCACTGAATTCTAGCTCAGAGCAAAAGTTTAGATCAAGAATTTTTGCGCACTTGACACAAGAGTACACTAAAACCTAGAACAAAGCAAAAAGAAAAAGTATTGTTCAAAATTTCAAGTGCACTAGACATATAAGTTGCACCAAATCCTAGGCCAGAGCAAAAGTCCACATCTAGGACTTGTGTGCAGTTTCATTTCTTGTCTTCCATGCTCAGTTCCTCAAGCGGACTTACGCTCAGACATAAGGTAAGACCGAATAAAGAATTGCTAAAGTAAAGAGATCTACATTATTTTCTAAAAGCATGGAGATGTCTATGTGCAAGTGAGAACAAAGATAAAAATTTGCACTAAATAGGGAATGCTGAAAAAACTTAAAGAAGCCACCATTTAAACATTAAGATTTGAAGTAAAGAGGTCTCATATGAGATCGACCAAAGACAGTCTTAGGGTTTGGCGATGAGTGGCCCATGTGCGTGAGAGATCATTAAGGGGTTTAACTATCTGTAGCCCCTAGAAATATGAATTAGCATTCTCACATTATCACCATTTAAAGAACTCAACAATTACTAGGAAAGTTGAACCATAGTGAACTAGTCTAGCTCTCCCTGATCTTTCAATCATAATTTCATCCTCATAATCTAGATTTATTATCTTGTATGAATAGATTAGTTTAGATTAAAAACCATCAAATCAACTGTCTAAGTATTAGGAGAAGGAAAACAAGCTAGTAACCATCTATTAACCTTTGAGAATGATAAATCTAGAATTCATCATCTTTATATTACTTTAAACCATATATACTTTCATGTGATCAAAAATCACATTGTTTTGTGGCCTGTTAGAATTTTACAAAAGTATTCTTTCCTAGTAGAGAAAGAATCTCTTCTAATCTCAAATATTCTAATTCAGTATCCTAATTTATACAAGGTATTGGACCTTATGTAAGTATCAGTACTATCTGCCGCTCAACGATTTTTCTTAAGCCTTGGTAATTTCATAGAATTTTTCTTAAGCATGCACACTATTGTAAGGTCTCCCGTTTGGCATAAAGCCATCATTTTGTAATAATCTATATTTTATTTTATTATGAGCAAAATTTGCATACATTTTGGCTATGTTTTAATTTCTTTGCCGTCAAGTTTACATGAATATTTATGTAGTTCATACTCTCTATTTAGTACATACTCTTAATGTATATAATGAATCAGAGTTTTGAGTGCAATAGTTTGAGCCAAATCCAAATCGGCCAAGCTTGGAGCTTAGCTTGGTGAACTTAGTTGCAACAAAGTAAAGAGTCGAGCTAATCCTGGGTCAGCCTAAATTTAAGCGTGAGTTTGTTTAGGTAATTGAGTTCAAGCTCAAACAAGTTCAAGTCGGCTTACAAGACGGTTAAGTCATAAACAAGTACACATTAGCTCGAACCGACTCGTTTACACATTGAACTCAAGTGTCAACCTTGACGTACTCGTGCTAGGTGCCAAATTTGGAGCCTACTAAGCCTTGCCTTCCCCTCCCTCCACTTAAGAAAAACAGTATTATAATATTTTCTTACAATTTAAAATGATTAAATACTAATTTAATTGTGTTCGTATTATTAAATAACTGTCATCTTCCTTTTTAGATACATTAACAAAAAATTAATTCTTATTAGGAAGTTGTTATAATATTCTCATAAGTGCCTCCTTTCGATACACAGCATCATTAAAATATCTAATTTTAATGTTTAACTCATAATAATTAAGAATCATTAGAGTATTTTTCATGTTATTCTTTTCCAGTTTATGTCAACATCCATAACACCATACTTACTGTGCATGGCACCGAGTAGCTTAAATCTCTAATCATACATCTTTAGCTGCTTAGAAAAAATAAAATAAAATAAATAATAATAATAATGGGCTGGAAGGCATTGATCATTAACTGAACTGCAAGTTATCGAACAGATTTATAGCTTGCGCTTCACAAAAGATCGGTTTAATTAAGAACCATACTTCTATTAGTTCGATAGCTTGTGTTAGCAGTGAGAAAGGTCGACTTTAAGAACCCTAAATTGGTACGCAGTTAAGTCTATTGTATTAACTGATTTTAATTTGTAGGATTTGACTGTTCGAGTTTGTTGAATCTTAGTTGTGATATTAGGCGGATTTTAAACATTCTTATTTCATATATCTATAGATTCTAATAGTAAAAGATATGAATTACAGATGTCATAACAGTACAAAGAATCGAATTAATTGATGGACAAATTAGGTTTAATTAGGCCATTTTAGTGCCTAAATACACCTTGTCTAAGGTATAATGATGTTTACAAAGTATTTTGGGATTAATTTGGAGGCACTTGGCTGCATCTTTAGCAGTTAGAAACTATGGCGTCGATTGTGTATCAATGGGGACGACCACGACAATGTAACAAGTATCTCGGGGTAAAATGAATATTAAATCCATTTTTTAAAGTAACAATTTAGAAGAGAGTTGATGGGCTTGTGCGTTATCAATCGTAAGATCGAGCCAATTTGGCTTGATCCGGTCCTTATAGTCAGGGGGACTTTGGCTGCTACAATTCTACACTGTAGCTCGAGTCCCAAACTTTACACTCGTCGGCCCGGGCTACCTCACCATCAGGGAGGTGTTCCTTGGGTCGAACTTGACCGAAGGAACACAGCGAGCACTTGTGCTCACCTAATGGACCGCTGTGGAGGGAGAATTTTGCCTCCACAGTAAATCCTAGGAGGCTAACCTTCTCGAGAAGCCATTTTGAGTTAGGGTCAGCCTCACAGTGGGCTTTTGGCCGTCATTTTGTAATAAGGATCAGCTTTCGAGGTGGACTGTGTCTTAAATTAGGGCTAACTCAAGGTTCCCGCATTTGACTGCCCAACAGGGATCAAGAGTAGTGCAGGGCTGGTCGACCCCGACCCGAACGGTACCGTCTCCGGGCCTTGCACCCACTGTTCGCTCGCGTGCGTGCAGAGGGTTGGTAGGCATGCGTATAGGCGTCGCGTGTAAAGAATTAATTTATTTATTTATTTATTTCAATTTAAAAAATGTTTAATATCTTACTAATTATAAGTCCAAATATATTGAAATTATATATCAAAATGATAAAAAAATTATAGAACATTAATATAAAGTTAAATTTTTTATTTTGATGATTAATGTCACTAATCACTTTCTAATTGTTATTAATTATCATTATGGTTTAGATTAGCCATTTGATGTCCAATTCTAACATACTTACTATCATTGTACTCATTATGTTATATGAAAGCTATAGCTACTGATTTTATATTATTTGAACATCAATTGGAGAACATAGTTTTGACTCTTAATAAATTATTATTTTAATCCAAAATTAAGATTTTCTTTATTAAGCTTCCAAAAACGTAGGATATCTTAAGAAACTTCGTTTATGGCATAGTTAACAATTAGATGATGATTTATGCAGGAAAACAACTGGATTGACCTAAATCTTGTCTTAGTCCTAGTAAACTTAGTATTGAACCTTAACCTTTAAGAGAGAGAATTTATATGAAAACTTATGACTTAATTTAGTCATTTATTATGAAGACAGTAGTAATTAATCATTAACATTGTACATGTGACTAGGAGAGAATCCTATAGTTTTAGAGTGGAACCGTCTTAGGAGAATTAATGGATGCTCGACCTAGTCTAATTAATGATTATAAATTTTTAAGAATTTAGTGAGTAACATAAGTGTCTAATGAGTAACTAATCTGATATAGTGTAGGCTACCATACTATGCTAAGTTTAAGGCTTATGACCATCAAGAATGTTTAATGATTGAGCTAAAGCTAAACTTTGTTTTAAGAACTAATGAGGTTTAGAACCTTTTAGTAATAATTAATAAAGTTAAACCTAGAATTTAATATTAGTAATATTAGAACTTGGATCCGTAAAAGGAGAATCCTTTATACTTAGATTAGTGAACCAAAAAGAATAAGATCATTCCTTAAGTTTTTCCAAATATAGTAGTAATCATGCAAAGCCATTATGTTTGAGAGTAGATTAATACTGACCTATTATTTACTTACCTAATGATAAGCTAATTTAACCTGAAATTAGGATGGTATGAATTAAGTTGGATGAATAGAAAATTTTTTGAGCTAGGGTTGAAGTGATATAAGCCATAGAAATGCTATAACCTAGGATGTGCAATAGTGAACCTATAATTTGTAACTTTGGATGTTTTATTAGAGCTAAAATATTAAAAGATAACTTAGTCAATTGTAGTACAAGAAGTAACATAGGATTTTGAATCACCACTTGTATCTATACTTATAAACTATTTTGTTATTTAAATAGTACTTAATTAAATTACTATTTTCCAAAACCTCATTACTATACATATAAATGTACTCCAATTAACTTAGGGATTTCTAATGTGTAAGTTAGTTAAGTGGTTGATTAGCCCTAATATTTAAGATAGATAATTAAAGTAGAAAATAATGGATATCACATATTTTACAATAATTTGAAATACTTGAAATGCTACAACGCATTGAGACTAAATCCTTAAAAAATATTCATTAAGATATCATGCATAAATTAATCATATTAAGTTTTACTGAGGGGCTTCATATGGTGGATTGTTGTGTGCAGTTATAATTGAGCCAGGGCAAGCTATGGAGTGATCAGGAGACCGTAGATATCCTACAAAGGAGAATGTGTGCTTGTTTATAAGAGACCCCGCTTATATTATTATTGAGCAGGCATGCTTGACTCTTCACTTGTTTTGTACAGTGACCGCAGCAGCTAGGGCAAGGGAGGGGACCATCGGAAGGAAAAAGAAGAATCTTAAACTTTTTTCTTTTTTTTATAAAAATTAGATTTAAATTAATTGCATTTATTCGTCGTTTGGTTCCCAAATTAGTCAAAACTTGACCGAGAGGTTCATCTTGACGAGACAAACATTCTGAATAAAAATTTTTCAATTTGGAGTTATATTTTATTTTTAATTAATTTTTGAAGAAAAAAACTTCAAAACTTAATTGCGGACAATCTGGCGCTCAAAATTAGACGAAAACTTTTGTGTAGCTTTATTTTATTATTACGAATCCAGCGACACCAAAATTATTGAATTTGAACTTATATCTAAATTTCTTAATTTTCCTTATTTAAAAATTTTAATAATTAATATAGGAATATTCGTCCATCAGATCGCCTCCAAACTTGGTCACAAAAATTTACTCTTTTAACATTTTATTTGTTTGTTCTAATTTGAAACTTGCTTAGGAATCTTATTTTGTCCTAATTTGGTTGACATTTTGGCTTTCTAAAATTTGGGTTATTACACAATGAGAGACCCTAAAGCTACCATTAAAGGACTGAAGAAGGAAAAAGGAGAAGAAGACGAAGACAAAGAGAACCCCTTGGGACATACCTTCAGTTGCATCTTCTCTACTATTTTTATCATTTATTTTGAACTATCTCATTGTAAAATCATGATGCTTTTGAGAACCAAAACTTCTTTTGTTTATTGATTTTAATGGTAGCCCAAACCCCCCCTTTTGGGAAAGGATAGGTTAAACATATGTAGTAAACTTTCTTATGTGAATGCTGAGTTTGATTTGTTGAATTATGTGATAAATGCTTGTGCTTTGCTTTATTAAAAATTTATTGATATGCAATTATAAATAATCAATATAATTAAAGCAATATGCTCATAATGCACTACACTTTTGATTGAACCAAAAGTGCCAGGCCAGGCCAAGGAGGGGGCGGTGTGGCTGCCCCCAAGAAGGGAAGGGAGGGGCCGGCTTCAAGGATGCGTGCAAAGCACGCAACATCTAGGGCAAAGGAGGGGACCATCGGGAGGAAAGAAAAGAAGCTTATTTTTTTTATAAAAATTAGATTTAAATTAATTGTATTTATTCGTCGTTTGATTTCCAAATTAGTTAAAACTTGACCGGGAGGTCCGTCTTGACGAGACGAACGTCTTCGAACAAAAATTTCTCAATTTAAAGCTATATTTTATTTTTAATTAATTTTTGAAGATAAAATTTTCAAAAATTAATTGCGGACAATCCAACGCTCAAAATTCGACGAAAAATTTTGTGTAGCTTTATTATATTATTACGAATCTAGAGACACCAAAATTATTGAATTTAAACTTATATTTAAATTTCTTAATTTTCCTATTTAAGAAATTCAATAATTAATATAGGAATATACGTCCGTTAGATCGCCTCCAAACATGGGCATTATGATCCCTACTCTTTCTAACGATTTATTTGTTTGGTCTAATTTGAAACTTGCTTGGGGACCTAATTTTGCCTTGATTTGGTCGATGTTTTGGCTTTCTAAAATTTGGGTTGTTACACAAGGAGAGATCCTAAAGCTACCATTAAAGGACTAAAGAAGGAAGAAGGAGAAGAAGGTGAAGACAAAGAGAATCCCTTGGGACATACCTTCAGTTGCATCTTCTCTACTATCTTTATCATTTCTTTTGAACTATTTGTAAAATCATGATGCTTTTGAGAACCAAAACTTCTTTTGCTTATTAATTTTAATGGTAGCCCAAACCCCCCATTTTGGGGAAGGATAGGTTAGACATATGTAGTAAGCTTTCTTCTGTGAATGCTAAGTTTGATTTATGGAATTATGTGATAAATACTTGTGTTCTGCTTTACTAAAAATTTGTTGATATGCAATTATAAATAATCAATATAATTAAAGGAGTATGCTCTTAATGAACTACACTTTTGATTAAACCAAGAGTTTAGATCAAGGTGTATATGCATGATAATGCATGAAACACAAGCATCACTAAACCTTATATCAGAGCAAAATTCCATATCAAGGATTTATGTGCATTTGAAATACAAGTAACACCAAACTCTAGATCATATCAAAATTCTAGAATAAGGATTTGTGTGCAATTATCATTTCTTGTCTTTCGTGTTTCATACCTCAAGGGGCTTAAAGCCTAGACATATGGTGATACCAAATAAAAGATTACTTTAGTAGAAAGATCTACACACTCTCCTTTGAACACATATATGTCTATGTGCATGTAAGAACAGAAATGAAAATCTAGTTCTATTTGTGCTACAAGGAATGCAGATAAAACTTAAAGAAGCCACCACTTAGACATTAAGTTATAAAGATAACCTTAGGGTTTATTTGTGAGTGACTCATGTGTGTGAGATATCACAAGTTAGTTTAAGTATATGTAGCCAGTTGAAATATATAAGTTTAACATTCTCATGAATTATCCAATTGAAACTCAGCAAGAACTAAACATTGAATCATATTTAATCAACTTAACTCTCTCTAATCTTTAAAACTTTATATATCCTCATTAATTTAATTTTATTTACTTTGCATGTTAGATCTAGTTTAACAACAAGACTAAAATCTTAATTGTTTAAGCATTATAAGAGAGAATAATTGCTAGTAACCCTCATTTAATCTTTGAGTAATAAATCTGAAACTCATCATTCCTATATTACTTTAGACCACGTATACTTGTATGTGATAAAAAGCCACACTATTTTATGGCCTGTGAAGGTGTATGATACAAAACAAGCCCAATGAAATTATAATCACTAACTCGCTTCATGTGAGTATTATATT
This sequence comes from Gastrodia elata, assembly GCA_016760335.1. Classification (NCBI taxonomy): domain Eukaryota; kingdom Viridiplantae; phylum Streptophyta; class Magnoliopsida; order Asparagales; family Orchidaceae; genus Gastrodia; species Gastrodia elata. Next base: position 105,232,302 of record CM028669.1, on the reverse strand, counting down.
ATGAGCTCAAATTGCTCATGTAAGGTATGCTAAGTACTTAGAACTTTTATTGAGTTCTGATTGAATTTAATTATCTTATAGAATATCCCACCCGGTCACTAGGCGCAACAAAATAATATTAGCAACAAAATAGGTTATTACTGAGGAATAATTCATCCTGACTCGTTATCAGCCCATCACTCTTGATAAGTTAACAAGAGTCCAATAAGTTATCCTATCATACTGCAACAACTAAGGCTAATCCTTAAGACAAGTATAAGATTTTGATCTTAAGTATTAATCAAACTACTCTTATGCCTTAGCATATGATAATTTATGAAAGAATAACCAATACATATGAAGTAAGATCCAAAGTGAGTAATGATCACATCACAATTAAGTTTTAAATAGTAAATAATCAAAGTGCAGAAGCTTAAACATCTATCCAAAACATTCATCACAAAAGTTAAGTAAAAATTTATCTCAAAAAAAAAAAGTAAAGATATATCCAAAGTTAATTATTAGAGTTAATTATTACAAACCAGAATTTAAATATGCAATAAAGTAACTCTCTTATCTCACAAGCAAAAAATAGTAAACAAAACTAAAAGATCAACACTCCGACAGTTGTTGTTCCTTCATCTCCTCTTGAAGCTTCTGAATCTCTTCAAAAGTAGATTCCTCAAACTGCTCCAAGCCTGACATGTCAGTTTAACATACCAGGGCCCTAACCAAAAAAGAAAAAATAAATTAAATTAAATAATAAGTCTATATACATTTTAGGCTGAATATAATATTTTCCTATTATTAATGGGATATTACTCATTAAAATAGTAATTAAATAGTAAAATAAAAATCAAACTGAAATAACTGAAAGTAAACTAAAACTATAAATCCAAATACTTAAAACAGAGATGATATAAAGCTGAAATAGACAAGTGCACTGAAAATAAAATAACTGAAGCAGAACTGTAACTAAATAAAATGTAAAAATTGAACTATAATATATGCCACTGAATATACATTTGAATGTTCCACAAAGTATGCCATAAAGTATGCCACAAGTATGCATGGCATCAATGCAACATTGCATCCCAAATTTCCTAAGTGCGCTCTATATCGCACTGCTAATAGATCCTAAGTGTGCTACATATCTCATCACTAATGATATGCTATATTTATGTGAATCATGATATGCCAAAAGTTCAATGAAATAAGGAATAAGAAATCAAAACTAGAAAATAAAAAGACAAATCCCTTTTTGTTATCTAATGTATTACTTCTAGCATGCACATTAATCTAGGTGCCACACTTGAATATAACTCTAAATCATAAGAGTTATAGTTCAGAATCTTAATTATGCTTAAATCAACATATTTTATTAACCTAATTCATCATATATTAAGAGCACATTTATATAATTTGCAAGTCCTAAGAGAGGTATAATTGAACACTTAGATTGTTTAACTACGCTTATCCCTGCGAACAGGGATAGAAGACAGACATCATTTCACAGTTTATTCTCCCAAACTAAGGTGTCCAAATCCTAAATTATGACATACTTAAGGATTAGGATGCTTATTTTGAATTGAATTGTACTTATCAAATTACCTAAGGTAAGACTGAATCTCTATAGTTCATTACAAAGCAAATCAACCAATTACTTAACTAACTACCAACTAGAGTTGATTATAGATGTGCACTGCCTTCCCATATTAGGATACTAATATTATCATTACATTTAATTCTAAGAAAACTAGTTAATATTAAAGGAGTTTTAAGATATAAGAGATATACTCAATGTAATTAGTTTCAACACTAACTCCAAGAAATTGACATTTAAGTCTTTCAATTAAGACTTATTACCATATGAGTGTTAGATTATTATCGCCACAAAAATATGGGATCAATATTTATAGTTCACAAGGACTCTACCTTAATACATCCCAAATAAGGCAACTTACCTCAATAATTTAGCTTGACTAAAGTTCCATTAATCATATTTTTAACCTTGCATTTAGAGCTACTTCTTAAGGTTCTGAATTATTCCAACTAAAACTTCAAGTTAAAATAATAATCAAGGTAAATCTTATGCAAGGATACATGCAATTCATGCTTGCTAAATGGAGTTGAGAGACAAAAATCAAGAATGCAGATCCTTCTTATCTTATTTTTAAGAGTTAACATTCAAATTCATAAAATAAATCATTAAATCTAGAATTTGGTTATTTGATCAATTAATATCTTTTATTAAATGATTATATATCCTTAAGCATACAAATTCTCTGATTTAGGAGAAAATTAATAAGATGCCAAGTATAGCACTTAAGTCTAAATCACCTTAATCCTCTTTTAGATCTAAGAACCTAACATGCAAAAATTGAGCTCAAGAAATAAATCAGATTATATTAAATTATTTCTTATTATCTAATGAAGGTAAAATTGGTAAGTGAGCTTAAGTTGGATAAGAAAAATGCTTAATAATGACTAATTAGAGTTTTGAGCTAATTAAAGGTGATTAGCAATTTCTCATGTCTAAACTAAAATACAAAGTTATCACTAGGTTTCTTACTGTCTAATGATTTCATAGATACCTTAAATACTAGAATAAGATTATAATTAAGGTTAATATTCACTAATCAAGATTTTAAGTAATTAGTAAATAATTAGTAGAATTGATCATAGAAAAAAAAATTTAATTGTACAATTAAGATCAAATTTGCAAAATGAAGAAATAGAGACCTAAAATATGTAATTTGGATGAGTATACATCTTAATATTCACTAATCATATTTTTGGATAATTAAGACATAATTAAAAAAATAATTAATAGAAACTAAAATATTATTATAGTTTATAAACCTACATATTTTTCTGATCAAAATGATATATAAGAACATATATTTTGGATGTATATTGGCTTAAATAATTAAAACCCTAAATCTCATGTATTATTCTATACTTTGAACTTTACGATTTGCAAATAATATTCACATTATTTCCATTTGAACATTCGAGCTTTGTCGGGTCGACCAGGACCTGACGGGTTGGCATCCAACAGGACAGCGTGGGTCGGTCGGGACCCGACGACCCGTTACTGTCGAACAACACGGGTCGTGGGCTGACTCGACCCACATTGTTCTCCTTCCTTACAACAAAGTAGAAGCCACATTAGGATTTAAAGTTTTAAGGAAACCTAAACTCCCAGCACATAGAGTATTAATCGATGTGATTAATAGTTCAAAAGATTTCTAGGACTGAATACTACATAATGGGACCTAAATCCCTATCTAGAATGCACCCAATCATCAGATCCTAAATTTAGGATTCCCAATATTAAGGTTTACTATGGAGGGGAAATACTTCCTCCACAGGCAACCACTATGACCAATTGAACTCTCTACATGTTCCTTAGGTCAGGGCGACCCATGATGAATGAGGCTTTGGGGAGGATCGGATCATGGTCGTTTACCCGAGCCCAAGGGGTCAATCACCCAAAAGCCAATTGAGGCACTTCCAGGCCGCTGCGACCCATTATGAGTGATCAACTACAATATGAAATCTGTTTGGAGTCATTGGAGGTCGTGGGAAATATGTGAGCTTTACGGGGAGATTTGCTCTGTTGGGCGTCGTCTGAGCGGGGATGAAGGTGAGCAGTAGTGGCTCCTCGCTCAATTTTCTGAATGATCGTCTAAAAAGGCAAGATGGTCCTAATGCATCAGCTTGTAATAGTCGAATGCGGGAGGGATCATAGCCATCAGATCGCTGGTGCAATCCGTTGTCTGATATCAGATATGGATAGATTTGATATGGACCATTTGATGCGAATAGAAGGCCAGATGGCTCGGGATCGGTGCAACCCATGCTCCGCAATAGATCACCCATGGTTCTCACAATGAATCCCAATCCCAGAGCCAACTGACCGTTTGAAGGGTAAATTTGCAAATATTTGAAATTGCAACTTTTGTGCAATTTCTTCAATTTAATTTTTAATTGAATTAAAGCCTAAATGACCTCCAAAAATTTTAAAATTTTTACACCTAGCTAATTTGGGAAAGATGAATTAAAAAATACAATCAGATTTAGATTTGGAGATTAATTTAATTTAACTAACTTTCTAGACCACTAAATTGGCTATTTAGCCAATTGCTCCAAATGGATTCCGATGAATCCCAAATTTTTAGGGTTTAGTCTTAATAAAGATTACAACCCATTGGCACTAGATTTAAGTCTTAAATAGGTATAAATTGAGCAAGATAACAACCTAAATTTGTTACATATTAATCTTCAAGCCCTATGTATAGTGCGCACATAACTTGTATAAATCTTAGTACCATTAGTGGATATTTTCTACATAGAATCATGTTATTAGGACATAGGGATTACTTTATAAATGTAAGAAATCAATACTATGTAATGAATTCTCACGATAATGTTAACATCCTGTTAGTAGTTGTAAAATTAGGCAAATATGAAATAATAGAATTAAGTGTCCAATAAGTACTTTTATTAATTAACTCTTATATGCGGATAAGAGGATTTAGTGAAAGGTTAAGAGACATAAATTTAGAAAATTTATTGAAATGATAGTAGGAGCAAACTTAGAGAGTTCACCCTAAGTGTAGAGTTAAACAACTATAGTAATTTAAGGTGATCCAAATGAGCTTCATTAGTTTGAGAAACATAGTATGCTTATTCAAGCTTAAATAAACTCGATAAATTTTGATCCATATTAGGATATAATATGAGTAACTTAGCTTAATAATCAAAATATATAATGAACTTGATGATTAGCCTTAAATGGATTGTAGATTCATAACTAATATATTTAGTGTTAAGATTTCTTGATTTGTAAATAGATTGGGTTAAATTAATTAAATTTAAAATATTAGGACATGTATGTATGATTATGTAGTGAAACTAAGTAAGTGAATCTAACTAATTTTGAGTTAAAACAAATTAGTTTTAACCTTGTTATCATAAGGCCATCAGTCTGAGAATATATAAGATAACATAATATTGGAGATCCCAAGCTTGTATATTATTAGAGCAGTTACAATAGATAATTAGACAATAATTGATATCACATGCTTTTTAATTAAATTATTTTGAAATAACCTTGATTTTATTGCTTTGTATTTGAGCCAAAATCCTTGTAACATGTCATATAAGATTCTTTGTGCCTTAAATAAAAACTTAATAATTTAAGAAAATATTTAGCATTGGGTTCATATATAGATGGGTGATTGTGCATGCATATTACAGCCAATGGATAGTTGTAAGAAGTAAAAAGGATACTTGCACATACTAATTAAGGAAAGTTGTGTTAAGTTCGAAAACTTACACTTTATCTTGCAGGTGTGCTTGACTTCTTAGCTGCTTCTATACGTGCCCACAATAGCAAAGTAAAATAATTAAAATAAACATCACAATGTATTATTGCCTATTCAGTTCAGTTCAATTCAGTATAGTTTAGATCTATCTATGAGTAGCTAGATAATTTGTAGTTATAGTTCAGTTTGGCTTCATTAGCTAACCAGATAGTGCAATATTACTTACAGCTTACTTTTACTTTTACTTTTATTGTTTCTTTTAGCGCTTAATGTCCTTACTATTACTTCAGTTATGATTTCTATAATAACTCGTCAGCATATTTGTATTGGTACTTACTTACAGTACAATCAATTTAGCTTATGTCATTGGTCATATTCATGTCATTTCTTTTCAACTTATTATAAATATATATATATATATATATATATATATATATATATATATATATGCCTAACCTTATTTGCAGCTCCTATATTTGAGTTATGTGCTTAGTTTACTTCAATTGTTTAAGATTCAACTTGATTGAGTTATAGCTTTACTCTTTTTCTCTTACTCAACTTTGTTGTGCCTATTAATTTATTGAATTAGTTGTGATATCCTAAATTTACTTTAAATCCATCCGTAACTAGACTTTAAAAGTCTAATAAGATTTTTTGTATTGCATGTGCCTATCATATATGTATATATGACAGGTCAAGAGTATAGATCAGACCCAACGTTTAAGGGCTATGATCATGATGAATGATAGATTTAAAGTATTCAAAGAGCGAGAGAGAATTTTCATTTCACTTATTCTTAGCTCAATATTAAAATGAATGCAATTAATGTATTTTTCTTATTTTTACGAGTTTCTGTATTGTATATGAATGGATGAATGTGAAAAATATTTGTATTCATTTATTTTAAAGCACTACTAAACCCCTGTTATGATCTTGCAGACAGTTAATACCTAATGTTATTTTAGTTTGAATAACCCAACATCAAGGCATTACATCTTTTGTGTATGAAGTGATTATTTGCTTGTATTTATCTTCATTATTCAATGATCCTCATGTTCACCCCAAAGTGTGATAATGTCTACAATCACCTCAGTGATGAATTTTCATAAAGCTTGTTATCATATTGTGATGTTATTCATTCAAGTAGAAGCAATGGTGGATGAATTAAAGTACAACATCGAGAAGTTCAATGGCCTAAACTTTGCACTCTAAAAGGTGCATATCAAAGAGCTAATATAGCATAAGAAGGTTTACTTGCTACTAAGAAACACAGAGAATAAGCTGCAAGATAAAACCAAAAAATATTAGAAGTTTCATGATAGAACTTTCATAGAGTTGAGCCAACTCTCCCTGGCCTCATCCGTCTCTATTAATTTTCTAGTGAGAAAATCATGGCAATCTAATGATTAGTCAAACAAAAAAATATAAAGAACCCTTAACATTCAAAAAGGTGTTCATTTAAAAAAATCATTTAACATGAAGAAGGTGAATGGTGATTTGGCGATGGAGCATTTAAATAACTTCAACATAGTGACTAGCTACTTAAATTCAGCTGACATCAAATTTAAAGATAAGGTAAGAGCACTATTAATGCTTCATCGATATATAATTAGGATGGCTATGAGAAACTCGTCGTGCAACATAACCTTAAAATTTGATGATATTATTGGGTTCATCCTAAATATGGAGGCTTATAAAAGATTTAGTGAAGAGACAATGACATCCACCTTAAATGTTGAAAGTAGATGAAGGAGTTAGGATTATAACTAAAATCAAAGTTGGTCCAACTTAAAAAGAGGAAGTAAATGGTTAGGGCCAAATGCTTGAATTGTGGGAAGAAAGGGCATTTCAATGAGGATTTGTAGACCCCAATAGAACGAGAAGTGCACAACAATAGAGATATTGTACAATAAATACCATGTGAGTTTATCTTGATTATGCATTGATTTTGTCAGCATAGAATATTGAGTCTTAGGTGGTAAATTTTGAAGCTTCATGCCATGCAACTCCAAGAAAAGGTGTTTGAATTTTACATTATTGGAGAGTTAGAAAGTATGAGACTTTGAGATGACAAAGCTTGCAACATCATGGGGCGGGGATACATGGACAGTAGATTGCCAAGTGGAACCATGCGGTAACCGAAGGATGTTAGGCATGTTTTTAGCATAAAGAAAATTTTAATTTTTATTGTCCAGAAAAGTAAAGAAATGATCAAAACTTTTCCTCTTGAAAGAAGTTCTTATTAGGACTAACATATTATGACAAAAATATTGAAACAAAAGTACGACGTTGACTTGAGATTTAAGAGAAATGCTATTTAGACTCGTTGATATGGCACCCAAAAATCTATCAAATGAACTTTGAACATTATTTAATTAGTGTTTATTTATTTATATTAAATAATACAAATATTATTTTTAAAATTTATATTGAAATAATGTCAAAATTTTATTTGATGAGTTTTTTGAGTGCCAAGTCAACAAGTCTAATTAATAGACTTAATTTGGACTAACATATTATGACAAAAGTACTATTGTGCATGCTCCATTGTGATCACCATATGCAAGAAATTATTATTAAGGCAACATAACTCCTCATAAATGATTAAAGTCTCTCATCCATATATCTTTAGAGGAATGAACACATTTCTTCAACTTGTAAGCATTAGGATCACAATCACTCCTTATATTTCCACTTCTCTTTTTGTTACTCCGGCCCCATACTTGTTAAGCAGCCCTTCAGTTTCAAAAAAAAAAAAAAAAAAAAAAAAAAAAAAAAAAAAAAAAAAAAAAACATTTCTCTATATTATTTTTTTCTGAACTAAACTTGGAAACTATGCAAACGTTCAGTATAGTGCAGTAATTCCTCAGTTTTGTCATATCAAACAAACCAGCAGCGGTACCCACAATTACCTACTTGAGGCCACTCTCCATGCCTTCCTGCCTTCTTTCCTTCTTGCCAATTTGTCACACCTCATCGCCGGCGATCCCAATCGCCGCTAGATCTCTTCACCGGTGTCTAACTGCGAGAGCCTCATCTTCCCGAGATCTCCCCATCTGCCACCAATTGCGAGTGCCCCCTTTTTCAAGCGTTGACCATTGAGATCTTATTCCTCGACGGCCTGCTGTAGCACCTCCTTTCGCCGGTATAGTTTTTTTGTTTTTATTATAAAATCTCCTGTTACTTCACCGCAGCAAACCCTAGATTCTTGCTTTTCCTTTTCTCGAAACATGGAAAAAGAATCTGGCCGATTTAATTGCCGTATTCAAAACATCTGGCGCTGCAAAAGCCAAAAATATCAACACAACTCACTCAATCAAATTCACCTATCGTGGAAATTTTAAGCTGAAGCGCTTCTCATCGGCTACGGTCTCTACCACTCTGTCGATGATCTCAACCTGCTTTGAAAATTTTGAATACCAAATATGGTTCTGAAGATAGAAAGTTGTATTTGATCCCTCTTTGAAAGCTTTCACCATCTTTGAAAGTTTTCTTTGTCTCGCAAGCTTAAATTTCTTGTGAAATTTGATACATATTTAACCCAACTTTCTACAAGCTTGTCTTCCTTACCAAACCTAAAGAGAATCTCACGGCAAAAATCCTTTATGGCCTCCATGATGCGCGTACTACCCTGTTGCGGATATTGTCAATGGAAGAGATCCTTTCATCTTCTTTGATGAGCTATAGGAAAATATGCAAAGAGATTCTTCTCAATCGACAACATCAAGACAAAAAATTTAGCTAAAGCTACTATTGATTGCTGCGATTGTTCTTCTCTTGAGTGCTTATCACCCCAATGCTAACAAAAATTATTATACCTCTCCTTAGTCCTCATCCATACTTTGGATAGAATCACATTGCCACCTAATATATATCTTTTTGTAACTTATGACAAGCACCACCATCTACCCATCCTTCCAAATAGTGTAAGCTTGGGCTCATTTTTCCACTGCTAGCACAACAAACAACACCAACCAGCTTCTTGACAATGGGGCATCACACCACATTACTATTAATTGCCTCTCTTCGTTTATACTTTTTCTTTCATTCACCACTTACCAACTTTTTGGCTCTCAGAAACTACAATCAACTCCATAGCTATGGTTGTTTTTTTATTCATGCTAATTGTGTGAACTATAACATATGGATTATTATTGTGCAATAGATGCATTATCACTGTGACAAGGCTCGTCCATTTAAAATGGCACACTCCATTCACACTATTAGTATAATATCAATGAATGGCTCATAGTGTTGATAGTGCATGTTTTTTTAGTTAATAATCTTCAAGACTTAAAAAGTTTACATTTAAATTTATATATGATAGATTATCCAACTTTATTATAGTTTAATTATAAAATAAAGCACTAGACCTCTAAACTTATAAACCTAAAAGTACTTTTCAGGATATGTCAAATTCATACATTTTAATATTTTAATATGTAAAATTTGTTGGAATAATTTTTCATTTTACCTCCCCAAAGCAAGTACCTGACTTATCATTAGGGCTAACAGTTTGACATGAAACTCGAAACTCGAACTCGAAATATTTTAACTCAACTCGAAATTTTCGAGTCGAGTTCGACTCAAACACTATTTGACTAATACTTGAAATGACTCGAACTCGAACTCGAACTCGAACTCGACTCGAACTCGAACTTGACTCGAACTCGTTCGAGTTTGAGTTAGACTCAACTCAAAAATTTTCATGTTTGAGCCTGGGATGACTCGACTTGAATTTGACTCGAAGCCAACACTACTTATCATCATCCCAAACTACACATCACAATGCTTCAGATTTTAAAATTATTTCAATATCAATGTTTTAATAACTTTTCAACTACATTCTTTGCTAGATCCACCCTCTACTTTTCCCGTCATCACATCTCACATAACCTCTATTTGTATTGTTTTGCTAGTTAGCAACTATACAATTATTACAACTTTGTCAACCTTTTATCATACCTACAATTTCTTGTTTTGCTCTTTAGGCTTGCATGAGTCATGGTTGTTCTTGGGCATCAATAATATCTTCTTACAAGGGACATCATTTGTAGATATCTACATTTCTATGTAATTACGATTTGCTTAACATGATCATTCTCATCATATTTACAAGCCTATAACACCATCTATATGTGCTAAAACAAAATTTTAGCTTTTGGCAAGATGAATTATGATAGTTTGTTCTCACATTAATTTTCATCAATTCTCACATTGACACTGCATTGTTCATTTGCAAACAACAATTAAAACACCGTCGTTGCAGGGTCCCAAGTCCGGATGAGAAAGGAGGGTTGCGTTAGGTAGTTAACAACTATATTAAACTTTTGTTAATTATTCTCATAATATGAATCTTTTAAAAGTTGTGCTAAATTTAAGGCATCCCTTGGAAGCAGTGCACTACATTGCATGAATGCTATGAAAAGTGTGCAAAGATTAGTCCATCAGTACCCATGTGTAGTGTCAAATAGTGAAACTTCCTACATTATGGATCAATGTGGGTAAAAGCTAGTCTATGATATTAAATTAAGATTAAATTGTTAAAATATTAGCAATCTCACTAGAAATTTTTTTTGAATGAGTAGATACTATGATTAATACGAGGATAAACATTTTAAACCTTTTAGAAACAAAGTGTGTGGGTGAGAAAGCAAAATTTTTTTATAATTTAGACTTCAAACTTTGGCTCTTGAGTAAAAATTATCATAGGAATTGTATTAGTATTATCATCGATAAGAATTTAAAGGATAATGTAGTGAAAAGTGATTGAAAGATACTATTTTTCTTTAAAAATTATAACTAATAGAATAATTTTTAATATTGCAGGTGTTTATGTTTTTCAAATATGATTGAAATGAGTACAAAAGAAAAATTTAGGTATGATTTAGAGGTTTAGAGGAGCTGGCTTAAGAAATACCCACAAAAATAAATGTTATTTATAGGAGAAGATTTAAATGAATATGTTGAATGAGTGATTGAAGAATTTAATAGTATATATTGTAAATTTGGTTTTGGAGGGATTAATGAAGGAGAAATAATGATTTTAGATTTTGATTTAGCTTATAAACTTAAGATTTCTGATTTCTAATTTAAGAAAAGAGAGAAACATGTTATCCATACAAATTAGGCTTCTAAAATATTGATTGATTATTTTTTCTTAATGAAAAAAATTATTTATATTGTAAGGATTGTAATATTATTCTAGATGATTGTTTGATGACCAAATATTAATTTTTAGCTCAAGATTTGAAAATAAGAGTAAGAAAAGTAATACTAAACCTTAAACATATCATAAAACCTGATGATAAAATTTTAAGAAGAGTAATATAGATCTTTTATAAGAAAAAATTTAAAACTTGGACACTAAAGTTTTGAGAGTGAATTCAATATTATGTGAAATTTGGTGATGTCGAGTTGTATTCATAATATAATTAAAAGCATATTTGGTGAATTAAAAGTGAGAGCTGCTAATAATAAATATGTTTGGTGGTGGGCACAATATATTCAAATAAAGATCAAAATAAAAAAGACATGCTATAAAAATAAGAATGACGAGAATTGGAATAAATATAAATTAGCTTATCAAAAATTTAGAAGAATAAGTTGTGATGTCGAGTTTATAGCATTTGAGAATTTCCATGATAAATTTAAATCTGTTGAGGGAGTGAGACACATTTATAAGTTAGTCAAAATAAGAGATAAAGAAACTAAAAATGACTTTAGTAAAATATAATTAAGATAATGTTAAAAAATTCTTTTTTAGGAACAAATGTTCATTATAGATATATCATCTTACTAAGTTTTTTAATAAAGATTATCAATACAATTAATCTAAATGATATTAATTTTTGAAAAATAATATCAATTACCCTTTTATTCTTCATATTAGTAAAGTTGAAATTTGAAATGCTTTAAAGAGGAAAAAAGTGGGAAAGCCGTAGGATTGGATGACCATCAATATCAAGGCTTGAAAATGTTGGTGAGAAAGGATTTCTTGGCTTATAAAGTATTTAATTTATATTGAAGACTAAATAGAAGCCAGATAAGTAGAGAGAGAGTATTGTTCTGTTAATTTATATTGAAGACTAAATAGAACCCAGACAAGTAGAGAAAGAGTATTGTTCTACATATTATAAGAATAAAGGCGATGCTTATGACTATCCAAATTATAGGGAAATTAAGTTAATGTGCCATATGCTTAACTTTTTATTGAGAATAATTGAATGTAGATTATGAAGAAATACTTGTATTTACAAAATTAATTTGGCTCTATGCTAGATAGATCTACTATGGAAGCCATGCAATTTATTAAGAGGCTTAATGGAGACTTTTTAAAGGGAGAAATGATCTTCATTTGAGCTTTATTGATCTTGAAAAGACTTATGATAGAAAACTTCTTGGAGCTTTGGTGAGAATAAATTTGTGTAGCATATATTTTTGTTATTAAAGAGATGTATAATGGGATTGTAATATGTAATTGATCAGAAGGTGGTTTGTCTAATGATTTTACATTAAGACTGCTCTTAGTCCATATTTTTTTTGCTTTAATTATAAATGTTCACAAAGAGCACATTTAAGAAGAGATTCCTTAGTGCATGTTATTTGCAGATGGTATTCTATTAATTGAGAGATTAGGGATGGACTTGAACCAAAATTTGAGCTTTAGAGGACTATATTAGAATCAAAAGATTTTTATCTTAGTATGTCTAAAATAAAATATATTAGATTGTAAATTTAATTATAATAGAAGCCTTTAATGTCAAGGGCCTAACAATAATTGAGGGTCATGTGATCAAGAAAAGCAAGATTTCAAATACATTGGTTCAATTATTTAAAACTATGATGAAATAGAGAGTGATGTGATTAATAGGATCTAAGTTGGTTGGGTGAAATGGAGGAGCGCTTCTTAAGTGTTGCACGATCTGAAAATTCCACTTAAATTAAAATAAAATAATATAGAGCAGCTATACGATTGGCTATGTTTTATCGGGTTAAATGTTGGCCAACAAAGAAAAACTTATTGATAAAATAAGTGTTATAGAGATGTGGTAAGGTGGATGAGTTGGTATATTTATAAGGATAGAATTAGAAATACTTGTATTTACAGAATTTATTTTCTCTATGCTAGATAGATCTACTATGGAAGCCATGCAATTTATTAAGAGGCTTAATGGAGACTTTTTAAAGGGAGAAATGATCTTCATTTAAGCTTTATTGATCTTGAAAAGACTTGTGTTAGAGAACTTCTTGGAGCTTTGGTGAGAATAAATTTGTGTAGCATATATTTTTGTTGTTAAAGAGATGTATAATGGGATTGTAATATGTAATTGATCAGAAGGTGGTTTGTATAATGATTTTACATTAAGACTGCTCTTAGTCCATATTTTTTTTGCTTTAATTATAAATATTCTCAAAGAGCACATTTAAGAAGAAATTCCTTAGTACATGTTATTTGCAGATGATATTCTATTAATTGATAGATTAGGGATGGACTTGAACCAAAATTTGAGTTTTAGAGGACTATAGTAGAATCAAAAGATATTTATCTTAGTATGTCTAAAATAGAATGTATTAGATTGTAAATTTAATTATAATAGAAGCCTTTAATGTCAAGGGCCTAACAACAATTGAGGGTCATGTGATCAAGAAAAGCAAGATTTTCAAATACATTGGTTCAATTATTTAAAACTATGATGAAATAGAGAGTGATGTGATTAATAGGATCTAAGCTGGTTGGGTGAAATGGAGGAGCGCTTCTGAAGTGTTGCACGATCTGAAAATTCCACTTAATTTAAAATAAAATATTATAGAGCAGCTATACGATTGGTTATGTTTTATCGGGTTAAATGTTGGCCAACAAAGAAAAATTTATTGATAAAATTAGTGTTATAGAGATGTGGTAAGGTGGATGAGTTGGTATATTTATAAGGATAGAATTAGAAATGACTACATTCCTAGCATGGTTGGAGTGACTCCAATTATGGATAAGATTAGATAATATCTTCTTTAATGGTTCAAGCATATTAAGCATTGGCCATTCAACAATGAGAATATGAGTTTTGCACATATTAAAAGCAGAAGAGGAAGACCTAAAAAGGCATAGGAAGAAACCATTAAAAAGGTCTTCTCTTTATGAATTCACATAGCCGACCTCACCTAATAGGATTAAGGCTTTGTGTTGTTGTCGTTGACGTTTTCATTACAAAAAACAACTAAACCAGCTCAACAATACATCAATCTTCTTAAATAAAGTTCTCCATTAAAGATTTGGGTAACTTAAATTATTTTCTGAGAGTAGAATTTATATCCATTTTCCAGAGACTTTACTCTCTGATTCTCATCCCATTCATCATCTTTTTGTCAAAACCAAAATGAGCAAATGCCAAATTCGTTAGCACCCCTTTTGTGCCCAAACTCTGTTAACACTTGACATATAAATGACTTTGTATGGCCGTATGAATTACCACACGATCACTAACAGCCTTCAGTTTTTATTTCTGCGGTGGACATTGCTATTACCATTATTAAACCATTCAATTTATATAGAAACCTGTTCGTGATCATTGAACTGCAACAAAAGGTCTCCTTTGCTATGTCTATGGAGTGATGGCTCAAGGCATTAACATATATTGAAAATCCAACACACTCTTTTTTCTTTCTATGATGCTCTAATTAGGCTGGCAACAATAAGATTTAACATCTAATTAGGTATTCATTATATATCTTGAACGAAAGCCCATCCTATGGAACTTTAAGAAACAATGCAACATCTCTTGTTCTTCCATATATGCTAAATAATGATAATTTACAACAACTGGTCTAAGACTTTCAATTTTCTGTCTTTTTGAACTTGGAGAATCGCTCAATGATAGATCGATCATCTATTGTGATAAATATAAGAATATTATTTTTTTGTAACCTCACATTCTACTTTCATATGAAATAAACAACATTTGAATATCACTTATTCAAGAATAGGTTTAAAATGGCTTGCTAAGAGTTTCTAGCATCTCTTCTGTTGATCAATTTGCTGATTCTCGAACAAGATCATTACCAAGAACCTGATTTCAATTTCTTAAAAAGTCTTATCATCTCCTAGAGCTACATCTTGAGAAGGCATAATAAAAAGAAATTCCTAATACAATTTAAAGACAACTTGTTTCTTCATTTTTTCTGAAATAAATTGCTGTTTCTGCAAGAACTAACAACAAGTAATAGGTAGGCATTAAAAAGCTCTAATTGCTGATGTGCTCTCATCATCAACTTCATTACCAACCACTTCAGCAAACACCTAGCCACACTTCAGTCCTGATGTGACCAGTTACTTGAACTGGCAACCAATTTGCAACTGTTTGTGGAGACTATCTGGTTGTTGTAGGAAACTGCTGGCTGTTGTCTTGTTTGACACAGGCACTCCCCTTCGTGATAACCACACCTTCCTGTGTCTAGTAATTGAAGCACGCAGCCTCCTTTGTTTCGTTGGCAACCATGAACTTTATCATTCACTTTTCCCATTGACAAAGAGATAAAATAGAGAGTTTTGTTCTAAATCGCTGATTGCCTTGTTTTGTTGGTATGGAGTGGCTTTAGTAAAAGTTAACTTATATTTAAGATTTAGGAGAGATTAAGTAGATTCTCAAGGTTATATCTAGGAAACATTTTTTGATTGAGGCAAATATGCTTTTAATACATTTGCAACTTTGGAAAATTCAAACTTTATGCAAACTCATCAACTTTTTGTTTGAAGATTAGATTACCGATGGTGTCATGAGAGAATCAACTTTGTGTAGCACTTTGGTCAGCACTGTAAGCTCCCATCCCCCAAAGGATGCCTTCTTTACAATCTTAATAAGTTGAGATGATACATGAAGTTAATACCCTTTCGAGATTGACCAAATACATTTGCTAGACATCAAGATGAATCCATTAAATTTAAAGGGCACTTGTCTCTAACCTTCATATCCTCGAAGTAATTTCCATTAATTATTAATCCTGTAACGATATAACTAGGCATCAGTTGATGCAGGTTAGATTTGGGTAGGGCTAGGATTCTCTATGCACTATATGTAAGTTTCCAAATGTGAATTGTCATAAGTTTGAGTTGAGGATGTAATTAAAAAATGTTAATTTTTTTTACATCATTTTGTACCAACGCTGCGGCCATCTATCATTATACAAATGGAAAATGAGTAATGAACATAAATTTCTTGTCATAGCACATAGAACTAAATTATCATCAGAATAATTTTTTCATAGCATATAATCCAAAATCATTTTTATATAAAGTTCACTTTGCTATATTCATCATTCACACAAGCGAAAATAAAATGACTAACTTAATAAAATAAGCGAAGTTCTGCCAAGCATCATAAAACTATTCATATCCTTGTAAATTTGTCGCATCACCTCTAGTGTTAAGCAATCCTATTAGCTTAAACAAACTTTGTAGGAAATCCTGCATTATGTACAATGCAAGAGTAAGTTATTTTAATTAATATATGTGTATATCAAACTTGATTTAGTTATTAAAGTTCATCAAGATATTGTAGCTTCATTTTTTAATACTTTGGGGATGTTTGGAATGAAAAAAAATTAGAGTAAAATAATTTGATTACAGTATAATCTGATTGCAGTGTAATATGACTGCCAATGATGTTTTTTTTAGTTTTGTTTAGTATCTTGTTGATTATTCTCATTTTTTTTAATGAGATAGTTTTGTTTCTTGTGCTTTCTGTGCTTTGATTTGAAGTGAACAAGAATGAGCATCGATTTGATCGAGAACGAGAATGAGAACGAGCCAGCGATTCGAACAAGAATAAGAACGATATTTTGAACGAGAACAAATCGATAAGAACGAGCTTTTTCTCTAATGGCCAATGATTTGAACAAGAATGAGTTTTGATTTGATCGACGAATCAATCCAAATGAATCGATAAGGTGAATCGATCCGAATGAATGAATCGATAAGGTGAATTGATCTGTATGAAAGCACGAGCTTTGTTTCCCTGCGTCGAATGAGAAGAAGCCCGTCTCCCAGCGTCGAACAAGCTTCGTCTTCTGCCGAACGAGCTTTGCTCTAGCTAAACGAGCTTCGTCTTCTACTTTCCTTTTTTGAGATCAAGAAGTTCGTTCCTCCGCGCAAAAGTGAAAATTAGCTGATTTGACAGTAAAAATTTTACCAGTGACTATTTATAATTGGATAAAAAGTTTACCCTATAATTTGTCTTTCTCCCGCTTTTCTTCATGTCAAACACCTAAATTCTTAAATTCCAAGTAAAAGTTTCACTTTACACGAATTATTTCATTCCAAACAACCCCTTAATATTATTTTTTAACTTATAAATTTGTATAGAAGTTAAATTTTTGACTTATTTTGAATGTGTTGTGCCTAAACTAGTTGTGTATACCAAATTATTGTTTGATCTTGAAGAGAATGCTCGATAAATTGATGAATTATGATGGAATTGAGAAACTCAGATGGAACAATCTCAATTTTTAGTTGTTTTAAATCGTGATTTAAAGCATATGTACAAAGCTGTATTTTAAATCGTGGTTTTAAATCGTGATTTAAATCTCAATTACTTTTTTTTTCTAAACAAGTGCCTTATATTATAAAAACCAAGTCTATACACACACATACACACACATATATATATATATATATATTTTTTTTTTTTATTTTATTTTATTTTTTTTTCTCTTATATATGGCCGGTGGGATTTGAACCCATGATCTGGGTTAATAAATCCTAAGCCTCAACAACTGCACCGCAACACCATATATACACTGGGGACATCTATTGATTTTTATATATTTCATGGAATAAATTATGACATAAATTATTGGTGACCTCCAACAAATTAAATAAAGAAAATAAAATAAAAGAAAAATCAAAGGATCACCAACTCTCTCCTAAGAGATTCTCACAAAATTAGATCTTAACAATATGCAGAAAACCATAAGAAAGTATGACACTAAAAAATTATTAAACTGCTTCTTTTTCTAAGTCTTGTCATTTTATGTGAAAATTTTAATCCTTTCTTTCTCTTTTATTTATTTATTTTTTTTCCGGTAGCATCAAAGTAATTCTCTGATATTGTTATATCCCCTTTTGAGTCCAGATCCGAGTTCACTTCCACTGGCGAAGGTACAATAGATGAAGGTTGAAGCTCTGCATAGTCAGTTAGAATAAATTCCTTGGCGAACAGATTATGGTTATCCGATTTGCTTTCAAAGAGAACCTCATTGCCTAAGGTCACCACAAGAGGTGAACCATCACCCTCAACAGGTTGGGTCAAGTCATATTCCATAGTTTAATTACCCATAATTAATGGTATTTCAGCAATGAACTGATGAAGCAATTCTGAGGAGGATTCCCACAAACCCTTAAATTGCTTCTCTAAGGTCACCCGGTCAAAGTGAAAAGCCTCATATGCAATGCCGTTTAGGCCACCCTCCTTCTCAGCTCACAACCTCAAAATATCTTAAGTTGTCAGATACCCTTTTTGAAACTTAATCGAGAAAAAAATTTCATAACCCGATAAGCCCTCGTCACTTTCCTCAGCCTTGCCAGAATGATCAATGCCCAATGTCGTCTCCACCTGTATGATGCCTGAGCCAAAGTCCTTAGCTGATGGCCCATTTGGTAAAACCTTTGGATAGACATCACAACCGACACATGCTTCAGCTTCGATCAGCACAATGTCACCGCTGGTTTCTGCATTAACACCAAATGCGCCAGCCATCGAATCAACATGATTGAGAACAGTTGCCTGAACATCCAATGATTGAGATCCCATTATTGAGTACGGGTGACCATCACTACAGCTTGAAATAAGACTAGCTGGATCCTCTGCCACCAGATCATCCACTATCAATCATTCCACCGTGGTATGTTCTTATTATTTGGGACATAACATTTTTGTTTTTGAGACTTTAGAGACAATCTTCTTCGCCGGCAAAAAACTTGTTTTTGAACTGAGGATTAAATTTGAAACAGTGAGAACAATAAATATACATATTTTCAAAGATGTATTCTTGGAAGTACATTGCCTCTTCATCTCCAACCTAAATTTCCAACTTTAATTCTTCTGTTAAATTCATTTTGACCAACACTCGAACCATCGAGGGACAAAGCAGATTGGTCGTTGCATGATTTACTTTGAGTGGCTTACCTAAATGCGATCCCAATGCGAAAATAATAGAATGTGAAATCAAGTGAACCTCAAGGAGTGGAAAATTAATTCATATCGACACGATGAGAGGTTTATTATTTGGATTGAGGGATGTTGTCCATTTTAATACTTCCATTGCGTAATTATCGATGAAGCACATCCTTCTAGCGAAGATTCTAGTGTAATCTACTTCATTGAATAGCTTGATCAAAACATGATGAGAATCAATTAATCTGGCCTAAATCGCTAGTTAACCCCAGACCAACTTTTTGAATGGCATCCATTGATAGTTTTTCTTTGGAAAAATTTTCAATACGGGTAAACTCGAAAGGTTTAGCTAGTGTTTACACAAATTTTGAGAGGATAAAGGCAGATTTATCTCGAAGAGATATGATTGGTTTAATTCCAAGCAACTCTCTCGAAAAGGGGGCGTTTATCAGGAAGGATTTAGGAATCGAGTTGCACACCTCATGCCTGAAATAAAGATCGGTTAACTCCGAGCGCACGAACTCGCATGACGGAGCCGCATCAGCTAATGAGCGCACTGTCTCGCAAGCTGAAGCCGCAGCTGCCAGTGAGCGCACTGACTCGCATGGAGAAACCGTAGTAGCAAGCATGAGAATGTCAAAGACGTGACTTCAGGCATTGGAGGCAGCAAAGCATGGCGCTGTGGATTGCGAGTGTTTCGCGAGGACGACGATGCATTGCGAGTTTTATATATGTATGTGTGTGTGTGTGTGTATATATATATATAATGTATATTTAGATAGATGGCTTTGGAATAAGAATTTGTCAATTGTGGGGAACAATTTCTAGCGAATGTCGTTGATGCTGAAACGATGCATCACGACTTTTATATATGTGTGTGTTTTTATGTTTGTATATATATATATATATATATATATATATATATAAATGGCTTTGGAATAAGAATTTGTCAATTGTGGGGCACAATATCTAGCGAATGTGGTTGATGTTGTCATCTCTAATTTAATGAATGTAATTGATGATTCATGGATTGTAATCTAATGGTTATAGCTAGTGATTAGTAGATAGTAATCTGATAGCTGTAGCTGCTAATTTATGAATTGTAATCAGTTGACTAGCTGATGACCTATAGATTGTTATCTGAGCCTAAAATTTAAGCTTACTATTCTATAGGCCATTTTAAAAATATAAAATCACTAGAAGAAAATAAAATTTTTAAATAAAAAATCTCTTTATTAATATTTCTTAAACATAAATAGAATGATGATTTCTTCTTGTGCAGATGCAATTCTTGTCATCACATATAACTTGAAATTTGTAGTGTGGCTAATTATCTCCAAAAGGCTCCCCTCAACTTTCTCATTTTTCTTTAGAGCTTGACATGCATCTACTAAGCCATCTACAACATTCCCAAATCTTGGTGGTTCAATACAAATGATGTAATTGAGGTACCGTTTTCCTTCTTATGATAAACTAGCAATTATAGAATCCTTTAGTTATTTATCCTTTTTAAACATCCATCGCACCCTTGCAAGCTCTAATGCTTCAACATCTCATGGGTATCTATCTTGCATTAGAGAGTACTCCTATTCTTTAAAATCTAATGCATGCATACCTCCAACCAATGTCCTATTTCTTTTTTTTTTTTCATTTTCCTATGTTTGCTCACCGTACATGTCTAGAACGTGCTATAGCAAATAGCATAGCACACTATGCATGTCATTGCTTTTCTAGGCACACATTTCAAGTATCACACTATTTTTCATAAATAACTTGAGTTTTTTAATTTTTAATTTTTTATCCTTAGATGCTAAAAACTATTTTATAATTATTTTTTACTTCTGTTTATTGTTATTTATAATTAGCTAATATTATTATTATGATTATTATTATTATTATTATTATAATTATTATTATTATTATAAATATATAACTTAGGATTTCATGCTTTTAGGTTAAGCAGCGTAATCTTAGCTGAACCTATTGTGAGAGATAATCAAAAGAGGTGAATCAGGAGAGATGAAGACAAGACATGTTGGGAAGAGATGAAAATAGATAACTAGTCAAAAGACCACATGAGCTACAAAATCTTGGGTGCAACACTGTAAATAAAGTCACAAACTTGCAACCATGGCGCTGTGAATAGTGCTGACAGAGCACAGCATTTTGAACTGTGAGAACTAATGACCTAAATTGATCTCTCTCTTGACAACATAGAGGTACACAGTTTGTTGGTTTGACAAATTTTTATTTTGTTTTCTTGCTCAGTTTTTAATTGAGAATCAATTTTTTTGTGTATGTGATTTTTGGGTGGTATTATACCAGGAAAATTAAATATTTATCATAGTTTTGGATTGTTATTGTAGAACTAAAAATGATTTATCTTATATGCTTATTGCTGTTTATATAATAATAGGTGTGTTTATCTTGTTAATTCATGTGCCTTAGTTTCTCATTTTATTTTAAAACAATTAAAAAATTTTATATCTGTCATTGGTGCATTTTTATATTCGAGTTTCATTTGTTGTTGAATTGCAAATAAAATAGCTTTAATTTATGAATTATGAGCTATTAATTATCCTGCAAGGTGCCATGCATTAAACTCTGCAGTTGCATAGAACTGTGTTCTGTGCTATTGAGAAGTATGCTACAGTCCTGCATGTTCCCACCACGAGCTTTCAAGGCTTAGGGCCAATAAATACCTGAGTTTGTCGCATTATCTAAACATCAGACTACACGAAAGATGCATTATCACTCAGGAATTTCTCAATAAAACGTGTACAAACTAGGCTTGAGACGTCCACTTTGTAATGGATTCCAAATATTTTAAGCAATAACAGTTGGGAATGCAAACTAGGCCATATATCCAGATTTGGATTGGTGTAAAATTAATGATTATTACGATCAAATAGGAGCCATATTAGACACAATTGATAATATCTTGCACATTAAAAGTTCTGTGAGCAAAAAGTAAAAACCCAGAATATAGCCCAATTCATTAATTAGGTGGAAAAACCTTTAAAAATTATGCAAAAATGAAAATGGTTTTCTTGGAAAGAGCAGTGATGCTATCATAATCGTTGGTAAAACGCTTGAGAACTTCAGGCAAATGGCATATGCCTGCAAATTTAATGACCACTATGAACTCAAAGAACTTGGAACATTTCGAAACATTTTAATATGTAAACAAGATTACAGGAAAGATATAACTAATCAATTAAAACATAAAAAAACAAGATTATTTTTATGATTAAAAGTGGAAAACAAACATCAGCATCTTACTTCTTATTCGCTTGCTCAAATTTTCCTAGTCTTGAACTCTTGTCCCTCTCTTTTTTATTCCTTCTCAAGGCACAATTCATTAGGCAGTTGCTAACTATGGTTATAATTATGTGCCATGTAAAATGCATGTTTGGTTGGCTTGGACACTTGTTTTGTAGAAATTTTAACAAATTACTATATTTACACCCGTGCCTTACACATTTTTGCGTATATTTCTGCCCTTTATATGCATATATATATATATATATATATATATTAAAAAAAGAGAGCAAAATGAAACAAATTCCAAAGTTTCCAAAAATGCTCTCTTCATTATTTTTATATTTATATTTTACTAAATTTAAGCAATGGATTGCATAATTCCCGATCTGCCATTCTTTTACCTGTTAGATGTACATATGCACACAAAAAAAAAAGATTTAGTTCGTTCTTTCAATTTTACTTATAACATATGTTGTTAACGATTTTTCTACAGTTTTAATTGTCCAATGTCAACGTAATGACAACGGATGGCTGTATTTGCTTGTTTCTAAATATGTTTATTAGGCAATTTAAAGCCCTTTATGAATAAAGGTTGAATGAGAATTGGCATAAAATGTTATTTTGGTAGTATATAAATAAGGAAATTATTTGTGTGATATTATATATATATATATATATATATATATAATAATAAACCTATTAGATTTAATTTATAAATAATGCTTAGGATACTGCAGGCATGGAGTTTGGTGAGTTCAAACAAACTGAAGTAAAAAATAAACAAAAAAATAAAGAGAAATATAAGAAAAAATCAAACAGTCTCCAAAATTCTCATAAAAGAACATAAAATGAGGTTTCAATAAATGACAACATAAAATGAGAGGAAGCTAGAGATCTCTAAATGAAGAAGTTAACGACCACTTCTGTTGTAGCATGACTTGTTTGAGTTATATCTTCTTTTTCTTCTTTTTTCTCTTTTTCCTTGAGAATTTTCAAGATCATCATAGATATGCTCCTCAACTATACTATCCAAATCGAAACTTTCCCCAGATTCACACCCTTCAACTGAAGAAGGGGAGGCTGGGGAGTTATCCGTCAAATCTCGCTGGCCTAGAACAATTGGAATTTAAGATAAATATTTTTGGAGCAGTTTTGTATAGCAAGCCTTCAATCTCCTGACGTTATGAGAGAGATACTCAGGATATATCCCCTAACTTTGGATCCTCAAAACTTCACAAACAACCGATATCGCATCCCAAAGTTACTTGATGAGAACGTCTTTTAATCGGAAAGGTCCGCCTCTATGTAGTTATTGTTCTACGGTATTGCCTCAGCCAAAATGGCTGACCCAACCGAAGGACTAGAATCATCCATCTTGACAGGCCAAACATCTGCCAAAGGAGGGTCAGCCACTATGACTATAGGATCAGCTACCACATTTATTGCATCCCCATCCACTCGACAGGTCATCATCTCACTCCTCTTGCCATGGAATAGTGTTGGATCCCGATGGTGAACATCCAACATCTATTCTACCGCAGCGCCAATGCCCCCACAGAAGGTGCATCACCCACCCCTAGTGCCAGATGAGAGACAATGTCATCTTCAACAACAACAACTGAAGCTAGAGCATTCACCTGCTACCCCCAATCATTTTCTCGTGACTCCTCATCCGAGACATCAAGAGTGGCATCTTCCATCATTGCATTTGCAGGAGCGGTACCCAACCTAGCATATCCATCTCCAATTGAAAGAGTTGGTAAATCAACCGCACATCTTTTCCTTTGTGTAAAAATTCATCATTGATAACATCATTTTCAGCCTCTTCTTCTGCAATTGAATGAGTACCCATTGGAGAAATTACCTCCAAACACTCGTTCACTTCAACCTCCGTGATATCACTAGGAGCCTTGTCCACCCACACTTGCAACATCATTTGCTTTTTTTTGGTAGTTTTAAGGGAGGAATAGTCATTTGCCCTTGATTTATCTTTGAGATGCAGATGAAGACTATAACAATTTTCAACATCATTCCTGATGGTCGAACAATGAGAATGATACAGCGGTTTGATCTCAAAGGTGCATTATTGTAAATATTTGCTCTCATTTCCAATCCATATTTCTTACTCAATATCTTCAGTGAGGTTTAGTTCGACCAAAGCTAATGCCATCGATGGACGAAAAATGTTGGCTGTAGCGAAATCAATTTTAAGCGGCTTGCCAAACTAAGATTTCAAGAAAAACAAGATTGAATGCATCATCAAATGAATATTGAGTAGAGGAAAGTTTATCTAGACAGGGACAATGGGAGGTTCACTCCTTGGGTCAAAGGATGTCGTCCATTTTAGAACTTTCATGTGATAATTTTCTATGAAATATGAACCCCCTTGCAAATAATTAAGTATAATCTACTTCATTTGATAACTTGATGAGGATGTCGATAATCAATTAATCCCGCATTGTATGTTCTAGATAATCCCAGACTATGAAAAACTTGCAAATAGCTACCATTGATGGTTTCATGGTGGCAAATATTCCCATAAGCGAGTATTCAAAAGGTTTTGCCAATCTTTGAATTTCATCATTAGAGAGGAGTGCCGGTTTACCTCGAGGATACTCAACCGGTTTGGTGCCGATTAGCTCACCTCGAGAAGTACCAATTAGAGCTTCTCGAAAGGATAAAGGTGTCGAAGACACCACTTGCTTTCGGTAAAAAACTGGAAGAGAAACAGATTCTTCTAGACTATTTTCAGAAAGTTGGAGTCTGGCCGATGAAACGCTAGGAGTTGGTGGCGAGAGTTGATCATATCTATCCGAACAAACAAGAGGATCGGACGTCCCACTTCAGCTTTGGGCTGACTAATCCCTGTCGATGCTACGCTGAGTGCCGACGTAGGGACAAATGCCTTCATCAGAGCTCCGGGATGCCAGAGCCCGTCCGACATTGCGTCAAGAAAAGGCGGCGAGAGCCGCCAAAAAGTCCTAAATCTGCCCCATTGCTCTCTGTCTGGTTAGCTCTCTCGTCTCGTTCCTTGTTTGGCTTGAGGGTATATGGTGTGATATATATATATATATATATATATATATATATATATATATATTTGTTGCATTTATAATTAATAAAAAAGGCATATAATAGATAAGGAGTTGATGACCACCAAACAAGAGAATGAAAAATGAAAAATGAAAAATGTAAGAAAAAAAAGAAGACAAAACAGTCACCAAACTCTAAAAGAGATTTCCCAAAAAAAAAGTACCAATTGACACTGATTGTCATTGTGTTAGAGAAGCAAATTTTCTAGTATGCGGTCTTATCATTTTCTCAAGTTATACCTAGAATTTTTATTAGAACGAGAACCTTTGCCTTTTTTCTTTTTCTTGTCCTCTTATTCCGAACAATAAATCAATCAATTTCTTAGAGTTCGAAAGAATATCATTTGATTCGTTAAAAGAATTCACCCCATTGGTTTTATCAGACTGACTTTCATAAGCCTGCGAAAAAGTAGTCTGAGGCACTCCCTTCACCACCGAGTGATACTCCTCCACATGCGGTTAAAGTTCAGATGGACCTTATCATCCTGCGCCTCCAATGTAGGAGTATTCTTATCTAATTCTCTCTTGCATAGGACAATAGGAATTTCATCAATATACTCTTGAAGCCATTTCGAATGGGCTCCCAACATATTATCATCCTTCGGGATCACACCGATCTCCCCCTTAACCCTCCTACTCGAAATCTCAGCTGCCTTTAAAAGCAACATACGAAGCCTTTGTGAGGACCACGACTCGTAATCTACAAGGTGTTCATCGGCACCAAGGGGTCCGACGATAAAGTTAAGTCAAACACCATATAATCAAACACCTCGATTGCCTCAGAATCTTCGTTCAAGTTTTCGCCATCTGTGTCTTCCACATCGATCATTTCCATCATGTTTATGGCCCTTGGGGTCTCCAAGTATCTAAGCCACACTTCCAGAGAGTGATCCGAATAGCACTACATTCTACAAAGAAATCCCCAAACGTGTTGTGAACATCTGCTCAACCATCAAGCTCTGATTGATGAAGAATTGGATCTAACCAAAAAATTTGAATCCAAAATATGGAATGGAGACGAAACCAAAGGATACTTTCAAGATTGTCTTTGAAAACCATTTGATATATTGTTCTCATTGCTTGATGATCTGTCACGACGAATCGCAATGTTATAAACTAAATTGTAGAGGAGAACAAATTCTTGTTTTATCGAGTCAAATACTCCCAAAGGGATGGAAAAGAAAAGAAAAAGTTGGTGTATTCTAACTTAATATCTTGTGTTATTCTTGTAAGAGACATGCAAAGGCTTAATATTTCTTGTAGTTTTTCTTGTTCTTTTATTTTTAATGACAACCTAAACCCCTCTTTGGGGAGGGTTGGGCATGAGCGCGTAAAACATATGGATGTAATGTTTGCACTCTTCATATCAATGAAATGTTAATTAAATCTTGAATGTCTGTATGCTATGGGAATGAACAATTGGAAAATGTTGATTATTTATATAAATCTATATATACATATATTTTCATAATATAAATCTCATAGACCTCAATGATCGCCTTGTCCTAAGACAGTGTAGGCATGAGCATTAACACTACGAATGTCCGTGACAACATTTGTTGTGCAAAAACAGTGCATGCACAACCTTTGACAAGTGCTTGATCATTTGAGCCATGAGGAATGTTAACTTTCTCTGAGCTCCATAGCTCACTCTTGAATTATGCAAGGTAATTGATGCGCGTTAATCTATGAGCTATGTGACAAGCTCATTTAGCTTAGTATCACAGTATCTTGGCTAAATCAAGAGTAGACGCATATGAACCTAGAACCATCAATTGAGCTCCATAGCTCACCCTAGGGTTATGTGAGGTTCTAGAGTGCTAAGAGCTATGAGTGATGTGATGTAAGCCTATTTAGCTTAGTAGCTCATTTCCTTAGATAAATCAAGAGTTGATGTGTGTGAGCCATTGATGGAATCAAGTTCAAGTGATATTCAAACTAAAATTTAGATTTAATCACTTAGACATAAGAGATGAACTCATAAGCTAAACAATCACATGAATGTCTTTGTGCCGAAATTGAACATTCCAATATTCATTTCAGAGCATCAGACAAGATTTAGTACATTTAGTTATGTTCACTAAATAAAACTCAATCTCTTGTTTATGAAATATGAAATTAATCCAATTAACTTAATATGAAGTTGAGAAAGTACTTGTATGAACCCATATTGATTTGCATGTTTAGTCCCAACTCTCTATAATTTTCCAAAAGCAATTTCAAATCAAAGAAACTCTAAAATCGTAATTTAGGACCAAATCAAATATCAATTTGATAACTTAAACATTGTTGAAAATAAGTATACTCTAGTAAAGAAACTAAACATCGTTCCTAGAGGACGATAAATCTCAGGATCTAACCATCCCATATTACTTCAGATCACGTATACTTGCGTGCAAGCGTAGACTACATATTTTTGGTCTGTCATTTGACGCACCAGAGCAAAGATTTTGGCTAGATTAATGGCCACAAATCGTTACTGAAACAAATCTGTACCAGTATATTTCCAAATTAAAACTAATCCCAGTAATTGTAGGGAATTGATCTCCTAAACTCTGCAGCATATCTTACAGGAAACTATTTTGTGTTAACATATTATTGTCATTTGATGCCTCAAAGCCAAAGACCATTAAATGGAAGATCTGGCTTGAGCTTCTATTCAATAATTTGATAGAATCCATCTGTCTCTATATGTATATGCATGCATACTGACCTTTCTTTCAAGTTATTTATTGTTGCAGTTCTTGCCACAGTTTTCATTGTGTGCTCTTATTATGTTTGAGTTCTAGATGATTCTATATGGATTTGCCTCTTATTTTTACGTAAAATCCATTTGCAGGTGGTTTATTTTATGAATGAATATGCATGTTGTGCGGGCTTCTTTCAACATCTTTGTTCTTAGCTAGCTGCCCTTTCAATGACTCTTTACATCTTTATTTGGATCACATTCTTAGGATCTGATCCTATCTAATCTAAGTGGGGCCTGTCATGTCTTTAATGAGGTCAGCGGATTCATCTACATCTTGTACTGAGCCCGGTCGTTATGGCCGTAAAAGTAGCGGCGAATCCACTGGGTTTTCTTCTCAGATGTATTCCTCAGATAAGCAAATGTTGCATTATGGCCTCAATTCTTACTCTTCAGAACTATATCGCCAACAATACTTCACTAATGCTTCCTCTGGTCTGAACCCTTTGAATTCTATGCATCTATCATCCTCTTCAGTACATGGAACTATGTACCGTCCTCAACCTTCCTCTGGGCATTTTCAACTAATTGGGAACGCTTGCTCTTCCATCATTCAAGAAAATCCATACAGCACATGCTTTGCTGCAGCTCGGCATCATGCTTCATCAATTTTGAACGATTATCAACAAGCAACTAATTCTTTATCCGAGAAGAGCGAGAGTCCAGATCCCGAAATGGATTATGATGAACTAGATATTAGATTAAAACTTCAGGAACTCGAGCAGGCATTACTCGGTGAAAATGATGAGGACTTTGCTGATCTTGGCCAGGAAATGTGCATCGATGAAGATTGGACTGAGCCCATCAAAAGTCTCATGACTCCTAACTCACCAAAGGAATCTTCATCAGATTCGAATATTAGCAGTATCAGCAGCAACCGGGAAACTAGGACTCCCAAGCAGTTGCTTTTTGATTGTGCAGCTGTCATATCCGAAGGAAATCTGGAAGAGGCCCATGCCATGATCGCCGAGCTTAGGCAAATGGTATCTATTCAAGGGGACCCTCCTCAAAGGCTCGCTGCTTATTTAGTAGAAGGCCTTGCGGCCAGAATGGCCTGTTCGGGCCATGGTTTGTACAAAGCTCTGAAATGCAAAGAGCCACCTACGACAGATCGGCTGTCCGCAATGCAGATCCTCTTTGAGATCTGCCCCTGCTTTAAGTTTGGTTTCATGGCTGCCAATGGTGCTATTGCCGAAGCCTTCAAAGATGAGGAAAAAGTTCATATTCTGGACTTTGATATAAACCAGGGAAGTCAATACATCACGTTGATCCAAGCCTTGTCGGCTCGTCAGACAAAGCCGCCCCATTTGAGGATAACCGGAGTGGATGATCCGGAGACAGTACAGCGGGCAATCGGAGGGTTGAGAGTCATCGGGCAGCGCCTTGAGAAGCTTGCAGAAGAAGTAGGGGTTCCGTTTGAGTTTCGAGCAATAGCAGCCAAGACTGCAGATGTTACTCCTTCGATGTTAGATTACCGGGCTGGTGAGGCTCTTGTTGTGAACTTTGCATTCCAGCTTCACCACATGCCGGATGAAAGTGTTTCGACGGTGAACCAACGAGATCGGCTCCTTCGAATGGTAAAGAGCTTGGATCCTAAGTTAGTTACTGTTGTTGAGCAGGATGTCAATGCAAATACTGCCCCTTTCTTTCCAAGGTTTAAACTACATAGCCTCTCAATAAATTTTACAAACATTTGTTCGTGATTCATGCTATTTAAAAGGCTGTGCTTGTCTTGGGGGATAGGCTTTTCGAATCCATTGGATGAGCTTTGAGATCAGCACAAAAGTTCATCCAATGAATGGTTTGAATACCTCCACCCAAATCATTTGAGCCGCATTTTTTATACTATTTAAACACCGAATTTTCTTCTGGTGCACCTGATTGCAAAACTGTGAGTTAATGAAAAATGATAGGTTTGTGGAGGTCTATAACTACTACTCAGCGGTGTTTGAGTCGCTAGACGCTACCTTACCAAGGGAGAGCCCTGACAGAATGAATGTGGAGAGGCAGTGCCTAGCAAGAGATATAGTCAACATTGTGGCCTGTGAAGGGGCTGACAGAATAGAAAGGTATACTTCTAGAACAGGATTATAGAACTTTTTCTTCCTAGTCTTCCATCGTCCATTGTTTGATTTGAACGGCGTAAATTAAAGCGCATTATGAGAGGAAAGTAGGAAACACATCGCACCATGACATTTTCTTGCAGTGTGCTTTAATTTGTGCCAATCAGATCAAAAGTGGTGCTGTACTAATAGAAGGATAGTAGTGAAACACTCTTTTTCTCTCCCATTGTGTGTGCGTGTGTGTGTATATATATATATATATATATATATATCTACATATGTATGATTTGGATCTTAGAGTAATTATACTCTTGATGATGCCAAAAATAAAAATTTGTGAAATTTGAAGGTATGAAGTTGCTGGGAAATGGAGGGCTAGGATGATTATGGCTGGGTTTGTGTCATGCCCCCTCAGTTCATACGTTAATGGAGCCATCAGGTCTCTGCTCAAGTCGTACTGTGACAGGTACAAGATCAAGGAGGAAAATGGGGCCCTTTACTTTGGCTGGGAGGATAAGATTTTGGTGGTGGCGTCTGCCTGGAAGTAATTAAAAGACAGTAAATATGATTGTATATATATATAAATATATATATATATATATATATATATATATATATATATAAGGGTTTGTGTGTGTGACAAGTTTAATATGTTTGACCTCTTAATTCTGCGCTTGGTTTGGACTTATCCTAATATATTTTTAGAATGTGTGCAGTATTATTATATTTGGCGCAATGAAAGCTTTATTATGTTGGGTAAGCGGCGGCTTTTACAGCTTTCAGATTTAGTAGGCTTATTTATATTTTGCTTGGCGTTTAATTTGTAATTAAAAATTAGAGCCCTGCACAATTCGAAAAATACCAAAAAAAAAGACAAGGCGGCAAAGCACCCCACGGCCGCCCTTCCACGACAGCGACTCAAAAAACGGGAACAAAACCTCAATGAATACTGTAAGCATCCACAGCAGAAACCAGAAACTGAACGCAAGTCGAAGGAGGCGCTCCACCGTCCGATTCAGTCTTGGCATCGAAGTTGACAAGTGCTCCAGAGCCCTGCACAATTTGAAGAACATGATTGCTCCAAGCCAGAACACCTTATGCAAGCAGAAGACGAGCATCCCAATTTGCGACTGAACACTGGCAGCAGTTTACGCCCAAAGAGCCCATGCCAGGCACAGGGGCTACCAGGGCCGACGAAGCTTCCTGTAGAAGAATATAAGAGAAGGGCTACCATGAAACCTGCTTAAGATAGATCGGAAGATAAGCCACCCTTCAACAATCATCGTGAAGCATAAAGACGATCTGAACTAAAGCAGGGCAGGCTGCAGAGAAAGGACAGGGGCAGCGCACAGACACTACCAGTAGGGCCTCTCCAATCCTCGCAGATCCCCTAAAAGGGCCTAGGGACCCAGAAAACGAAGCGACTCCATCCAGCAAGAGATCTCCCGATCCCCCCCGAGGGAGCCTTCTAGCCACCAGAGCAGATTGGCGACAGACCCGACTTCCCCATCCCAGGGCGAACTAACAGGGACTGACAATGCGAGGCGACAGCACCAACAATGAAATTTCAGCGATTGGGACTCTCCGAATCCTCCTCAAAATGCAATAAAAGTATAAATCGAAGGTTTTGCCCCTCCAGATGAGTAGAGACCCCCAACCAAGACTATTACTCCCAGCACCACCAATAGAAGGGCTTAAAATGATCCAGCCAAAAAGAAAAATTAGCAGCTAGATCACTATAATTAGAATCTAGATAATGTTTGCACCAGCAGATAGCTTTATAAGAGCCCATAAAGCAAAGATTGGTTTCAGAAAACCCCACAGAAAAAGCATCCAGAGGGCAACCCAAGGAATCCACCAAATTTTAATACCTGAACCTACTTCACAGGACCACCAATATTTATTTATTGTAGCTATATACCACCACTTCCAGCCAATCTTACTAATGAAATACTTACCGCTAGTGGATTGTTCCACCTGTAAAACGAGGAAGGACAATGTGGAACTCAGAAAAATACAAAGCAGGAGGGGGCTCTCTTCAAACAGACCTCCATGTTCGAAAAGATGGGCACGCGGATCCCCTGCAAAGAATCCGGAAAGCACAACAAGATTCATATAATTTTCAATAAAGACTCCAAGCAATCGGATGGACACCCTATTCTTTCCCCATTTAACCCTTGACCGGGCGGACCAAATTTGCCAACATATTTGGCACGACAATGTAAAACCCCATTGCCCCAAATGATAAAAGCTCCAAAGCAAAAGCTCCGAAATAGAACCTGGAGGGACAGAGACAGCCCACAGAGAACTATAACGGGACCAAAGCCCTTTAGCAAGCGGGCACTCCAAGAACAAATGAGACAGATTCTTCATCCCGGCAAAACACACATTTAGAAACCAACGAAACACCACGCAATTTGAGGATATCATATATCGAAATGAAGTTCTTGAAAAGTCTCCAAATGAAAAAGGAAAGGGTAGTCGTGGGCAACCAGAACCAACCAGGAGCGGCCGGAAGAGTGGGCTCAATAATCGACTTTGCAAGTTTCAAATTCGGCTTAGAACCTGCACCTACCACAACCACCATTGAGTCAGTCCCTTCCAAGATAGGAGTATTACAAATTATATTTACCAGCTCCAAGTTCGATACAACAGCCACAACCTTAGACCAGTCCCACCGACCATTCGACCAGAACGCAGCCACCAAAATAAGGGCCGAACCCACCACCGAAGAAATTGAGGAGAGAGGACCCACCTTCAACCAATTATAAAACCAAAAAAAGCAGGCACCGTCCCCAAAGGACCATGCAATACACCCTTCCGCCACACTCCGAATTCTCAAAAAATTGCTCCACATCGTAGAGTCGTTTTGAAGGGCCCCCTGAACAGAAATATGACACTTCGACCCGTACTTCTTAATCATATAGGAAGCCCAAAGCCCCTCCCCACAACGTAGTTTCCACCACTGTTTCACACAAAAGGCCACATGGGTGCTTTGCAGGGTAGAGAAACCCAATCCGCCAGAGGGCTTGGGGATTGCGATCGACATCCAGCTGCACCACCTGGTGGATTTTCTGCCAACATAATCTCCCCACAGGAAACCATTACAGAGAGTATTGAAACGAGAAATGAGCGCAGCTGGAGGCCGCAGCACCGCCAAAAAAAAGTTGGGAATAGCATTTGCAACAGCTTGAAGAAGGACAAGCCGACCCCCAAACGAGAGGCATTTTGCCGCCTAACCATTAACTTTTGTAGAAATATTTTGAATGATAAAGTTAAACGCAGCCGGGCGCACCAACCCTTTCGACAGAGGAAGGCCCAGATAATTAATGGGCAGGTAGGATCTAGCAAGACCCGACAGGAGGAGAAGCTCTTGGATTCTGGCTGGATCCACTGGTTTCCCAAACACCACAGTAGACTTATTGCGATTTACTTTCATCCCCGCAACCTCTTCCATATGATCTAGAATCTTCAAAACCGATTTGAACGCTTGCTTGGTTGCTTTGCAAAAAATAAGAGTATCGTCAGCAAATGATAAATGCGAAATAATTATCCTACCTGAGTTATGGAAGGCAATGCCCTTGCGGATGGAATAATCATGTGCTAGGAGTATGGAAAAATACTCATTTACAATAACAAAAAGAGCTGGAGATAGAGGGCCCCCTTGTCTCAAGCCCCAGGAAAAAGGGAAAAATTCCCTACTCACCCCATTAAGCAGCACTGAGAAATCAATATTGGAGATTACTTTATATATAAACTGGATAACCAAATTGGAGAAGCCAAGCTTTTGGAGAATGGTAAAAAGGAAACGCCACTCCACTCTATCAAAAGCCTTCATAATATTGAGCTTGATGATAGCATTTCCACCTTGACAACACTTATCCAAGTCCTGGATTAATTCTTTTGCCAGGAGAAAATTATCAGAAATTAATCTGCCTTACACAAACACACTCTGGGCCGACGAGATGAGGTTGGGGAGAAGGGAGCACAACCTAATTGCCATAACCTTAGAAGCAATTTTATTGAAAACATTACAAAGACTTATAGGACAAAAATCTGACCACCACGAAGGGTGTTCTTTTGTGGGGATTAAAGCAATAGAAGTAGCTGAAACAAACTTCGGAATGTAATCTGAAACAAAAAAAATCCAGAACTGCCTCAAAGACATCATCCTTAAGCACTTGCCAGCACGACTAGAAGAAACGAGGAGAAAAACTATCAGGACCCGTTGCCGAATCTGGGTCGAGATTGAGAACCACCTTCTCGACCTCCTCAAAATCAGGGGGAGAGAGCAGGCTGGCATTTTCCACTTCTGAGACCTGGGGGAAAAGCAACTCACCTCTAATAGCATCAATGGAGCACCCCTTAGATCTCCAGAGTTCAAAAAAAAACCGGACCGCCGAATCACCCAAAGAATCCCGAGGGATGCTTGAACCTTTAATATATTTCAAATGACTAAAAAAATTTGATGAATGCTTGATTTTGGTCCAAGAATAAAAAAACTTAGTGTTCTTCTCACCACCTTTAAAATGCTTCAAAGCCGATTTTTGAATCCAGAAGTCCTGCTCCATTTTCAAAATAGACTCTAGATTACTTCTTGCCTTACACAGCTCTAAGACAGAGGCCTCCAACCCCTCAGCATCACAAAATTTCTCCAATCTATTCACCTCATTTTCAGCTCTATGCACATTTTCAAAGATATTACCAAAGGTGTTCTTGTTCCAGGACCTGAGACAAGATTTTAGCCGCTTTAATTTTAAATAATGAGTGGACATGGCATTTCCTTTAGATAGCACTGGGGCTACCCAGCTTGACTTCACCAGATCAAGGAAATCCGGATGATGCACCCACATATTTTGGAAATGAAACAAACCTCTAGGCGTGGGGGAGGACGGAATCGGATGTAGAGGAAAAAGGAGAGGAGAGTGATCCGAACCCAGACGGTTAAGATGGTGAACAATAAGAGGAGAGAAAAGGCTAAGAAAATTTGGATTGGCCAAAAATCTATCCAAGCGCGACAGCTTGGATTTATTACACCAGGTGAAAGAAGAATCTTTGAAATCAATCTCAACCAAACCCGAGTTGGAAATATATATATATATATATATATATATATATATATATATATAGGTACGTTAACTTGGTGCTCGTTAAGGTATGTGCTGAAATCAAATGACAGTAGCATCTGTACAAGATTGTACTTGTTTTAACAATTCGAATTACTCTTACTCTTTTGGTATCTTCTTTCATTTTAGTGTAATTGGGCTTCAACACCCCTGTTTTGGGTGAATTTTTCTTAAGGCAGTGCTGCTTAAGTGCATTGGGTCCTTTTGTAGGTGTCCTTAAGCCTTACCATGGTTATTTTAATTACCTTAGACTTTAGCAAATTTGATGAACCCCACTTATATATATATTTTTTTCAAGTAAAAATTAGTATTTTTAGTAGAATTATTTGCTGCTTCAACATATTTTGATATGTTTTATTGATTTTCAAATACAAGAGAAAATTTTGCGTAAAAGAAGTGAATCAAGGTAATTGTTGCAAAATTGAAGAGCCGTGCGTTACAACGCGACGTAGCGCCAGCCACTTGAGAGCCACGTGCTACAAAGCGCCGCAACGCTCGCTGTCCGAATAGCCCAGTAATGAGATATGGTTGGGAGTTCAAGAAGTTTAATTTATTAGTCCTTTCAACTCTCAAGACTAATTTATAAGAAATATTCAAAGAATTAAGCATTAAAAGTCCCAACTTCTAAGAATGATTAAGAGGAGAAATTAATTTGAGAAAGAGGAAGAAATAATTTTTCTTAGCCTCTTTGGTTGAAGGAAATGATGGTATAAAAACAAACTCCTAAAATACAAAAGAGATCTTTTGGACCCATCCAAAGGGAAGGAACTCTAGCCACCATAGAAAATAAAAAGAAATTTCTATGGTTAAAAGTTGTAGCTAAAGAAAAAGAGAAGAAATACAGTGCCACGAAGAAAGAATAAATCATTGAGAGAATAGAAGACGAAGAGAACACCGAAAGCAGTGCATATTGTATTCTAACTTTAGTTTTTTTTATTTTACTATCTATGAGACATAATGAAATTCATTAGTAGTTCCTATAATTTTCTTTTTGTACTCCTTATAATGACAGCCTAAACCCTCCTTTTAAAGAGGATTAGACTGAGAACTATGTAGTAGAAGTAGTCAGTATGAACATATTAAAACTCTTGATTCAATGAAATGAAATAAAGATTTGCTTTAAAATTTTTATCTATCTTTATGAATGAATGTGAAATAGTAATTAATTAAAATGATCTTTAAATTTTGGATTTTATTTTACAATACCATTACTGTGCTAGATGATCGTTACTAATTTAAATCATAGGGACCTAGAGCGTCAACGCTGTGAATGATGCGACATAAGTTTGCTGAGCTTGGCTGCTCGTGCATTTGCTTGAAATAAAAAACTTGTTGCATCAAAGTCATAATGAATAATCTAATAAATTTCTGAGCTCCATGGCTCAATTATAGATAAAGAGATAAATATGTAAAGCAGTGCATGATGTGACATAAATTTATGTAGGTTATTGCTTGTCCTTATGTTAAGTCTAAAATTTGATGCATATGAGCTGAGATCCATTCATTGAGCTTCATTTCTCACTAGTAACTTAAGAGAGACTATTGGAGAATGCCAAGACATGAGCGATGTGACATAAACTCAATGACCTTTGCCGCTCATAGTCTTAGCTAAGTTAATAATGGATGCATGTGAGTAATGAACGGATTAAGATTTTGTGATCACCTAATAACTTACAAGTTTTATCACTTAAATCTAAGCATAATAATAACCATTAAACTGATTACAAAGTTATTTATGTGCTCATTATGACCCATGGAGCTCTATGTAACACTAGGTAGAGAAAATATGCAGGACTTGCTAAGCTTTATAACTTCAGCCCCTTGATAAATAATGGGATAATAAATGAAATAGAGAATACTAAAAGCATTAAATTAAGAAAATCTCATGCACATGATTATGATCACTTATATGTTCAAGCCTAATTATCCTGATTTTATCCAAACTGATCATAAAACAACTAAGAAATATTTGTAGTAAATATTAGAACTAAAACCATCTACTTAATCACTTAAACATGATTGAAAGAAGGAAGTACTTAGTAACTAGCACACACCATTCTTTGAGGATGATAAAATCTCGAAAACTCACAATTCTTTAATTATTTCGGACCACGTGTACTTGCATGCATGTGCATGCATTCATTTTTGATATGTAAGTTTTTTGGCTCTATTACTGGGGAACAATTGCTCGTATTAAATAAACCTATGATTAAATAATGATTTGAACTTTTTTATTTTTACTGCTTATTGATTTTATTTTATTTGCTTATTTTGTGTGTAAATTTTGTGAGATTATATCTGCGAAACACCTTGAAATTCAATTGTTAAAACTTGTATCATAACTCATTCTGCTTAGATAGAGATAGAAAGGTGTATGCAAATAAAGGGAGAGTAAAATTTAATTTTCATCATCAAGATTGGGAGAACTCTACATTGATTTAAAAAGCAATTAAGATTCAACATAGAAAACCACTCTTCTATTATAGTAATTTAGAGGAACCATTATATTATAGTTGGGAGAGGCTTAAGATTAGTTTAAGGAACTATCCACATCATAGAATACCATTGTGACATCATGTGCAAACTTTTTAAAATGGGTTAGATACAAGCATAAGGATGCTTATAGATGTGGCAACTAGGGAATCAATATATAAAAAGACTCAAGAGTAAGCATATGATTTGTTAGAGGAAATGGACATCAACTCTTATCATTGGGATGTTGATAGAATGCACCAATCAAGCAACACAATTTTTTCCTTGCAATCAGAGCATAATTTCAAAATGTGGAATAATGAATATAATTCTAATATTAATAATCTTGTGTAGACAAATTTTTACTACTGGACATAGAATAATCAACAACAATCTTTAGAAAAATCTCTTAAAGAATATAAGACTTCTTTTACAGTGTTCAATAGTATAACTTCTTTTATATATAAATTTATATTTTGTTAAAATGTTAATTTTTGAGAAATCTTAACCATTCTTTTATATATCCTCAATAGTATAACTTCTTTTTTATTCAAATTTGTGTTGGAAGTTCTCCAATACCTTAGCTACAACATAAGATAGTTTGGTGGGAGAGACTAGTGCTAGCAAAGTTTCAATGTAGGTAGTCGATTTCCCTTTTGCCTCATGTCATCAATTTTGAACTTGAACTTTCCTCTCTAGTGCTAATAATTTTGCATAGGAAATTAGAGTCAAAGGAAGTTTAGGAGTGAGATACCACCCTTTTGGATAAATGATGGTTCCACCCTCTTTACCTTGCCTTGGAACAACATATGCACGTCCCCTCAGCAATATGAAAAAGTTACTTAGTGTAAGGACCCGATGTTGGGTTAGTGATAACAAAATTAGCATTAGGCTCCCTAAGCCGCAAGACTCTACTGCGCTAAAATGAAATAATGCAAGATAAGAGCCATTTCGCAGATTAAAAATTTCAACATTCATCTATTCATATTAATTCAATATCACAAAATAATATTCACCATTTATCCCATTTATATGATGTTTATATAATACAGGGCTTTTGGCAAGTGTAAGAGATGTAATAAAAATATGATAATAAAATGAGGTTGCCTCTCAAGTTGTGACCAGCTCCTCAAAGATCACCTTTAGGCTCCTCTACTAGCACTTGATATGACATTATAAATATATTATCAGGATACGAATTCTCAGTAATTAGAGAATACTCAAAATGTACAAAAGATATCAAATGTAGCATGTTTCAAATATCAATGCATTAAGCGAAAATAAGGGCATAAGAAAATTGAGGGAAATATGATTCTTAATACAAAAATATATTCTCAGTTCCTACATAAAAAGGAGAAAGATGTGTTCCTACAAAAGATATTTACCTTATCATGAGGCATTCCTAGTCACAAATATGTCACATGTTAAAAGCTTATTGATTGCAGCACATTTGTCTTTTATATTGAATAAACAATATTAAGAGTTTTGGTGGGAAAATTTAAAATCATGAGGCAGGGGTTCAATAAATTATATTCATCAACTGGACCCCCTCAAAATCTCTAATTAGCACCTATATTACTCCGATATACTAGCCCCATCCCTTCATATCCTCCATTTTGGAACCCTTACAACATCGACCATACATAAGCATTTGTTTTGTGGCATCTAATTGGCTGTGAACAATTACTGCATATAAGTTTAACATGAAATAGACTCAAAGTAATGCTAAGCAGCAATAGAAGCAAGTAAGTGCAATATATATATGTATATGTATATATATGGGTACATTAACTTGGTGCTCGTTAAGGTATGTGCTGAAATCAAATGATAGTAGCATCTGTACAAAATTGTACTTGTTTTAACAATTCGAATTACTCTTACTCTTTTGGTATCTTCTTTCATTTTAAAGTAATTGGGCTTAAACTCCCCTGTTTTAGGTGGATTTTTCTTAAGGCAGTGCGGCTTAAGTGCATTGGGTCTTTTTGTAGGTGTCCTTAAGCCTTACCATGGTTATTTTAATTACCTTAGACTTTAGCAAATTTGATGAACCCCACTTATATATATATATATATATATATATATATATATATATATATATATATTTTCAAGTAAAAATAAGTATTTTTAGTTGAATTATTTGCTACTTCAACATATTTTGATATGTTTTATTGATTTTCAAATACAATAGAAAATTTTGCATAAAAGAAGTGAAGCAAGGTAATTGTTGCAAAATTGAAGAGCTGTGCATTACAGCGTGACGTAGCGCCAGCCACTCGAGAGCCACATGCTACAGAGCACCGCAACGCTTGCTGTTCAAATAGCCCAGTAATGAGAAATGGTTGGGAGTTCAAGGAGATTAATTTATTAGTCCTTTCAACTCTCAAGACTGATTTAAAAGAAATATTCAAAGAATTAAGCATTAAAAGTCCCAACTTCTAAGAATGAATAAGAGAAGAAATAATTTGAGAAAGAGGAAGAAATTAACTTTTTTAGCCTCTTTGGTTGAAGGAAATGATGGTATAAAAGCAAACTCCTAAAATACAAAAGAGATCTTTTGGACCCATCCAAAGGGGAGGAGCTCTAGCCACCATAGAAAATAAAAGAAGTTTCTATGGTTAAAAGTTGCTAAAGAAAAAGAGAAGAAATACAGTGCCACGAAGAAAGAATAAATCATTGAGAGAATAGAAGACGAAGAGAACACCAAAAGCAGTGCATATTGTATTCTAACTTTTGTTCTTTTTATTCTACTATCTATGAGACATAATGAAATTCATTAGTAGTTCCTATAATTTTCTTTTTGTATTCCTTATAATGGCAGCCTAAACCCTTATTTTAAAGAGGATTAGACTGAGAACTATGTAATAGAAGCAGTTTGTATGAATATATTAAAACTCTTGATTCAATGAAATGAAATAAAGATTTGTTTTAAAATTTCTATCTATCTTTATGAATGACTGGGAAATAGTAATTAATTAAAATGATCTTTAAATTTTGGATTTTATTTTACAATACCATTACTGTGCTAGATGATCATTACTAATTTAAATCATAGGGACCTAGAGCGTCAACACTGCGAATGATGTGACATAAGTTTGCTGAGCTTGGCTGCTCGTGCATTTGCTTGAAATAAAAAACTTGTTGCATCAAAGTCGTAATGAATAATCTAATAAATATCTGAGCTTCATGGCTCAATTATAGATAAAGAGATATGTATGTAAAGTAGTGCATGATGTGACATAAATTTATGTAGGTTATTGCTTGTCCTTATGTTAAGTCAAAAATTTGACGTATATGAGCTCAGATCCATTCATTGAGCTCCATTTCTCACTAGCAACTTAAGAGAGACTATTGGAGCATGCTAAGCCATGAGCAATGTGACATAAACTCAATGACCTTTGCTGCTCATAGTCTTAGCTAAGTTAATAATGGATGCATGTGAGTAATGAATGGATCAAGATTTTGTGATCACCTAATAACTTATAATTTTTATCACTTAGATCTAAGCATAATAATAACCATTAAATTGATTACAAAGTTATTTATGTGCTCATTATGATCCCATGGAGCTCTATGTAACTGTAGGTAGAGAAAATGTGCAGGAATTGTTAAGCTTTATAACTTCAGCCCCTTGATAAATAATGGGATAATAAATGAAATAGAGAATATTAAAAGCATTAAATTAAGAAAATCTCATGCATAGGTTTATGATCACTTATATGTTCAAGCCTAATTCTCCTGATTTTATCCAAACTGATCATAAAACAACTAAGAAAAATTTGTAGCAAATATTAGAACTAAAACCATCTGTTCAATCATTTAAACATGATTGAAAGAAAGA
The DNA here is from genome assembly GCA_016760335.1 of Gastrodia elata. Taxonomy (NCBI): domain Eukaryota; kingdom Viridiplantae; phylum Streptophyta; class Magnoliopsida; order Asparagales; family Orchidaceae; genus Gastrodia; species Gastrodia elata. The sequence continues at coordinate 105,190,224 of CM028669.1, read as the reverse complement.
AGTACTTAGTAACCAGCACACACCATTTTTTGAGGATGATAAAATCTCAAAAACTTAATTATTTCAGACCACGTGGACTTGCGTGTATGCACATGCACTCAGTTTTGATATGTAAGTTTTTTGGCTCCATTATTGGGGACAGTTGCTATTATTACATAAACCTATGATTAAATAGTGATTTGAACTTTTTTATTTTTATTGCTTATTGATTCTATTTTATTTGCTTATTTTGTGTTTAAATTTTGTGAGATTATATTTGTGAAACACCTTGAAATTCAATTGTTAAAACTTGTATCATAACTCAATCTGCTTAGATAGAGATAGAAAGGTGTATGCAAATAAAGGGAGAGTAAAATTTAATTTTCATCATCAAGATTGGGAGACCTCTACATTGATTTAAAAAGAAATTAAGATTCAATATAGAAAACCACTCTTGTATTACAGTAACTTAGGGGAACCATTATATGATTGTTGGGAGAGGCTTAAGATGAGTTTAAGGAACTGTCCACATCATAGAATACCATTGTGGCATCATGTGCAAACTTCTTATAATCGGTTAGATACAAGCATAAGGATGCTTATAGATGTGGCAATTAGGGGATCAATATATACTAAGACTCAAGAGGAAGCATATGATTTGTTAGAGGAAATGGACATCAACTCTTATCATTGGGATGTTGAAAGAATGCACCAATCAAGCGACACAATTATTTCCTTGCAATCAGAGCATAATTTCAAAATGTGGAGTAATGAATATAATTATAATATTAATAATCTTGTGTAGACAAATCCTTACTACTGGACATAGAGTAATCAACAATAATCTTTAGAAAAATATTTTAAAGAATATAAAACTTCCACCTTTGAATTCATGACTAGAATAGAATGCATCTTCAAATAAAAGTGAGGAATCACTCATAAGGGAAGAAAGCATTATTAAAATAATTGAGGAACACTTAAAATCAATTTAATAATAATTATTGATTCGACAAAACTCTGCGGAAATCATTACTGAGGATAGTCAAGTACAAGAACCAGTGGTGACATTACATATTGGATGAGCTCTAATCTTTGATGCATGATGGGAAGAACTACAAAAGGATAGGAGGTAGAAGAGCAATCAACAATTGAATCTGACGCAAAACTTGTATAACAGCCCAGGTTGTTACCCAAGTCAATTAGGGCTAACCTAAGTTCTAATTTTGTTATTAGTACACTAATTATATCATTAAGAGTTCACCACCAAGACATTATCCAAATTAGGGGGCAAATGGGTCTAACCCTAAATCTGGGAATTTCAGGAATCCTGGAATTTGACATTTTTAAATTGACATTGGATCAAAAATTGGACTTCGCCATTACGCTCATTGCCCCCAAATTAGCTAGGGGTGATGTTGTGGTGACAATCCGAAGTCGACAAAATTTCGTAGAATATTTTTATAATATTTAAATATATGAAAAATGAGAAAATTAAATACTAGTCAGAATCGAAATCTGACTTCGTCATTGCGTTCCTCACCCCTCAATTAGCTAGGGGTGAATATTTGGTGATTTTTGAAAATCGTTTAATCGATTAATAAAAATAAGAAAATTTAAAATTTATAAAATAAAATTTTAATATAAATAAATTATTTCATTTTATCTCTTCCTTTTTTTTCCTTATTTCTCCCGCCTGCCCTAATTTCTCATTCGCACGCCCGACCCCCTTCATGTCGCTCAACCGCACGGCCACCCCTCCCTCGCACGACACATGTCTTCCTCTCCTAGGAGTCTCCGCCGCTCGCCCACACAACCTCCGCCGAAGGCATTTAAGCCCTGCCTCCTCTCTTCTGATCGAGCTGAAGGCGAGCGAAAGCTATCTCTCCATTGGACGCAAGGGTCATCGATTCCTCCCTCTCTTCTCCACGTGGCCGTGCTGCCCTCCCTCACGCAGGAAGTCTAGCCCCTCAGCCTTGACTCTCTTCCTTTCGGTGTTCGGCAGCGGGAGTCGTCGACCCTTCTTCAACTGTTGAGCTCCTCCAAGTGCCGACCTTCTGTTTGACGCCGTCAAGGTAACCCCCCCCTCCCCAATTCTCCTTCGAGCATGATCGAAAGTGCATGGCTTTCTTTCCAAATGTACAGTCGCTTCAGTTTATTGCAATTGTGATAACAAATGCAACATAAAAAGTTGAAAATTGAACTTGTTCTTTGTATTATATCTAGCTTGACAACTTTTTTGATCTCATTTTTTTATAGAAGTGACTAACATCAAGAAATTAAGGATTAATAATTTTTTTTTTATCTCATAAAAATGATGAGATACGAGTCATAAAGATGTGCTTATAATTTGTATAGAATTGGTGAAGCTTTAATTGTATATTTAAAGCCTCACGATCAACATAAGAATCTTACAAAAGTTTTAATTGACATTTATAGTTCACTACTAGTCTCTTTTAATCCTGCACACTCTTTGCTCTCCTCCTTGTAATTTTATTTTTGTTTAAGAACTAATAATATTATCTAAATCTATATTTAAGAAAAACAAATTTAAGCTTAAACTTTAGCTCATATGTTCTAGATGTTTACTTTCGAAAGATTTTATCTTTTTTTATTTTTATTATACTTGCATTAATTGTAATATTCTAAGATAATCTTTATCACTTATTAAATTTGAGGGAACAACTTAGAGAGCATGCTTGCTGCTATTTGCTTCCAACCTATGCACTTAGATGTACCAGCATTTGTGTCAAAGCACGTGCGCCCAGATGTATGAAATCATGCACTAAGGAATGTCGTCTAAACCTTCTTCGAATTGCGCTCGGTTTAATTTTGACTAACGCCTAGGCATGCTTGATATGAAATCTAAATTTGATGAAAGCTACTAATCTCTTGAGGGGTAGAAGGCTTTTATAAAGCTGATTTGCAATCTTCTAAGAGGAATGGATGATAAAGATAAATCAAATTCACATTGAAAAGTGTGAAAATGATATTGGTTATACAAATAAAATGTGTGCTATGCAAGCATGGCTTAATTTTTGATAAGGGGTGTAATCTAATGAAATCTCTATAATTAAGTGTGCTTATGATTGGGTAAATCTTCAGATGGATGATATTTTAGAAAGCTATTGATGAATACTGACAGACTGTAAATACACGACTGCGTAAATATGGTAGGGCATAACGTGTATTCCATTCCTCCTATCTTCAGTTGTTCGTAAATATGGTAGGGCATAATGTTGATCGAAGCACCAAGATCACATAAATGATCTAAAAATACTTCGTTTCTAATTATGCAAGGGATGCTCAACCTCCCGGGGTCTTCGCATTTTGGAGCAATAAGCTTCTCACATTCATTGCCCCTATCTCCTTCCCATGCCTCTAGCTCATAATCTGTTGCACTCATTGTTTTAGTCTTAGTTCCCCCGAACACCTCTTCCAAATGAATAACACTAACCAACTCTCTAGGGTTTACTTCAGTGGAATTGGGTAGAGCCCCTTGCTGCTGAGTGGTCAGCTGCTTAGAGATTTACCCCAGTTGGGTTTCTATATTCCTAAGGGAAGCCTCTATCCCTTGGATAGAGGCATCGTGGCGCGTGATAGTCGCTTCAGTGCGGTGCATAAATTGGATCATTTTAGCCTTGAAGGAGTTGAAAGCTCCTTCCAAGTTCGGGTGATGATTGTTATTGTTATTTCTATTATCTATGCCTTGTTGATTCGATGAACTTCTCACATATTTATTTCCATTATTATTATTGTTACTCCAAGAGAAATTAGAGTGGTTTTTTCACCCTGGATTGTAGGTGTTGGAGTAAGGGTTGTTTATAGAGTTGTTATTTTTTAGATAATTGACTTATTCAGTATTGGTTTGTACAAAGGGGTTATTTAAGTTGCAGCTTTCACTGTTATGCTTACCCCCGCACAATTCACAATGTATCTCTGAAACAACATTAACATTCATTCTTTTAATTTTTTCATTCAAGGCGTGTATCTCTTGCTGTAATGCCGTTATTTGGTTGGACTCATTTACCTTTCTAGCTTCCTTTTTTAGCTTTTTAGAAGGCCACTGATATGCATTGTTAGCCATTTCTTCCAAGAGGTCATTCTTCTTGGGTTTTACCGCTAATAGAGCCGCCGACAGCTGCATTAATAAGTGTCCTTATAGGAGCGTTCAAACCATTGTAAAAGGCTTGCACTTGCATCCATAAAGGAAACCCATGATGTGGGCAACGCCTTAAGCATTATTTAAACCGGTCCCATCCATCATAGAGTGTCTCCCCTTCCAATTGAGTAAAGTTAGTTATCTCAATTCTCAATCGAGAAGTTTTCGCCAGAAGGAAATATTTGGCTAAGAATTTCTTAGCCAAATCGTCCCACGTCCAGATGGAATCGCTTGGAAGAGAGCTGAGCCAACTCTTGGCTCTGTCTCGTAAAGAATGGGATAAGCCGTAAGTTAACCAAGTCTTCAGAGGCGCCGTTAAACCTGAAGGTGTCACATATTTCAAGAAAAGTTGAAATATGTGAATTCGGATCTTCAGTGGCTAATCCCCCAAACTGATTATTTTGCATCATACTCAGTGTGGAGGGTTTGATCTCAAAGTTAATGGCTTCAATATTAGGCCTAACAATTGCATGGGGGATTCCCCTAACAGTGGAAAGTGCATAATCTCTTAGTGCTCTCCCGTTAGCCACTCCTACTGGCTCTCCTAATGGCTCTACAAAATTTTTATTAGTGTTATCCATAACAGCTTGTTGGTTCAAAATGTTTTATTCTCTCCTAGCCTGCAAGTAGGTTCTTTTAATTTTTGGGTCAAACAGATAATTCGTGCAAACTCTTCTACTCATACACTACAATAATCAGGCTATCAAGAACAAATTTAACAATAATGTTCAGAAATTCAATAGAAAATAAAAGGACAGAAACAAAAAAGTAAATGTTTATGATTACAAAAATAAAAAACTAAGAGTATATGCAAGAAAATACTTAAATCACTAGCTGCATATAAATTATCCTTAATACGAAACAAATTCCAATTCCCCGGCAACGGCGCCAAAAACTTGACAGACTGTAAATACACATCTGCGTTTGCACGTAAGTGTACGTGGTCTGAAGTAATAAGTGAAAAGTGTTAGTTTCTGGGATTTATCGAACCACAGAGAATTGATTGTTTTGTTACTAAGGTTTATCTATTCTCATTAATGTTTAAGCTATGATGTAATTGGTTTGAGTTTGTTCTAAACTAAGCACAATAATTATTAAGTATAAATTAAGTCAAATAAAAGGAAGAGGAGAGTTTGGTTCATCTTATATGTCATAATAAGTCACTTATGCATGATGATTCCTCAAGCGTAGTTTTTCATTTACTTTAAATTAAATCAAGTGCACATTGTTGCTCCTTAAGTTTTATCTCAAGGTTTCACAAGTTCAAATCTTGTGCACGAAATGAACACATAGTCGGTTCTATTTCAGCACAAAAATTCTTATAAGATTTTAGGTATGTAATTTTCATCTTATCTCTTGATCAAGGAGATGAGGATTATTAAATTTTTAAGATCTTATAAGCATTGATTCCACTAGAAGCATCGCTCACATCACACATAGTTGAAGTGAGGGAATAATACGTTGGGCTCAATGACTAGGTCACCTCATTCATGAGCACACAACTAATTCATTCCCTCCCTCAATTATGTTGAGCTAAGGAGCTCACTTAGTGGGTCTTAGTATCACACGCATCAACACTTTAGTTGAGCTTAGATTAAGGTGCTTTAAGCTCAAGAACTTTTCTCACATAGTTCTAAGCTCTCATACACTCATAGATCTAGCATCTAACCAAAGGTGAGCTATGAAGCACAAGACACTTTAGTTATTGAGTTTATTAGTTCATTTTCCCTTAATTCACAATCAAGAATAAAGTAATACTAAGCATTTCTTGAGCAAGGCATTGAGTTCATACATTTTATTAATACTTGAGGAAAACTTCATACAATTAAAATGTAACTATCAAACACATGGAATTACCCCAACCCTCCCCAAGGGAGATTTAACTATCCATTATAAAAAAGATGAAAAAGAACACATATATGGATAAAGACCCTTTTATGATCAACTAAGAAATAAATTACAAAAGAAGAGTTTAGAAGATACTAGGAATGTTCCTTAGAAGTTCTCCGGATCCTTCTTCTCCTTCTTGAAGTTCCTCTCTTAGGTCGCTAGTGCTGCCTTCCTTCTTCTTCTCTTTGGTAAATTGGCTCTTCCACTCTTGGGGAGTTCCTCTCTTCCACTATGCAACTCTTCTCCTTACTTAAGTGATTTGAGCAAAAATTGGAACCCTCCTCTAGTCAAGATGAGTGATATATATAGGAGAGGGGCTGCATTCATCCCACTTAAGATCTAAACCAGCATTTCCATTTGAAAATTCTGAGCAATGATGGCAAAAATCCTAATTGATGGTGAGGTGACCAATATCTTCATTTGTTTAGCCAATACATCACCTCATAAGCCTCCTTTTCAATTAAAAATGTAGTAATTGCAGAGGGAATGATGGCTGGGGACAGGATGCAGGTTGGGGGTCTTGTCCCAGTAGTAATAAATGCTCCTGCCAGAGGAAATTGCGGCGGGCCGCTGCAGCGCGCGGTAGCGAGCTATGGCGCGCTGCGGCGTGCAATGGCGCTAGCAATTTTCGCAAAGTGTCCCTCTGTAGTGCACTGTAGCGCTAGAATTTTGCAAATTGCAGTGCTATAGCGTGCTGGAGCAGGAGCATTTCGCAAAATTCTCCGCTGCAAGCGCGCGGTAGCGCCAGAATTTGCAAATCACAACCGCTGCAGCGCGCTGTAGCGCCAGCATATCACAAAATGCTCCGCTGCAGTGCACGATCACGCCCGAATTCGCAAATCGCAACCGCTGCAGCGTACTGGAGCAGTAGCATTTTGCAAAATGCTCCGCTACGGCACGCGATCGCGCCCGCGGTTCGCAACTTGAACTGCTGTAGCGCGGGATGGCGCCCGCGGTACGTAACTTGAACCGCTGCAGCGCGCGATCGTGCCCGCGGTTCGCAACTTGCTTCGCTGCAGTGCGCGATCGCGCCTGCGGTTCACAACTTGCTCAGCTGCAGCGTGCGATCACGCCTGCGGTTCACAACTTGAACCGCTGCAGCGCGCGATCGTGCCAGCAGTTCACAGCTTGACCAGTTGCAGCGCGCGTCAGCGCCGGTTTTTGCAAAATGAGGCGTGTGGCAGCGGTTTCACTTGAAAAAATGTGGAAAATTGCATAAATGTCTCATAACTCCTTTGGATAGGCCATCCTAAAAAGATAGACAAATTTTATGTAATGAGCAGTTTAAAGATCAGAAATGAATGAAAATTTCCTTTATTTTAGATATAATTTATGGATTAATCAAATACAAAACCATGAAGTCCTTAGCTTAGCATGGGTTTTGTTGTGTTAAAGTTGATAACATCTTGCTTGGTGCTTCAGGGTGTTATAAATAGCATTAGAGCTCGGCCACTTCTAGCACAATACATGATTCAACAAAGAGTGATTATTAAATCAAATGGTGTAAGAAATGCTCAGCTTGAAAAAGTAGCGACTTCTGATAATTTTCTATGATTAAAGAGTGATAATAATAATTCAAATCAACATTGAAGAAGAAGAAGTGACATTTAGCTATTTAAACTAAGTGGAAATTCATATATGCAAGATTTATTTTCAAAGATAGCATGCAAAATTATTTGATCTTTTAACCTTACAATTAAGATTATAGATCCATCCTATTAAGTGTGACCTTAATTAATAGGATTTATCTTAACCTTTAATCTATGAGATGGGGTGGTAAACCTTAGATCCTTAGACTTTATCTATGGATTATATGATTAAATCCAATTCATCGTGTTAATTCATAATTCTTAGCTTCAGTAGATTTTGATCAGATCTTAGTCTAGAACTATAACCCTAATTATTATCCTAGCTAAATCCAGATTAATTAAGCCAAAACAAGCTATGATTTTGGTTCCATTAGACTCAATGGATCATTTAAATCTAATCCTAGAAGTTTGGGATCAATCGGAGCTAAATTGAGAATTTTGGTATTTTTGGCTATTTTAAGCCCTGAAAAATACCTAAATTAAATTGATCTCCAAATTAAAATCTGATTTTATTTTTGAATTCCTCATACCCTAATTAACTAAGGGTGAATTTTTGTGAATCTTTGGAGCTCATCTAAGCCTAAATTGGATTTAAAATTAATTATGAGTTATTATATTAATTAATTGAATTTGTATTATTTAAATTTAATGTTTTAATTAAAATAAATAAGCCAGGATTTGCTGTCGGGACCGCGATAGATCGGCTGCGGGGTCCCGACAGCGGTGCAGCCTTAATGGCCACGGGATGCGCTTGCACGAATCATGGCGTGCGATCAAATGACGCTGATCAATTGCACCCTGATCCTCTAGCACACGTCAGATCCAATGCTCGATCTGACGGATAAGATGACGCCCACGGTTCTATCATCTGAAGATTCATCAAGCTGTTTAAACCCAATGGCTTTGCAGATCAGACGGCTGAGGGCGAATCCCAGCTGTTCACCTTCGTCCCTGCTTGAGTCCCAGCTCGATTGAGAAGGTTCACCAAAATCTGCCACATCGACCCTGTTTACCACTCCTTGGCCTCACTCCTTAGGCCGTTTGAGTCCTTCCCATAATGGCCGAGCCCTCCTAGATGCCCCTGAGGCTGGGGTAACCCCATTTGGAGTGGGATGCAGAGACAGCTTAGCCCGAGCCTGCGACATGGTTCCCAACCATGGCGACCACTCCTAGCCTCTTCCCTGGCTTTAAATACTCATCGTAGCACTCTTAGTAAAGCTACTGCTCACCGTCTCCCCCGGTATTGAAGTATTGGAGCTCTTGCCTTTCCTGATGAGTCCAGCTATTGGTCAAAGCCTCCTAGTGGAACCCCTGCTGTGCACCGCTGATAGTGGGTGTGTGTCTGACGCTCAGACCCCAGCTAGCTTCTGCCACTGTCTGGAGTACTTAGAGCCCTCCATTTTGCCTCGGATGCAGCCAGCTATTGAACTTTAGGTACAGCCTCCGTCCCTCTACATGTCAAGCTGGTTCCAGCTTGCCTCGTAGCTCTTCCACCTTAGATGTTGTGATAGGTCCTAACCTTAGCTCTCTATTAGACACCTAAGGCTTCTGATTGGGAAGTTGACAGTGGGTTAGATGGCTTAAATTTGTCTGAATGTGCACTGTCAATTGATCCCTGAGGCGTTGGTCACCAGCATTCCTCCTGAGCTATTGAGCCCATTTTGAGTGTTAGACTCTTCCTTGAGTGATTGAAGGCTAATTGCAATCATTAGGCTCAGCTTGGTCGATCGATTTGATTGGTGTCAATCGACTCAGAGCGAGCTCACGATTGTAAAATACCTCGAGTAGTACTCCATTGATCCGTACCTCCCTAGAACCTCTCGACTCACCCTATCGCTTCCCCATCGATCCCTGAACTTGTAAGGTTAAACCTTAGCTCGGGATGTCAAGTCAATAAGGAGAACTTGCTCTCCCCATTTTTGCCTTAGAGGGTGCCTCAGTCGAGTAGCACCCTGGTGACCCGGTGCTTCCATGATGGGAATTTTTGGTTCATTTGACACGCCTTTGATTCCTGAAGGTGTAGCCATCAAATTAGTGGTGTGGCATGGATGGAGTGCGGCGAATTTGGCAAAGGAAGGTTGCCCTAGGATTGGAGCCCGTCAAGAGGTAGGAGACAAAGTCATGGGTCGTGCTGACCTGTGACCCGCGCCTATTGATTTTGGGCCGACAGTAATAAAAGGATTTTTGAATTAATTTCCATAAGGAAGTTAATTCAAAAAATCAAACCTATAGTTTTTATTTAAATAAAAATACAGATTAAATTATTTAAATAACTTTAGATATATTTATCTAAATGGTATGATCCAATATACTATTTTAATCAGAAAAATGCAAAGAACTTGAATATAAAATAAAATCAAAGATCCAATAGTTAGATTTTAAATAATCGTCTAATACTTTTCAGTTCTTACTTAAATTATATTAAATTCAATAAATATCCAAACATATTGATTAAGGTCTCTAATTGCTCATGAGACCATAAGAAACCTATGTAGACCCTTAAAAGTAATTTAGGAACCCTAACTTTATTAATCACCCCTTAATTACCCAAATTAGGGATTAGTGAATTAAACCATAATTAATCATCTGCTTTTTGTGAAAATAAGTTCCTAATCCCTTCTTAAGTATATTAGAGCCTATGAATGAGGTTGAATCATTCTAGAATGCCCTAGTTTCTCCTTAATCACCTTAATTGGCCTTAAATTATGATTAGTATTAATTAGGCTAATTAGGTTACTAAAACCTAAGATAAGTATATTTCCTACTTCATTAACCATCATGGAACTCATTAAAATAGGTTTGAATTAATTTGGATAATTAAATCCTAAAATCCTATTTTTAGCCTTAAGAGGGGTACTTTAGTCATTTTGACCAAAATGTGTTTAAGCACCCCCCTTAAACTTTGAAAATTCAGTAAGATATCTCTAGTTAGATTAGTAGCACCTAACTAAGGTTTTATGTTAATGATATTAATATTAAGTGAAAAAATCTTAAGAGTCTTATTAAGATCTTAAGACCTTAAGTGTTCTTGAAGGAATCACATTATCTTAAGAATTAAGTCTAACTATCTTAAAATGTTAGATCCTTAGTTAATGACTTAATTAAGTTGATCCATAGGCTTGGATTCTAAGAGAAATACCTTGGTAAAATTTTAAGTCTAAACCTAGCTTAAGTCTAAAGTGATCAAATATTAGATCTTAAATCTTAGATCCTAGACTTTAGATCTTCTAATTGAATTGAACTACCTCCATTTATAATTCCTTAAATGATTTATTATTTAATCCTTTTGAAGCCTTTCGTGTGGGTATAGGAATGATTCAATCTATAGGATAATGTAATTATCCTAAAGATGGAATATAGATCTTAGATTCTTAGTTCTTAATTAATTAATTCATCTTATAACCAGTAGAGTAGCCTTTCATTAAGATCATAGCTTCTGAATCCTTTAGCTTATAGGATTCCTTACTTTCAAATTGGGTTTTAAAGTGTGAACTCTAGATCCTTACTAAGGAAGCTACCTTGGATTCAGGATTTGAATACCAAGTGGGGTTTGGATTTTGAATTCTTAAGTCTTGATTTACTTAATCAAGATTTGGGTTAAGAGAGGAAAATAATAACAATTAAGTCATTAATTCATTTACTTTAAATCTTTATAGTCGTCATATGATTATAAATTGGAACTTATTAAGTTCTAATATTAACATTAAGGTCGTAAATCTGAGATCTTACTCGATAGCTGGATATTGGAGATCCTAAACTTGTATCTTCTCAGAATAGTTAGTTGGGTAAAATAAACAACAATAGATATCACATAAGTCTAGATTGAGTCTCTTTCTTACTTGACTTAATTGCTTCACACACCTTGAATATTGAGCCTTATTTCTTGAGCATGATAGGAGAATTTAGGATATGGATGATACATCCTAAGTTAGTATTTCAAAAGCATAATATTTAATCAGTTTTTTTAGTGCTTTTAGTTAGTAGGGTATGTCCTAGCTTAGTTTGCCTCTTCAGTTCTAGTTTGGTTATAGAATAGAGTCAGACTTAGCTCTGTAGATATCTAGGATGGATATATGTCTTTTACTATAAGTTCAACTTGGACCTAGCTCTGTGGATGCCTAGGATGGATACATGTTGAACTTTCAGTTCAGAGGCCCTATATGGCTTGTTCTATTATGGCAGCACTATGTCTTAGGCTTACTGCTACTTTAGTTTAGTTGTCAGTGTTTGTTTTGCTTTGCCACATGCTTTAGTGGCCTTTCTTTTAGTGCTTGACTTGCTTTGCCACATGCCTCAGTGGCTTTACTTTTGTTCATGCATGTACTTAGTTTATTTTTGCCACATGTCTCAGTGGCCTTTTACATGTCAACCTACATGCTTGTATATACACTCTCATTGATTAGTATTAAGATATTGGCATATTTAGGATGCTATAATTATATGTTTATTTTAGCACTTGTGTTCTTATTATACTCAGCATGTCTCCATGTGATCATAAGCATGTTAGGATCAGATTTATTTCAGTAGTTGCACTTACTTTTGCTTTTAACCTCACTATATTTAGTTACTATTTTTTGTATATTATTTTACATACCTATTAATTAGTTATAAATTACTTGTTTTTAGTTACCCCATTCTTGTAGCTTGTTGCACCTTTTTAATACTTGCACATTTAAAACCTTTAAGTGTGATATCTTAAATAATCAGTTCACTTAAATAGCCTAAAATGTACTTAGACAATTATCTAACTGTAACCTTTTCCTTTTGTTGGCTGGGGCCTTGACATTTGTGATACCGATAAATGTCAAATTTAGAGTTGTTCGTTAGTAGTGCTGTTGGATCGGAGCCGGTGTAGGAGGAGGATCTTCCTACTGCTGCTTAGATAGATTTTCTCTTTTTGCAGTAAGATTGAGAGATCTTTATTTCTATTAAATTCAGTTTGTAATAATTAAATTTTAGATGTATTTACTTTCTGCATTTGATCTGAGTTACTATTTCTTTTACTCTCTTATACTATATTATGCATGTAAATATTTTATTATACTATTTCTTGCTTCTGCCACTTTGATTTGTATTGATGTATGTTCATAGTCTCTTATATAGGGTGACAAGTCCTTGGCTTAAGGTGAGTTGAGTCCTACCTGACTCTACTTGAGTTGGGGATTTGCCACCGGAATGGAGCACTGTACTCCCCGCAGTTATGCTAATATCAGTATTAGCATAGCCGCGGGAAAGTACAGGGTACCACAAAAACATCCAAATTCATCAATTAAGTCATGTTGGTTTCTTATTTAACTTATACAGTCGATATTAATTTAATCATATTAGGACCTAGCTAGTCCTAATATTTAGTAATCTATAAAGTCGTGTTTCTAGGTTACACTTGATAGTAGGAATTGAAGATCTTGAACTTGTGTAATTTAAAATAGTTAGAATGGTTAATTAGATAACAACAGTGTCATTATGTAGAAGAATCCCTTTCTTACTATTTTATTATTTGTGCTACGCATTCCTTATATTTGTGCTTATTTCTTAAACATGTCATGTAAGAGAACCTTGTGCATGAAATTAAAATTTAGAATAATTAGGACAACAATTGCATTGGGTCCAGTATTCAGGTTAATTTTAGTGCACATTTACCCTAATGGATAGGGGTAAAGAGAAATAAGTGATTACTCATTAAGGAGTGCTGTCTAGTCTTGCAGACGTGCTTGACTCCTTAGCTACTTCTGGACGTGTCCACAAGAGCAAAGTAAAACAACTAAAAGATTATTGCATTTGTGTTTACTGTCTCTGTAGTTTCGCCTGTTCAGTTCTATTCTACCCTAGCCCAGAAAGGCTTTGGGAATGATGCTGTGGTTCGATGACCAATTTTTTGTTATGATAGTTTATACATACTTATTTTCTATTTTAGTTTATAGCTTACTATTTTAATGATGCATATTATTTAAGATAGCCTTACTTTACTTACTTACTTACTTGTAAATACTTATAGGATGCTAAATTTTGCTGCTTATTATATATAACACTTTTAGATTTATTATTTTAGACCTGCATATGTCATATGATCATTAGCATGCTTAGGATTAGCTTTGCTTTCAGTACTTTAATTACTGTATTATATATGCATGGCTATCCTTGCTTAGCTTACTTTGAGGTGTGTCTTTTGCCACATCCTTGTTTAGTTATAAATGTCTTATTTATAGCTTCCCATTTTCTTGTATGCTTACTGCTCCCATGCTAGTTAGGATTTTAGTCCTGTAAAGTAAAATGGTGATATTAATAACTTAGGAAAAATATTCATACTAAAATGAACTTAAACAATTGTCTAATAAGATTCTTTCTTTCTTGGCTGGGGCCTTGCATTATGAAACTGACAATGTTAGATCCATGTCTATTTGAGGAGCTTGTGCCTGAGGAAGAGCCATATCCAGAAGAGGAGCCATGTCTAGAAGAGAAGCTATATCTTGAGGAGGAGCATAAGGAAGGAGCTGAAGCTATTTAGTTTTATTGTTATTATGAGGATGAGTGCTTTCCTTTCAGTTCATTTAAACTTATTTGATGTTGTAATAATTTAAGTTCTATGTGACTATGTGTTTTGGCTGTGCTATTTATTCTAAGCTACTTGATGTATTTCCCTTACTTAAATGCATTATGGTAAATTGAATGTATATTTATTCTTACCTTGCTTCCACGCTCTAATTTTGTATTTATTTAGTGACTGTGATATAGTATATATATGCATTGGCTTATCTCTCCCTTACTAGTTGATTATGGATTATACCTAATCCAATGTTAAGTGAGAGATTTGCCAAACTAACACACCACCCCTTAGCTTAATCATGTGGATTAAGGGGTGGGGCACCACAGCTTGCTCTTTATAAGCCACTAGAAACATCCCCTCCATTAATTTAAGTGGAATAAGATAAATTAATACAACAATGTGAAGATGTATAAGCCATTTGTAACATCTTCAATGTTATAAAACCCCCTAGTAATCTTGATCAGAATTGCTTACAATTTGAATTTGTAAAAAAATGCTTAGAATGTGCTCCTAAGGAATTATATATGACTTCTTATAAAAGGAAACTGAGAATGAGGTTCATGATGAGTTTGATGAGTTTAATGAAAAACAAAAAGTGAGGCATGGGAAGAAAGAAAAGAACAAAAAAAAAGAAGACTTATATTAAGTTAGATGATTTAAGCAGAAGAATAGCCATATGATATCCATAAAGATTATTTTATTAAACAAGCTTGCGCACATCCCAAAGTATTAATGAAATTATGGAAAGGGATTGTAAAAGGATATAAACTCTTAATAGTTGGGCTAAGGATAATAAACAAAGCATTAGTTGGGAGGCAACCCAATAAATATTTTTATATATTTTTTTCTTATTTGTTTCAATGTTTACGAAGTATTTGTGCGTGTGTCAGTAATAGAGCAAAAATGGAGCTGGAGACATCTCGAGCATGGTTCTAGTAATGATAATTTGCCATTATTCTTCCAGGTCGTTTCACTTTTTACTACTCATAGTAATTTATTTCCAATTTAGTAATTAATTTTGTAATTTTCTTTTTGTTGCTTTATGTTTTAATTTTCTTAATTTTTATTTATGTAGTTATTTGTAAACTTGTTCATCTAAGAGTAATGATAAATATTAGTGTTTGATAATTAGGTTTATGAATTTGAGAACTTTAATCACTTAAAATCAGATTGGAAACTAATTTTGATTTTGCAACATCAAATGGGTTAGGCATGTGATAAATAATTAGATGAAAATTAAACCCAAACAAAATAAGGTTTGATGAAAGTAACCTTATCTTAATTAAGATATAATGAAATAAACTAAGTGTGGGGGAACAATGGTTATGAAGAGAGAAATGAATGGTGGTTAAATTTGGAATATTCTAGGCTTCTATAGGACTTCATGAATATAATGCATGTGCTAAAATTGGCATACATAAAAATTTAAATGAATATAATGTGATGAAGAGAAATGTCTCTCCCTTTAAAAAAAGCATTATATTATATAAGAAAAAGCACACATGGCACTAAAGGTTTTCACTAATGCTTACTGTAGTGCCAAATAGGTTTCAGTTCTAATTAGGCAGGGACCCAAGTTATTTTTGGAGTATTTTGGACTATTTGGGGTTTGAATAGTACCTAAGTATTTAAGAGAAGATTATGGATTATTTGTATTGTGAAAAGTAAGGCTTTTGCATGTTGGAGAGAACCCTAATCAGGTGGTGGCTGCTTGTGAGAGATGAACCTAAAATTCAAATCTCAATGATGCAGTTGGTGACTGCTTGAGAATTGTTCCATGTGTGCCCCTTCTTATGATTCACAAGGAACATTTTGATAATTTAGGAAAGATATTTTCTTTATCCTAAATGTTCAATTATTTTAGCTTGGGAGAGATATTCTTCATCATCCCTAGATCATTTTGTTTTTTCTCTTTTGGAGTTTTAAGGGAGAGCCATTTTTTTATCCCTTTATGTAGTCCCTTGTGATCATTAAGTCTTACAGGAGCCAAGCACCTCAATTTCTCACTCACCTCTTGCCATCTTGGTTTTAGTTCTTGGATTCCCCCCCCCCCCCCCCCCCACACACACACACATAAACTTCAGCACAATTCATTTTAAGTTATAGAAACAAGCTTAGTAGAGGTCTAAACATGAATAAAGGGGTGTATGAATGAAATTCATTTTCCTCTTAAATTCAAGCATACTTAAATCCTAAGTTCCACCCATTGATTTTTGACATTGAATCCAGACATTTATGTCATTCAAAAAATTATTTTTCATGTTTAATTTTAGCAAAAATGAGGGTGTGCTAGATACAGAATTCATTTTATTAACCAAAATCAAAATTACAAAAATATAAAACATAAAGCACAAAATGGTACAACCTTATTGAAGTGGGTTGCCTCCCATTGAGCACTTACTTTTACGTCTCAGTTTGATGCTAATTTAGCTCATCTACGTGATTCCTTTCCTTGGGAGATCTTGCAATATCCATCTCTCTTTCTCTTGCAATTCAGATCCATCTAAGTAAGGTTTAAGATGGTGCCCATTTACCTTAATCATCCCAGATGATGAAGTGATGTCCACACTTCCATGGGGGTATATTGTTTCCATTATAAATGGGCTATCAATCTTGATTTCAGCTTTCCTGGAAAGAGCCTCAACCTAGAATTAAATAACAATACCTTCATTACTAGTTCTAGGTGTTTTAGTTTTATTTGCTTATCGTGCCTTTTCTTAGTTCTCTCCTTGTACAGCTTGGCACTCTCATATGCACCCAACCTGAATTCATCCAGTTCATGCAATTGCAAAACTCTTTTCTCACTTGCCAACTTGAAGTCAAAATTCAGCTTTTTAACTGCCCAAGAAGCCCGATGTTCCAAAAATACCGGTAAATGACACAACTTCCCATAAACTAGCTTGTAAGGGGACATACCTAAGCGGTTAGCCCAAAGTGCATTGTTTAATTTCATGGACCAGTCCTTCCTATTTTTCTAACCGCTTTCTCTAGAATTTGCTTTAATTATCGGTTTGATACTTCTACTTGGCCACTGGTTTGAGGGTGGTAGGCAGTACCTACCTTATGTTTCACCCCATACCCCTTCAAGAGAGTTTCTAATTGTTTATTGCAAAAATGTTTTCTACCATCGCTTATTAGGACACGGGGTGTACCAAACCTAGTGAGGACATCATCTTTCAAAACTTTGACCACAGTTTTGGCATAATTATTTGCACAAGCTACAGCTTCGGCCCATTTGGACATATATTCCACCCCCACTAATATGTAGTTACTTGAATTAGAGGTGGGGAATGGGCCCATAAAATCAATTCCCCAAATATCAAAGAGTTTAACTTTAAAGATTTCATTTAGGGGTAACTCATCTCTTTTCCCTAAGTTCCCCATCCTCTGACATCGTTTCCTTAAGTTCCCCATCCTTTGACATCGATCACAGCTCCTTACAAAATTAGCAGCATCCTTAAATAATTTGGCTAATAAAATCTAGATTGCAACACCTTTGCCGCTGGTCGATCGATACCATGATGCCCTCCATAAGGGGATGTGTGTCAACGATATTGATGAATCCATAAATTATATCTAAAATAAAGGAAAACCCATTAATTTCTGACCTTTAAAGTGCTCCTAAATCAATTTTTATCTATCTTTTTCAGGAAAATGACATCCAAAGGAGTTCTGTGACAATTTGTGCCAAATTCCAAAATTTTTCAAAGGAATCCACTGTCGCGCGCTGGAGCGTGCTGCAGCGGGTCTTTTTGCAAACGGGGGCGTGATAGCACCCTGCATCGGATACATTTGCGAATCGTGGGCGCGATAGCGCACTGCAGCGGGTTCATTTGCGAACTGCGGGTGCGGTAGCGCGCTGCAGCGGATCCATTTGTGAACCGCGGGCGTGGTAGCGCATTGCAGCGGTCCAATTGCGAACCGTGGGCGTGGTAGCACACTGCAGCGGAACATTTTGCGAAATGCTCCCGCTACAGTGCGCTACAGCGGTACGATTTGCAAAAAGAACCACTATAGCGCGCTGCAGCGGGTATTTTTGCGAAATGTGGACGCGGTAGCGCGCGGCAGCGAGAGACTTAGCATTATTTTGCTTGCTCCATTACGCGCCACAGTGCGCCGCAGCGCGCTGCAGTGGTCGCTGCCAGTTTTGCCAGTCAGATGCATTTATTGAGTGTGAGCGCAGACGTGTATTGGTCACTTCATCTTGTCCCCAACCATCATTCCCTGCAGCAGCTCCAATTTTCAATGGAAGATGGCCTCTTTATTTGATAAGAAGGATAAACAAAGAAGGATATTGGTCACTTCATCTTTAATTTGGGATTTGCCATCATTACTTTAGATTTTTTTTATCAAATTGCTGGTTTTGGAGAGGTTGAGGAAGTATGCAGTCCGTCTCCTATAAATACACCTCTTCTTGACTAGAGGAGGGTTCACAATTTTGCTCAAGACACTAAGTAAAGAGGAGGAGTGCATAAGGAGAAGTGAGGAACTCCTTAAGGGTGGCAAGGCAAGCTCTAGCTAAGGAGGAGAAGAAAGAAGGCAGCACTAGCGACCTAAGGTAAGAGCTTGAAGAAGGAGAAGAAGAAATTCGGAAAACTTCCAAGGAACATTCCTAGTATCTTCTAAACCTTACTCTTGTATCTTTTTTTCTTAGCTGATCATGAAAGGGTCTTTATCCATGTACGTGTTTTTCTTCACTTCCTTTGTAATGAGTAGCTAAATCTCCTGTGAGGAGGGTTGGGGAATTTTCATGTGTATGTGTTATTATTAATGTATGAAGTTTTCCTCAAGCGAAATTAAATTGTAAAGGACTTAATGAAATATGCTTTTTATTATTTGGTCTTGAATGTGGATAAAAGGAAATGAACTACTAATTTCAAGATCTAAATTGTCTTATGCTCCATAGCTCACCTTAGGTTGGATGTTAGGTTTATGAGTGCATAAGAGCTTAGAACTATGTGACAAAGTTCTTGAGCTTAATGCACCTTAATCTAAGCTCAATTAAAGTGCTGATGTATGTGATGCTAAGATTCACTAAATGAGCTCCTTAGCTCAACATAATTGAGGTAAAGGAAGAAATAGTTGAGTGCTCATGAACTAAGTGATATAGTCATTGAGCCCAACATATTATTCCCTAATCTCAACTATGTGGGATGCAAGTGATGCTCGTAGTAGAATCAATGCTTATAAGATCTTAAAATATAAATAATCATAATCTCCTTGATCAAGAGATAAGATGAAAATCTAAAACCTAAAATCTTATAAGAATCTTTGTGCCAAAGTAGAACCAAAGGTGTGTTCATTTTGTGCACAAGATTTGAACTTGTGAGACTTTGAGATAAAATCTCAAGGTGATCAATGTGCACTTGATAAACAAAATATAAATGAAAGACAAAGCTTAAGAAATCAAAAGTACATTAGTAATGTATCATCACATGTGGAATAACCCCAACTCTCCTCTCTCTTTTATCTAACTTATCTTCATTTAGTAGTTACTGTGCTAAGTCTAGGACCAACTCATCAATTAAATTATAGCTTAAATATTAGTGAAAATAGATAGACCTTAGTAACAAAACAACCAATTCTCTGTGGTTCGATAAATCCCGGAAAGTAACTCGTTCCACTTTTTACTTCAGACCACGTACACTTGCGTGTGAGCGCAGACGTGTATTTACAGTCTGTCAGATATAAGATATTGTTTGTTTCAGTTTCTAGCACACATCTCCTTAGGATTTGATCGGCACAGCATTTGTATAGGAAGGGATCATACTAAAAGTAATTCTTAACATCCGCAAAATTTTTTTTTCTTTGATGAAAGTTGAATTATTTTGGGATCACCTTCCCTGCAAGATAGTTGGCAAAATCAGCAAACCAGGGAGGATTGAGTGCAGTCTTTGTATAGAGCTATTAATCGGGAAAGGTCTCACAAATTTCTTCTTCCTTCTTATGATTTATATAAGTCAATCTAGATAGGTGATCAGCCACCACGTTATCACACCCCTTCTTGTCACGAATTTTCAAGTCAAATTCTTGTAGAAGCAAAACCCAATGTATGAGTTGTGGCTTTGCTTCTTTCTTTTGAAGAAGATACTTGATCACCACATCATCCATGTACACAATTGTTTTTGATCCAATAAGATATGTCCTAAATTTGTTGAAAGCAAAATAATTTGCTAAAAGCTCTTTTTCAGTGGTGGCGTATATTCTTTGGGCTTCATCTATTAGCTTACTTGCATAATAAATGGAATAAATTTGTTTCCTTTCGCTATCCTAGAATTGCTCCCACATAAAGATCACTAGCATCACACATGATTTCAAAGGGGTTCTCCCAGCTAGGTGTAGCGATTATTGGTGCTGAAATGAAAACAGATTTTATTGCATTAAACCCCTTTGTACAGTCTTCATCAAATTTAAATTCAATGTCCTTTCCTAGAAGCCAGCACAAAGGTAGACTGATTTTAGAAAAATCTTTTATGAACCTTCTATAAAACCCAACATGCCCAAACAAACTCCTAACTCCCCTTACATTGGTGGGTGGGGGCAATTTCTCAATGACCTCAACTTTAGCTTTATCTACCTCAATGCCTTTTCTAGATATAAGGTGACCTAAGATAATACCCTCCTCCACCATGAAGTGACACTTTTCCCAATTCAGAATAAGACTAGTTTCTTCACATTTCCATAAAACCTTACTCAAGTTTGTCAAACAGTCTTCGAAAGATTTGCCCAGTACCGAAAAATCATCTATACAGATCTCTAGGAAATCTCCTATCATTTCAGAAAAGATGGCCATCATACATCTTTGAAAAGTTGCGGGTGCATTGCACATACCAAAGGGCATCCTTCTGAATGCAAATGTTCCATAGGGGCATGTGAAACTTATTTTTTCTTGGTCTTCCAAGGCTATCAAAATCTGATTGTAGCTTGAGTAACCATCTAAAAAATAGAAGTAAGGGTTTCCGGCCAGCCTATCTAACATCTGAACAATGAAGGGGAGAGGATAGTGATCTTTTCGTGTTGCCTTATTTTATCTCCTATAGTCTATACATACTCTCCACCCCGTAACTTTCATGATAGGAATTAATTCATTATTTTCATTCATACTCACATTTATCCCACTCTTCTTAGGGACCACATGAGTAGGACTTACCCAAGGGCTGTTCGAGATTGGGAAAATGATCCCAGCATCCAAAAGCTATATGATCTCCTTATGCACCACTTCTTTTATATTTGGGTTTAATCTTTGTTGAGGTTCTATGGAAGGTTCAGAGTTATCTTCCAGCAAGATGTGGTGCATGCATAAGGTAGGACTAATTCCCTTCAAATCGACAATGCTCCATCAATTGTCCTGTTATGCTCTCTTAACAACTTCAATAGCTAAGTCTCTTGAGTTGGGGTTAACAAAGCAGAAACAGTCACCGGTAGAGATGTACCTTCCCCTAGATAAATATATTTTATGTGTTTGGGTAAAGGTTTTAAGTCCAATTCAGGGGGGTCATCTATAGATAGTTACATTGTTTTCCTTTCCTGAATCAACTCATCAATTTTGATTTCTTCCTCATCATTTCCAGCTCCTTCTTCTTCCTCTAAACTGGATTCCCCTATATCTCCCAAAATTAGCACCTCTTTGAGTACATTTACTTCCCAACACTCCTCATCTAGCTTAATGGGGTGCATCATCGAATTTCTTATGTTAAAACTCACCTCCTCCCCCTCACAATGAAGACTTAATTCACCTTTATCAACATCTATCATGGTCTTGCCAGTAGCAAGGAATGGTCTCCCTAGAATTATAGAAATATTTTGATTTTCATCTTCCTTTTCCAACACAAAAAAATTGACCGGGAAGATTAATTTATCAACTTTCACTAGAACATTTTCTAAGATTCGCATAGGAGTTCTTACAGACCTATCGGCTAGTTGGAGGAGGACTGAAGTAGGTTTTAAGGAATTAATTCAAAGTTTCTTAAATATGTAGAATGTTATTAAATTTATTGAAGCCCCCAAATCACATAAAGTCCTTTCGAAAGAGTGATTCCCTATAGTGCAAGAAATGGTAAAACTCCCCGGGTCCTTCCTTTTAAGGGGAATTTTTTGCTGAAGAATGGCACTATATTCCTCAGTCAAGGCAATCATTTCCTTATCATTTATTTTTCTCTTCTTTGAAAGAATGTCTTTCATAAACTTAGCATAACTGGGCATCTGTTCTAATGCATCAGTGAAGGGAATGCATATATGAAGAGTTTTAAGTGTTTCAAGGAATTTTTGGAATTGGATGTCTAACTTTTCCCTTGCCATTATTTGCGGGTAGGGGATTTGAGGTGTGTAATCAGAAGGTTTAATCACCGGCGTGTTAGTTTTTTCATTCATCTCTTTCTCCTTATCCTTATGAATTTCTTGTTCCTCAATTGATTTCTCTCCCAAAACCTTAGGTGTATTTTCAGAATTTTTAATACCACTGGTTCTATAATTTTTCCACTTCTCAAAGTTATGGAATTCTTTGATTCATTCCCATAATCCCCTATAGCTCCTACTAAGACCAGTTGGCTTAGTTGCATCATAATTTCCTTTAATTTTAACTTCATTATTTGGACAGCTTTTTCTTGATTCAAAATGTGTGTTCATGTCAATTTAATGTTACATCAGTTCTATTCATAAAATTGGTTGTGTCAATTTTAAAGTTTTTTATGGAATTCTCTAAACCTGTTCCCTCCTTAGCTTGTTGACTTCTATAGTTTTTGATAGCATTTATTTCTTCAATTTCTCTATTATGACCGGGAGCTAGTTTCATACCCTCCAGTCTTTGGGTTAACAAGTCAATTTTATTTCTTAGTTATGTAATCTAATTTGACTCATTCAAGTCATTCACTTTCATCTTATTTGAATTCAGCTGCTCAGTCGTCCATTGGTATGCGTTGTAAGCCATTTCATCGAGGAGATCAAAACCCTCCACAAGGGTTTTACTACTTAATGATCCTCCTGCAGCTGCATCAATGAGGGTCCTTATGGGTGCATTTAATCTATTATAAAAAATTTGCACCTACATCCACAAAGGAAACCCATGATGCAGGCAACGCCTTAAGCAGTCCTTAAAGCATTCCCATCTGTCATATAAAATCTCACCATGCAGCTGAGAGAAGTTTGATATTTCATTCCTCAACCTGGTTGTCTTGGTAGTTAGGAAATACTTGGCTAGGAATTTCCTTGCCAAATTGTCCCAAGTCCTAATAGACTCACTGGGTAGAGAACTGAACCAAACTTTAGCTCTATCTTTCAGCGAGAATGGGAATAATCTTAATCTCAAAGCATCATCAGATACCCCGTTAAATTGAAAGGTATCACATATTTCCAAAAAGCTTGGAATATGCGCATTTGGGTTATTCGATGCTAGCCCACTAAATTTCAATGTGGATTGTTTAATTTCGAAATTATTAGCCTGAATAGGAGGTCTAACAATGGCATTGGGAAATCTTTCTATTGCGGGAAGTGCATATTCCCTAAGGAGTCTCCTCCTGACATTTACTATTGGTTCTACTGGGCTTACTTCAAAATCTTCCATTTGTGTGTTTTATTGATTAAGTAATACTTATTCTCTTCTAGCCCTGAGAATAGTCCTATCAATTTTAGTTTCATAACAGAATTCAGCAAGATTTCTCCTACTCATACAATTAAAGAACAACTAGCTAGAGCAAGTTACAACAATATAAATTTCATCTACAAATAGCCAGCAGATAAAAATTTTCAGCAATGATAATAAGCAATGAGAAATACTTTCAACACTAGATCTTCTTAGAATTTTTTCTAATTTTTATCAAGAGCAAGTAAATAATAAAAATAACTACAGCTATGTAAGAAAATATGCACAAATTAATTAGTTCCAAATAAAAAGTTACTCAAAAATTGTACTTGATATAAAATAAAACCGTTCCTCAGCAACGGCGCCAAGAACTTGACAGACGGAAATACACGTTTGTGTTTGCATGCAAGTGTACATGGTCTAATGTAATATGTGGAAAGTGTTAATTTTCGAGATTTATCGATCCTCAGGGAATGATGGTTCTGTTACCAAGTTATATTTTCTTTTACTAATATTTAGATGTTAAATTTTGGTTGATTTTTGGTTCCTAGTTTAGCGATACAAATGATCTTAAGTTAAGATACGATTTAATTAAAAAGGAGAGAGTTTAGATTTTATTATAATAATTGCAAGGGTTGGTGATATAGCTTCATTGTTGAATGTTTACTTTCATTTAACTTGCTTTTTTAAATCAAGTGAGTACCATTGGATTCAGAGTACCGTCCAATTACAATAGGTTCAAGTTTAGTTCACAAAGAGAACTCCTTATGGGTTCTTCCTTAGCACATAAACTCTCATGAAATCATTATCCATTAATTAGATTTTGATCCCCTACGTCTGGGTTACCAAAGGATATCTTTGAATTTCGATGGTCTCACAAGCCAGACTTCCATTAACTATGCATCATGTGCTTCACAAGCAGTTTAGCTAGATGGGAAGATGCATTGGGTCAATGGATTATCTCACATCATCCATTGAGTTTCCCAACGTCCTCTCATCCCTTCCACTTTGCTAAGCAGCAGAGCAAGGTTAATGGAGAAATTGGTTCACAAGCATCAATCTCTTGGTAGAGCTTTTAAGGAAGGCTGTAAGTGAGCTTGAGAAATTTGTCACATAATTCTCTGCTCTACTTGCACTGCCTTCCTTACTCTTACCCAATTGATGAGCATTGGAACACAAATTCTTTTAAATAAAATAATTCAGAATTTTTGTTCATTCAAAGCATTCATTCCAATATTTAAATATAAATGATAAAAACATTCATTCATTACATTCAAATAATATCACCATACACCAATTATCCCTTATATATTCTTACAACTACATCTCAACCCTCACCATGGGGATTCTAGCATTCTATTACTAAGTAAGAATAAGCATATAAATAAGGAAAAGTGAACCTCACCATCAGTTCACAGTAGAAATAAATCAAGTGAGTTTAGGAAGAAATACTAGGAATCACCCAGAGGTTTTCTATGGTTCTTGGATTCTTCATGTGCTGTCCTCTTGAAGCTCCACCCTTTTTCCCTTGCT
Organism: Gastrodia elata; assembly: GCA_016760335.1. Classification (NCBI taxonomy): domain Eukaryota; kingdom Viridiplantae; phylum Streptophyta; class Magnoliopsida; order Asparagales; family Orchidaceae; genus Gastrodia; species Gastrodia elata. Next base: position 105,164,953 of record CM028669.1, on the reverse strand, counting down.
GTCTTTCTTTTCTTCCTGTTCTTGGTCACCCTCTTTCCCTTGGAGAGTTCTCCTTTTTCCTCCTCCTGCAGCATTTCCTTATTGGTTTTTGAATATTAAAAGTTTGAACTCTTTTAAGGTCTGAGATTGGCCCTTAAATAGGGATACACTCAGCCTGAGAACTTAAAATGGTGTGGCTCTTCCTCTTCCTTAACTTTAATCCTATCTCTTTTTATGTTCCATTCATTAAAATTGTTGGGATTCAGTAGAGATAAAGTCCTCTATTTTCAAGGGGCTGGCGAAGGCCAAAGGTCACATTTTTGTGGCCTTCCCCATGCTGCCTTAATTGTTGTTCTAGAATTTCTTGACCATCCGCTGCGGCGTGCAGCGGTGCACTATGGCATACTGTGGCAGTAGCGTTCCATATACTGTCCCACTGCGGCGTGCTGTGGCAACAGTGTTCGAAACCCTGTTCTACTGCGGCGCGCGTTAGCAGTAGTGCTCCAAATGCAATTCCTGCATGAAATTTAGTATCTTTTCTGCTCGGCCGCTACAGCGTTCGCTGTGGTATACTGCGGTGCACTACAATGGATAAACTTTCAGATTCACTGTTCAATTAGTTTGTCTATAGATTTATAAAATGAAAATTTACCCGCTGTGGTGCGCTGCAACAGATAAATTTACAGATTCACTATTTAATTAGTTCATCTATAGTCTTATAAAATGAAAATTTACCCACTGTGGTGCACAGCAGCGGAGAAAGTTTCGTAACACTGTTCAATTTCTCATTTATAAAGTTTTAATAATTCATCAAGAAATGACGCTGTGACATGCTGCGGCGCGCCGTGGCATGCAGCAGCGGACAAACTTTCGAAAATATTTCTATTACTCATCTGTATTATTTTAATTTAACTTCAGCAACATTAAGCTATGGCGCACTGCAGCGGTCTTTCATCCAGGTCTGTAGTTCAGCTTCCAGGTGAAGAAGTTTTAATGTGCTACCATGGCGCACTGTGACAGTTTTGACCCAAAATTTGGTAATTCAGCCAATGCAATCTACTTTCTTTATTTTTCTAAAAAAGCACCATTTTCTACTTAAAGTATAGGGATATATATGATGATATGAATGTTTAAGCACTATATATTTTGCTATAAATTCCAGATATATCACTTAATTTTTTGCTCGTCCTCGAGTAAGCTCAAAAATGTGATTTTCTAAATTTTGTTTTTACCTAAGGATTCAATGTAATATGCCAGTGTATAATGGATTTAGTTATCAAGTATGATCTAGTTAAGATCACTTCATGTGTCCAAGTTTCTACTACCCCTTCAGTCAAGTTCATATTTTTACACTACGTTTGGTTTCAAATCAAAATGTCAAGCTTAATGTTTTAATATGGGGGATGATCCTAAAATTCAAACCTCAATGATGCAGTTGGTGAGTGGTTGAGCATTGTGTCATGTGTGCCCCTTCTTATAATTCACAAGGAACATTATAACAATTTAGGAGAGATATTTTTCTTCATCCTAAATATTCAATTGTTTTAGCTTGGGAAAGATATTTTTCATCATCCCTAGATAATTTTATTTTTTCTCTTTTGGAGTTTTAAGGGAGAGCCATTTTTCTTCATCCATTTATGTAGTCCCTTATGATTATTAAGTCCTACAGGAGCATGGCACTTTAATTTCTCACTCACCTCTTGCCATCTTGATTTTAGTTCTTGAAAATTCCCCCCCCCCCCCCACACACACTTAAACTTTAGCACATTTCATTTTAAGTTATGGAAACCAAGCTTAGTAGAGCCTTAAACACGAATAAGGGGTATATGAATAAAATTCACTTTCCTCTTAAATTTAAGCATACTTGAATCCTAAGTTCCACCCATTGAGTTTTGACATTGAATCCAAACATTTATCTCATTCAGAAAATTATTTTTAAAGTTTACTTTTAGCAAAAATGAGGGTGCACTAGATACATAATTCATTTTATTGACTGATATCAAAATTACAAAAATAGAAACATAAAGCCAAAAATGGTACAACCTTATTGAAGTGTGTTGCCTCCCATTGAGCGCTTGTTTTTACGTCTCAGCCTGATGCCAATTTAGCTCATCTACGTGATTCCTTCCCTTGGCAGATTTTACAATATCCATCTCTCTTTCTCTTGCGATCCAGATCTGTCTAAGTAAGGTTTAAGATGGTGCCCATTTACCTTAATCATCCTAGACGATGAAGTGATGTACACAATTCCATGGGGGTATATTTTTTCGATTGTAAATGGGCCGTCCATCTTGATTTCAGCTTTCCTGGAAAGAGCCTCAACCAAGAATTAAATAACAATACCTTCATTCATTGTTCTAGGTGTTTTGGTTTTATTATCTTATTGTGCCATTTCTTAGTTCTCTCCTTGTACAGCTTGGCACTGTCATATGCACCCAACCTGAATTCATCCAATTCATGCAGTTGCAGAACTCTTTTCTCACCTGCTAACTTGAAGTCAAAATTCAGCTTTTTAATTGCCCAAAAAGCCCGTTGTTCCAACTCTACTGGCAAATGACATAACTTCCCATAAACTAGCTTGTAAGGGGATATACCTAAAGGTGTTTTGAATGCTGTTCTAGAAGCCCAAAGTGCATCATTTAATATCATGAAGGAGTACTTCCTATTTTGCTAACCATTTTCTCCAAAATTTACTTTAATTCTTGATTTGATAATTCTACTTGGCTATTGGTTTGAGAGTGGTAGGCAGTACCTACCTTATATTTCACCCCATACCCCTTCAAGAGAGTTTCTAATTATCTATTGCAGAAATGTTTTCTTCCATCGCTTATTAGGACACGGGGTGTACCAAACCTAGTGAGGACATCATCTTTCAAAAATTTGATCACAGTTTTGGCATCATTGTTTACACAAGCTATAGCTTCGACCCATTTGGACACATATTCCACTCCCACTAATATGTAGTTACTTGAATTAGAGGTGGGGAATGAGCCCATAAAATCAATTCTCTAAACATCAAAGAGTTTAACTTCAAAGATTCATTTATAGGAAACTCATCTCTTTTCCCTAAGTTCCTCATCCTCTGACACTGATCACAGCTCCTTACAAAATCAGCATCATCCTTAAATAATTTTGGCCAATAAAATCCAGACTGCAACACCTTTGCCGCTGTTCGATCGATACCATGCTGCCCTCCATAAGGGGATGTGTGACAATGATATAAAATGTTGTTTGTTTTAGTTTCTGGCACACATCTCCTTAGGATTTGATTTGCACAGCATTTATATAGGAAGGGATCATACCAAAAGTAATTCTTAACATTCACAAAAAAGTTTTTTCTTTGTTGAAAGTTAAATTCTTTTGGGATCACCTTCCGTGCAAGATAGTTAGCAAAATCAGCAAACTAGGGAGGATTGAGTGCAGTCATTGTATAAAGCTATTCATCGGGAAAGGTCTCACAAATTTCTTCTCCCTTCTTATGATTTATAGAAGTCAATCTAGATAGGTGATCAGCCACCATGTTATCACACCCCTTCTTATCATAGTTTTCCAAGTCAAATTCTTGTAGAAATAAAACCCAACGTATGAGTCGTGGCTTTGCTTCTTTCTTTTGAAGAAGATACTTGATCACCGCATGATCCGTGTACGCAATTGTTTTTGATCAAATAAGATAAGGCCTAAATATGTTGAAAGCAAAAACAATTGCTAAAAGCTATTTTTTAGTAGTGGCATAATTTCCTTAGGCTTCAGCTATTAACTTACTTGCGTAAAAAATGGAATAATTTTTTTTTTCATTCGCTATCCTAGAACTGCTCCCACAGTAAGATCACTAGAATCACACATGATTTCAAAAGGGTTCTCCCAGCTAGGTGTAGTGATTATAGGTGCTGAAATGAAAGCATATTTTATTGCATTAAACCCCTTTGTGCAGTCTTCATCAAATTTATATTCAACATCCTTTCCTAGAAGCCAGCACAAAGGTAGACTGATTTTAAGAAAATCTTTTATGAACCTTTTGTAAAACCCAGCGTGCCCAAGAAAACTCCTAACTCCCATTACATTGGTGGGTGGGGGCAATTTCTCAATGACCTCAACTTTAGCTTTATCTACCTCAATTTCTTTTCTTGATTTAAGGTGACCCAAGACAATACCCTCCTCCACCATGAAGTGACACTTTTGCATGCAAGTGTACGTGGTCTAAAGTAATAAGTGGAAAGTGTTAATTTCTTTGATTTATCGATCCTCAGGGAACGGTGGTTCTATTACCTAGTTATATTTTCATTTACTAATGTTTAGATGTCAAATTTTGGTTGATTTTTGGTTCCTAGTTTAGCGATACAAATGACCTTAAGTTAAGATACGGTTTGATTAAAAAGGAGAGAGTTGAGATTTCATTGTAATAGTTTCAAGGGTTGGTGATATTGCTTCATTGTTAAATGTATACTTTCATTTTACTTGTTTTATTAGATCAAGTAAACCCCATTGGAATCGGAGTACCCTCCAATTATATTAGGTTCAAGTTTAGTGCACAAAGAGAACTCCTTATGGGTTCTTCCTTAGCTCATAAACTCTCATGAGATCATGATCCATTAATTAGATTTTGATCCCCTATGTCTAGGTTACCAGGGGATGTCTTTTAATTTCGATGGTCTCACAAGCAAGACTTCCATTAACTATGCATCATGCGCTTCACATGTAGTTTAGCTAGATGGGAAGATGCATTGGGTCAATGGATTATGTCACATTATCCATTGATTTTCCCAATATCCTCTCATCCCTTCCACTTTGCTGAGCAGCAGAGCAAGGGTAATGGAGAAATTGGTTCACAAGCATCAATCTCTTGGTAGAGCTTTTAAGGAAGGGTGCAAGTGAGCTTGAGAATTTTGTCAGATAATTCTTCACTCTACTTGCACTACCTTTCTTGCTCTTACCCAATTGATGAGCATTAGAACATGAATTCTTATAAATAAAATAATTTAGAATTTTTGTTCAATCAAAGCATTCATTCCAATATTTAAATATAAATGATAAAAACATTCATTTATTACATTCAAATAATGTCATCATACACCATTCATCCCTTACATATTCTTATAACTATATCTCAACCCTCTCCAAGGGGATTTTAACCTTCCATTATTATGTAAGAATAAGCATACAAACAAGAAAAAGTGAACTTCGTAATAAGTTCACAACAAAAATTAATCAATGGAGTTTAGGAAGAAATACTAGGAATCACTAGGAGGTTTTCTGAGGTTCTCTTGGATTCTCCCTGCGCTATCCTCTTGAAGCTCCACCCTTTTTCCCTTGATGTCTTCCTTTTCTTCCTGTTCTTGGTCACCCTCTTTCCCTTAGAGAGTTCTCCTTTTTCCTCCTCCTGTAGCCTTTCCTTATTGGTATTTGAATATCAAAAGTTTGAACACTTTCAAAGTCTGAGATTGGCCCTTAAATAGGGATACACTTAGCCTCAAAATTTTAAATAGAGTGTCTCTTTCTCTTCTTTAACTTTAATCCTATCCCTTTTTATGTTCCATTCATTAAAATCTATTGGCATTCAGCAGAGATAAAGTCCTCTATTTCCAAGGGGCTAGGGAAGGCCAAAGGTCACATTTTTGTGGCCTTCCCCATGTGCCTTAATTGCTACTCTGGAATTTATGGACCGTCTGCTGCAGCACACTGCAGTGCGCTATGGTGAGTTGCGGCAGCAGCATTGCATATATTGTTCCGCTGTGGCGCGCTGCGGCAACAGTGTTCCAAACCCTGTTCCGTTGTGGTGCACTGTAGCAGCAGTGTTCCAAATGTTGTTCCTGGATGAAATTTAGTATCTTTTCTGCTCAGTCACTGCAGTGTCTGCTGTGGCATGCTGTGGCACACTACAATGGATAAACTTTTGAATTCACTATTCAATTAGTTCATCTATAGTTTTATAAAATGAAAATTTACCCGTTACGACGTGCTACAACGGAGAAAGTTTTGTAATACTGTTCAATTTCTCATTTATAAAGTTTTAATAATTCCTCGAAAAATGATGCTGTGGCGTGTTGCGGCGTGCCATGGCATGTGGCAGCGGTTAGACTTTCAAAAATATTTCTAGTACTCATATGTATGGTTTTAATTTAACTTCAGCAACATGACGCTATGGCTCGCTGCAGCGGTCTTTTGTTCAGGTCTACAGTTCAGCTTCCAGGTGAAGAATTTTTAATGTGCCGCCATGGTACGCTGTGGCACGCGATGGAGCACTGTGGTGCGCAATGGAGCGCTGTGGCGGGCGATGGCGCGCTTTAGCTTAAGTGAATTTAACTCCATTGAATAAATTATTCAATGGATTGAATCGAGTTCCTAGATTTAGAAGTTTAAATTGATTAATTTATCTTATGACTTTAGACTTCAGCCTTTCTAAATCAAGATCTTTTTTTCTTTTTTAATATTAAGTCCTTATAATTCTCTATCATTAAAGTGAGATTTTGCATACAACCCAAAATCCTTATATATTAGCACCTTAGATTTAGAACTTAATCCTCAATTTGGAGTTTAACCTTAAATCCTTAAATCTTAATTATCTTGATCAAGATTGGTTATGGGTTATTAAAATACATCAATTAAGTCATTGATTAATTATTTAACCTTTGTGGATGACATTTCTAATTTTGAATTAGAACTTGTTAAGTTCTAATGTTTAACCTTTAAGGTTATAAATTTGAGAAATTACTTGATAGTGGGATATTGGAGACCTTGAACTTGTATTATCTCAGAATAAATAGAATAATTAAATTATATAACATTAGTAGACATCTGCTTAATTTAGTTTGCTTTGCACACCTTGCATTTGAGCCTTTTACCTTGGACATATACAGTTGAACATAAGATACTCAATGAGTATTCTATGCCAATTTTGAAATGAATATACATTATCAAACTTAATCAGTACATTTAGTACTTTCTGTTATCACTTTAGTAGAGCATATCCTAGTTAGTCTTTCTTTACAGTTCAATTCTTTTGCATTAGAATCAACTCAAATTCAACTATGAATGGTCTCGGTGATACATGTTTGATTCTATAGTCCTACTTAGATCTAGCTCTGTGGTTGGCTAGATGATACATGTGGGACTATCTGTTCGATGGCTTTATTTAGCCAATTTTTATTATTGTAGTACTAATTTAGGCACATCTCTAATTTTGGTGATTATTCAGTTTCAGTGCAATTTATATGGCTTTATTAGCCAGCTTTTCTGTTGAGGCATATTTACTTATCGTTTTCTGTTCTGCTTGATTTTACTATGATTTTAGTATTATCTTTAGTACTGCTTATAGGATGCTAGATTTGATTACATGTTATGCACAATTTCTATTTTACATTAGTTCAAATTTACTTCTATTTAATTAGCATACTTCAGATGATTATATGCATGCTTTGGACATTCTTTCAATTATTTTAGTCTTATATACATATATTGCATAATCTTATTGCAGCTTCTGGTTAAGGTATGTTTCATTGCATACTTCATTTTGTTAAGTTATAAATGCTTTATTTATAGCTATCATGTTTTTTTTGTTGGTTGTTGCATCTTATAGTTGATTAAATATTGATTAAGTGTGAGATCTTAAATATGTAGATTTTATTAAATGAGCCTAAAATGTACTTAGATAATTGTCTAGCGTAAGTTTTTTTTCTTTTCTTGGTTGGGGCTCTGGCATTGTGATACTGACGATATCAAATTTTGAGTTAATCGTGGACTTAAATTCAAGTGAAGAGCTTAACCAGGAGGAGGACTTTCCTGTTGTTGCTAAGGCTTAGTTAGTTTTTATTTTCAGTTTGTGAGCAAAAAAGTGTTCCTTTCTTTTAAAATTTAATTCAGTATTGTAATAATTTCTATTTTAGATGCCATTACTTTTTTGCACTTTTATATTGAGTTGAGATACTATTCTTTTCTTTTTGTATTATGGAAATGGATATTATACATATTTTGCTTCCGCCCTCTGTTCTTTTTATGCATATTTATGAATGAATCACAAATATAGGTGGCATATCTTGTAGTTTTCAGTGAGTTAAGATGAACCTAATTCAACTATAATAGAGAATCTGTCATACAGTAACCACTAAACTATAATCATGTTAATATTCATATTAACAAAACCACAAAGGGGTATGGGCTCCACAAATAGTATCAGAGATGCACCATAAGGTGTCAAATTGGGATTTGCATTTCTATCTACATAATGGACCATTCTTCTGTAATGCAGTCATCAAATTTAACATCCAAAGCTGCCATATTCTCAAAACAACTCATTATAAAGGTATGCATTGAAAATATCAACATATAACATGTAGATCATTCCATAAGGAATCTAAGATAAACTTAAGAATTTTATAATCATTCTTAGGACAATGGAGTTTGGAATGTCAAACATAAACTACTACATTATAAGGTTTGAAGCTATTTAGGAATTTGACTTTCAACTTGCCCAAAGTGGTGGCAAGATCATAGAAGGAGTGTCAGCTAGCCAATGGCGTTCTAGTACTCAACAAGCTACTATGCTATCCCATCTTTAGAGAACTATACTTTCTAATCCTAGCTAAGGAATGTTTGAATTGAGTGAAATCAGTTCTATACTTTATAGAGTGCCCAGATCCAACTCATCTTCAACTTGTGATCTTTCATCTGCAAGACGTAGCCAAGAATCGGTGGATCACCATCAGTTGGAAGCTCAAGAGGAAATGCAAAAGGGAGCATCGTGCTATCACCTACACTAACTTTTGTATTGCATTTACTGTAGAATCCAATGGGTGATTTAGTTCTCATTCTAGTTAAACTCATCATAAATGATTGAATTTTCTTTATCATACCATACTGTCTATATGCTTCATCTTCTCGCATTTCTATTATCTATGTCACTTCCAAGTTTATAAATGAGCAAAGAAACCTATGTGATTGTGCTTGAAGGTCAAAACATTTCTCTACTCAATCTAAAATAGTGATTCATCTTTGAATGTACAACATGAATCCAAGATTGCCACCAATGACTACTCCCATCAAAACCACTGTAGCTTCTAACTGTGCCTCCAATGAAGTAACTTTTTTAAGAAGTATGGTAGCTATAATGCTTGATAACAAGACTCGGCAGGCTCTGGCAATCCAGAAGTTGATTTGCCATTCATTCTTCAGTTGCTGCCAACCATGCTTCATTAACAGTTTCTGCTCCTTATGATCCTCACATTCCTCATCAGTCCATAGATGAACTTCTGCACAATTTTCTAAGGTTGAGACCTTCAACTTTTAGTGGGAACCTTTCTACCATGGATACAACCAATTGGCTCAAAATGGTGGAAAAGAATCTCACATGTATAAAGTGCCCCAACTTCATGGTAATTCATCTTACGACTCACCTATTCCTTGAAGAAGCTGAGTACTGGTGGGACAACATCAGTAATACTCATTTCACTGACTTCAATATTGAAGATATTCCTTGCGATACATTTGTAGTTGAATTCAGAGCAAATTTTTCCCTCCATCAACGCATAATATGATTGAAGACACACTGTTAAGAATGAAGCAAGGAAGTCATCCTGTCTCTGAATAAGAGATGGAGTTTAGAAGGTTAACTTTCTTTGCTCCTAACCTAATTAGATCTGACGCTGCATGTGCCATTGATTCCAAAGTGGTCTATAGGACTTTCTTAAGGATCACATAGTCCCTTTACATCTCATTAACTTTTCCTAGTTAGATGAGACCGCAATAGTGGTGGTGCACCACCAATCTAAGAGAGATCTAAAATAGAAGATTCACGCGGTGCCTATCTGCCATGAGGCATACAAGAAGCAAATGCCTCAACAAGCTAAGATTTATCAGATTGAAGCTACCCTACCGTCTGAAACAATTTAGGGTTGCAATAGACCCTATTATATTGATAAGTTCTATACTTCGACCATCACTACTTTACTTGTGCTCGTTAGGGCCATCTGTTCTACCAGTGCACTCTTCAGAAACTTGTGGTTGTTAGGGCCATCTGTTCTACTAATGCACTCTTCAGAAAATAGTGGATGGTGTCTGCATAAATAATTCTCAGTGGAACCATGTCTTTCATGCCATTCCCTTGAATAAGAAAGATTCAGAGATGATAATAATGCCTTCTTCTTTAGCTAAAGCCTTCGAACCAGTATTGGAGCAAACTGCTGCTGCAAGAATTCAAAAAAAGAACTTCAAGAAGCAAGTCAATAATCATTCTACTAGTTCTACTTGTGTGTACACCTTAACTCCTCTTGAAGCTATAGAGGATAATAACATGATTTCAGGTACACATTTTTGAACCTATCTTCTTTAGCAAATTCATTCATGTTCCTATATAATTATTATTACAAGTAGCTAATGCATTAAATCAAATAATCAAGAACACTCTATTTAAATGACCAATCCTACATTGTGCTATTCGACACTGAGGCTAGACATTCTCTTATCTCTGAATGTTTCACTAAAACTGTTAATCTGCCTACATATAAGTTGGCAAAGTCATTAAATATTGGACTGCCTTCTGAAGCCCAACTCAGCGCTCACAAATTTTGTGATATTAATATTTTGTTAAATGATCAAGCATTCAAATCCAAGCTGATTGTTCTACCTCTAGCCAACTTTAATATTTTTCTTGAGATGAATTGGCTTAGTAGTTACAATAAAGTTATCAATTGCTAAAAGAAGAAAGTCACATTTCATTCCCTTGGCAAGCCTAAAACTTTCATAAAAAAGATTAGTACTCGAGCATCTCTAATAAATACTATTAATGTTGAGAAGTTGATTATTAAAGGTTGTGATGCTTTCCTTGTCACCATGATGGGTGAAGCTAAGAAGAGCGTTCTATCACTGAATGTATAGTAGTTAATGATTTTGTCGATGTGTTCCCTGAAGAATTTCCTGGTTTAACTCCAGCAAGAGAAGTAGAATTTTCTATTGAGTTAGTTCTTAGAATTCAACCTATCTCTTAAGCGTCATACAAAATGGCACCTAAGAAATTGTAAGAGCTTAATGAGAAATTGTAAGAGCTCTTAAGTAAATGTTTCAATAAACATTAAGCCTAGCATGTCTCCTTGGAGAGCGTCAGTTTTGTTTGTTAAGAAAAAGGATGGATCTATGCGTATGTGCATAAACTATTAAGAGCTAAATAAGGTAACCATTGAGAATAAGTATCTGTTACCTAGAACCATTGATTTCTTTGATCAGTTATCTAGTGCTATCATATTTTCCAAGATTGATCTAAGATCAGGATGTCACCAATTGCGAGTGGAAGTTTATGATATTGTGGAGACAAACTTTCTCACTCATTATGGTCATTATGAATTTTTTGTGATGTCTTTCAACTCACCAATGCACCATCAATTTTTATGGACTTGATGTAGAGATTCCTAAAGCCTTATCTGGACAAGTTTGTCATCATCTTCATCGATGATATTTTCATCTACTCCAAAACTCTGAAGGATCATGAAGATTATTTGAGCACAGTGTTAGAAACCTTGTGTGTTCATCAGTTGTGCGCAAAATTTTTGAAGTGTGAATTTTGGCTAGATTCTGTGGAATTCTTGGGTCATGTAGACCTAAGGAATCTGAGTAAACCAAGAAAAGGTTAGTGGTATCCAAGATTGGGTATAGCCCAAGTCAGTAACTGATATTCAAAGCTTTTTGGGATTAGATAGTTATTATAGAAATTTCATTAAAGGCTTCTCTCAAATAACCTCTCCATTGATTAGACTGACTCAAAAAGCTGTACCTTTTGTCTAACGTTCTAATTGTGAAGAAGCATTTCAAATATTAAAGGATGCACTCTAAAGTGCCCCAGTGCTAGTTCTGCCAAAGGAAGGTTTAAACTATCAAGTCTACACCAATGTGTTTGGAGTTCATTAGGGATGCGTGTTAATGCAAGAAGGTTGAGTGATTGCATAATATTCTTACCAATTAAAGCCTAATCAGAAGAATTATCTAGTGCATGACCTCAAACTTGCTGCCCTTATCTTTGCCATATAAATCCACCATTACTATATGTATGTAGTTCAGTGTTCCATCTTCATCAATCATTACAGCCTGTAGTACATTCTTACTTAGCATGAAATAAACTGCTGATAGAGAAGATGCTTAGAATTGATCAGTGACTATGACTTAAGAATTCAGTATCATTCCGGCAAAGCAAACATTGTAGTTGGTGCTCTTAGCCATCGTGCTATATTATGTTCCATGATCAAAGAAAGTTCTATTGTTGATGAATTATTAAGCTATGCATTGAGCATGTTAGAGGTGATATGCTCATCCAATTGATATAGTTAAGTTTTGTAGAGCTAACCTTTCATAAAGATGTCTCCATCTCTCAAAACAAAGATGAAGACTATCTTATGTTCGAAGTAAAAATTTAAAGTGATCGTCATCATGATCTGCAGATGCATAGCAAGGTGATTTATCAAGGAGATTGTCTTTGGATTCCTAAATCCTTGCATCAAGAAATTCTTTTTGAAAGTCACAATTCTGGACACAAGGTCCACCCCGATTGTGCAAATATGTACCTAGACTTAAAGCAATCCTTCTGGTGGCCTAGAATGAAGAAAAGTGTAGATGATTGCATTGCAAAGTGTTAAGCATGTAATCTAGTTATTGTTAATCATCAAAGGACTGAAGGATTATTGCATCTATTATAATTTCTAGAGTGGAAATGGTTCGACATCTTAATGGACTTTGTTATGGGATTGCCTTGCAAAAGATCTGGTGCTGATGCAATCTGGTCATTGTGGACCATTTGACTAACTTTATGTATTTTATTCCTATCCATCAGACTGACTTTGTGGAAAAACTTACAAAACTTTATATTAAGGAAATTGTCAGGTTTTATAGTATTCTCAAATCAATCGTATCGGGTAGAGATAGTAAATTCATTTCCAAGTTTTGGCAGGTAGTGCATCAGAATCTAGGAACTACCCTAGCTATGAGCATGACCTTTCATCCTCAAATTGATGGTCAAACTATAAGAGTGAATTAAGTTCTTGAAGATCTGCTTAGACTCTATATTTTAGATTTTGTTGGTTCCTGGGAAGATCATAGTCAATTGGTGGAACTTGCTTACAATAATAGCTATCAGATCAGTATTAAAATGGATCATTATGAAATATTATATGGCAGAAAGTGCAGTACTCCTCTCACTTGGTCAGAAATAGAAAGTGTACATCTCTTTGGATCTGAATTAGTTGAAGAGGTCAATAAGAAACTTCAGCTCATTCAATAAGGAATTCATTCAGATTTAGATCAACAGAGCGAGTACCAAGATGCTCATCATTATCCTCTAGAATTCAGTTTTGGTGATTTTGCATACTTAAAGGTAAGCCTGATGAAAGATATTTTCAGATTTGGTGTAGCAGAGAAACTCAGTCTCCATTACGTTGGATCTTTTGAGATATCAGCAAAAGTAGGGTCAGTAGTGTACAAGTTAAATCTCCCTGATGATTTTTCTATAATTCATAATGTTTTTCATGTATAAGCATTGAGAAATTGTCTTAGAGACCCTTCTCATTTACTCCAACTTCTAGTAGTCAATATTGAACTTGATCTTTCTTATGTGGAAGAGCCTATTAAAATTTTAGCCCATGATCAAAAGCAGCTAAGGAATCATTCTATTCTTATGGTGAAGGTTTAGTGGAAGAACCGTTATCTTGAAGAATGTACTTGGGAAAAAGAGGCGAATATGCATCATAAATATCCAAAGCTCTTTGAGAATCATGGTACTTCCCCCTATCACTTCTTAATCCTTTATGTCAATATTTCTTTATTTCATGTTCCTTAATTTGCTTTACTTAAGTGATATCGAGGATGACATCATTCTTAAGTGGGGAAATTTGTAACAACCCAAAGATGTTACCCTAGTTAATCTAAGCTAAATCAAGCCTTAATTCTCATTCCATATAGATATTTTGTCAATTTTAGGATCATAAGAATTAGCTAAAATAAACTGATCTCCAAATTAAAATCTGACTGTATTTTTGAATTTATCACCCCTAAATTTAGTTAAGGGTGAAATTTTGAGAATTTATGGAGGTTATTTGGGCTTAATTCGAATTTAATTTGAATTAGTTAATTAACTAAATTAATTAATTTAATTAATTTCATTTTATTTGAATCCAATGGTTGGCAATAATTTTACCTGTCAGATTATAGCCATTCCATCTTTCCTAAGACAAATCATGCGGTTCTTATCTTTTTTAGCTCATATCACTTCTCAAGCATCAAATTGCATTCGCGATCTAATGGCTGCGATTGGCTGCTTGACCGTCTATTAGGCTAGATCCAATTGCGACCATAGCACATTTTTTTGGATTGCATCAGACGGATGCAATCGTTCCCAGTATTATAGAGCTTCCTCCCCAGCTCGCCCATCCCAACAGATATAAATCACATCGTACAAACTGCTATCAATCTTGTCGCCACTCCTACGCCATTTCGGGTAAGTCGTTACCTATCGTCTCTTATTGATAAGGCACCCCAATCAGGCTTGGCGGCATGAGCATCTCCAATTATGGAAGCCTGATAGAAAACCCTTGGCTTGAGTTGGACCCATTCCCTCCCGTCCTTCTCACGAGCTACAAATAGCTTAAGATCTTCATAGAGAGCCCTTTTCTCATTGTGATTGTGCTAAATTACACCTCTCCTTTCTTGTCAGGCTCCTGCATCATCCCAGTGTTCCCAATGGTTTTAGCTTCTATCCTCGGTGATCTGAGGGAGCGGTCTGACGTTCAGACCCCCAGTGCAGCTCCTCTGACCATAAATAGTTCCTTCTTCCTCCCTAAGCTCCTTAGAAATTCCTGTCACCAGTTCCAGGTACTTACCTTCCCCATTGAGTCATGTGGACTCGACATTATCTTAGTTACATTAGGGTAGCTTTATAGGGTTATGACTTGCATTATTAGACCCTTAGGCTATTTGTGCATAGTGGATGGACTGAGTGAGCTCTGTCTAGACTATAAGGATTCACTTTCTAGATAGAGCAAGCATACAAGGGAGGCGAAGACACTCCACTAGAAACTGGGCCTCAATCCCAATCCATTTACTCTCCTAATTTTATCCCAAGGCTAGACAAACCATATGGGTATTATTTTGGGGCTTGAGTAAGCCCCGATTGATCGAGTAAGTACCCAACAACTAGGCGACTCCCAAGCTATGTAGCCATGGGGCTATGATCCACCTCACCACCTTGATGGTGTAGGGATTGAGCCTCAGTTGTTTGGCTATTTCTATGGGGAATATTTAGTCCCCATAGTAAAACCTTAACTTCAACATTAGAGCAGATTAGAGCAAGTAAGTTTGCGACATCTTTGTTTCCCATGCAGAGGGATTCTTGGTGCATTTGACACGTCTGGTTCAGGGAACGTGTAGTGGTCAGAGTCAAGGCGCGGTGTGGCATGGCGATAGAGAATAAACAGCTGGAAGCAAACACTAAGGTTTCTTGCATTCGTGTGAGAGTCAGAGATGATGGTGCACAGTGATGGGTAGGGTCACCCTCGATCCATGCATTTTGGTATCAAGCCCGATAAATCCCAAAGCTTCACACTAGGGTGTTTAAAGTTGAACCTATACCTAAGGGCTATAATGAATAAGCATATGTCTAATTTAGTCATTATGGTCCTTACGAATGGTTCTTATAATCATAAGGAGGTAACTAGTTCAATCTAACCTAGAGTTTAGGATTACCACAATCCTTAAGTACAAAATCAAGCATTAGGACTATAGAAGATCAATTTATTTCTATTATAAGGCTCTAGCTTAGTTTACTAGCACAAAACTATGAGTAAGCTACTCTATGTATTTTTGTACTTCAAAACATCATCTCATGCTGATATATGACATAAAGTGTGTTTTCTAAGATGTCATAGCCTTTAGAAGGCCTAAACATGCAAATCCCAATTTTGAAGATTTTATATTCTCTTATTCAAGGGTCAAAAACTCTCATTTTCCATTTGATCTCTAAATTATATAAACATAGTGGCTATAGCTTCATTATAGTACAACAAATAAAATGATACTAAGCAAGGTCAAATCAGGCATCAAATGGTTAATTAGAGTTTTCATGACTCTTAATGACATTAAAAAGGTCATTAGTAAAATTAGCTGTCAAATTAGAAATTTGATGTCATTTTATTATTCTACATATTTTTGGATTGAAATGGATTATTGGATTGTCAAATTTGGATGAGAGTTGACTGAGATACAAAGTTTTCAAGATTTGATTAATTATCTAATTAAATAATTAGTCAAAATAGTGATTAATGAAAATAATCATCAAATTAAAAATTTAATGTCATATTATTGTTCTACTTTCTTTTCTGATCACTTTGAGATATAGCATCAATATATTTGGATGTGTATTCTGAAAGTTATGAGGCATTGAAAAATCATGAAATTATTTATTTATTTAATTAAATGCACAAATTATTGTTTTATCCCCTGGTGCCTGCACGCCGCTTGGCGCACACACATACTTGCAGGCCTGGCCGTAAGCACCCGGGCTGGGCCTGGACAGCAGGCTGGTATGCGGATCGGTTCGCTTGGGTCGGGCTGACTCGAGGTGCAGCCCATCATTAAACAAGGTCAAATCGGACATCAAATGGTTAAATAGAGTTTCATGACTCTTAATGACACTAAATAGATCATTAGCAAAATTAGTTGTCAAATTAAAAATTTGATATCATATTATTATTCTACATATTTTTGTGATTGAAATGGATTAATGGATCATCAAATTTGGATCAGAATTGGCTAAGATACAATGTTTGTAAGATTTGATTAATTATCTAATTAATTAATTAGCCAAAATACTGATTAATAAATAATTATCCAATTAAAAATCTAATATCATATTAATGTTCTACGTTTTTTTCTGATCTCTTTGAGAAATAACATCAATATATTTGGGTGTGTATTTTGAAAGTTATGAGGGATTGAAAAATCATGAAATTATTTATTTATTTAATTAAATGCACAAATTATTGCACGCTACTCGGCACACACACACACAAACATGTGGGCCTGGCACAAGCACACAGGATGGGCCTGGCCAGCATGTTGGTATGCCGATCGGTTCGATTGGGTCAGGCCGACCCGAGGCGTAGCCCATCATTAAACAAGGTCAAATCGGACATCAAATAGTTAATTAGAGTTTTCAAGATTCTTAATGACACTAAACAGGTCATTGGCAAAATTAGTTGTCAAATTAAAAATTTGATATCATATTATTGTTCTACATACTTTTGTGATTGAAATGAATTAATGGATCGTCAAATTTGAACCAGAATAGGCTAAGATACAATGTTTGTAAGATTTGATTAATTATCTGATTAATTAATTAGCCAAAATAGTAATTAATAAAATATTCATCCAATTAAAAATCTAATGTCATATTATTATTCTACATATTTTTTTGATCAATTTGTGATATAACATCAATATGTTTGGAGGTGTATTTTGAAGGTTACAAGGCAATGAAAATTCAAAATATTAATTATTAATTTAATTAAATGCAGAAATTATTGATTTATCCCAGGTGCCTGCACGCCACTCGGCACACACGCACGCGGGCTTGGCCACCAGCACACGAGCCGGGCCGGGCCAGTGGGTTGGTCTGTGGACTAGTTCGCTCGGGTTGGGCTGACTCGAGCTGCAACCCATCACGGTGAAACTCGAGTGTAGGGAACAATGGCATAGAAAGTGAGGAGATCTCGATGGTTGCTGGAGGCCAGCTCACATGTCATTAGAAAGGTCTTAGAGAGACCTTTCGAATGACATCTCAACCATCGCTAGAGGCTTCCCCAAGCGCCGACAAAGTGAAACCCTATGCTCGAAGGTTCGGATGCAGGCACAACACTGTAGGGAACGATTACTCTGTGATGTTGCCGAGCTCAATTTGTGCTCGATTAGGCTTAATAGAGGCCATGCAATCATTTCTAAGGGCATAAATTAAGAAAACTAAATTGCATTGCTGGTTGAACATAGCTAAATTGTAGGGATGGCATACCTTAATACTCCATTGATCAAATGCTAGGGTTAGGCCGGAATGAATGCTTAGCTAGCCGATTACCCATAGCTTGCACCCATGGCTCTACCTTCTCTATTGTGATTGAAAGTTGGGGTAAGGGAGCTGGAGTCCGTGATTAAGGGGGCTCGGCAGTGGGTCGTGGTACGGGGACTTACAATCTCAAATGCACGATTGCTCAATAGGAGGGAGGTACAGAGAAGAGTCCCGAGTCGTCAAATCAAAATGATTAGATACTGTGACATGATGAATGACGCCGAATTGATCCCACTATTTGGTTGAACGATGGATCAAATGCCGCTAATTTAAACATTTAATTTAATTAATTTAAATTTTAAATAAATTTCATCTCTTTAATTAATCAAAATTAAACATCCTAACATGCTCATAAAAATCCCAAAAATTCATCATTAGTTAAATTGAGGGTGAAGAACAAAAAAATAAAGTCAAATTTTTGATCGGAGATCAATTTAATTATCTTAACTTTTTGGGCATTAAAATATTATTAAAACACTCAGGGACAATTCGATGACTTCCAAAAGCTCCTAAAATATCACCCCTAACTAATTTGAGAGTGATGAGTTCAATGGAGAATTCCATTTTTGATTTGGAGGTCAAATTAATTAAGATATTTTTCAGGATAATCAAATTGCCTTGAAATGTTTGTCGAAAATGAACGATTTCCAAAACGCACCAAATTTTAAGCATTAATAATGATCTTCAAGTTTTCAAGACATTGGGGAATGCCAAAGGTTGCATTTTGTGGTTTTCCCTCTTGGGTGCGAGCGCTTAAATTTATCTGTTCTAGATGGGCACGGGGCAGAATCACAATATTGGAAGGGAGGACTTTCACTTATTGGGCCTCACAAATACCTAAAATCAGTGACCCAAAAGTAATAGCAGCACACGGCCCGGTCAAGGTGTTCCAGAGATGCTCCTTTATAATATTGGAGATGAGAATATCTATCTCTCTTTGTACTGCACAAAGAAGTAGTGCCCATGACCTGGTTACCTCGCTGAGATGCCTAGAAGGCATAACAAAACTGGAAACAAACACATGCCAAGCATTGCTCGACTCCGTGAGGAGTGCTCGAGGAATGTTGGCAAGGTTCCTTCTCCATCATGAATTAGAGGGGTAATCTCACTTGCAATTGCTGCTGGGTTGTATTGGGGGCTCAGTAGGTTGAAATAAATACAGCTCTCTACCTCACCCAATATATAAAACCTTTCGATGTCCTTGGGCCCGAACTCCACAGCCTTACCCCTCACAAAAATTTTATGCCCCATCATATTTATCACATTGGCATAAACTTTCTACACTATGGAGAGGTAAGTGGAGCCAGTGGGACTCACTAAGTTATCCCATCCTCGGTTCAGAATTTGATCTGGTTTTATCAGGTATGGGATCCCGAATCCTCGCTCAGGGATTAGCTTCCTTTTTATGATAACTTGGTTGAAGCGTTGTTTCGCTTCAACCGAAGAGAATCGTCTCTTATTGAACACTCCACCAGTTGTGGAGGTCGAAGCTCCCTTGCTTGCAATTATTTTCTTCCCTGAAGACATTGCTCTCTTAATGATAAAAATAATAGATTGAGAGAGATGATGCTTGAGAACAGTTGGAAGATGCTAGAGCTGAGGAGCTTAAGTTTTCAATAAGGTGCAGCCTTCAACTCCCCTCTCTCAGCCTTTTTATAGTGGTTAAAAAAGAAATTTCTGGAATATGTTTGAGTTAATCACACTTATGGCACATTAATTCTTGGTCATAGATAGATTTAATTCATGCCATAAGTGTGACTTGATTTCTATTCAAAAATAAATGAAAAATTTCAGCTTTTTCAGCACAATTTGCAGTTTGGGAGTTCCAAGGTGCGCTGTAGCGTCTTTGATTGTCTTGAGAATCCAAGGCAGTCAATTTTTGCTTCAGCTGGGCATTTTCTGCCGCGGCGCGCCACGGTGCGCTGTGGCGCCTTGAAATATTTGTGCTGAGATATCCGCTATAGCGTGCTGTAGCAACGAAATCCGCTGCAATGCGCTATAGCGAATAAATCCGCTATGGCATGCTGCAGTGATTTTTAAGCACAAAATTTTTCGAATTTAAATTTACTTTTAGAATTATTTTCATAAAAAATTATTTGGTTGTTTTTTGAATTTATACTATTTCCTAAAGAAAACTTTAAACAAAACAGAAATAGGGATTGTGTTGCCTCCCAATATGCGCTTGGCTTAATGTCGTCAGCCCGACTCGTTAAAGATCAAATTGGATTTAAATCCTTTGGTGTTTCTTCACCCATATTTCATAATGAAATAAGTGAGCACCAACCGAAATTGGGCTCAAACTCATTAGTTAATTGTTGAATTTCTTTTCTACCTCATTTTCCTTGTTAACAAAGGGAGCTCCCTTTTTCTTATGTTTTCCTCTTCTAGTCTTTTTTTTCTTCTTCTCTCCATTTGTGTCACTTCCTCTAGATGAGGTATCATAGTGACTAGCAAATTATACAGCGCTCTCTTTCTTCTTCCAACTCCCCATTATTTTTTTCCATTTTGACTTTATTATCTTCTCTGTAAATAACGAAGGCATTAAGTCTATAACTTCTTCTAGACCTTTAACTCTCACCTTCATGAGTCCCCTTTCCACATCAATGATACCTCGAGAGCTGGCAAAGAATGGTTTCCCAAAAATTCTAGTGGAGTTTTCACTCCAACTGTCCCATTCACACACCACAAAATTAGTGGGATCATAAAACTCCTTATACATATGGGGACATCCTTCACAATTCCTAAGGGGGTTTGAGATGCTAGATTTGCAAATTCTAAAATTATTGGTGTCTCCTCCATCCCCCTTATTCCTAATTTAGTGTAATTATGCCATGGCATAACATTCACCAAAGCCCCTAGATCACACAAGGGATCTAAAAGGACTTCGCCTTCAATCACGCATGGGATGTTCAATTTATTGGGGGCCCCCTTCTTAGTTGATAATCTATCTTTTCCCTTATTCAAAATAGGAATTTTTGTTGGTTTTTTCTCTTCCTCATTATTCAGATCAATACAATTCAATTTCTTAGTGTCTACATCAATTACGCTCACCATTTCTCTAGAATTTAATTTAGTTGAGCTAGGGAGCATACCTTGCTATCTAGTAGATAGCTGTTTAGAAATTTGTCCTAATTGAACTTCAATATTCTTTAAAGATACCTCAATTCCTTAAATTGAGGTTTCATCATGGTTCATGGTCATTTTTATTCTTCTTATGAATTGTATTGTTTCTATTTTAAAAGCCCAAAATGATTCTTCTAAACTAGATTCTTGTTTATTATTTTAATTTTGCTTATAAGAATTATTGCCATTTTGAATTGGCTGATTTTGTTGTTGGGAGTTGAAGTTACCTTGGGAATTTCACTCACACCATGAGAAGTTCAGATGGTTTTTCCATCCTGGATTGTAATAGTTGGAGTAAGGGTTGTTATGAGAGTTGTTGTTCATGTTGTTGTTTCTCATGAAGTTAACTTGTTTAGTTTGTGAAGGGGCAAATGGATTGTTTAAATTACAGTAATCACTATTATGACTCCCTCCACACAACTCACAACTAACTTTGTGAACAACACTTGCATTCAAGTTCTGAATTTTATTGGTTAGCATTTCCACTTCCCTTTGCAAGGAGGCCAATTGGATTGATTCATTCAGATTGTTTACCTCATTTTTGTTAGAGTTCAATCGCTCAATCAGCCATTGGTATGCATTGTTAGCCATTTCCTCAAAGAGATCAAAAGCCTCCTCAAGGGTTTTACTACTTAACGACCCTCCTGCAGCTGCATCAATAAGGGTCCTTATGGTTGCATTTAATCCATTTTAAAAAATTTGCACCTACATCTACAAAGGGAACCATGATGCAGGCAACACCTTAAGCAGTCCTTAAAGCATTCCCAACCATCATACAAATTATCACCATGTTGCTGAGAGAGATTTGAGATTTTATTCCTCAACCTGGCTGTCTTGGCAGGTGGGAAATACTTGGCTAGGAATTTCCTTGCCAAATCGTCCCAAGTCCTAATAGACTCATCGGGTAGAGAACTGAGCCAAACTTTAGCTCTATCTCTCATTGTAAAGGGGAATAACCTCAATCTTAACTCGTCATCGGATACCCCATTAAATCAGAAAATGTCATATATTTCCAAAAGGTTTGAAATATGCGCATTTGGGTCATCTGATGCTAACCCACTAAATTGATTGTTTTGAATCATATTTAACATAGATGGTTTTATTTCAAAATTATTAGCCTGAATAGGAGGTCTAACAATGGCATTGGGAACTCCTTCTATAATGGGAAGTGCATATTCTTTAAGAAGCCTCCTCCTAGTATTTACCATTGGTTCAATTAGGTTTACTTATAAATCTTCCATTTGTGTGTTTTATTGATTAAGCAATACTTGTTCTCTCTTAGCTCTTAGAATAGTCCTATCAATTTTAGGATCGTAAAAGAATTAATAAAGGTTTCTCCTACTCATACAGTTAAAGATTAACTAGCTAGAGTAAGTTATAGTAATCAAATTTAGCAAAGTAGATTCACCCACAATTGGCCAGCAAATTCAAATTTCAATAATAATAATTTGAAATAACTTTCAGCACAAATATATATATATATATATTTCAAAATTTTCAAATTTTTCTCAAAAGCAAACAAATTAGTTTTAAATCACTAGTTACTAAAAAATTGTACTTGATAAAAAATGAAACTGTTCCCTGGTAACGGCACCAAAAACTTGACAGACGAAAATACACGTCTGCGTTTGCATGCAAATATACGTGGTCTGAAGTCATAAGTGGAAAGTTTTAATTTTCGGGATTTATCGATCCTCAGGGAACGGTGGTTCTGATACCAAGTTATATTTTCTTTGGATAATGTTTAGATGTCAAATTTTGGTTAATTTTTGATTCCTTGTTTAGTGATACAAATGACCTTAAGTTAAGATATGATTTGATTAAAAAGGAGAGAGCTGAGATTTTATTGTAATAATTGCAAGGGTTGGTAATATAACTTCATTGTTAAATGTATACTTCTAGTTTACTTGCTTTATTAAATCAAGTGAATACCATTAGAATCAGATTACCCTCCAAGTACATTAGGTTCAAGTTTAGTACACAAAGAGAACTCCTTTGGGTTCTTCCTTAGCACATAAACTCTCATGAGATCACGATCCATTAATTAGATTTCGATCTCCTATGTCTAGGTTACCAAAGGATATCTCTTATATCTGCTGATCTCATAAACAAGACTTCCATTAACCATACATCATGCGCGTCACACGCAATTTTGCTAGATGGGAGGATGCGTTGGGTCAATGGATTATGTCACATCATCCATAGAGTTTTCCCAACGTCCTTTCATCCGTTCCACTTTGCTGAGAAGCAGAGAAAGGTTAATGGAGAATTTGGTTCACAAGCATCAATCTCTTGGTAGAGCCATTAAGGAAAGGTGCGAATGAGCTTGAGAATTTTGTCACATAATTCTCAGCTCTACTTGCACTACCTTCCTTGCTCTTTCCCAATTGATTAGCTTGGAACACAAGTTCTTTTAAATAAATAATTTAGAGTTTAGTTCATCGAAGCATTCAATCCAACATAAAATATAAATGATAAAAACTTTATTTATATATTCAATCAAATTCATCATACACCAACATACCAGTACATATTCTTATAATTACATCTCAGCCCTCTCCAAAGGGGTTTTAGCCTTCCATTATTAAATAATTATAAGCATACATACAAGGAAAAGTGAACCTCGCCATCAGTTCACAATAGAAATAAATCAAGGGAGTTTAGGAAGAAATACAAGGAATCTTCCGGAGGATTTATGGGGTTCTCTTGGATTCTTCCTACCCTTCCTCTTGAAGCTCCACCTTTTTTTCCTTGCTATCTTCTTCGTCTTCTTGTTCTTGGTCGACCTTCTTCCCTTTGGAGAGTTCTCCTTTCTCCTCTTGCGGTAG
This sequence comes from Gastrodia elata, assembly GCA_016760335.1. NCBI lineage: Eukaryota > Viridiplantae > Streptophyta > Magnoliopsida > Asparagales > Orchidaceae > Gastrodia > Gastrodia elata. The sequence goes on along the minus strand of CM028669.1, from coordinate 105,140,941 downwards.
CTTTTCCTTTAGGGTCTTTGAATATGAAAAGTTGGAACCCTCTTAAGGTTTGAGATTGGCCTATAAGTAAGGATGCACTCAGCCTTAGAGTATTAACGATGTGACTTTACCTCTTCCTTGACTTTAATCCAATCCCTTTTAATATTTCATTCATCTATTCTATTGGGATTCAATAGTAATAATGCTCTTCAGGTTTTTAAGATGCTGGGGAACGCCAAAGGTTTCATTTTGTGGCCTTCCCTATGTTGCAATTATTATGGTTCTAGAAATTTCTGGATTGTCCTCTACGGCGCACAGCAGCAGCAGTGTTCCAAATATTATTCCACTGCAGTGCGCTGTGGCAGCAGTGCTCTAAACATTATTCCTGCATAAAGATTAGTATTTTTTCTTCGGTCACCGTTGTGTCCGCTGTGGCACACTGTGGCGCGCTATAGCGGATAAACCTTCATAATCACTATTCAAATAGTTCACCCATAGTTTTTATGATAAATAAATATCCCACTGTGGTGCGCTGCGGTGCGCTGCGATGGTTGAAAGTTCAAAAATGCAGAAGATTCAATGTTTAATTAGTTTATATAAAGTTTTGTGTGAATAATCAGAAATGATGTCGCGACGTGCTGTGGTGCACTGCGGCAGTTGAAAGTTCAAAAATGCAGAAGATTCATTATTCAATTAGTTCATCATTTAAATGATAAATAAAATATTCCGCTGTGACGCGCTACAGGAAAATATTATTCAAAAACGTAGATCATTAGTTAACCTATAGTTTTATAAAATAATAGTTTACCTGCTGTGGCGCACAGCAGCGGAAGTATTTTCGAAAGCATTGTTCAATTTCTCTTTTATATAGTCTTAATATTTCCTCGAGAAATGATGCTGGGGTGCATTGCGGCATGCCGTGGCTCGTGGCAGCGGACAGCCTTTTGAAAACACTACAATTATACTTCTATATATTTTTAATTTAACTTTAGTGAAATGACACTGTGGCGCGCTACAGCTGTCTTTCTTCCAGGTCTACAGTTTTCTTCCAAGTGGAGAATTTTTCATGAGCCGTCATGGCACGCTGTGGTGGTTTTGACCCATAACTTGGTCATTCAGTCCATGCATTCAATTTTCTTCATTTTCCTGCAAAAGTACAATTTTCTACTCAAAGTATATGGATATATATGATGATTAGGATGTTTAATAACAACATTTTTTCTATAAATTTTGGATATATCAGGCACTTATAGATAAAGATAATAATGTCTTTTTTATAGCTTAACCACCAAAAGGATTTCTTCAAAAACTAATACAACTTACTGCAACCCAATAACATTGAAGGAACAAAAATAATGTAGTTTTTGTAGACTTATCTGCTGCCGAATTTACAAAATCTATATTTATTATTCATTTTTCTAATATTGGTGAATATATTGCTCTAATTTAAAAGTTCTAACTATACTGAGAATACACAAGTTCATGATCCACAAGATCCTACTATCAAGTATAAACTCAAATTTACCATCATGTAAAAGTCAAAGCATTTAAACTCATCAAGTTATAACTTTAATCATTTAGTGTCACCTAAGGAAGTAATCATCTTATTTTAACATTACAACCCAACCCAAATATAATCTATCAAGATTAAAAGTCAAGAAAACAAACCCCAAATATGGAGTTCAAGTCTCTTAACTTAGGATTCTAGACACATAGAGGTTAGGATTTCTAATCACTTAAGGACTAAAGTCCTAACTATTATCTTAGATAGGAACTTAATAAGCCAGCTATCTTAATGCTAATAAAGTTTACCTAGTTACTATGGCATCTTCTTATTACGTTACCTAAGCAGGGAATAAGCTAACTATCTTCCAATAAAATCTAGCTAGATGCTATGGAAATCTTCTTACAATTCTATCTAAGTAGAATATAAATAAGGTTTCTATCTAAGTCCTAATTAAGGAACTAGCTTAATTCATAATGCTCCACAATAAGGAATGAGATAGGCATGAATGGAAACTTAAGAGATTAAAAGTTGCAAAAATGCCTAATTTAACCTTATTATCTTCATTGGTGACAACAGGAGTGAGAGCTTGCACCCTTGACAAAATAGCAAATGGATTAAATGCTTTTCCTTTATGATTACTCAATGGAGTGTGAACTGATTTTGCCATTGGGGAAGGCATAATTTCATGAAATGGAGCTTGAGAGCTAATAGGAAATGGATTTATAATTGATGGGTGATGATAGATCTACACATTGGCCACCTTCCAACAAGCTTGGTAATCGCAAAACTTATGACCTGACCTACCACAGGTGTAGTATCTAATGCCATGATGGTAACACTTAATATAAGGATGAGATCTTGAGCACTTGGGTTCTTGCTTTTCCTATTACTGTGGTGGCTGAGTTATTTGGTAAGCTTGAGGTAATTGAGTTTTAATATTTTGAGTTTCTTTAGAAATCTCTAAGGAAGATAAGGTTCTCTTCCTTAGTCTTTTCTGCACTTGGTAGTGTTCTATCAAACTTGCACTTTCCAATAGCTTTGAGAAATTGTTATGATGATGGGGTGTGATATGTCCGAAATTTGTAGCAAAAATGTAATGTTTTAGCATTCAAATCATCATATATATCCATTTACGTTGAGTGGAAATTATACTTTTGCATGAAAAATGAATAAAATGAGAACTATGAGCAGAATCATTGAATTCTGGGTGAAAACTGTTGTAGCACGCCATGGCGGACCATCAAAATTCCCTCACCTGGAAGTATACCTGAGGACCTGGAAGGAAGCCTGCTGTAGCGCGCCACAGCAGGCCACATCGTCATTTCCCAAGAGAAAAATTAGAACCCTATGCAGAATAATTGAACAGTGTCAATCCACTTTCTCATAAAATAAAACGCTGCAGCGCATTCCAAGTGCGCCACAGCGCGCTATGCCCCAAAAAGGATTTACAGTGACTTGGAACAAAACCGCTGCAGCTTGTCGTGGTACGCCACAACGCGCCACGGTGGCATATTTAATTAATCATTAAGAACATTTTGTGAACTAATTGAACAATCACTATTCCATTGTGGCGCGCTGCGGCAATATTTCTGATTATTTATGCAAACTTTATGTGAACTAACTGAACAGTCAATATTCTGCATTTTTGAACATATAACTGCCACAACATACCACAGCGCGCCGCGGTGGCATTTTTGATTATTTACGCAAACTATATATGATTTAATGAAACTATTATTATTCTGCCTTTTTGAAAATAAAACTGCTGTAGCGCGCCTTCGGTGCGCCATAGAGAATGGGTGGCAACCTCAAGGAAATTATTAATATATACATCGGAATGGGATTTGAACTTCAGCTGCTATCGTGCGCCACATCAGAATAGTGTTCGGAACGCAGCTGCTGCAACGTGCCACTGAGTGCTACAGCGGTCGTGCTAGAATTCTCCAGAATAGCTATAAATGCAGAATATGGAAGGCCACAAAATGTAACCTTAGGCCTTCCCCAGCCTCTTGAAAACTGAAGTGCATATTAATTTTGATGAATTCCAATGGAATAATTGAATAAACATTTAAAAAGTTTAAAATAAATCCAAGGAAGGTGAAGAGTCACATAATTAATGCCTTGGGGCTTAGAGCTTCCCTATTTAAGGGCTAATCTCAGACCTTAAGATGGTTCCAAGTTTGACATTCAAGTGCCCTTAAGGAAAAGCTATGAAAGGAAGAGAAATGAGAACTCTCCAAGGGGAAGTAAGTTTACGAAGAACAGTAAGGAGAAGGAGACAGCAAAGGGAAAAGGGCGGAGCAATCAAGAAGAAGTGCAGGAGGAATCCAAGAGAACCCCAGAAAACCTCCGAGTGATTCCTAGTATATCTTTCTAACCTTCTCTGATTTCTTTCTGCTGTGATCTGATGTCAAGGTTCACTTTACCTTGTATGTGTGCTTTTTCTTATTTAGTAATGGAAGGCTAAAATCCCTTTGGAGAGGATTGAGATGTAATTGTATAAAATAATAAGGGGTATGGTGGTGATGTAATGAATTTGTTTGAATGAATGAAAAGATGTTCTTATTATTTATTATTAATTCTGGAAGGAATGCTTGGATAGAATAAAGTTTAAATTATTTTTTTCTAAGAAAAACCTAAATGAATTATTAATTTATTTAAAGAACTTGTGTTCCAAGCTCATCAATTGGGTAATAGCAAGGAAGGCAGTATAAGTAGAGCTAAGTATTATGTGACAAATTCACAAACTCACTTGCACCTCTCCTTAAAGGCTCTGCTAAGAGATTTGATATTTGTGAACCAAGTTCTCCATTAACTTGCTTTGCTGCTTAGCAAAGTAGAAGGGATGAGAGGATGTTGGAAAACTCGATGGATGATGTGACATAGTCCCTTGACCCAACGCATCCTCCGATCTAGCTAAATCGTGTGTGAAGCGCATGATGCATGGTTAATAGAAATCTTATTTGGGAGATCAATAAAAACAAAAGATATCATTTGGTAACCTAGACGCAGGGAATCAAGTCTAATTAACAAATCATGATCTCATGAAAGTTTATGTGCTTAGGAAGAACCCAAATGGGAGTTATCTTTTTGCACTAAACTTGAACCTATTGTATCAGGAAGGTAACTCTGATTCCAATAGTATTCACTTGATTGAATTAAGCATGAAGATTTAAAGAATACATTCAATAATGAAGTTATATCACCAAGCCCTTTTAACTATTATAATGAAAACTCAACTCTCTCCTTTTAATCAAATCATAATTTGTATTCCTAATTTAGGAATCAAAAATCAATCCAAAAATCAATATCTAAATATTACTGAAAGAAAATATAACTTGGTACCAGAACAACCATTCAGAGAGGATGATAAATCCTAGAATTAAAACTTCCACTTATTACTTTAGACTATGTACACTTGTGAGCAAATGCAGATGTGTATTTTTCGTCTGTCAAGTTTTTGGCACCGTTGCCGGTGAACGGTTTTGTTTTGTATTAAATACAATATTCAAGTAAATAGTGATTTAGAGTTATCTTTGTTTTGCATATATATTTTCTTATATTGTTGATTTACTTTTCTATTAGATTTTAATATTCTTATTTTCATATATGGAGTACTCAAATCTCATGGTCATGCACAATAAAAATCAAAATTGGTGTAGGTGGTGTGGGGGAACACATTTAAGTGTTGATTGTAATACAAACAACCCTTTTGCACCTTCAAAAAAAAATTGATTAATAACATTAAGTGTGATAACAACTTGCAACACAGTTACACTAACTATGTTATGAACATTAATAACACAAATTGGATGTGTGTACAATCTTCCTTGGAAGAATCAGTGGATGATTATAGTAGCAATGAGATCAATAATCTGCATGGGACTCAACTAACCATTGTTAGGAATGAATTTAATATAGAAGTTCAAAAGCATCTATGTGAATCAATTGAGGTTAAATTAGAATTTATATTGCAATAATTAGCTAACCCCATCAAGGAAGTGGTTATAATTGAGCAAATAAAGGAACAAGCTGAAGAAGTGTTGATTTGTAGGGAAGAAACTTTAGCTTAAACAAACAATAAAAATGTGAAAGAGTTAGAGTATCAATTAAATTTAGATTATTTTGAAATGCAACAAGAAGTGTCAACGTGTAGTGAAGAAACTGTAACTCAAACAAACAGTAAAAATGAGAGAGAGGTGGAGTATCAACTTGAATTGGATAATTTGAAAATGCAACAAAAGTTTAAAATTAAAAAATTTGACCAAGAGCAATCCAAGATTTATGTCCTATGCACACTTCAAGTGCTTTCAACTGGATGGTCAGCAATAGGTGACCCACCATGTGAAAATAACCTAGATGAACTGATTAAAAATAATAGGAGGACTAATAAACTAAGTGAATCTTGGGGTAATCAAAGTAAAGAAATTTTTATCTCTGACATCTCGACCATCAACAAACCCCTTAGCAATATTGACAGTATTTGTGTGCAATTTGAATTTATAGAGAATCACTTTAAGAGTAGTTCTGAAAGAACTAAGCTTTACACATTCTTACAAAAGGAAATGGAGGATGATAATAAGGAAAAGTATGTAGAGTTTGATAACAAGTATAAAGAAAGAAATGAAAGGAATGGAAGACAAATAGAAATAAAATATATTATAAGATTGAGGACACTGATTGGGCATATAAGAAGAAAAATAGTAGAGCTGGTGTTCATGATGACCCAATTATTAAACTAGCTCATACTCAACCTAAGGAGTTAACAAAAATCTGGAAAGAAATTTTGAAGGGATATAAAATCTTTTTGTTTAGACTAAGGACATCAAACTAAGCACTTCTTGGGAGGCAACCGAAAACTCCGTTTTGTTAGAATTAGCACTTAGTAGTAGTTTTAAGTTAATAAACGACCAAATATTTAAATGTGGAAAACAATTCTGAACTAAATTTAAATTATGGAAAAATATCTGCTCCGAAGCCGCCGTAGCGTGCTACCGCAGATTTTTTTGCCACATCGCATCACAACGAATTTACCAGCCGTAGCGCGCCATAGCAAAAATTTTCACTATCGTGCGCTATAGCAAACAAATCACAACACAAACTGACCAGAGCACCACAGCGTGCTACGGCGGAATATGCCCAGCAGTAGCCAGAATTTACTGACTTGGATTCCCAAGGCAATCAAAGGCGCTACAGTGCGCCTTGGGACCTTAAATCTGAATTTTAGGTACTGCAAAAGTTGTGTTTTTCCATATTTTTGACCAGAAAGTTAATCACACTTATGGCATGACTTAAGACTAACTTGACCATGAATTAAAATACAATAAATTTGATTAATCCAAATAACCAAAAAAATCTTTTCTTCCCATTGCTATAAAAACTTGTTAGAGGGGAGTATGAGGCTGCACCTCTTTGAGAACTCAAGCACCTCAGCTCTCAACTCTTCCAACTATTATTAATACATCATTTCTCTCAATCCTTTCACTCTAAGCATTTAGAGAGAAATGTATTCAGGGAAGAAATCCATGATGAGCAAGGGAACTTCTGCCCCCACAGCTGGTGGGGCTTTCAATAAGAAAAGATTATCTTCGGTTGAAGTAGAACAATGCTTCAACCAGGTAATAATCAAAAGAAAATTAATCCTAGAATAGGGATTTGGGCTCCCATACCCTGTAAACCTCACAGGCCCAACCTATCTCTCCATTATGCTGGAGGTTTATGACAATACAATCAATGCGGTTGGGCATACAATTTTTGCAAGGGTGAGCATTATGGATTTTGGGAGTAGGGATATAGAAAGATTTTATATCTTAAGTGAGGTGCAGGACTTCTCCTACCTCAAACTGTTGAGCTCCGAATATGACCCAGCAGTAATTGCGAGCGAAATCATCTGCCTCGATGCGGGATGGAGAGGAAACCTGGCAAACATTCCTTGAGCACTCCTAACAGAGTCGAGCAATGCTTGGCATGTGTTTGTCTCTAGCTTTGTCATGCTCTCTGGGCATCTAAGCTAGGTGACCCAGTCATGGGTGCTGCTCCTTTGTACATTGCAAAGAGATGGAGATATTCATATCTTCAGCATTATAAGCTCTGGAACGCCCTGATTGGGCCTTGCGCCACTCTTGCTTTTGGGTCACTCATTTCAGATATCTGTGAGAGTAAAGAGGTAAAGATCCCCTCTTCTGACGTTGCGATTCCACCCCGTGCTCCTCTAGAACTGACAAACATGAGCACCTGCAATCAAGAGGGGGTGCAAGTTAAGAATAGGAGGGGAAAAGAAGGCAAAGCTTCAATTTCCACTGGCCGGCCATGATGGACAAATTGATGACATGAATGTACGTGCATCAACGGAACTTGGGAATCTCCCTAGCATGCAACATGCATTTCATCAAGGGAGAAGTCACCAGGCAGTGTGAGTTCCAAACGGAATTCCACGATGCTCTCGGAACCATGTTCCAATAGTGGAGCTTGCATGGAGGACCGGACGGTTCTAGGCTGCGCGTCCTTTTGTAGGAGACCCCTTCCCAGATGACGACTGCTAGCGGATTACATTTAACAGGATGTGAATGAGGAAGATGAAAATAATGATTAATAAGGTTGTATTCTTTTGTTTTATAGTTTTCTATTTTTGTTTTTATTCTATTTTTTATTCAATAAAGTAAATTTCTGATCAAAGGTACCCTTATTATTGCTATGATTATGTTTAAAAGTTATAATTTTCTGAACTTGATTAGTTCCTAGACTCAATGCTGACCTTAAATGTGTGATAATAAGGATATTAATATGCTTGAAATTTAGATGATAAATTCATATTTCAAAGCATACACCTCTTGATCAAGTTCAAGGCTCTAGTATGATTTAGTTTCCAATAAACTGGAATGAACATATGCTTAAGTCTAAGTGTGGGGGTGAAGAACTTAGGGGATTAAAACCAAGATGGCAAAATGTGAGTAAATGAATGAGTGTGCTAGGCTCCTACAAGACTTAATGACTGCAAGGAACTAAATTAAGGGATGAAGAAAAATGTCTCTCCCTTAAGCTGAATTCAAAAATAAAAAATAAGGATGATGAAAAATATCTCTCCCATGTTTAAAAATTGAGAACTTAGGATGAAGAAAAATATCTCTTATAAGAATATAAAAATATTCCTTGTGAATCATGAGAAGGGGCACACATGGCACAATACACTTGTCACTCACCAAATGCTTAATTGAGGAGTGAAATTCCTAAGGGTGATTACCCATATAATAAGGACATAAGCATGAACACTAGAGAAAGGAACTAGATTGTAACTAGAATTTGGAGCTTGGTTGAAAAGGATAGTAAATATGGGAAATCTGTAGTCATCTTAACTTAGAGAAACACATAGTGACTAATTTAATTCACATTGACATCCGACATTGAATCCATTATCTAAGAAATTCAGAAAATTATTTGTGAGCTTACTCGATGACGAGCAAAAATTTAAGTGTGGGGGTGTGATATATCCAAAATTTGTAGCAAAAATGTAGTGTTTTAGCATTCAAATAATCATATATATCCATATAATTTGAGTGGAAATTATACTTTTGCAAGAAAAATGAAGAAAATGGAAACTATGAGCAGAATCACTAAATTCTGGGTGAAAACCACTGCAGCGCACCATGGCGTGCCACATCGTGCCATGGCAGCCCATCAAAATTCCCTCACCTGGATGTATACCTAAGGACCTTGAAGGAAGACCGCTGCAGCGCGCCACAATGGGCCACATCGTCATTTCCCAGGAGAAAAATTAGAACCTTATGCAAAATAATTGAATAGTGCCAATCCGCTTTCTCGTAAAATAAAATGCTGCAACGTGCTGTAAGCGCGCCACAATGCTCTATGCCCCATAAAGGATTTACACTGACCTGGAACAAAACCATTGTAGCTTGTCGTGGCGCACAACAGCGCGCCACAGTGGCATATTTAATTAATCATTAAGAACTTTCTGTGAACTAATTGAACAATCACTATTCCACATTCAAGAAAGTTTACCACCGCAGTGCGCCACAACGCGCCATGATGACATTTCTGGTTATTTATGCAAATTTTATGTGAACTAATTGAACAATCAATATTCCGCATTTTTGAACATTCAACCATCGCAGTGTGCCATAGCGTGCCACGATGACATTTTTGATTATTTATGCAAACTATTTATGATTTAATGAAATAGTTACTATTCTGCCTCTTCAAAAATGATACCGCCGTAGCGCGCCTTCGGCGCGCAATAGCGGATGGGTGGCAACCCCAAGAAAATCATCAAAATATACAGCGGGATGACATTTGTACTTCAGCTGTTACAGCACGCCACAGCAGAACAGTGTTTGGAACTCAACTGCTACACCGCTCTACAGCGCGCAACAATGGTTGTGTCAGAATTCTCCAGACCAGCTGTAAATGCAGCATAGGGAAGGCCACAAAATGCAACTTTTGGCCTTTCCTAGCCTCTTGGAAACTAAAGTGCACATTAATTTTGCTGAATTCCAATGGAACAACATAATAAACATTTAAAGGGTTTGGAATAAATTTAAGGAAGGTGAAGAGTCACATAATTAATGCCTTGGGGCTAAGAGCTTCCCTATTAAAGGGCCAATCTCAGACCTTAAGATAGTTCCAATTTTTGACATTCAAGTCCCATAAGGAAAAGCTGTAGGAGGAGGACAAATGAGAAATATCCAAGGGGAAGAAGGTTTACAAAGAACGGTAAAGAGAAGGATACATCAAAAGGAAAAGGGCGGAGCAATCAAGAGGAAGTGCAGGAGGAATCCAAGATAACTCCCAAAAAACCTCTGGCTGATTCCTAGTATTTCTTTCTAGCCTTCTCTAATTTCTTTCTAATGTGAACTGATGTTAAGATTCCCTTTCCTTTGTATGTGTGCTTGTGTTTATTTAGTAATGGAAGGCTAAAATCCCTTTGGAGAGGGTTGAGATGTAATTGTATGACATTGTAAGGGGTATGGTGGTATTATAATAAATTTGTTTAAATGAATGAAAAGATGTTCTTATTATTTAATATTAATTCTAGAATGAATGCTTGGATGAAATAAATTCTAAATTATTTTTTTCTAAAAAGAAAAATGAATCATTAATTTACTTAAATAACTTGTGTTCCAAGCTCATCAATTAGGTAAGAGCAAGGAAGGCAGTGCAAGTAGAGCTGAGAATTATGTGACAAATTCTCAAGCTCACTTGCACCTTTCCTTAAAGGCTCTACCAAGAGATTTAATATTTGTGAACCAAGTTCTCCATTAACTTGCTCTACTACTTAGCAAAGTAGAAGGGATGAGAGGATGTTGGAAAACTCAATGGATGATGTGACATAGTCCATTGACCCAATGCATCTTCCCATCTAGCTAAATCGCATGTGAAGCGCATGAGGCATGGTTAATCAAAATCTTGTTTGAGAGATCAATAGGAACAAAATATATCATTTGGTAACCTAGACGTAGGGAATCGAGTCTAATTAACAAATCATGTTCTCATGAAAGTTTACGTGCTAAGGAAGAACCCAAATGGGAGTTCTCTTTGTGTGCTAAACTTGAACTTATTGTATCAGGAGGGTAACTTCGATTCCAATAGTGTTCACTTGATTGAATTAAGCATGAAGATTTAAAGTATACATTCAGCAATGAAGTTATATCACCAAGCCCTTACAATTATTATAATAAAAACTCAACTCTCTCCTTTTAATCAAATTGTATCTTAACTTAAGGTAATTTGTATTGCTAATTTAGGAATCAAAATCAGTCCAAAAATCAACATCTAAATATTATTGAAAGAAAATATAACTTGGTATCAAAACCACCATTCCCAGAGGAAAATAAATCTTGGAATTAAAACTTTCACATATTACTTCAGACCATGTACACTTGTGTGCAAATACAGACGTGTATTTTCTGTTTGTCAGGATGCAAGATGATCCTTAATCGAGTCTTTAAAACTTTTGAGGAAACAACTACATCTAGCTTCTTCAGTTTGCACCAAATCAAGAACAAATCAAGATAGCTTCCTGAATTCCATTTCATAGGTTAGGACTGTCTTATCACCATAAGTCAAATGGATCAACTCATATTTTAATTATAACTAAGCAGAGGGAGGCATAAACTCTTCTCTGAAAACTAATTCAAATTCAACCTAGGAAATCTCCTCAACTTCTACAAAATGGGAGTTCAGTTCATTATCCCACCAATATCCAGTTTCCACAATGAACAAGTGGGTAATTAGGCGAATAACTTCGCTGCTAGGGCACTTAATGCTCAAAAGGTCCTTCCCAATTATTTTCAACCAATTGGCTGCTTCAATGGGAAAAGTAGATCCGTTGAAGGTTGGAGGATTGAGTAGGAAAAAGGCATGAAGTAATCCATCCATAGCTGAACTTGATGTGGCATTAAGGATCGACATGGATGGTTTAAGGACTCGGTGGATCAATTGCTCTCTGAGTTGCTTGAGTCTACAATTTAATCAAGTTCTTCATTATCTCTAATAAATTTTGGAACTCTACTAAAGTTAAAGTAGAGTTGGATGCGGTTGCTTCTTCAGCAAGGATGGAGTGAGTGATTAGTTCAGGATTCATCTTAATAAAAAGAATTGGAAAAAATTGAATGAGAATAAATAAGGGAATTATATAGAATGATCTATTTATAAAACACTATTTATTACCGCTTAAATTATTAACTGATCACTAAAGTGAGATTGCTATCTTGAGTTATTGATGCACATACTTTATATTTTATTGTTTATTTATATGATTGGAATGAAGATTTTCTTATACTTTTAATTTTCCTTTTCTTCAGAACCTGCCCTGATACAAATTGTAATGACCCCAAAATTAAATTAGAAACCCAATCCAACATTAGATATTATTGTAGTACTTAATACTGGGTTAGTGTGTCTTAATCGACTATTAAGCACTATGAGGAGCTAAGGATATCTAAAGAAGAAAAATAGATGTCTATTACTAAGTAATATAAGATATTCCAGCCATCCAAAAAAGAAAGTAAGATCACAACATATAATAGTAAAGTAAAAGCATCCAAAGTTATTAAATTTTACAAATATTTAGACATAATGACCCTCATTCTCACGAGATGCATAAAGTAAAATTTGTGAAAATTAAAAGGTATTCAAAGTTGCATCTACTGGTTTTGATCTACCTTAGGTACAAGATTCACTCTCTAATCTACCATATTTGGTATTTAATATGGTAGGGCACAACCAATAAAAGAAAAATAAGTGATTAAACTTAAAAAGTCTAAGTGCATTTTATAGTAGCTAATCTATATATAAGTTAAGTGGATATCACATGTAGGCATTTATAATTAAAATTTAAGTGAAGCTCAATGTAGTAAAAAAGGAATTAACTGGGTAAAGTAAAGTAGAGTAAAGTAAAGTAAATGATTGTGAATAATAATAATAAGGTTATAAAGTAGTAAAAGAGGAAAATCTTGTACAACCTGCATCATCTATATAAGTAAGGAAAATAGGTACAACTATGCTAACAATTGTGCAATAAAAATAGTAAGAAAATATGTAAAATTAGACATATGCAAATATAAATAAAAGCAGTGTAAGCTTAAATTAAGTGAAAACAACATACACTACAAATAAGTAAAAAAACGAGCTATAAATATAAGCGAATATATAATATATGTAAGTAAAGTAAATCTCAGTCACAGGACTGAGTGCATAGCAAAAATAGCATAAAGGACTAAGTGTGAAGCAGTTATGAAGGACTGAGTATACATAATCAGGAGACTACGTTAAAGCATCCACAATCACAAAGAATATGGGTAAAGTAAGAACAATCATGAAGAACTATAATATTTAAATTATTTATCTTATAATTTGTTGTGTGGGTGCAGAACAAGTGACGATTTAAACATGTCTACTTAACTAAGTAAAGGGGGTTTCCAAGAACACACATATTCCCTCTCTAGGATATGTGAAGTCTCCTTATTACACCATTTCCTGCCCTGGCATAGTTCCCCACATAAAACCCCAAGAAAATGTTTTAAGTTTATTTTATAAACAATCTTTTTATGAATGTATTCAAGGATTTAGTCTCAATGCATTGCAGCATTCATGGATGTTCAAAGTTAATTATAAATCATGTGATAGCCATTATTATCTATTTTTAATGATTTACCTTATGGTTAGAGCAAATCAAGCTCCTCAATTGATCTTGATAATCATCAAATGTCTTCCTCAACTGATACATAACAATATATATAATTAAATAAGTTTTAAAGGTAATGATTTGATTAAGTTCTTATTGATGTGACAAAATAATTTATAGATATAATTGAGTTGATACAATCAAACATCATATCCTATTTCTAACACTACAATCATTCAACTATAATTCAACACTTCTCTACTCTATAGAAATACTCTAGCTTAGATGTCAAGGGTTTCACTATTACACTACTAGAGTTACAAGCTTCTTCTAATTTTGACTCTTGAAGGTTCATCATTAAGACTCTATGGCTATAAGACTTAATGTAACAACCCTAGTGCTGTTACATGATGAACCCAAGATTTATATTAAAATAAAGAAGTAAGAATATAGAAAATACTATATGAACTTGCTTACTTTGATTAGAAATCTTACATTTTCAAGAAAAATTGAAAAGAAGGCAAGCTAGAGCTAGAAGAACAAATTCAGGAAGAAAACCGCTGTGGCGCACCACAGCGCACCAAAGTGAACCATGGCGATCTACTGAATAGGGCTCACCTGAAACCATATCTGCAAGCATGGAATGAGAGTTGTTGTTACGCGCTATAGCGTGTTGTGCTTGGGAGACTTCACAGCATAGACGCTGTAGCACACCACAGCGCGCTCCAGCAAAACCAAGCCCAAAGTTGAGGCGCTACGGCACACCTCAGCAGTCAGCAATCGAGAAATGGGCGCTACCGTGCACCATAGCACGTCACAGCGCACAACAACGAAATTAAATGCGAGCGCTACAGCGCGCCGTAGCGTGCTCCAATGAATGCAAAGATAAAAGTTGATCATTATAGCTCATCGCAGTGCGCCATAGCGCGCTATTGCGACCGACAAAGTTCTGCTTCTTCTCTTCTCCATTCTAAGAGTAGAGAATAAATATGATGAGTATTTTGAACTTTTTGGGTCTGAAATGGAGCTAGCTACTTAAGCTACAGTAGTGGAGAAAAACCTAAGGCTTTTGTAATCAGTTTGGAGGCTTTGAAGGCTATGGAAGCGAGAACCTTAGAAGAAACCCTAGGGAGCTACTAAGCAAGAGAAGGCTTACTGTTTGAAGAAGAAACTTGAGGAGGTAGCAGCTTCTTCTCTTCTCCATTCTAAGAGTAGAGCTGCAGTTGTGTATGCTGAGGTGATATAGTTCTTTTAACTGTGTAAACCTTAAGGCTTTTTCATAGTGAATTTTCTCATTGGTGTCGCTCCATGGTTTTTCCCATTCTTTGGGTTTTCCATGTATATGCTTGTGTTTGGATGATTTGTATGTGCTGCGAATTTCTTACTGTGATTTTGTGATTTCTAAGCTAGCTCGGTAACCATCAATGCACCCCAATCCTCAAAGTCTTTGGACTTTGGTTTGTTGTATGCATTATAAGTACCATTCCACACTGCTTGTCTTATGCTGTATTATACCAACAAGTGGTATCAGAGCGCTAGGTTCTTTGACTTGTTGTTAAGAAGGGTTTGCTTGTTTGAGTGGGAGCTATGGCCGAAGAAATGAGACACATGATTGAGAAGTTTAGCGGAATGAACTTTGCGTTCTAGAAAATGCAAATGGAATATTTGCTCTACCAGAAGAAGTTGTATCTTCTATTGAGAGGAGCCGACAAGAAACTTAGAACTATGACTGATGAAGATTGGGAGGTTTTTAATAGAACTGCTTTGGGTTTGATTCGTTTATCACTGTCTTCTTCTGTTGCTTTTAATATTTTTAATTAAAAAACTACTGTAAATCTTATGAATTCTCTGACGAGGATGTATGAGAAGCCTTGAGCTTTGAATAAGGTTTTTTTAATGAAGAGACTGTTTAATATGAAGATGATGGATGGGTATTCAGTGACTGAACACCTCAATGGGTTCAACACTTTAATGAGCCAGCTGAGCTCAGTTGGCATCAGTTTTGATGATGAGGCCCGAGCCTTGTTGTTCTTCTCTTTTTGTTGGGCTAGTGCTGAATGAGGAGGTGCGGAAGAGATCTCATGGAGAAGCATCTACCTTAGCACTGAATGCTGAGAGCAGAGGAAGGCATGCTGAGAGGAGACATACCAGGAATAGGTCTATGTCTCGGTGAGGTATAGAAATGGAAATACATACACAAGTAAGCTATCAATAAAATAATCTAACTTGGAATAATCATTAGACGTTCGAGGATGACGCTTAGGTGGCATTACCAACGATTTGAAGATGGATGGGAATACATCGTCAACATCATCAACAGCATGAGAGGTACGTAGATGGAGTGTCAGACCCCAAAGTCCGAATACTAGATCGACTACTCCAGTAAAGTGTATTCAGGGGATACGATCTCCTGTTGCGACTAAGGAGTGGCTAAAATAGGCAGATTGTGTGTTTGAAACTATTAACTGCCCAGAAAACATTAGAATCCCCATTGTATCACGGCTCTTACATGACCAAGCCAAGGATTGGTGGAACGTCACCCTACGAGCACTCACCTATCGGCGTGAAGAAATGCAAACGGAGGTCACCTATGCGAACTTTTGCCGTGCGTTTACGCTAGATATATCAGATAGATATTCCCGCTTTTATTCACATGCTACCTATTTTACCTCCTGCATTTTGTATCTTAATTTTGAAATAAATATTAGAGTTAGAATTAAACTAATATTCTTATATTACTTGATCTGGAAATTTAGGAATAGTACTATACGAACATGCCAGTGTACGACCTTTTCACCCAATTTGAAGATAGGTGGAAGTTTGACGTGTACTTGGCAAAAAGATATGGGAGAGAAGTCCAAGGGGTCTCCCCAGCTGGAGCCAGTGTTTTGGAAAGAATGCTAGAAGATGTTGTATACCGAGGACTGGACTTCCCCATCCTAGCTAAGGAGTGGTTACGAAGAGTGACCAAAGTGTTCGATGATCTGGAATGCCCAGATTGTATTCGACTTGACATCATCGACATCCTCCTCCAAGACTACGCAGAGGAGTGGTGGGCTCACAAAGTGTGGGTATTCGAGCATGGATCTGCTCGCCACCACCGAGAAATGACCTATGCTGACTTTTCCAAGGCTTTCACTAAAAAATACATAGGATAGACTTTATGTTTTCCCAGTTATTGTCTTTTATTATCTGATGTTCTATCTACTATTTCTGATGATATATTTTCATTTTTATTTTTGATTAATAAAAGAGGTGAAATGTTATGATTCCCTATTTTTTGAATTTTTGAAAGTGTGTTATTCTTAATTCAGACTCTAGTAGAAGACAATGAATTCTGGACAGAGCCCCTCCTGCTCCCTCCAGCACTTCATCCAGCGAGGTAAGTGCCTTGCTGGAAGCAGTCAAAATAATGGTGGAATCCCACCAAAAACAAGTGAAATCTAGCCAGAGACAGGCTAAGAAGGTCGCAGATGCTCAGGCCAAGCAGGACGCGAGAATGGAACGACTGCTGACAGCTCATATGAGGGAGAACTGCACTGCAACAGAAGTTGCCCCATCCTAGCTAAGGAGTGGTTACGAAGAGTGACCAAAGTGTTCGATGATCTGGAATGCCCAGATTGTATTCGACTTGACATCATCGACATCCTCCTCCAAGACTACGCAGAGGAGTGGTGGGCTCACAAAGTGTGGGTATTCGAGCATGGATCTGCTCACCACCACCGAGAAATGACCTATGCTGACTTTTCCAAGGCTTTCACTAAAAAATACATAGGATAGACTTTATGTTTTCCCAGTTATTGTCTTTTATTATCTGATGTTCTATCTACTATTTCTGATGATATATTTTCATTTTTATTTTTGATTAATAAAAGAGGTGAAATGTTATGATTCCCTATTTTTTGAATTTTTGAAAGTGTGTTATTCTTAATTCAGACTCTAGTAGAATACAATGAATTCTGGACAGAGCCCCTCCTGCTCCCTCCAGCACTTCATCCAGCGAGGTAAGTGCCTTGCTGGAAGCAGTCAAAATAATGGTGGAATCCCACCAAAAACAAGTGAAATCTAGCCAGAGACAGGCTAAGAAGGTCGCAGATGCTCAGGCCAAGCAGGACGCGAGAATGGAACGACTGCTGACAGCTCATATGAGGGAGAACTGCACTGCAACAGAAGTTGCCCGACACAACAATACTCTCACCAGCATCACTTACAGTCTACAGACGGGCTATTACACAGCTTCCTCCGCCTGAGACCCCTACCTTCAATGGGAATCTCTACGCAGTGAATACCTCCACCTGGATCAAAATGGTGTAAGAGAACCTGATAAGTATCAAGTGCCCTGACTTAGAGGTAGCCCATCTTACTACTCATCTCCAGCAAGAAGAGGCCGAATATTGGTGGGACACCACCCGCAACATGCAATTTGCCGAGGTACCACTATAGGACATTACCTGGGACTAATTTATTGAGGCGTTCCAAGCTCGATTCATCCCCCCGTGTGCCAAGCATAGCTTGGGGGATATGTTTCTGAAACTTCAACAAGAAGATCAAACAGTATCTGCATATGTAGTAGAATTCTATCGCCTCTCAAGGTTCTCTACTAGTCTAATTCCCACGGAGCCAGACCGCTGTCACCAATGTTAGAGCGGTTTGCGCCCCTCCATCAGGAGCCAGGAGATACCTCTACACATATCAGACTTTGGGCAGCTACTGGAAACTGCCAAGGTAGTAGAGCAAGACCAAGCTAGAGAAGGACCCAAGAGGAGTATCGGGTTTTGTGGCGGCCGCCCCTTATAATCATAAGGATTAAGGAGGGGTCGTCACTAAGCACATCTTATACTTAACATTAGGTTAGAATTTAAGACTCCAATCCAATCTTAAGGAAAAGATGTACTTTTCATAATAAGGTAAAGATTAACAATCACCTAATGAGTATCAGAGTGCAAAAGAAAAGTATCAACTGAAGTAATCATCCATACTATAAAATAAAGACATCCAGCTCAGAATATATACAATGCACGAAAATAAAGCACAATTTAGTCTTGTATTATTACAAACATTTAAAGTTTAAAGAACTGTAATATAAGATACTCTCATCCTCACATAGTATATGTAAGGTAATCTAGTAAGTAGATTAAGGTCCCTCAGTAGTCTGAACCTCCTCCTGGACTTGCTCCTCTGTAGGGTCAATCTCCTCAAACAGCTTAGAATCTACCATTATCAGTTTCATAATGGTAGGGCCCCAGCCAACAAAAGAAAAATTTTGTTAGATAAATGTCTAAGTACAATTTAAGGTAATGAATTTTAATGTATTTTAATAATATCACAACTGAAATTTAAACAAGCATAGCGGTAAAGCGACAAAGAAAGGAAGAACAAGTTATGAGGTAGAAATGTATTATTTGGACTTATATTTATCAAGATATTAGGGTTTAAAGTTTAGATAATTTCTGATTTTATTAAATCCATTATTTGGATATATTTAATTCTAATATATTTTCATATATTAATTAATTCAATATTAACATTTTCTTTTACAGATGGTGGGCCCACCAAGGACACGTGCTCATCTGCGATTGGCCGGGACAGGCGAGCGGGACCCGCTGCTGTCTCGGATGAGACCAGCTGACGCAGCTGATGAGTTGTGGGCCCCACATACTATCGCGGCGAAATGAAGAGACGACACGTGGGACTCCCAACAGGCGTAGTTCAGACATTTGGTTCAGAGCACTGTGGCTCGAGGCTGGACCGATCTGGCTTGGATCGGTTCGATTTCTGCGCTTCGTCCCCGACGGGGGCCGTAACCCTCAATATTATGGTTACGATCTACTCACAGCACCAATGGATTCAAGTCACAATTTATATACCAAATTATAGGTATGAACAAAAGCTGTCGATTGATTATAAATACTAGATCTAAAAGCTGTTAGGATTCTTCAAGTCGCTAGCCCTAATTTGATCACACAGGGCTACGCTATTCGCCGAAGTAACTCCTTCCGAGGTTTGGATCGATCGTGTTCAAACTAACCTAATAAAATTCGATCATTCGTTAATCAAGTACAAAGGATTGAAAAACGAAATTGCAAATTAATGTTCGATTAATCGAGGAATGGAAATGATGAAGTACCTCAGTTGATCGGACTAAAAATTTGGGATTCGATTGATAATCTTCCAGTCCCTTACAATGTTCGAAATGAAGCAAAGCAAAGCTTTGGGAAGGTCTGGGTTTCTTAATTTACATTCAAAGCAGCGGATAAACCAGCTGGAGTGGCGGAAAGGGACAGCGGCTACCGCGTGTAGCCCTCGCGTGACACGCAGAAGAGGCGAGGAGGAAGAGAAGGTGCTCACCGTTCCATCTGCGATCGAATGGCCAGGATGAGCCATTTGTTTGGATGGAAATGGAGGAGACGGCAGAGAGATGGAAGACGGCGCCGTTAAGTGCATAAAATATATCAATATTTAATTAATTTAAACTTAATTTCTTAATTAAAATTATATCATCAAATGAATCGAGAAAATTTTCAATAAATCATCCTTAACTAATTGAGGGGTGAGGAATGCAACGGTGCGATCGGATTTTTGATCCGACGAGTATTTATTTATTTTATTTTTCAGGATAATTAAATAATATTAAAATATTAGATGAAAATTTAACGACTTCCAAATGCATTCAAAACTTCACCCCTAGCTAATTTGGGGGTGGTGAACGCAATGGCGAAGTCAGATTTTGAATCTGAGGTCAAAATAAAAAGTCAATTTCTAGGGTTTTGGGGATTTTCTAGAAATCCAAATTTGATTCAATTGACTTCAAGTTTGACCTAGATTTTAGAGATAAGTTCTAATTGACATAATTATCGTACTAGAATTATAATTAAGACTTATATTAGACATTAAGTAACCCTAGTAACAACCTGGGTTGTTACAGGTTTGCTTCATTCCAGCTGAATCCTCCCAAACGAGCTAGAGTATTTCAACTCGAGGCCGAAGCTCCCCCTGCTAATCCATTCAATGGTTGCATGAAACCACACCCGTATGGTTGGTGTTACCATGGAAATCATGTCTACTTCACCTATGGACAACCAGGCCATGGATTCTATCACTGAATGGCTACAGAAATAATTGATGGTGATCAAATGGACCGCTCCAAGTGCCACCAAGTCTTTGACTTGTTTTAGAAGCTTGCAACATCTCATCCAGCACCACCTTCTACTTCAGCTATGAGGCGTGAGACAACTAATATCCCTCGCCTAAATGCACCTCGGCCAGCTCCACAGTAGACCTATAATAACAGGCCTGCCAGCCCTGCACGTGTATACACCCTCACACTAGTTGAGGCCGCTGAAGACAATCACATGGTATTAGGTACATGCTCTTGAACCCTTTTATTTTTACAGTTTTTACTTGCTTAACATAGTTAGTAATCATCATATTTATAAATAGGTTCAATTTGTATAAACAAAAAATCTTGCAACATCCTATTTGACACTGGAGCTAGTCATTCCTTTGTATCTGAAGGCTAGGAAAAATCACATAACCTACCCTTGTATCGCCTAACAAATCCTCGTAATGTTGGATTACCTTATGGAGCCCAAATCCCAGCTCACTGATTCTGTAAACTATCAATCCCCATTCATAATGAAGAATTTGAAGCAAAGTTAGTAGTTCTCCCCATAGCCAATTTTGATTTAATATTGGGCATGAATTGGCTTAAGATAACATAACACCACTATCAACTGCACAAAGAAAAATATTACCTTGAGTAGTGGTAGTAAGGCTAGATCTTTCATTGGTAACCTTAGTACTCGAGCCTCGCTAATCAATGCTATAAAAGCAAAAAGGTTAGTTCAAAAAAGTTTTGATGCCTTCCTAGTAACAATACTAGTGGAAAAGAAAGAAGGTGTTTCCTTATCTAAGAACCCCGTCGTTTGTGAATTTGCCTACATTTTTCCCAAAGGTCTACCCAGTCTTCCTCCTATATGGGAAGTGGAATTTGCAATCGACATTGTTCTAGAAACGCAGCCCGTCTCTAAAGCACCTTACCGAATAGTGTCCAAAGAATTGCAAGAACTAAACAAGCAACTATAGGAACTATTGGGAAAAGGTCTTACCAGACCTAGTTCGTCCCCATGGGGAGTGCCAGTTCTGTTTGTCAAGAAGAAAGATGGATCAATGCAAATGTGTATCGACTATAGAGAGCTAAATAAAGTAACAGTAAAGAACAAGTACCCATTGCCCCGTATCGATGATTTGTTTGATCAATTAGCAGGAGCAAAAGTATTCTCAAAGATCGATCTGTGATTAGGCTACCATCAACTACAAGTAAAGGATTCAGACATTGCAAAGACTGCCTTCAGAAATAGATATGGCCATTATGAGTTTTTGGTGATGTCGTTTGGATTGACAAATACGCCTTCCATCTTTATGGACCTAATGTAGCGTATATTAAAACCAGACCTGGATAAATTCGTCATCATGTTCATAGACGATATATTAATATATTCTAAGATGAAAAAGGAACACGAAGGTCATCTCCGGGAAGTATTGAGAGAACTAAAAAGCCACCAGCTATATGCCAAGTATTCAAAGTGCGAATTTTATCTTGAATCTGTCGCCTTCCTAGGCCACATAGTAGATGCTCAAGGGATTAGAGTAGATCAGAATAAGGTCAGCGCAATCCAAGAATAGGTACAACCCAAGTTAGTGACAGAAATCAGAAGCTTCTTGGGTTTGGACGGTTATTACAGAAGGTTTATGAAAGGCTTTTCTCAAATAGCCTCTCCACTCACCAAACTCACCCAGAAGGATGTACCCTTTGAATGGTCGCCAGCTTGTGAAGTAGCATTCCAAGCACTAAAAGATGCGCTTACCTCTTCCCCTGTTCTAGTTCTTCCTAAGGAAGGAGTGAACTATCAAGTCTATATTAACGCCTCTGGTATAGGCTTAGGTGCCGTACTAATGCAAGAAGGGAAGGTCATAGAATATGCTTCTCATCAGCTGAAGACTCACGAAAGAAATTACGCTATTCATGATCTCGAACTAGCTGCAGTAGTGTTCACCTTAAAGATCTGGCATCACTATCTATATGGAATTTAGTGCTCGATTTTCACAAATCATCAGAGTTTGAAGTATATATTCACTCAAAGGGAGTTGAACTGCCAACAGTGAAAGTGGTTAGAACTGATTAGTGAATAAGACTTGGACATCCAGTACCATCCAGGGAAGGCAAATGTCATAGTTGATGCGCTTAGCCATCACGCGACTCTCAATGCTCTTATCTCTAAGAATCCTCTTGAAGAAGAATTCTGTAAAATGGATATCAAATCAGTGTATAGTGACCAGGTGAGTATAATGCTGTCAATGATTAATCTGGAACCCACATTCCACATAGACATATCTATTACTCAGACGAAAGATGATGAGTACTTAAATTTTAAACAAGTCATCAAAAGTGGTCATCGCATCGACATTCGATTCCATAAAGTTGCTATATATCAAGGAGATCGCTTATGGATCCCTAAGTCCATGCATCAGGAGGTGCTGATTGAAGGCCATAAATCTAGATACCAGATCCATCCTAGAAGCTCAAAGATGTATCAAGACTTGAAGTAATCCTTCTGCTAGCCAGGAATGAAGAAAAGTGTGGTTGAATTCATTGCAAAGTGCCATGCTTGCAGTCTGGTTAAGGCAGAACACTAAAGACCTGGTGGTCTACTTCATCCGCTGGAGATCCCTGAATGGAAATGGATAGATATATCTATTGATTTTGTGATGGGATTGCCTCATGCAAGGTCTGGAGCAGATGGAATTTGGGTTATAGTAGACTGATTAACAAAATTCGCTCACTTCATCCCTATCAGGCAGACATACTCTATTGAGAAACTCATTAAGCATTATATCAAAGAGATAATGAGGTTGCATGGAATTCCCAAATCAATCATATCTGACATAGACAACCGATTCACTTCTAAATTCTGGCAAGCCGTGCATCAAGATTTAGGCACAACCCTAGCAATGAGTACAGCCTTTCATCCACAAACGGATGGTCAAATAGAGCAAGTAAATCAGGTTCTTGAAGAGTTGCTTAAGCTATGTATACTTGATTTTATAGATCATGGGAAGATCATCTTTTATTAGTATAATTCACTTATAACAACAGTTTTCAAGCCAGCATAAAGATGGCTCTGTATGAAGCCCAGTATGGCAGAAAATGTAGCACTCCATTGGCATGGTCAGAAATAGGCAGTGTGCAGTTGTACGGATCTGAATTAGTTGAAGAGACAAACAAGAAAGTCCAGTTGATCCAACAACAAATTTGTGCAGCACAAGACCGCCAGAGTAAATACTAAGATATTCACCATTGTCCTCTGGAATTTACAGTTGGAGACTTCGCTTACTTAAAGGTCAATCCAATGAAAGGAGTCTTCATATTTGACATAGCAGGGAACTTAGCCCCCGTTATGTTGGTCCATTCGAGATAGTAGCCAAAATAAGGGCTTCCACCTTCAAACTAAACCTTCCAGATGACTTCACAATAGTCCACAATATATTCAATGTATCATCTCTAAGAAGATGCCTCAGAGATCCATCTCACCTAGTGCAGTATCCAAAAATTTAGTTCCAGCCCGATCTATCATATGCCAAGGAACCAATTTGAATCTTGGCTCGAGATCGCAAGTATCTTAGAAATTGTGCCATTGAAATGATCAAAGT
The DNA here is from genome assembly GCA_016760335.1 of Gastrodia elata. NCBI lineage: Eukaryota > Viridiplantae > Streptophyta > Magnoliopsida > Asparagales > Orchidaceae > Gastrodia > Gastrodia elata. The sequence goes on along the minus strand of CM028669.1, from coordinate 105,116,606 downwards.
CCAGTGGAAGAATCATTCTTGCAATGAAGCCACTTGGGAGAAGGAACCCGATATGCGAGTCAAATATATGGGGGCCAGCTCATGCATCTTCCATAGTTTGGTCTGTAATTACCCAAGTTGTTACCCTAGTCAATGAAGACTAATCTTCATCCTAATCTTGATCTTAAGCATTAATCAAGTCATTAGGAGTCATCCACTAAGACCTAGTCCAAATTAGGAGTCAAATAGATCAAAGTTCTGATTTTTGGGAAATCCAGAAACTCTAGAAATTGACCTATTTAAATTGACCTCAAATCAAAAGTTAGATTTCGCCATTGCACTCATTCCCCCCAAATTAGCTAGGGGTGATATTTTAGTGGTAATCGGAAGTCGTCGAAATTTTATCGAATATTTTAATAATATTTAAATTCCCCAAAAAATAGGAAAATTAAATACTAATCGGAATTAAAATCCAACATCGCCGTTGCGATCCTCATCCTTGAATTAGCTAAGGGTGAAATATTGGAATTTTCAGAACACATTTATAAAATCCAAGTTTTTTTTTTTATTTTTAGAATTAATTTCTTAAATTAATCAAAATATTTCATTTTCCCTCTCTTTTTCTCTTGAGATCCCAATGCTCAGCCTCCTCCTCCTCCTTCCTAGCAGCTTCTTCCCATACTATGCACTTAAGTGGCTACTGCCATTTTTCTTCCCATCCATGATGATGGCAAGGCTTTTAAAAGAGCCTTATCTCCCCCATCCCCCCTCATCTTCCTTAAAATGCAGCTTCAGCTCCTCTTTTTCCGCATTTGCCCAGTGGAAGCTATCCCCATACTTTCTATTCTTGATGTGCTAGATATTAAAGAGAAGTTCCACAGCCCCTCAAACTCTCAAGTTCTTAAGGATCCATAGAAGGAACTCTCATTTGCAAGACTAAGGTACTCCCTTTCCCTCTATTGGTTACTTTAATGGCTATTCCATTTTGTATCTATGTTTAATTGTATGTTTAAGATTCTGTGTTACCTTAGTTGTGCATCTATGAAGCTATGTAAAGATGTACAAACTCATAAAAATTCATAAATAATAGGGAATGATATGTAAATTTGCTAATACAAATTTCTGCACACCTAGTCCTTTAAGCCCACTATTTTCATAAATAACTTGATTGTTTGGTGTCAATTTGGGTATCAATGGAAAGGACTTGGAAAGACCTTTCCAACAATGTATGGCACCCCTCGTGAAGTGCTCTCAGTTGAGAGTATTTGAGCCTGAAAGTTGACCGTTCTTAGTTTTGCTCAGGCGAAATCACAGTCGGGCGCTACAGAGGGTCATAGTGCCCGAGCTTAGAACTGAATCTGCTGTAGCCACCATAGCACGCTACAGCATGCCACAGCGCTTCTGGAGCTAAAATAAGGGCATGGAAGCAAGCCGCTGTAGTGCGCCACAGCGGGCTGCATCGCCATTTTCGGAAAAATTATAGGAAATCAAGAGAAAAATTAATTTAACAGTAACCCGAAAGTTAAACTGCTGTAGCGTGCCACAGCGGGCTGTAGCATCATTTTGAGAAAATCATATGAAATCAATAGGTAAGGTAATTGAACAGTAATTCAAAAGTTTAACCGTCGTAGCACGCCGTAGCATCAAAAGCGCTACAACGAGCCACAACGCCAATTTTCGTCGCAGCGCGCCGTGGCATCAAAAGGACTACAGTGCCCCGCAGCGCGCCATAGCGCACCGTAGCACCTGGCTGTCTGCCAGAAGGTGCCACAATGCGTCGTAGCATCTAGAAAATTCATTTGACCATATCTTAGTCATTTAGACTCAAAATCCAAAAATTTGAAGTGCTAGATAGCTTCAAATTCTAGTGCCAATAATAATCTGAAGTAATATTTAAGTTTTGAACCTTAGAAAAGTTACAAATAACCAAAATACTTCTAATCTTAATTAGGTCATAACTTGACCAATTGAAGTGTAATTTAGGTCTACTCCCAATTAAAGTACATAGTATTATATAGAAAAGCTATAGCCACTGAATTTGCTGAATTTGGATATTAAATGGAAAAGCTAGTTTTTTCGACCCCCCTTAGCTTGAAAAATTATCAAATTACCCTTAGGAACTGAAATAAGTATATCTAATTCATTAAACCTTAGAATTTAGTGTTTTTGGACTCTATGGAATTCTTGAACAGTAACCACCAGTAAACTGCATGTAAATTTAGATTTTATTAGGTGAAATTTACTAAAATGCTCCTTAGGTCAAAAATTATAGTTTGGACCTATAGGACACATTTCTTATCTAAATTTGATGCACTTACTATCTATCTTTATGTTAAACAGAAAGGAATCATTTGACAATAAGAAATCCCAATTTGGAGCCATAAATTAAAAAAGTAGTTTTTTGGACCCTTGAGTAGGGGCAAAATGATCATTTTACCCAAAATTTATGGTAACTATCTTTAACTCCTAGATTATCTTCTAAGTCAATAAAATAAATATTAAAATTGTATTAGAATCCTATAAGTGAGTCAAATCAGCTATTATGTCAAATTTATTAAAATCCCTAAAGTTTCTCTAAGTCTTTCTCTCAGAAAATTCAACACCTCACATTAAGATTATTCCTAAGATTAGGGCTAGATAATAGTATAGATTTCATTCATCGAGTAATAGGGTTATTCAATGAATGAATCCTTGGTTTTATTAGTTTCTAGATTTTACAACTTATTTAGATTATTTTACCTTTCAATATTAGTTTTAGGATAGGAGATTTGTCCTATTAAGATTGATTTGCATAATAGGATTTACCTCAATCATTAGTTCACATTTAGATTCAACATAGATCTTAAGTCTTACCTTTGGGGTTATGTAATTAAGCCCAATTTTATGGTGTTTAATCCATAATCTCTAGCTTGGTAGATTTTGGATAGCTTTTAGTTTAGAATGTCTAAACTCATAAATTAGATTGTGATGATTTATATAGTCGATATTGATTAATCATATTAGGACCTAGCTAGTCTTGATATTTTGTAACCTATAAGGATGTACATCTGAGTTACACTCGATAGTAAGAATTAGAGATCCTGAACTTGTGTAACTTGGATTAGTTAGAATGGTTTAATTAGATAACAATTGATATCACCATATTTAGTAGAGTCCCTTGCTTACTACTTGATTTTGTGCTACGCATTCCTTGAAATTTGTGCTTATTTTTTCTTGAACATGTCATACAAGAAAACATTGTTGCATAAAAAAATGAAAACTTAGAATATTAGGAAAAAAATTTGCATTTGGGTTCAGTTCATGGTGGATTATGGTGCACATTACTCTAATGGATAGGAGTAAGGAGAGATCAGAATGCTTAACATCATTCCTTGAGGAGAGTGCATTAAGCTTGGAACCCGCTCAGTCTTGCAGATGTGCTTGACTCCTTAGCTGAGAGTTTTTGAGCCTGGAAGTTGTCCCTTCTCAATTTTTGCTCAGGTAAAATCACCGTTGGGCACTACAACGCACCATAACGCGCCCGAGTTTAGAACTGAATCCACCTTAGCACGCCAAAGCAAGCTACAATGTACCACAGCGCTTTTGAAGCTAAAATAAGGGCATGGAAGCGAACCGCTGCAGCGCGCCACAGCGGGCTACACTGTCATTTATGGAAAAACTATAGGAAATCAAGAGAAAAATTAATTGAACAGTAACCCGAAAGTTAAAATGCTGGAGTGCGCTACAACGGGCTGTAGTGTCATTTCGGGAAAACCATATGAAATCAATAGGTAAAGTAACTGAACAGTAATTCGAAAGTTTAACCGTCATAGCGCACCGTAGCATCAAAAGCGCTATAGCGCACCGTAGCATCAAAAGCGCTATAGCGCGCCGTAGCATCAAGAGCACTGCGGCTCGCCATAGCGTGCCGGAGCACCTAGCTTTCTGCTTGAAGGCGCCACAGCGCGCCGTCGCGTCCAGAAAATTCATTTGTCCATATCATAGTCATTTAGACTCCAAATCCAGAAATTTAAAGTGCTAGATAGCTTAAAATTCTAGTGACAATAATAATCTGAAGTAAAATTTAAGTTTTGAAGCCTAGAAAATTAGAAATAACCAAAATATCTCTAACCTTAACTAGATCATAACTTGACCAATTGAAGTCCAATTTGGGTATACTCCCAATTAACGTACTCAGTATGATATAGGGAAGCTATAGCCACTCAGTTTGCTGAATTTAGACATTAAATGGAAATATTAGTTTTTTTTACCCCCTTAGCTTAAAAAATTATCAAATTATCCTTAGGAATTGAAATGGCTATATCTAATTTATTAAACCACAGAATTTAGTATTTTTAGCCTCTATGGAATCCTTAAATAGAAACCAGTAGTAAACTACATGTAAATTTAGATTTCACTAAGTGAAATTTACTAAAATGCCCCATAGGTCAAAAACCATAATTTGAACCTATAGGACCCATTTCTTATCCAAGTTTCGTGCACTTACTATCTATCTTCATGTTAAATAGAAAATAATCGTTTGATAATAAGAAATCCCAATTTGGAGCTTTGATTAAAAAAATAGTTTTTTGGACTCTTGAGTAGGGGCAAAATGATTGTTTTGCCCAAAATTTGGGTTAAGTATCTTTAAATCCTAGATTATCTTCTAAGTCAATAAAATAAGTATTAAAACTGTATTATAATCCTCAAAGTGAGTAAAATTAGCTATTATGTCAAATTTGTTAAAATCCCTAAAGTTTCTTTAAGTCTTTTCCTTAAAAAATTCAACACCTCACATTAAGATTATTCCTAAGATTAGGGCTAGATCATAGGATCCATTTCATTCATTGAATAATAGGGTTATTTAATGAATGAATACTTGGTTTTATTAGTTTCTAGATTTTACAACTTATTTAGATTATCTTGTCTTTCAATATTATATTTAGAATAGGAGATTCATCCTATTAAGATTTATTTGTTTAATAGGATTTACCTTAATCATTAGTTCACATTTAGATTTAACCTAGATCTTAAGTCTTGCCTTTGGGTTATGTGATTAAGCCCAATCTCATGGTGCTTAATCCATAATTTCTAGCTTGGTAGATTTTGGACAGCTTTTAGTTTAGAACATCTAAACTTATAAATTAGGTCGTGATGATTTATATAGATGGCATTGATTAATCATATTAGGACCTAGCTAGTCCTGATATTTTGTAACCTATAAGGATGTACTTCTGAGTTACACTCGATAGTAGGAATTGAAGATCTTGAAATTGTATAACTTAGAATAGTTAGAATGGTTTGATTGGATAACAAATGATATCACCATGTTTAGTAGAGTCCCTTGCTTATTACTTAATTTTGTGCTACATATTTCTTGAACTTTGTGCTTATTTTTCTTTGAAGATGTCATATAAGAAAAATATTGTTGCATAAAAAAATGAAAACTTAGAATATTTGGAAAAAATTTGCATTTGGGTTCAGTTCATGGTGGATTATGGTGCACATTACTTCAATGGACAGGAGTAAGGAGAGATCAGGATGCTTAACATCATTCATTGAGGAGAGTGTGTTAAGCTTGGAACCCGCTCAGTCTTGCAGACGTGCTTGATTCCTCAGTTGAGAGTATTTAAGCCTGAAAGTTGACCCTTCTCAGTTTTTGCTTAGGTGAAATCTTCATCGGGCGCTACAGCGTGCTGTAGCGCCCAAGTTTAGAATTGAATCCACCGTAGCATGCCATAGTGCGCTACAGCATGCCACAATGTTTTTGGAGCTAAAATAAGGGCATGAAAGCAAACCTCTGAAGCGCGCCATTGCGGGCTGCAGCGTCATTTCTAAAAAAACTATAGGAAATCAAGAAAAAAATTAATTGAATAGCAACCTGAAAGTTAAACCATTGCAGCGCGTCACAGCAGGGTGCAGCGTCATTTTGGGAAAACCATATGAAATTAATAGGTAAAGTAATTGAACAGTAATTTGAAAGTTTAACCATCATAGCGCGCCGTAGCATCAAAAGCGCTACAGCGCGCCACAGCACCAATTTCCACCGCAGCGCACAGTAGCTTCAAAAGCACTACCGCGCGCCGCAGTGCACCATAGCGCGTCGTAGCGCCTGGCTTTCTGCCAGAAGGCGCCACAGCGCGCTGTAGCATCCAGAAAATTCTTTTGACCATATCTTGGTGATTTAGACTCCAAATCTAGAAATTTAAAGTGCTAGATAACTTCAAATTCTAGTGCCAATAATAATCTGAAGTAGTATTTAAGTTCTGAACTTAAAAAATTAGAAATAACCAAAATACCTCTAACCTTAACCAATTGAAGTCCAATTTGGGTCTACTCCTAGTTAAAGTACTCAGTATGATATAAGGAAGTAATAGCTACTGAGTTTGCTGAATTTGGATATTAAATGGAAAAGTTAGTTTTTTTACCCCCTTAGCTTAGAAAATTACCAAAATACCCTTATAAATTGTAATGGCTATATCTAATTCATTAAACCTCAAAATTTAGTGTTTTTAGACTCTTTGGAATCCTTGAACAACAACTGGCAGTAAAGTGCATGTAAATTTAGATTTCATTAGGTGAAATTTACTAAAATGCCCCTTAGGTCAAAAACCATAGTTTAGACCTATAGGACCCATTTATTATCCAAATTTGGTGCACTTACTGTCTATCTTTATGTTAAATAGAAATGAATCATTTGACAATAAGAAATCTCAATTTAGAGCCCTAAATCAAAAAAGTAGTTTTTTGGACCCTATAGTAGGGGCAAAATGGTCATTTTGTCTAAAATTTAGGTTAAGTATCTTTAACTCCTATATTATCTTCTAAGTCAATAAAATAGGTATTAAAAGTGTATTAGAATTATCGAAGTGAGTAAAATTAGCTATTATGTCAAATTTGTTAAAATCCCTAAAGTTTCTCTTAGTCTTTTCCTTAGGAAATTTAACACCTCACATTAATATTATTCCTAAGATTAGGGCTAGATCATAGGATAGATTTCATTCATCAAATAACAGTGTTATTCAATAAATAAATCCTTAGTTTTATTAGTTTCAAGATTTTACAACTTATTTGGATTATTTTGTCTTTCAACATTAGATTTAGGATAGGAGATTCATCTTATTAAGATTGATTTGCTTAATAGGATTTACCTCAATCATTAGTTCACATTTAGATTTAACCTAGATCTTAAGTCTTACGCTTAAGGTTATGTGATTAAGCCCAATCTCATGGTATTTAATTCATAATCTCTAGCTTGGTAGATTTTGGACAGCTTTTAGTTTAGAATGTCTAAACTCATAAATTAGGTCTTGATGATTTATATAGTCGACATTGATTAATCATATTAGGACCTAGCTAGTCCTGATACTTTATAACCTATAAGGATATACTTTTGAGTTACATTTGATAGTAGGAATTAGAGATCTTGAACTTGTGTAACTTGGAATAGTTACAATGGTTTGATTAGATAATAAATGATATCACCATGTTTAGTAGAGTCCTTTGCTTACTACTTAATTTTGTGCTATACATTCCTTGAACTTTATGCTTATTTTTTTTTGGACATGTCATATAAGAAAAATATTATTGCATAAAAAATGAAAAATTAGAATATTAGGAAAAAATTTGTATTTGGGTTCAGTTCATGATGGATTATGGTGCACATTACTCCAATGGATAGGAGTAATGAGAGATCAGGATGCTTAACATCATTCATTGAGGAGAGCGTGTTATGCTTGGAACCCACTTAGTCTTGCAGATGTGCTTAACTCCTCAGCTATTTCTAAAATTGTTCACAGAAATAAAAGTAAAATAACTAAAAGATATTTGCATAGTATTTATTATCTGCCTCTTTAGTTTTACTTTATAGTTCTATTTATGTCCGCCCTAGCCCAGAAAGGCTATGGAAATATACTGGGCTGGATTGGCCAATTCTTTCTGATATGAGAGTTATACACTTTTTTTGTTTTTGGCTTACTGTATATTATGATGATGATGCATATTATTCTAATTAGCTGTATTTTTCCTGTTTACCTGCTTATTTATGTAGAAACATATATAGAATGCTAGACTTTACAACTTATTTTATGTACCACTTTCAAATTTCTATTTTAAACCAGCATATGTCGTATGATCATCAACATGTATAGGACTAGATTTTTCTTTCAGTACTTTCACTTACTATATTATATATGTATGCATGTTCCTTGTTTAGTTGCTTGAGGTGTGCTTTTGCCTCACTTGTTTTTTAGTTATAAATGTTATGTTTATAACTTATTCTATTTCCCTTGTATACATACCTACTCCTATGTTAGATAGATGTTTGGTTTTATATAGAGTAAAATAGTGGTATTAATAAATGTTTAATAAATATTTTGCCTAAAATATACTTAGACAATTTGTCTAACAAGATTTTTTTTTTATTGGTTGGGGCCGTGGCATTATGGAACTAATAATGACAGATCTTGTTCAGTTTGAGGAGCAAGTGCCTGAGGAGGAGCAGTATTTAGAGGAGGTGCAGCAGCTTGGTGCATAAGACCTCTGGTTGCCTTTTTCTTCATTATGAGGATAAGTGATATTATCATTTTTAGTTTTTTAAACTTTAATTAAATGATGTAATAATACAGGTACTCATGACAGTGTTTACTTTTTGCATATTATTATTTATGAGTTATTTCATTTTATTTCATGTCTAATGTATGGTGAATGGATGTAATCTTTACTTCATTTTGCTTCCGCACTCTGTATATATGTTAAACTTAGTGACTGATCCTTATATTCATTCTGTGCACGTCCTTCCCTTATTAGTGGATTGTGGATCTCACCAAATCCAATGATAAGTGAGGGATTTACCAGAGTGATACTCCACTCCTTAGTCTAATGATTGTGTACTTAAGGAGCAGGGCGCCACAGGAGCAACATACTTCATCTCTTTCATTGATGATTATACAAGATAGGTATGGGTTTACTTTCTCAAACCTAATTCTGATGTGTTTGATATGTTTGAAAAGTGGCTAGCTTTGGTGGAGAATGAGGTCAGGTTAAAGTTAAAAGGCTTAAGGTTTGACAATGGCGGCGAGTACTGTGATAAGGAGTTCAAGGAGTTCTGTGCTGTAAGAAGAATTAAGTGGGTGTTTATAGTCCTTAGAACACTGTAGCAAAATAGTGTTGCAAAATGAATGAACCATACAATCACAGAGAGAGCCATGAGCATGAGATTGCATGCAAGTCTCCCAAGGCAGTTCTAAGCTGAAGTCGTCAATACAGATGTATACTTAATCAATAGCGGACCTTCCGTACCCTTGAATTAAGGGTTCCATAAAGAAGCTTGGAGTGGAAAGGAGATGAAGTTGAATCATCTCATGATATTTGGCTGCTCATTCTATGTGCACATTGATGCATGATCCAAAAGCAAACTTGTTGCAAAGGCAATCAAGTGCACATTTGTTGGATATGGCACGGATGAGTTCGGATATAGATTTTGGGATAATCAGAATTAGAAGGTCATCAGAAGCAGGGATATCACTTTTAATGAAATTGAGATGTATAAAGGTTGTATGGGAGTCAAGATTGACTAGAAGGATGCTTTATATGGAGAACTATGGCACATAGAGATTGATGGCAGCATTGAGCCAGATGTTAGAGAAGCTCAAGAGGGTGTTAATGTTGAACTACAAATACCCATGTTTAAGAAGATCCACAAGAGTGTCTAGTCCACTACAGAGGTACTCTCCTTCTTTGTTCTATTTGTTACTAATTAATAGTGCTGAACCAAAAAGTTTAGAAGAGGCACTTCAAGTTGAAGATTCAAGCAAGTGGGAGGCTTCCATGAATGATGAAATGGCATCACTCATGTCAAATAGGACATGGGAGTTGGCACTCTTACCATCTGGGAAGAAAGCTCTTCAAAACAAATGGGTTTACTAGATGAAGGAAGAGATGAATGGAAACAAGTGCTACAAGGCGATACTTGTAGTCAAAGGTTTTCAGGAAAGGCATGGGGTCGACTACAGTGAGATCTTGGCCCTAGTTGTAAAGATGGCAACCATAAGGGTTGTACTGAATTTAGTTATAGTTGAAGATTTGAATCTGGAGAAAATGGATATTAAAACTGCGTTACTTTACCGAGAACTAGAAGAAGAGCTTTATATACAACAACCTGAGGGGTACAAGGCTCAAGGGAAAGAGAAATTTGAGCTAGTGTGCAAGCTCAAGAAAAGCCTCTATGGCTTGAAGCAGCACCAAGGCAGTGGTACAAAAGGTTTGAGAGGTTCATGTCAGAATCAGGGTACAAAAGATGCTAGGTGGATTACTACTGTTACATAAAGCAGAGTAAGTCCTCTTATATCATTCTATTACTGTATGTAGATGATATATTGATCACAGTATCAGTCATGAAGGAGATAGACACTAAAAAAGAAGATGTCAAGAGATTTTGGCATGAAGGACTTGGGGCCGGCCAAGTAGATTCTTGGAATGAGAATTCATAGGGAAAGAAGTGCAGGAATTCTAAACTGTAGTGGTCGACTTTTAGAAATGTCACCTTGTATAATATGGATTCCCAAGATCCATAATCTGCAGATAAGTGAATTTAATTACTTTTCTTTAGGTATAGGTATTTTAGATAACTATCTATTTGAAGATTTTGATAGATCTTCTATTGGAAAGATTATTGTTCTAGCTTCAACTCATATTCCCCAAAAAGTTGATCCAGCTTTAATAGCTACTAATAGATTAAATATATGTATTAAGATACGAGGACTTATTCTTTCACAACAATGAAAACAATTTTTTCTTATTTCATATACTCGAGGATTTTACTTTGAAATATGATGTTACAAAATAAAAATATAAATACCGGTTCTTTTGCAATGAGTGATCTTGTAACATTTAGCGATGAAGTCCTATCACTTAGTATTACCCAAAATAACTATACCATAAATATTAATATGATTCTATTCACTTATCATAGAAGAAATTGGAATTTTCTATCTGAGATAAGATCAATTAAAAATAATAATATATTTTTATATCAGATAGGAAGAGCTTTTATAAAAAATATCTTTTTATATGATTGCCTTTTAGATCCGCTATGTATTTATAGAAATATGAAGAATAAATCTTGTATCAGATGAAATTCTTCTCTGTACAAATGGTACTTTGAATTTGGAACGAGTATAAAAAGATTAACTATACTCTTTTATATTTTTAGTTGTTCCGCTGGACTTGTCGCTAAAGATATCTGGTCTTTACATAAAGAAGGGAATAAAATTCTTTCTTATGAATTTGTTGATAATGAGTTTTACATAGTGAAAGGTATTTTACAATTAGAAGTTGATGGAAGTACGGATCGTCCGGAATGTTTGGGGATCGAAAGAGAGCTTAGTAAGTTTTATAACAATAAGATTACATTATTTAATCAACTAAAATCAAAATATCGTCGGGAGTGATTTGATATGATAAAAAGTGGATCTTTATCACTTATTTATAATGACTTTCTAAAACAAAATTATGAATTGGAGTTTGATAAATCTGAAGAAGGGAAAGTTCTCAGTTTGTTTCAATTTGAAGAGGATTTACAGAATATAGTTTGGGCTCCTAGGATAGGGCGACTCGGCGACAACCTATTTAATTTTATAGAAAAAATAAGTGATTTATATTTTCCTTATTGGAATAAAAATATTTATTATTCTAAGGTTAATGAACTTCAAGAAAAAGATTTAAAATTGTTATCTTTTAAATACCAACTACGAACTAAATATAGATTTTATGAAGAAAATTTAAAATGGCTTGTTACTTCGCAAATGAAATTCCCTACATATACATCAAAGAGATGGTTCCTAAAGAAAAAACAAAAAGAAAATTTAGACTTTTTAATGTATAATCAGAGATTTTTTATAGTAAATAGGTTTTTTTCTAATATTTTAACTTTATCTGA